>CM038224.1:116679517-117299704 GCA_021442155.1 Cymbidium sinense
AAGCACAAATCCTCACCCTTAAGAATTTTCTAACCTTGTTGGTGGATTATAAGCCCTAGCAATCTAAAAAAAATTCAACTCAAAACAAAATAATTCCCTCTCAATCAAAAATATAAAGCTCAACCATAGGATAGATTGGAATGCTCACTGTGTTTCCTAGTATCATGGCATTCTCTACTCATCTCCATAGCTACAAAATAAGTCTCTTTTGATCTTTCTCATTTGATTTTCCAAACATAGCCAATTTATTGATATTCTTACCCTTAAAATCTTTGGAGACAACAATTGCCTATCTTAATTGAGAGTATTCCTAAGGAACTCACCTTCCTTAGGATGTAATTAACTATTGGGGCTTGCCCCTATTGGGAACTTTAGAACTCGATTTAATATAAACCCTACTTTATTCATCCATGTAAAGTAGGAGAAAAATCTCTAGTATATTTTAAGACCCATCATGTCTTAGGAGTCTTTATTAGGTGATTAGGTCTATTGAAGGGTGTGTCTGTATCTTTTGAGATAGTACATTATACCTCAATTTAGTACCCGATAACTTCAATAAGTACCCCCTTAGATCTATGTGGTGTCCCCTATACACATCCAAAAATAAACACCACATTTTTGGACTCAGGGATGGTTCCTCTCTCCATCTCTAGGTTATTGTCTCCAAGCATCGATAGTGGACTTATATTTTATATGAGTTCGAGACTATCTTTATTTCCATTGGCACTTAGCTTATTTCATCTTTAAGCAAAGTTAGCCAACATCCTTTAAAATTTAGGACCTCACTCCATGTAGGTCTTGAAACCCCTTTGGTCCCCCAATAGGTGAAAGATAAAATTAACTAATGAAAGAAGATGACTAAAAATTTAGAACCTCTTTACCACTAGTTTGGTGAGGCAAGGTTCATCTTATATTTAAGAAAATAACCTCTTTTGCAAAATAACACTTTTCAAAAGCACTTCTTCAAAATTCACATAACAAAAGATTTGCACAAGATTCATAAGAAGTTTTCAATTGCATAAAAATAATCAAACCTCATTTAACAATTTCTACAATTGTTACATGGAGGTTCTTTTCAAAATCAAAATCAATAATTTTTAAAATCCCATTTCCAAAAAGCACATTTTTGAAAATAGCTATCTCCATACAACATACCCAATTTTATTGAATGAAGATTCTATTTTCAAATGAAATCATGACATAAAATTGAAACTCCACTTAGCATATTCCATATGTGCTAGAGTTGAGTTTCCCTCTTTCAAAAGCAAAAATCACATAAAATCAATGAATATTTGAACCCCATTTGACATACCCAAAATTTTCAAATGAGAGTTCCCTTTCTTTGGAAAATCAAATAAATTGAATTCTATTTAACATACCCACATTTGTTAAGTAGAATTCCTTTTTCAAAGTCTTGAAAATCAAAACACATTTGGACTCTATTTGACATTCCCAAATTTGTCAAATGAGAGTCCCATTTTAAAAAATCATAAAAATAAATTAAACTCTATTTAACATACCTAAATTTGTTAAATAGATTTCCCTCTTTCAAAATCATAACACATTTGGCCCCTACTTAACTTACCAAATTTGTTAAGTAAGGGAATCATTTTCAAATCAATACATATCAAACACACTTGGCTCCTACTTAACATAACAAATTTGTTAAGTAAGAGCCTCATTTTCAAATCAACATATGTCAAACACACTTGGCTCCTACTTAACATACCAAATTTGTTAAGTAAGAGCCTCATTTTCAAATCAAATCAACACATACATCAGACACATTTAGCCTCTACTTAACATACCAAATTTGTTAAGTAAGAAGCCCCACTTTCAAATCAAATCAACATATATCACACATATAACAAATCATCACAAACAAAGATGTTTTCATAAAATTTTCAAACATATAATTGAAAACCTTTAAGCATACCTAAATTTGCTAAGTAAAGATATTCCAAATCCAACTTTCAAACAGGACTGTGGTGTTTATTTTTGATTTATCTATATGTGTTTGTATATGGGGGAAGGACACCACATAGATCTAAGGATGTACTTATTGAGGTGATTAGGTATGACATCAAGAAATAGTACACTATCTCAAAAGATACAAAATTGCTACCCTACGATGGACCTAATCACCTAATAAGGACTTCTAAGGCATGATGGGTCTTCGAATGTACTAAAGATTTTTCCCTATTTTACATGGATGAATATAGTAAAGTTTATTTAAATTGAGTTCTAAAGTTCCCTATGGGGCAAGCCCCTATAGTTAATTACATCCTAAGGAAGGTGAGTTCCTTAGGAATACTCTCGATTAAAGTAGGCAATTATTATCTCCAAAGATTTCAAAGATAGGACTATCAATAAATTTCTATATTTAGAAAATCAAGTGGGATAGATCAAAAGGAGAGACTTATTATCAAAGCCAAAGGAGATGAGTAGGGGATGCTCATGATACTAGGAAACCTAGTGAGCATCCCAAACTATCCTATGGTTTGGCTTTATATATATTTGAAATTGAAGAGATTAATTTTATTAAAGTTGACATTTTATTAGAAATCTATGACTCATAATCCCACAACACAAGATTATAAAAATGCCTAAAAGGTGAGGATTTATGCTTGTAGCCTGAAGAAAACAACTACCTTAGATCCTAAATCTAGGGAGCTTCAGTAAGAACCAAAGTATTACCTAAATCTAAGCAAAGATGGGTATCATTTACATAAGAGAGGTATGGACTTACAACCCATGGAGTTGATAAACCAAGTCATATGAATTGCAAGATACGTTGTTATTATTTAGAAAGAGACAAAGTCCAAACCCACTTGGAGACTAGAGCATGAGTGGTATGAGTAATGACCTCCTAATGCAAATCTTTTCAAATTTTATTTGTATTTGACACTTCATGAAACTTTGGGATTTTCATATGTCTAAATGCATGATGAAAATGAGTTAGGGCCAAATTTAGAAGAAACTAAATGTTCTCATAAAGCATTCCCTATCGTAAGAGACTTATTTTCAAGAAAGAAAGAATATGATATGCATGTTGTGAAGCATTCAACCATTTAGCTAATTACTAAATCTTTAATTATTTTGATTATGTATTTATATTATGAGTTATTTAGAAATTTAATTATGTAGTTAGGGATAGAAAAATTTATTTTTCCTAAGAGCCTAATTACATCCACACATTAAAGCATCAATGTAGAAAGAAACTATAAGAGGCATGCAATTTCTAGTGTGTAATATAAATAAATAATCAAATAATTTATAAGGCCAACACAAAAGATTAAAAGACCGGTGCGGTCGGGTGCTACCGTACAACCCGAAATGAAAAATGGGTAGCCGAGCTTTACCTTTATACAACCCAGATTACAAAAGAATAATTACAATTAAGAATGAATACATGCTATGGGGGTCTTCATCTTCTTCAAATCTTCATGTCTTCTTTCTCCTCTTTGCTTCTTTGATTTGGATAACTTCAAGGCATCACATGGCACAAGACATAGTCTTTCTAGCCAATGCTCATCCTAATTCCCCATACCACTAATCCTAATTCTTAATTGCAAAATTACATTGAAATGGAAAGATAAATCTAACTACTCCTAAAAAATAAAGGTTAGCTAAACATACATTCCACCTAAGCAATTATATTTATAATTTGAGCTTAGCACCCTACACATGGATAACCAAGCCCACCTATCCTAACTTGGATTATGCTTAGGGGCTTAAGCAACTTGAAAAGAGAGAGCATTCATATTTATTTTTAAGCGGCCCCTTAAGCACAATCTCCTGTAGAAAACATGATTAGAGTAATAATGGTCTAACATATAGTCTATGAAATATACACCCTAACATCCAGTCTAAAATATTACATCATGAAATAAAATATACATCAAATCATGCACCACCCTAACATAAAGCTAGAAGTGGTGACTTAATTCTAATGTGTTTGTATTAAAGCTTGTGTGGTATGTCATGACTAGGATTTAGAGTTATAGTTTCCTAAGTGTAGAAATATTCAATTTAAAGGGTGATTTCAATTTAAGTTGTTTAGTTAATTTGCAAGCTTTTACTTAATATTTTATTTTATTTTATTTGACCTACACAAAATAATAAAGTGTTAGAGAGGAAA
Source organism: Cymbidium sinense (assembly GCA_021442155.1). Taxonomy (NCBI): domain Eukaryota; kingdom Viridiplantae; phylum Streptophyta; class Magnoliopsida; order Asparagales; family Orchidaceae; genus Cymbidium; species Cymbidium sinense. The sequence continues at coordinate 116,683,659 of CM038224.1, forward strand.
AGAGAGGATCACTCTCTTTCATCCCTACCTTAAATCACATCTAAAACAAATTAATTAAACAATTCTCTTTAGTGAATGGCTTATCATATCTTTTAATTAGTCCCAGGTTTAGGTTCAATTTAAATAAATAAGAAAAGCATCTTAAGATTAATTGGGATGAATTACCATCACATGATACATGCTTATTTATTTCTTTCCATCATATATAACACATGCATATGGTTAAGTCCTAAACATATATGCATATAATTTATATTTTAGCACACTTGAATGATGAATGTAAGCAAATGTATTTGGAATTGAAATTTTATTTAGTTGAATTATTTTGTCATATTAATTTAAAGCTCTATCTAAATTCTTATGCCAAAGCATAAGTAAAGAGCTTTAAGTTACTTGATTAATCAATTCAACCACTTGGACAAAGTATAAATGCATATTTTTTTAATAGAAAATGAGATTTGCATTCATTAGCCAAATGTACACACAAATGTATAAGAGTTTTAAGTAAGTACATCACCAATTTTCTACACCAAGGGAGTGAGGTAGGAACCTTCTTAGGGCTACTTAAAGCTGTGCATCCCTGGGATGTCCAGACTAATATACTCACTATCCTTAGATACATATGGATGTATAAGCAACTATAAGAATGTAAATCATGCAAAAGTAGAATTGATTTGATTAAATTATGGTTTTCATCCACTAGTTGTATCACACATACATACATACATACATACATACATATATATATATATATATGAATTTTAAGTAGGTACGATGCCATTGTTTCATGCCAAGAGGGTGAGGTAGGAACCTCCTTAGGGCTACTTAAAGTGCGGCGTCCTTGAGATGTCCAGACTAATATACCCACTATTCTTAAATATATATGAATGTGCAAGAAACTATAGAAATGAACACTATACAAAAGTTGGATTCAATTTAATTGATTTATTTGTGTAAATGAATTAAAGCTCTATCAAAATTCTAATGCCAAAAATGCATAAGAATGAATCAAGCAAGTATGTCGCTATTGTTCTACACAAGTGAGGTAGGAACCTCCTTAGGGCTACTTAAATCCATGTGTGGGGATGTCTAAACTAATATACCGCTAACATTCTTACTTATGCAAATCAACATATGATTATAAGAAAGAAACTTCACTTCATATACTAAGTTTATATTCACATGCATCTCCTATATATGTATTACTGAAATCACAACACATATTCTTATTTATTAAGAAGCTTTGAAAATATGTTTGAGATTTAGTAGTGATAATAGCCACAAAATTTTAATTAAGTCAACACATGCAAATTTGACATAAAGAAAATCATTTTTATTTGATTAATTTTAAAAAGGTGAATGAATCAAATGACATACAACGCTTTGATATGATTGGAAAGAAATAAAAGAACACAAGCATACAATCTCATTTAATCCAACTAATTCCTAAGGATAATCACATTAAATAAGCTTATTTAAAATAAAGCAAAGTTTGTTAAAGCCACTTTTGATTTCATGTTTGATTTGATTTATGAAATGTGGAAGAGGTTTTCTAGTCTTAATCCCATTCCCATGTGTGTAAGTTAATATGATTTAATAAAAAAATAATTAGGTTGATTTTATGAATTGGTTAAGTATGGATTAAATCAATTAATTAACCCCATATGTCACTTTAAGATAATTAATTAAATAATTATGAGCTAATATGATATGAAACCACATAGAAAATAAATAGTAATGCTCCTATGAAATGAAAGGGCTAATAGTTAAATTCATTATTAATTACTTAAGCTTAAGGAGCTCACTTAAAAACTCTTATGGTTTTCTCACACATATGAGCTAACCATAATTTCATTAGCTCTCACTTTGGATTATTGAACACCCAAAGAGCTGCCCAAGAGTTAATTAGAGAAGTCAATTCAATCAAGTTAATTAAGTTCATTAATTATCTAATTAAATCTTAATTATCCTTAATCCATAATATGAAATAAACTTAGGGAAATAGGCAAAGAAGGGAGCCTAAGTCTCAATCTCTAAATCCTTTCAATTAGTTAATTAAAGTTTAGGTATGATTTAGATTTTTGATTAATCTTATTAATTAATTAATTAATTTTAATTAATTATTTAAGAGGAATGGAGAAGACTTAAAGAATAGATTGGAAGAGGGAGTCACAATCCATTTCCCTAAATTTCATCACTATTAATAGAGCTTAATAAGCTTTAATTGATTAATTAACTATTCATTTGCTTAATTATCATTAATTAAGAGAGAAGAGTAATTTAGGCTTAATCTATTAGTTTCCAAATTAATTATCCAATAAATCTAAAGAAAAATAGGGAGAGAGGTCATCCCTAAACATCTTTAAAAAATTTGAAATTAATTGGATAATTAATCATAAAGTAATTAGGCTAATTAAATTTTAATAATTAAACCTTAATTAAGCAAAATTACTAATTAATAATAATTTTAGTGAATTGCTCTTTAAAAAACCTTTAAAATGAGCTTTATTTGTAATTTTGGATTTTTCTATAATTATTTTTGAATTTTGGAAGTTTCTATCAAAACATATTAATTAACCTATTAACCCCTAATCCCATCACATGCCAACGCGGCACTTTGTTGCACGATGGGATTAGTTATTTAAGTTGTGATGTCGATGGCTGATGTGGATGGCGTCGCAACACGCTTTTTGTTGGGCCATCCAATCTAAGATCGGACGGCCACGATTAAGTGCTCGATTCTAAATAGGGAAAAGAGGGGTTCTACACATGATCAGATTAGGACCGTCCATTTCGATCATGCAGAATGGATGGTCCATGATTTGTCTCCTCCCGAGCGACGAGAGACAGATACCGTCCATCGATCGTCGCTCAATCCACGCTCACCCAAGCTCGGATGGAGATCGAATTGATCCCTCACCTTTGAAGAAGCATAAAAAATACATTTAATGATGAAAATCACATGAGATTAAGTCTCTTTCATAAAGGACCAACCTATTTTGAGCTAATGATCAGTTTTAATGGCATACCTCATCGGAGCTTGTGGGTGTGCAATGGTCAAGTCAAGAAGAATGAATGTAGATTTATAACTTCCTAAACAAGGAACCACGGGGTGATCGGATAGATAAACAATGAACCCAACCTAAGGTGACTATTTGAAATGCCGTGGACTCATATCGACTCAAGAATAACCAAGATCAATTTGCTTTTAGATGGACCTATGCGGATGGATCTATGAGCTAATATCGCCTAGACCTGTCTTAGATTTATAAATCCAAAGGAATATCATAGGTAGAGCTAACCAACCCAATGTGCCTTTTGGTGTGTAATGGTCAAGTTAGGAAGAAAGTTTGTAGACTTACAACTTCCTAAAAAAGGAACCACTAGGATGATTGGTTAATAGCACAATAAATCAAACGACCTAAGGAGACTTTTGAGCAAATACTACGTGGACTCATATGACTAAAGAATAGCCAAGATCAATTTAATTTGGGATGAACCTATCAATGATGGATCTCTAAGAAGGGCTAATATCGACTGTCTTAGATTTATAAATCCAAAGGGATAGTCTACCAGCCATTGGGTAGGAATAACCAACCTAAGGGGTGCCTTTTGGTATGCAATGGTCAAGTTAGGAAGAAAGTTTCTAGACTTACAACTTCCTAAAGAAGGAACCACTAGGGTGATAGGTTGATAGCACAACAAATCGAACCTGACTTATGACGACTATTTGAGTGAATGCCGCTATGGACTCATATCGACTCAAGAATAGCCAAGATCAATTTAATTTGGGATGGACCCTATCGATGTGCAATGGATCTACTAAGAAGGAGCTAATATCAGCTTAGATCCAAATGGATAGTCTACTGGCTGCGAGGTAGTGCTAACCAACCTAAGTGGTGCCTTTAGGTGTAATGGTGTTAGGAAGAAAGCTTGTAGGTTACAACTTTCTAAATAAGGAACCCCCAGGGTGATCAGTCAATACCACAACAAATTGAACTCGACCTAAGGCTGCCCATTGGTTTGCAATGGTCATGCTGGAGAGAATGCGTGATAGACTTATATCTTCCAAAGTAAGGACGACCACCGGGGTGACCTATTGGTGGCACAACAAATCAAACCTGACCTAAGGGAGACTACTGAGATAGTGCCAATTTGGGGACTTATCTCAACTCAAAATAAGTCAAGAGATTCCTATAAGGAGTTTTCTCTAAAGATAGGATGCCTTCGTGAAAAGGTACTGGGGTGTCCTTCAAATTCACAAGAAAAATATATATTTCGTTTGTTTATATGCATGGACCCTGTTGGTGTGCGAGGGATCACACTGAGAAGGAGCTTATATTAGCCTAGTCCTATCTTAGACTCACTGGACCAAGGGAGAATATGCATATCCAGAGATAATTCTCCAACCACGGGTGGCTACTGGAAAGGGGACCCCAATCTAAGGTAACGGTAGTGTCTAAATGGGTTGCTAAGGACATGTGATTCAAATAGAGTTCCCTGTGGGAGGTGTGCTAGGGGCATTATGCAACTCAAGAAAATAATAATGTAGGTATTTGGTGGCCAACTCAAAGAGAAAGCATAGCCTTACATCCAAGAGTGGTGTATCTGGGTGGGTCACTATCAAGAAATCAAATCAACCAACCAAGGTGCCCGTGTGCGATAATTAGTCTAGAGAGAAGGTGTGTAGGCTTACATCTCCCTAAAAAGGAATTGATTGCTGGGATAGTCTATCAAGGTGATGCTATCGGACCTGGCTGCCCATTGTGTACAATACTACTTAAGAAGAAAGTGTAGTAGACTTACATCTTCTAAAGTAGGGATCAACCACTAGGGTGACCCGTTGATGGTGCAACAGATCAACCCAACCTAAGGGCGACTATAAAGTAGAGAGTCACAAAGAAGTACTAGACCTAGACTTGAAGTAGTCAAAAGGAAAGGAGCAGTTGGGGGACTTACCCTATGTCCTTTACTCACCAAGTCACTTCACGATGGCTAGTTTAAGAAGAAGGCATAGCACTTACATCCTCTTAAAAAAGCCAATAGGAGGGTAGCTTGACATGTAAGGCCTCCATGTTAACAAGGCATTGGTGTGCAGCAGTCAAGTTAGGAAGGAAAGCGTAGCAGATTTACATCCTTCTGAATAAGGGACCACTGGAGTGACACACTAGTAAGGTAGCATGCCAGCCCGACCTAGAGTAGTTAATTAGTAAGTGCCATATAGGGCTTGCTCTCACATCATAATTGCTCGGGATAAAAGATATGTGTTTATTTTATATGTGATTGTGTAGTTGGCATTGTGTTACTAAAGGATATGATGCCACTTGGGTTCCTTACACCTACCAAAACACATTATGGCGATTCAAGCAAAATATTTCTAACAACTATGAAGAGATGGAATTTGAGATGAAAGAAATTCTATTAATGATTGTTTTCAAATAAGATTTATGGGTAATATTTATTTAGGTAGAGCCCATTAATTGGAAGCATAGAGCTCTCTCCTTATAATTTATAAGATAAGATCCTCTTTGGTAGGCCTTCTCTCTATGGCAAAAGGGCCTTCCCAAGTGGGTTCAAATTTGCTTCCCATCTTTCTATGGGAATAATTGGTCTCTTAGAACTAAAACAAGCTCACTACTTAAAAGCTCTAGGACCTACCAACTTGTTATGCACTTGAATCATTTTCTTTGTATAACTCGAGGTTCTAGCATGCCCATAAGCATCTCTCCTCCAAACCTTGAGCTCTTCTAACGCCACTTAGCTATGATCTATTGTGATCCTACTACCCATAACTATCTTTAATGATGGGAGTTAGACTTCTAATGATAAAACTGCTTCAGACCCATACACTAAGGAGAAAAGGGTAGATTGAGTTAGAGTTCTATATGTGGTGCGAAGCAAGGCTTCAACAAACTCATGCCACTATTTTTTTTTATCGTTGAGTATTTTGTTTAGTATTTGGATGAGAGTTTTCTTGAAGGCTTTTACTAAACTATTTTCCACGGGTAGATGGTAGAATATCTCCAATCTATGTTGTGTCTCTAGGCAAAGATGTTGATTTTTTGAATGTAGTATTATCGGATATAATTCATCAAGGCACCTGAACCTATACGATATAGTTCTTGAAAATTGGAGCACATGTTTGTGCGTGACCTCTGAGTGGGATTGCCTCCACCGACTTGGAAAAGTAGTTGGTGTAGAATGAACTGACCCTTGGAAGAAGGGGGATCGATCCCACTATGTCAGTACACCAACACTCGAATGACCATGAGGCCAATGTAGGATTTAGAAGGTTTGGGTGTAGGACCACACCATGCACCTGACATTGGTGGCATCTCCTAGCGTCCATGTAGTCTGTGGTCTTCGATGACCAGTAGTACCCTAGTCTCTTGATCTTGGCTATCATCTTTAGACTAGATTGATGTGGTTCACATAAACCTGAATGCACCTCAACCATGATTTTACGGGCTTCGTGTTTGTCCAGACAATGTAATCACATATGATCAAAGAACTGTAAGTACAAGGTGCCATCCACGAGAGCGTAGGGGTTTTGTGCTGCACCTAGTGTGCTAGTGACTTCTCTTGAGGTAGTTTTCCTATATTTAGGCAATCCATAAATGGTTGCCTCCAATCTAACTCCTCATCCTCTTTGGTAACGATAACCTCCCATTCAAGAGAGAGTCTCTCAATGAGTTAATAAGGGACAAGACTTGTCTATTTTGGACCTTATTGTAATGGACTCATCTTCCAGACATGCTAACTTTTTGGAAAGTTTGGATAATGCATCTGCTATGGTGTTCTCTCCTCGAGGAATCGTCTAAATGGTAACCTCTGAGATTTGGGATAACAACTTTATATTGTACTTGTGGTAATGATGGAGCTCATGCTTTAGAACTTTGTAAGGCCCAATAATTTGGTTGATAACTTATAGAGAATCCCCAAATGTGTTGATACTCTAGATGTATAATGTAATGGCTAACTCCAGACCAATAGTTAGAGCCTCATATTTAGCCTCGTTGTTGGTGCATGCATTGGATAAATGATATAAGAATCTCATCACATCACGGTCCGGAGTTAGAGAACTATTACCTGCCTTCCACGGAAGAGTAGATCGTGATTCTTCTCCCTTTTGAAAGGAAGCCACACTATCAAAATACATCTCCCATCAGTAAATGCTAGTGTCCCCTAAGTTCAAGATTTGTTCACCGGGGAGGTCATCACTAAGCGGAGAATTAATAAGAAGTGGTTGTGCTGCTAAGAAGTCTGTTAGTGCTTGTCCTTTGACTGCACTGAGGGGTATGAAAGTGATATCAAACTGTAATAAAATCATGGACCAATGTGCCAACCATCTAGCATAGGTCATGTCAGATATTGCGAGGGGATTGATCCGAGATCATATTCACCTTATGAGAAAGCATGTAGTGCTGTAGCTTTTGGGATGCAAAGATTAAAGCTAGCTAGTGCTTTTCAATAGGTGGATAGTTTGCCGCAGTAGGGATTAGATGATGATTGAGATAGCAGAGTGCATTTTCTTTTTCTTCATCATTGGTTTCGGCTAATAAAGTGCCAAGGGAGTTGTCTAATGTGGTAGTATATAGTATCAATGGCTTACCCAGGATAGGGGCTGCTAGAATTGGCGGTGTCATTAGGTAGTGCTTGATGTAATCAAAAGTTTGCTGACACTTGTCATCCCACTTGAACTTGGCATCCTTTTGACAATGGTTGTTGGCATCTTCTTGATAAGTTGGAAATGAAATGTCTTAGAGTTGAGTTAGACTCTTAGGGGGTAGCATTTCTAATATCGCTTTGATCTTCTCTAAATTGATTTCTATTTTACGATGTGGGACAACAAACCCAAGGGATTTTCTTGAAGTTTCTCCGAAGGCACACTTCAGGGGGTTCATTTTAAGGTTATATTGTCATAATCACCAAAACTACTCTAAGTCAAAGATATGGTCTTCTTTTTCTTTACTTTTGACTACAAAATCATCAACGTAACATTCAACTTGATGATGAATGACTTTGAAGAAGATCTAAGTCATGGCGTTGGTATGTAAAGACATATTTTAAGGTTGAAAGGCATGACCCTATAACAATAGATTTCGGGTTTGAAAAGCAATAATTTTTCTTATCCTCGGGGCCATCTTAATTTGGTTGTAGTTAGATGACCCATCCATAAAGAGAAGACGCATGAGATGAGGTAATGTCCACCATTAGTTTCAAAATTGGTAGTGAAAATTCATCTTTAGGACATGCCTTATTTAGATCCCTAAAATTGATGCATATGCAATTTGGCCATTCTTTTCTTAGCGGGATGATAGTAGCCAACCGTAGGTATTTTTCTTCCTTTAGAAAACAGATTGATCAATTTCTTGACTTTAAATGACTTGTTCAATGTCTAATTACATGTGTCTAGGAGCTTGGTGGTTAGCATTAAGTTATTACTAGTTTGTGACGCGTTAGAGATAAGATGAGCATTTCTTTATAACTCCATTCGAAGAAGTCCTTAAACTCATCTAATTGCCTAACTAAGTCATTGGTTTCTTCTTCATTCAACAAGGAACTGATGTATATCGGATGTAGATTGTCTTTAGTTCTTAAGATGATCTCCTTCAATTAATGGTTAATTTGTTCTCTTCTTCAAATCTAATGGTGCATCTGACTAAAACTCATTTGGATCATCTGAAGTTTCTTAACACACCTCCTCATATGAGTTAGCATGATTTGAAAAGAACCAGTCAGATTTCAAATAATTGGTGATGACTAGGCAATGATTGTCATCATCGACCCACTGTGTCAAATCCTAATCCCGATCTTGATTGAGGATGTTTTCTTTGGTTGTCCCATAACCTTTCAAAGTAGTTTGACCAGTATTTAGACCAAATATTTGAGATTAATCCCTTCTTTCCTAAGTTAAGAACATAAGGCGAATACCAATCAAAAGGCAATTATATTAGATCTTTATATGAATCATCCTCAAGTTCTACATAAGCTTCCTGACTTGAGGATGATGCTCCCAAAAATAATCTCTTTGGCTTGACATCTGTAGATGACATGGGGGCCTCCTTAACTAAAACCCTCATCTTGAGATGAGAGTTAGAGCTAAGGTTCCCCGCTTGCACTATTCTACATAATGATTCAGATACATTCATGCTTTGCTTGGAGGCATGGTCTTCATCATTGTCTGGCTCGAATGTCACCTCCAAAGGGACCCATTGAGAGGGGTTGATTAGCATGCTAACCACATGTGACTCATCCTCTAAACTGGAATCCAAATCTATATGGATAGCAAGGGTACTCTTATGAGCTGGAATATAGCTTCTCTCTTGGCCACCAACAAGGAGGTCTTCCATCTCTAGAATTACCTCTGGATCTGCCTCTTCCTCTACATGGTGGTGGTCGAGTTATCCTACCCATGTGTTCATTTGGAGGAACGAATTGTGGGTGGAATCTAACTTCAAGCTCTACCTCTTCCTTAGTGTCTATTTCTTGCACATTTATATTTTCATTTTTTTCTTTTTCATTTTATTTTTCAATTTTCTTTTCTTTTTCTTCTTCATTTTCTTTTCCTTTTATTTTTGAACATTGACCAAGTTCGCGAGAATAGACTCTCTAATTTTGAGCAAGATAGTAGGTCGCATCCTCTCTAATTGAAAATGGCTTCAAGTTTCCTTTGAAGATTGATTCCACCTCTTCAAAATTTGATGCACTAATGTAGAGGATGGAATCATCTTATTCTCATGTATCCAAGGCCTACTGAGCAAAGTAGTGAAAGATGTATCTGAATCAATTATGTAGAACTTGGCCTCTATCTTCTAGTCATCTATCTCTAATGGCAACACTATGGGGCCTAAAACCCTCTTGCCTTGCTCATTGAATCCTTTCAACATCATCCGATCTCCTCGGAGTTCAGAGATGTTAATCCTTAAGTAAACAAGGGTCTTTAGACTCATAATGTTCACTGATGCGCCTGGATCAACTAACACCCTAGAGTGTCTGAATTTGCCTATATTCACTGTGATGTAGAGGGGACGGTTGTGATCGGTTGTCCCTAAAAGAAGGTCTTCATCAGTGAATGTCACTCCATGATCTTCTCTTGAATAACATGCCTCCTCTCCAATAGAGACCAGCTGAGCTAAGCATATTTTGGATCAAGAAGGGCTTTGATCAATGACTTCCTCATCTCTTTGGATAAGATAAAGGCATCATATATGCTTAGTTTAGCTAGAAACTTTTCGTGGCGAGGACATGGTAGTCAAGTCTGGGCTGGTCCTCCATAAGCATATCCATAGGCGGAGCATTTTGTGGAGGGGCTACTTGATAGACAAATATAATGGCTTGATTACCTTTATCTTGAAGTGCTACCCTAGGAGGTAGAGCTTTGCTACTATGGAGGTTGATTTCAATGACTTGATGAGATGGTTTAGTGGAAAGTTCTACTTACTCATCGGTTCACCTAGCTTCTCTTATAGGATCATTGAGATGACTCCAAATTAATCTCAATGGTAACCCAAATGATTGAAATGAAAATTCATTTTAAATCGAAGAGGAATGATTAAAACGTTATTATTATTATTATTATTTAGACTTGAGAGTTTTCTATAAGAATAAAATTAGTGATCATTAGAAGTGACACAAATGTAAGTGGAATCAGGTTGCTTCAATGATTTCTTAGATTTGGATGGAGGTACAAGGTAGAAATCAAGTAAAATAAGTGGAGTGAGGGATTTGGCACCCCCCCTCTGCCGATACATTACGGCTGCTAGAAGAAGAGCCAACTGGAGGAACTGTAGCTGCAACTATAGCAAAAGTGTTGGGACTGATAGGTGGTTTCCCTACTGCATTATCCCAGGTAAATGAAGGCTATCACTCCTGCTGCTAGGCTCCTACCTCCCTCGAGTTATCTTTAGCAACTTGCAAACCTTCCTTGAAGTTGGAGGTTTGAGCTGCCTCAGGCACCTGGAAGGGTATTTCCTGATCTTATAAATGATTTTCTTGGAGGTTTGGGATAGGAAAATATCCCAACCTTCCTTCGTCTTAAGAGGATCATGTATCCCCAAGAATTACTCTGAATAACTAGAAGGTTGTTTGTGTATTCTTTAGTGATGACGATGGAACCTAACTTGTAGATACACTCAAGATAGTCCTTAAAGGTAATACAATCTTCTAAGACATGGCCTAACATGCGGTGGTAGGGGCAATAGTTTAGATCATGACTCTTGCCTACTTCCTCCGGTCTCCTGGGCTCTGGTAGATGGAAGTCAACCTTCTTTAAGAGATTCTTAAAGATCTTCCTGACTATCTCCCTCTTGAATGAATAATGTTTATTCAATCTATCAAAAAGAATAGGTAAGTAATAACTACCTGGTGGTGGGTAGGGATACTACTACTGATGATACTGATGAGGAGGTGGTAGTGGTTGCCGCTGTGGAAATTGAGGTGGCCGGAATGACGATTGAGGTGGTGGCAGAGGAATTGGCAAAGAAGGTTGCTGAGCTCGAGGCCTATCTGACTGAACCCTAGCTAGCTGTTTCCCTTTATTAACTGTTGTGACTACCCCTAGCTTTTTCTCAAATGCCCTCTAAGGTTTGGGCTTGGCCGACTGGTCTTGGAATGATAACTGCTTGGCTTCCTCTTGTAGACTAGCCACCTTGTTGATTAATTTCTTGATGGTTTTGATTGTAAAACCCTTGAGCATGAAAGCAACTGGGCCATGGATGTTCTTCAAGAGAATCTCTATGGTGTGCTATTTAGACAGCTGTGGTTCATATTTCATACTCAAGTTTCTCCACCTGAGAATATAATCAACAAGGGACTCATTGAAAACTTGTGTCACTTCAACAAGATTACTGGGAATGGTGACTCATCAAAGGTGGTCTTGAGTCACCATTCCTTCTTCACCACAGTTGAAGCAGAAGGCCGAGAAGGAGAGCTTGACCTCACCTCAACGGGTGGAGTAGATTGAATAGGACCCTGAGGCTGTAATCAGATCACCAACTGGGCTTTCTTCTCTCCCGATGCTGTCTTTTGTGCTTTAGCCAGCATATGGGATGCTGGAACATGCACTTGTGAAGGCAGACGATGAGCAGTGCGGTGTGGTGGAGACACCGACTACCACTCAGCAGGAGCTCTCCTCCTATAACTGATTGTGCCTGTGAGTACTATACTGTCAATTTGGTTGGCTCTGTAGCTTGACTGAAATCCCAAGAGCGAGGCCACCATCTATACCTACCTCTTCTCTCTCCTATCTGCTTGTACTGTCACTCGAGCCTCCATGTATCTTACTCTATGTATCTGATCCCTAATGCTCCTAGGGATTAAAGAGCTCAAGTCAAATAATGCACCAGACTCCGGGCATCTGTGGGCTTTGCCTATCTGTCAAATAATTAAATGTAATCCAACATAGGGCCTCCTCCTCTTCCTAGGTGGTTCCTCATAATATGCTGGTGGTGGAGGGGATGCTGCAATCCTCTTATAATCCTCCTCTCCATCTGAGCCTGAGAGGGGATGAAATCTACTGCCACTAAGTAAGAGGAAAACCTCCCTAGGTGAACCCTCATCTGCAACATGGGATGTTACCTTTGCCTCTACAGCTGCTCGCTTAATGCACTGACTCAGCATCCATGGGCTGCCTATCTAATGAATAACTAAATGAATCTAGCATAAGGCGCCCTCCTCCCTAGGAGGTTCCTCAATATGTTGGTGGTGGAGGGATGCAATCTTATAATCCTCCTCTCCATCTAAGCAGAGGGATGGAACTACTACCACTAAGTAGGGGAAAACCTCCAGGTGAACCCTCACGCAACATGGGATGTTACCTCTATAACCGCTGCGTGATGCCAATCTTCCGCTCTTATTGTGGCAATGGGTGATTCAGTGAGGTGGGAGGGAACCTACCCAAAGGTAAGGGAGACTATCTGAGGCTAAGATATCCTTCCCTTGAGGGGACCAACAAGGAGGTGTCGCCTTGTCGGGCAACAGGATGAACAACATAGAATGCATGGGGAACCATTGACACCGTGCTACCACCGAACTGAACGATAGTATTGAAGCTGTTGCTCTTACTGTGGGGACCTCTACTATCTTCCTCTTTAGTGAAGGAAACTCAGAGTCAGAAGGCATGTCAAGGAGAATGAGTGGCATCTACCTCGCCACCTCCTTCCCACTGATTGTTGTGAGGATTATCCCCTCACAAGTAAACTGAATCCATGACCAAATTGAATGGGATGCACAATGTGAGTGAGTTTGGCTGATCCAAGGCCAAGTCAAGATCGAATGAGAAGGAGAACACGAACTTACTAGAAGCCATGTATGAGAGTCAACAAAAAAGATTGAATTGAAACTCTATATTTATTGAAAACATGACCAATGCCTCGCTTTGGTATTCATCTAAATATTCTAGACTTGATTTGAAATAACCCACACTCAACAACTTTAGTTTTATATGGCTCATTGGAGATATTTTGATATGAGGAGTGTCTTGATATATTTTGATTTAGAACCCATAACCAATTTAAGTAGGTTAGGTAGGTTCAAATATTTGGAAAGACCTTTAAAGATATTAAAGTGTGTCTTGTTTGAAAATTTTGATTTGAAAATGAGCCTTTACTTTGCAAATTTAGTGCTAAGAAGAGGTTTTGATTATATGTTTTGAAAATTTTGTGAAGGTATCTTTGTTTGTGATGTTTGGTTATGTGTGTGATATGTTGATTTGATTTGAAAGTGACTCTTTCTTAACAAATTTGGTATGTTAAGTGAGGCCAAATGTGTTTGATATGCTTTTAAAAATGAGACTCTCACTTAACAAATGTGGTATGTTAAATGAGAGCCAAATATGATTGTGATTTTTTTTGAAGAGAGACTCTCACTTAACAAATTTGGTATGTTAAGTGGAAGTCATTTATGATTTGTGTTGAAAATGAGACTCACTTAACAAATGTGGTATGTTAAGTGAAAGTCAAATGTAATATGATTTGCTTTTTGAAATGAGATCAACTTAATAGATTGGGTATGCTAAGAGGGTCAAAATGTGTTTATGATTTGTTTTGAAAGAGACTCTATTTAACAAATGTGGTATGTTATGAAAGTCAATTGATATGATTTCTTTTGATTTCATGTGTGGTTTCTTGCATAGAAACTTCAACTCTAGCATATGGGAGATATGTTAAGTGAAATTTCAATTTTATGTTGTGATTTTATTTAAAAATAGAATCTTCAATCAACAAATTTGGGTAAATTGAATGAAGATGGCCATTTTTAAAAGTGTGTTTTTGTTTTAAAAATTTCTTATGAATTTTGTGCAAGATCTTTTGTGATGTGAATTTTTTTAAAAAATGCTTTAGGAAAGTGACAGTTTGCAAAAGAGTTTATTTTCTTAAAAATAAGATGAACCTTTCCTCACTAAGGTATTGGTAAAAAGGTTTTAAATTTTGGTCATCTCTGTTTATTAGTTAATTTTATCTTTCACCTATTGGGAGACCCAATAAGGGTTTCAAGACCTACAAGGAGTGAGGTCCTAAAACCTAGAGGATGTTGGCTAGCTTTGCTTAAGAATGAAATAAGCTAAGTGCCAATGAAAAGAAAGATAGTCTTGGACTTATATAAAATACAAGTCCACAATCGATGCTTGGAGACAATAATTATCTCCTAGAGATGGAGAGAGGAACCTTCCCCAGTGGAGTTCTCAGAGTGTTTATTTTTGATTTATGTGTATATGTGTGTATATGGAGGGGGAGGACCCGATTTGAGGATGTATTTATTGAGGTGATCATGTATGACATCAAGGAATAGTACACTATCTCGAAAGATAGAAATCACTACCTTACGATGGACCTAATCACCTAATAAGGACTCCTAAGGCATGATGGGTCTTCAAAGTATTAGAGATTTTTTTCTTACTTTACATGGATGAATAAAGTAATGTTTATTTAAATCGGGTTCTAACATTCCTTATGGGAGAAAACCCACATAGTTAATTACATCCTAAGGAAGGTGAGTTCTTTAATACTCTTAAAGTAGGCAATTGTTGTCTCCAAAGATTTCAAAGATAGGATTATCAATAAATTGACTATATTTAGAAAATCAAGTGGGATAGATCAAAAGGAGAGACTTATTATCAAAGCCAAAGGAGATGAGTAGGGGATGCTCATGATACTAGTTAACCTAGTGAGTATCCCAAACTATCCTATGATTTGGCTTTATATGTATTTGAAATTGAACATTGATTTTAAAGTTGTTATTTTATTAGAAAGCTAGGACTCATAATCCCACAACACAAGATTGTGAAAATGCATAAGAGGTGAGGATTTATGCTTATAACTTGAAGAAAACATCTACCCAGATCCTAAATCTAGGGAGCGAAGAACCAAAGCGTGACCTAAATCAAGCAAGATGGGTATATGGTTTACCTCCACAAGAGAGGATAAACCATGATGGACTTATAACGCATGGAGTGAGTAACTCCTCCTTTGCTTTAAATCCATGTGGCCAAGTCATATGAATTGCAAGATAGTTAGGTTGTTATTATTTAAAAAGAGAAGAAAGTAAACCACTCCCAAGAGACTAGAGCATGAGTATGAGTAATGACCTAGTTTAATGCAAATCTTTTCAAATTTTATTTGTATTTGACACTTCATTTTGACAAAGGCTTTGGGATTTTCATATGTCTAAATGTCATGAAAATGAGTTATGGGCAAATCGAAAGAAGTGTTTTTCACAAGGGATGCCTTAGTTATTATTTAAAAGAATGGAAATCCTATTTTCAAGATAAAGAATATGATATGAGGTTATGAAGCATTCAACCATTCAACTAATTCAAATCTTTTAATTATCTTGATTATGTATTTTATGTGAGGTTATGAGTTATTTAAAATTTAATTAAGAGTTGTAGTTGGGATGAAAATTAATTTCCTAAGAACTATGTGCCACACATTAAAGCATCAATATAGAATTAAATTATGAGAGGCATGAAATTTCTAGTGCATAAATAAATCATCAAACAATTTATATCAGAGAGAAAAGCTCTCGGTGACGCATAACCTAAAAGAAAATTAGCTCTATTTATACAAGATTAAAAAGAATAATTATAATTAAGAATGAATACATGCTGGGTCTTCATCTTCTTCAAATCTTCATGTCTTCTTTCCTCCTCTTGCTTCTTTATTTTGCACTTAAGGCATCACATGGCATAAAAGACATAATTTTCTAGCAATGCTCATCCAATTCTCCATAATACTAATCCTAATCAATTATAAAATTACATTGAAATTGAAAGATAAATCTAACTGCATCTAAAATAAAGATTAGTTAAGCATACAATCCATCAAGCAATTATATAGCTTGCACATACATGGGTAACCAAGCTCACTTGTCCAACTTGGAATATGGTTAGAAGCTTCAACCTACAAAGTGAGAGCAATTATATTTATTTTTTTCACTTTGCACAATTTACAGAAAACATGATTAGATTAATAATGACTAATATATAGTCTCAACATACCCCTAACATCCTCCTATATTACATCATGATACAAAACATACATCAAACCATGCACCAGCCTAACATAAAGCTAGAAGTGCTGACTTAATTCTAATGTTTATGTATTAAAGCTTGTGTGGTATGTCCTAACTAGGATTTAGAGTTATAGTTCCTAAGTGTAGAAAGATTCAATTTAAAGGGTGGTTTCACTTGAAGTTGTATAGTAATTTGCAAGCTTTTACTTAATATTTTCTTTTATTTGACCTACCCAAAATAACTAAGTATTATAAGAGTAAAAGAAAGGATCACTCTCTTCATCCTACCTTAAATCACATCTAAAGCCAATTAATTAAACAATTCTCTTTAGTGAATGGCTTATCATATCTTTTAATTAGTCCTAGGTTTAGGTTCATTTTAAATAAACTCATTCAATAAGAAAGGCATCTTAAGATTAATTGGGATGAATTACTATTCATGACACATATTTATTTATTTCTTTTCGTCATATATAGCATGCATATCATTAAGTCCTAAACATACTTATACATATAATTTATATCTTAGCACACTTGAATGATGAATGTAAGAAAATGTATTTGGAATTGATATTTCATTTGGTTGAATTATTTTATCATATTAATTTAAATCTCTAGCTAAATTCTTATGCTAAAGCAAAGAGCTTTAAGTTACATGATTAATCAATTCATCCACTTGAACAAAGTACGAATGCATATTTCTTTTTAATAGAAAATGGGATTTTCATTCATTAGTCAAATGTATACACAAATATATCAGAGTTTTAAGCAAGTACATCACCATTGTTCTGCACCAAGGGAGTGAGGTAGGAACCTCCTTAGGGCTACTTAAAGGCTGCCTGGATGTCAGATTAATATACCCTATCCTTAGATACATATAGATGTATAAGCAACTATAAGAATGAGAATCGTGTAAAAGTAGAATTGATTTGATTAAATTATGGTTTTCATCCACTTGTTGTACACACACACATATATATATATATATATATATATATATATATATATATATATATATATATATATATATATATACAATTTTAAGGAATCCTTAGGGCTACTTAAAGTCTTTACATCCCTAGGATGTTCGACTAATATACCCACTATTCTTAAATATATATGAATGTGCAAACTATAGAAATGAAAACTATACAAAATTTGGATTCAATTTAATTGATTTATTTATGTAAATGAATTAAAGCTTTATCTAAATTCTAATGTCAAAAATGCATAAGATAATGAATGTGTCACCATTATTCTACTCCAAGGGAGTAAGGTAGGAACCTCCTTAGGCTACTTAAAGTGGGTCCCCGGATGCCAAACTAATATACCCGCTAACATTCTTACTTATGCAAATCAACATATGAATATAAGAAAAAACTTCACTTCATATACTAAGTTTATATTCACATGAACCTCCTATATATGTATAACTAAAGTCAAAACACATATTCTTATTTATTAAGAAGCTTTTAAAAATATGTTTGAGATTTATTTGTGATAATAGCCACACATATTTTTAATTAAGTCAACACATGCAACTTTGACATAAAGGAAATCATTTTTTATTTGATTAATTTTAAAAGAGATGAATGCATGAATCAAATGACATACAATGCTTTAATATGATTGGAAAGAAATAAATGAACGCAAGCATACAATCTCATTCAATAATTTTCTAAGGACAATCACATTAAACAAGCTTATTTAAAATAAACCAAAATTTGTTAATTTCACCTTTGATTTCATGTTTGATTTGATTTATGAAATGTGGAAGAGGTTTGCTGGTCCTAATTCCATTCCCATGTGTGTAAGTTAATATGATTTTATAAAAAGCAATTAGGTTGATTTTATGAATTGGTTAAGTTAAGAATGGATTAAATCAATTAAGTAACCCTTACCTATGTCACCTTATGGTAATTAATTTAAAAATTATGAGTTAATATGATATACAATAACATAGAAAAATAAATTGCAATGCTCCTATGAAATGAAAGGGGCCTAATGGAAATAACTCATAATTATTAATTAATTAAGCTTAAGGAGCTCAGTTAATTACTCTTATGATTTTCTCACACATATGAGCTATCCATAATTTTATTTCTCTTTGGGTTATTGAACACCCAAAGAGCTATCCAAGAGTTAATTAGAGAAGTAGATTCAATTAAATTAATTAAGTTCATTATCTAATTAAATCTTAATTATGCTTTATCCAAAATATGAGATAAACTTAGGAAAGAGGAAAATGAGAAGTCTCAATAAATCCTAATTAGTTCAAGTTTGGATTTTGATTAATCTTGTTAATTAATTAATTAAGGGGTTTTAATTAATTATTTATTTAAGAGGGAATAAGACTTAAGAAAAGATTAGAAGAGGAGTCCCAACCACCCCTAAACTTCACCATTAGTTAATAAAGTTCAATTGATTGATTAATTTATTCATTGTTAATTATTAATTAAGAGGGTTAATTAATAATAATTAATTATTAATAAATCCCAAGAAAATAGAGGGAGGTCATCTCAAACATCTCTAAAAAATTTGAAAATTGATAATAAAAAAGTAATCAAACTAATTGACTTCAATTAATTAAGTAGATATTACTATTCATTAATTAATTTTAGTGTATTCCAATTTTAATACCTTTAAAATGAGCCATCAGTAGGATTTTATAAGTTATGAATTTTGGAAGTTTTATCAAAAAATTAATTAACATAATAATCCCAAGAAAAATAGGGGAGGCAGAGGTCATCCCCCTAAACATCTCTAAAAAATTTGAAATTAATTGGATAATTAATCAGAAAGTAATTAGGCTAATTGAATTTTTAATTAAACCTTAATTAAGTAGATATTACTATTCAAAATTAATTAATAATAATTTTAGTCAATTCCACTTTAGAATACCTTTAAAATGAGCCATCATTTATATTTTTTAGATTTTATATAATTAGTTATGAATTTTGGAAGTTTCAGCATCAAAATAGATTAATTAACATAACCCCTAATCCCATCGGCCATGGCGACATGGCGTGCTTTCCACGTGGCATGACGATATTAGTTATTTATGTCAAAGGTTGATGTGGATGGCGGCGGAATGCGCTTTCTGCGTGGGCCGTCTGATCTAAGATCAAATGACCATAATTAAACGCATGATTTCAAATGGAAAAAAGAGGTTGTATGCATGATCAGATCAGGATCATCCATTTCGATCATGTGGAATGGATGGTCCGTGATCTGTCTCCTCCCGAGCGATGAGAGATATATCATCCATCGATCGTCGCTCGATTCGAGCTCACCGGAGCTCGGATGGAGATCACGGATGTGCTAAATGAAATTTCAATTTTATGTCATGATCTCGTTTGAAAATAAAATCTTCATTCAACAAGCTTAGGTGTGTTGAATGGAGTTTACTATTTTGAAAGATGTGCTTTTAAAAAAAGATTTTAAAATTATTTAATTTTAAATTTTGAGAAGAACCTTCATGCAACAATCATGGATATTATAGTAAGAGGTTTGGTTATCTTTAAATGTAAATCTTTTGTCATATGAATTTTACTTAATTTGAAAAGTGCTTTTTGAAAGTAATATCTTTACAAAGGATTTGTTATGGGATGAACCTTGCCTCGCCAAAAGGATGGTAAAGAGGTTCCAAATTTGTAATCATCTCCATTAGTTAATTAGAAATTTTTTACTTATTGGGGAGACCCAATAGGGGTTTTAAGATCTACACAGAGTGAGGTCCTAAAACTTAAATAATGTTGGCTAACTTTGCTTAAGAATGAAATAAGCTAAGTGCCAATAGAAAAAAAAGATAGTCTCAAGCTTATATAAAATATAAGTCCACTGTCGATGCTTGGAGATAATAATATCTACTAAAAATGGAAAGAGAAACTTATCCCCAGTGAAGTCGAAAAGGCGTGGTGTTATTTTTGAGATGGGACACGTAGATCTTAGGGGTACTTATTGAAGTGATTTGGTACTACATTAAGGAATGATGCACAATTTGGAAAGATAGAAGTCACCATCCTATAATGGACCTAATCTCCTAATAAGGACTTCAAAGCATGATGAAATATATAAAGATCTTTCTCCTATTTTATATATTTTGGGTTCATTAAGGAGGTAAGCCTTCATAGTTAATTACATCCTAAGGAATACTCTCTATTATAGTAAAAATTAAGGTCTCTAAAGATTTCAAGGTTAAGACTATCAAAGGATTAGTTATGTTTGGAAAATCAAATGGGTTAGATCAAATGGAGAGATTTATTTTGGATGCCAAAGGAGATGAGTAGAGAATGCTTGTGATACTAAGAAGCCTAGTGAGCATTCCCTTATCATGCAATGATGGAGATCCTTCATGTTCAAGAGAGGAAGAATATGCATGCATGTTATGAGACATTCAACCATTCAGCTAAGGGGTTATTAAATCTTTTAATTATCTTATTTAATGCCTAAGCTTTATGGTGATGTTATGAGTTATAGAAAATTTTAGTTATGAGTTATTAGTTGGGTAAGATTTATTTTAATCCTAAGAGTCTAATCACATCCAGGTCACACATTCAACAACAAACATGAAGAAACTAGGAAAAGCATGCGATTCTAGTGCATAATCTAAATTCAATATCAAATAATTTTATAGACTATCGCAAAAGAATAAAAGGCCACTGCGGTCGGGTTCCACTGTCACCCTGAAAAGAGAAAATGGGTAGCCGAGCTCTACCGTTATACAACACGGTATATAAAAGAATAATTACAATTATAAATAATAAATGCAATGGGGGGTCTTCAAGTCTTCATTTTTCATGTCTCCATCATTTCTTCATGTCTTTGCTCTTTTTGATTTGGTAGGATTTAAGATATCACATGGTAACCCTGGACAAAGCCTTCTAGCTAATGCTCATCCTAAATCCCCATAAGACAAATCCTAACTCCTAATTAAAAATTACATTAAGATAAGAAAAGTAAATCTAACTACACCTGCGAGACAAGTGTTAGCTAAACACATACAATCCTAAGCAATTATATTTGTAATTTAGCACTGCACGTAGCCAAGCCCACCTGTCCTAACTTGGATTATGTTTAGGGGCTTAAGCAACCTACAAAGAGAGCATTTATTTTTATTTTTAAGTGACCCCTTTAAGCATAAGCCCCTGCAAAAAATAAGATTAGGCTAATCATGGCCTACCATCCAGTCTTCGAAGCACACACTCTAACATCCAGTCCAAAATAATACAACACAAAATAAAAATATACATCACGTCATGCACCTTCCTAACCTAAAGCTAGAAGTGGTGACTTAATTCTAATGTGTGTACATTAAGGCTTGTGTGGCATGCCTTAATTAGGCAATAGTGTTGTAATTTTTTAAGTGTGAAGGATTTAATTTAGCATGAAAGGTTGATTTCACTTTAAGTGGTTTAATTGATTTGAGAATTTTAATTTGTGTTTTTTATTATTTCATATGGCCTACAGTTAGCAACTAAGTGTTGTAAAGAGAAGAAAAGAGGTTGCCCTCTTTGATCCCTACCCTAAGGTACCTTGTAAAATATGTTGATTTAATTTGATTCTGTTTAGTGAATGGCTTATTACATATTTTAATTAATCCCAAATTTGGGTTCACTTTAAATAATTTCATTTAATATGAAAGGCTTCTTGGGATTAACTCAATTGAATTACTATCATATGACATATATCAAGTTATTCCTTTCCATCACATGTAGCATGCATATGGCTTAAATCTAAGTGTAACTATACATTAAACATATTTCTTTTAACACACTTTAAATGAAAGATACATATGTGTATGTTGTAGAAAATGGGATTTTCATTCATTAGCTACATGCACATTCAAGTGTATAAAAGTTTTAAGCAAGTACTTCACCAATTATTAACTAGGGAAGTGAGGTAAAGACCTTCTTGGGGCTACTTAAAGCCTCACATCCCCAGAATGTCCAGACTAGGTATGCACACTATTCTTGAATACAAATGAATGCACAAATGACTATAAGAATGGAAAATCATGCAAAAGTTACATTTCTTTTAATTGAAAGGAGATTTTCATTCAATAGCTAAATGCACATAAAAGTTTATAAAAGTTTTAAGTGGATAATTCGCCATTGTTAACCAAAGGAGTGAGCCTTGGGGCTTGTTGACCTCATTTTTAGAATGAGCTCTCAACCTTTCCATCTTAGACATAAAACTCCTCTTAGACACTAAGAGTTCTTAGTCTTAAGACACTTCCAGTGATTAGGTGAACACTTAACCTAACCCTAGAAACTTAGAAGAGTTAGCCATATGGATAGGTCATGCCTTAAGGGGTGTTAGGAAATTTGCCTACCCTATAGCTTGAACCAAATCCTCACTGCTTTCTTTCAAGTCAAACTCTAAATCCAAGTCAAACTTCAAACTCAAACCAATTCCAAACCAAATCATGAATCAATTCCAAATGATTGAAACCCATGATTGAATTCCAAATCCAAAAACCTTTCCTAAGTCACTTTGATTTTTCATTATGGACTTAGCCAAATAAATTCAAACTTGAGATTTTTTTTTCTCATAACCCATTTATATTCCCATTTATATTCACAAATATAAATGAAATATAAGTTCAAATCAATCAAACCAACATCAAAACTCAAATCCAAAATCCAAGTTAAAATTCCAAAAATCTTTCCTAAGTCTCATTGATTTCTCTTTATAGACTTAGCTCAAATCAAATCCAAATCACTTCAAATTCAAGAGATTTTCTCATAATCCATTTATATTCTCATTTATATTCACAAATATAAATGAAATATAAATTCAAATAATTAAACCAACTTCAAAACTCAAATCCAAATTCAACCAATATTCAACATAAGCCTTTCAAGTCAAATTCTTGAACTTAGCCAAATCAAACTCAAGTCAAGCCAAACCATTGATTTTTCTTCATGATTCAATCAATCCTTCAATAATGAATCCAAATATAAACATAAACTTCAATCATCAAACCAAAACTAAATTAAAAAATCAAACCCAAGTGAAACTCATGTTCACCCTTTGAACTTGAAATTGTTAAATGAATCAAAACCCATTTGACTTCAAACCACTTGCAAATGGATTGATATTTCAATCATAAGTCCATATGTGAGTTCAATCAAATTCAAATCAAGCCTTGATCAAGCCAATTGACCCACTTAGGCTCACTTGACCCAAAGTGACCTAATGTACCCCTTATGAGCCAAATTATAATCCTACCCAAATTGGATTGAACTAATCCCTAAGCCTCACATTATGCAACAATCATCATAAGATAATCAATCACTCAAATTGGGTCAAACCAAGTTAAACCTAACCAAGTCAACACTTAGCCAAAATGACACCTAAACTAGAAAAAATCCACCATAAGCCAAATTGATTGAAAACATTGATCCAAATCAATTCATGATCAATGTTTGAACTTGACCAAGTCATCATTTAAGCCTAACCTAGCACAATTACCAAGTTGAACCCAACTTGATCTAAAAGTCAAAATGTGTCAAATCTTGATCTAAGCCAAATTGATTGCAACTAATGGGTCAAATTCATTCTATACCACTTATTGAACTTGACCAAAGCCTCCCAACTAACCAACAGCCCAACCGACTAGAACCCAACTTGACCTAAAATGTCATATTGAGCCAAAACCAAATCAAACCAAAATTGATTGGAAATAAAGATATCAAATCATTTCAAATGACCAACTAAACTTAAACCAACCCATGACCTAACCCAAATAGGTCAAATGGGTCAAATTGGTCAACTTGACCCATTTGACCTAAATGAAATCAAATGAACCAAATTCAAATATAAATCAAATTGAATCAAACCAATGATGCCAAAATATTTCCAATGGTCATACCAACTTGACCCAACCCTTGGTTTGACCCAATCTGACCAATTTGTCAACTTGACTAAGTTGACCATTTTGACCTAAATGGGTGAGCCAAATCACTCACATCAAATCAATTCCAAATTCATTAAAACTTGGCCCAACCCTTTTTTCAATCATACCAAACATATTAAAACTAAAATCAAAGACAAATGACCATTATACCCCTAGGTCAAAGGGTAATGTTTGGCCAAATTTACTTGGAATTTGGTTAAATCCTCTTCATGGCCACTTGGCACACTCTTAGTGGACCCCATGGACACTAATAAGAGTGGTGCACTTGACCCAATGGGTTTGGGTTAGCCAAACCCAACCCAAACCCAAAATCGATAAGCCCATGGGGATCACTCCTCCACTCTCTTAAAGACATGGGAGCTTCACCACTCCACTCCAGCCAAAATGAACCATGTGCAAGTTCAAAAAAAAATCCATTGAATAGGATGAATTTGATCAAAATGACATCTCCACTCTCGACCGTTTGATCCATCTAGGGGGAGATATACTCCTCCTAACTTCGCTTAATTGCATTCTCTTGCATTCGATTGAGTGAAAGGAAGCCAAAAGAAGAAATTGTAAGTCTCCCCAAGCTCCCCCAAGCCAATTTGATTTTCCCATTCTCAGTTTTACCTAAGATAAAAATAGGGGAGGTAGTAAGAGTTTCCATCTCATCAAATACTCAAATTTAGCTCAATTGCTCTTGCAAGCACCTTGAGGGAACCCAATCGATTTCACTCAAACCTTCTTCCAAGTTCTGAAGCCACGGGAAGGGGTGTTTAGATCAAGGCCGCAAGCTTAGGAGGACCACTTTGGTTAATTGAAGGAGTCACTCAATCTCAGCCTTCAGACCTTCAACAGAGCTTTGCCTCCATTAGACGAAGCTACCTCAATAGTTGGGAGCACCAGTGATAGCCTTCGATGAGGTATGCCTTAAAATTGAGCCTAGAATAGGGAGTGTGGTCTTTTGTGGAGAGAATTTTCATCTTAAGTAAAATTGGTCATTGGATGTCTTTTCCCTTGCATGATGATGGTGTGGGTTGAGTTTAAGCTCAATCTGAGCTCAATTGAGCTTGGATCAAGCCCTAAGCAGTGGATGGTTGCCCTCTCACCCAGGAGATCTTAGTGATGGATCATGGACTGTCCATCCGTACATTTTGGATGGACAGTCAAGATCAAGCTGCGTAGGATTTGTGATTAATCTCTTTAGAAATCGGGAGCTCGATCTCAACTGTCCGATCTAGAGAGAAAGTGCGTAGCACCGTCGTTGACAAGGCTTTAGATGTGATAACTTAAATAACCAACCCCATAGTGCCACATGGAAAGTGCGCACCGCGTTAGTGGTCCATGTGGCCTCGATAGGATTAAGTATAAAATTAGGCTATTTAATTAGATTTTAATCATGGAATCTTCAAATATTCATAACTAAATGTAAAAAAAATCAAAAATGCATTGTGAAGATAATTCAGAGGGAAATAATCAAAAATTATTTCTAATTGATTTTGAACAACATATTTTTCTTAATTACAATTTTAGTGAAAACTTTATATCCCTAATTATTCCTTAATTGCTTTATTAATTCATTTCAAATTTATCAGATGCATTTAGTGGGATGACCTCTGCCTCCCTTAATTTTCCTGGGATTTATTGCTGAGTTAATTAAGGAAATCAATTAATGAATTCTTAATGACTTTCTTTATATAATTAAGGATATTAAGCATGTGAATAGTGGTTTAACCCCTTTATTAAGTGAATTAAGCTTTGCTTAAGTGAAGAAGAAGTTTATGGAATGGGTTTGGAATAATTTTCTAAGCCATTCCCGAACCCTTTCCTTCCATAATCCAAACTTAATTAAGGGCTAACCCACTAATCACCAATTTAATTAACTTGGTAAAATTTTCAAAATATTCCAGAACTTAATCAATTCATCTTGGGTAGACACTTAGGTGTTCAATAACTTAAGTAATCTAAGGAAATCAAAATCCAACCCACATGTGTGGGAAGGGTTATGAAAGTTAAATTAAATTAGCTTAATTAATCATTAATTATGAGCCAATTGCATTAGGCCCCTTTCTTTCCTAGGAGCATTGCTAATTTAAATTCCTTATGTGATTTTATTTCATACATTGGATCATAATTATTTGATTAAATATGTTAAATTGGTGTAGGTAAGGGGTAAATAATGCATTTAATTCTCACCTTAACCTAAATAAAATTTAAAATCAATCTAATCATTCCAAAATTAAACTGAAATAATATACACATGGGGGGATGGATTAGGACCAACAAACCTTCTCACATTTCCTAAACTCAAATTAAACTCAAAACAAAATAAAATTTTCTTAAATCAATTTTGATTTACTTTAAAATAACCTTATTCCATAAGATTGTCTTTAAGAATTAATTAGGGTGAATGAATTTGCAACCTTTCATCACTTCATTTCTTTCCTAACATGCTAAATGTGTATGTCATATGAAAATCATACATTCATGCCTTTTAAAAATCAAATTAAAAATATGAAATGTTTCCTTTATGTCAAATTGCATGTTTTGGCTAAAGTAAGAATATGAATGGCTATTATCACTATCAAATATAAAATTATTTTCAAAACTTATGGATCAAACATCAAAACTGAAAGGTATGCTACTTATAATTATTTATAAGCTTGCATGTGACTATAAATATAAATATGTGCATTGTGTGACTTTCCTTCTCTTCTCTTTTAAAATAGTTTTGAATAGGATTTTGCAAAGTGTATAGTTCATTTGAAAAGAATACAACACTTACTTAAATTCATTCCTATTCATTCCTATGTTATCACGTAAGAAGGATATTCACATTTACATATATAAATTGCATAAACAAATCAAACAAACAAACATAAACTTTTGCATCTTTCTTTTTTCAATTCATTTCTTTTGTACATGCAAAGTATATATTGGCAACCGGGTTGTGAGGCTTTAAGTAGTCCTAAGTAGGTCTTGTACACCCCTACACTACAATGATCTTGTACTCACTTATGTCTTTTATACTTTTCAATATGCATATGAAAATGGATAAAAGAATCCCTCCTTTTATATAACAAAATTATGCATACATGAAACATTCTAAATTTCCTTAAGCAACCTCTCTTAGCATTCATCATTAAGGTGTGCTAAATATTTACTTTGCATGTATTGTTATGCTTAGGGTTCATTCATGTGCACGATACACATGTGGGAAAGAAAACAAATGTTGTGTGTTTTGTGATAGTATTTCACTTTACTTAATCTTAAAATGCATTTCTTTTTGAATAAGTTTATTTAGAGAAAATATAAACTTAGGATTAATCAAAACACATAATAAAATATTCACTAAATAAAAATTAAATATGAATTTATCTTAGAAATTACTTAAGGCAGGGAGAAAAGGGAAGTTCTCTTCTCTTTTTCCCCTCCTTACAACACTCAGTAATTAATTGTAGGTTCCTTCAAACCTAAATAAATCATAAAAATAAGAATCAACCAAATCAATTAAATCACTTAAATGGAACCACCCTCCAAGTTGAACCTTTCACACTTAAAAAAATTCTAAACCTAAAGCCTAATTAGGACATGTCACACAAACTTTTATAGCACACACATTAGGCTAAGTCACCACTTCTAGCTTTAGGATAGGGCGGTGCATGGTTTGATGCTTTGCTTTTATTTTGTGATGTAATGTTTTAGTCTAGATGTTAGGGTGTATGTGCGTAGACTGAATGGTAGGGCAATCTTAGTCTAACGATTGTCTTTTATAGGTGATTGTGCTTAAAGGGGTGTTGTAGTAAAAAAATATAAATTGCTTTTGTTGTGTAGGTGCTTATACACCTAAGAATAATCCAAAATAGGCCAGGTGGACTTGGTTACCCATATATGGGGGGTGCTAAGTCCAATTTATATATATACATGCTTGGGATGATATTGTTTGTTTAACTAATCTCTATTTTGTAGGTTTTAGTTAGATTTCCTTTCCCTTTCATGTAGTTTTGCAATTAAGATTTGGAATGATTGTTATGGGGAGATTAGGATTAACATTGGTCATAAGACATGTGAAGCCTTTGGAGTAAGCCACATTCCAACCAACCAAAAAAGGAAAGAACCAAATGAAGAAAGAAGAATGAAGAAATGAAGACCCCCATAACATGAATTCATTTTGATTATAATTGATTCATGTGTAATCCAGGTTGTATAAGGGTAGATCTCGGCTACTAAATTTGTTTTCGGGTTTGTGCGGTGGAGCTCGACCACACTTGGCCTTTTATTCTTTTGCGCTAGCTTTATAAAATATTTGAAGTTTGTTTAGCTTGTGCACTTAAGAAGGTATGATTTTCTTAGTTTCTTTCTTGCTTTGATGTATGGCCTGGATGACGATTAGGCTCTTAGAAAAATAAATTTTCTATCCAACATAAATAACTCAAAACTAAAAATAAAAAACTCATAACCTCATCTAAAGCTTAGGTTATAAATTAAGATAAAAGAAATAGCAACCTTTTAGCTGAATGATGTATTTTCTTTCTCACATTATGCATAAAAAGCATATTATTTCACTCTTAATTTGGAGGGCTTCCACTAATGCCAGGAAATTTGGCTTGACCTTTGAGAGCCATGGTGGAAACACACCTCCTTTCTTGCTAATTTTATCCCATAATCTAATTTCTCATGCATTAGGCATATGATTCCTATAAGTCTGTGTCAAATTGATTGTCCAAAAAAATAATAACAAAATTTGTATTAGATTTTAGTCATCAAATCATGCCTTACATGATATAGTCTCTTAAGAAGTGTGTTTAAGGACTTAGTCTCTTTCTAAATAAACAATAGCTTAGCTATCTTACAAAAGCATATGACTCACCTACATGTATTTAAAATCGTAGGAGGAGTTAGTTAGTGGCCACCCCCAGGTGGTTGTAAGTCCAAACAGTCAGGTGGTTTATCCTCTCTTGTGAAGGTAAACTATATACCCATTTTCTCCTTAGATTTAGGTCATGCTCTGGCCCTCGTCAAAGCTCCCTAGATGTAGGATCTGAGGTTGTTTCTCCCCTTTGCGGGCTACAAGCATAAATCCTCACCTCTTAGAAATTTCTACAATCTTATGTTGTGGAATTATATGCCATAAATTTATAATAAAAATTCAACTCAAATAAATAATTCCTATCAAATTTCAAAAATGTAAAGGCCAACCCTAGGATAGTTTGAGATACTCGCTAGGTTTCCTAGCATTGTGAGCATCTCCTATTTATCCTCTTTTGGCTTCGATAATAACTCTTTTCATTTGATCAATCCCATTTGATCTTCCAAAAATAAACCAATTTATTGATAGTCTAACCTTCAAAATCTTTGAAGCTAACGATCATTTGCCTTAATCGAGATTATTCCTAAGGAATATCATTCCTTAGGATGTAATTAAATATGGGGGCTTGCCTCCATAGGGATCTTAACAAACATAATTTAAAATAAACCCTACTTTACTTTTTCATGTAAAGTAGGGGAAGAATCTTTGGTACATGCAAAGACCCGTTGTCCTTAGTAGTCCTTATTAGATGATTAGGTCCATTATAAGATAGTGGCTTCTATCTTTCAAGATAGTACACTATTTCTCAATGTCATACCCGATCACCTTAATAAGAACAACTATGGATCTACGGGGTGTCCTAACTAAAAGCGTATATTTCTATTTTCATTGATCCTCTTCAAAAGGATTGATGAATGCAGAAATATTTTCACCACAGATTTTTCTAGTGACTCCACTAGGGATGGTTCCTCTCTCCATTTTTGGTAAATGATCATTTTTCTATGTCTCGATAGTGCATTTGTATTCTGTATAAATCTGAGACTATCTTTCATTTCCGTTGGCACTTAGTTTATTTCATCCTTAAGCTAAGCTAGCCAACATCCATTAGGTTTTAGGACCTCACTCTGTGTACGGCTTAAAACCCCGTTAGTTTTCCCAATGGGTGAAAATAAAAATTTTATAAAAAAAAACTAAAGACTTCCTTCTTACAATTTCAATGGTAAGGAAATGTTCATTCCAAAGATAAAGATAAATCCTTTATGAAAATATCAACTTCCAAAAAAGTACTTTTTCAAAATGCAAATAATAAAATGTTTGCACAAAAAAAATTTTCTAAATCACCCTCATCTTACAACCTTCATGATTGTTACATATTGGATCATTCCAAAAATAAAATCCAATAAACGTATTTTTCAAAAGCACAAATGAACATCTTCACTCAATTCATTTTGGTGAAGATTTCATTTTCAAAAATAAAATCAATACTCATGCTTTCCAAAAGCATGTATGAACAACTCCATTCAATATACCCAAATTTATTGAATGAATATTTCATTTCTGAATAAAATGACATCATTTTGAAATCCCACTTAACATATTCCATATATGATTAAATTGGACCTCTTTCAAAAAGCAATAATCACACATAAAACTACATCTTTGGAAAAATGAAACATAATTGATTTCCATCTTACATACCCAAATTTGTTAAATGAAAATCTCTCTTTCAAAATCGACAAAACATAAAATTTTAAAACACATTTGGAACTCTCATTTAACATACTCAAATTTGCTAAATGAAGTCTCTATTTTCAAATTAAAATTCAAAACATTGGAAACTTTAGTTTAGCATACCCAAATTTTATAAGTGAAGTCTCCATTATTAAAATAAAAAATTTCAACACACATTGGAACTTCATTTTACAATACCCAAATTTGCTAAATGAAGTTTCCATTTTCATAATCAAACTTTATAACACACTTTGGAAACTTCACTCTAGCATATTCAAATTTGCTAAGTGAAGCTTCCATAAGTAAAAAACTAAACACATTTGGATCCTTCATTTAGCACACCCAAATTTGCTAAGTGAAGATCCTCTTTTCAAAAGTTACAAAATCAAAAGCACATTTGGATTTTCTATTTATCATACCAAAATTTAGTAAGTAGGAATCCTCTTTTCAAAATAAAAAAGAACAAAAATCAAAAGCACATTTGGATTCCCTATTTTGCATACCTAAATTTGTTAAGTAGAAATCCCCTTTTCAAAATCAAGAAGAACAAAATCAAAAGCACATTTGGATTTCTTATTTAGCATACCTTCATTTGCTAAGTAGAAACCCTTTTTCAAAATTAAGAAGAACAAAATCAAACCCCTTCGAGTTCTTTTAGTTAGCATGCCCAAATTTTCTAAGTAATGATCCTCTTTTCAAAAAATAACAAAATATTTGGATTGTTCATTTAACATACCCAAATTTGCTAAGTGAAGACTCCACTTTCAAATTCACACAATTCACAAACAAGCAAGCAAAAGAAAAAGAAAATTATTTTCAAAGACCTCACTTAGCATACCTAAATTTTCTAAGTGAATTCCAAAATCATAAAACAATCGAATCAATTAACCCTTTATTTTAACATACTCAAATTTGTTAAATGAAGGGTTATCAAAACATCAAAGATCTTTGAACCCATTTTCAACATACACAATTTTGTTGGAAATAGATTCTACATTCTAAAATCTCCTTTTTCAATCAATTCCAAAATCTCTCTCCCAAATTCATTTGAGCCCCACTTAACACTTTCAAGTTGTTGAGTGTGGGTTCAAATTCTAAATCAAAATTCAAAAAATCAACAAAAGCAGAAATCTGATTCAAGTTTATTTTCAAAATTGCAGACTTTCTGTAAGCTTCAATTTTAGTTTTCAGTTTCAGCTTAGCTCGGTACAGTTTCAGATGGCATGGCCAAAGTACATGTTCACTTTTCCTCATGGGATGGATCTAGCCTTGGATCAGGCTAACCTCCCACACTCTGATTATGCTCACCTCATCCACTTTGGCCGAGGCTTTGAGGGGACTCAAAGTACATGTGAGGGGACCACCCTCACCATAGTTAGCAGGAGCCTGGTGACCTAGAAGAAATCGGTCATCTAGGTCGAGTTACCATCAGATTCAGAGATTCCCTCATTGAAGAGGAAGGCTGTGGCAATTCCCACAACAACAGTATCAATGCCAATATCAGTGTGCCTGGTTGATCCCCATGCTGCCCTAGTTAGGGCTAACACCCACTCTTTGGCAACTTCTAAGGGGAAGGCTCCCCTGATTTCAGGGGTTGCCACCCCTGCCTTTGAGGTTGGGTCTAGTTCTTACACTACTCGACCTACCAGGACCCAGCGAAAAAATAAGAACTGCATGATCAAGTGGTATCACACTCGCATTGCCAGGGAGTTGGAGGCAGCTACTCAGTTTATTGTAGAGGAGTTGCCTAGGATGGTTTCCCCGCTGGTTATAGAAAACCAGTTCCACCCTCTCTCTGGATCTGACAGAGAGGATGCTAGGAAGATTTTTGCTTCACCTCCGCTAGCAATTCAGTTTCAGGCACTTGTTAGTTAGAGGAGGAGGTCATATGTCAGCCTTCGATCAATTTTTTCCCAAGTAGGTGGAGCCTACAGGCGATCAGAGTTGGGGGCTCAGTTTGATTTGCATTCTGTCATTCCCAGCGTTGGTAGATAACTTAGACATGAGAGATCCATGGAGGCCCATACATCAGATCATGTTACTAGTCAGGAGTGACAGAGGTTTGGGTGACAGTCAATAGCCTTCGCACTTGTAGACTTTCCCGATCGCCATGCTACCTGCGTTGATCATACTGATGGTATCTTGCTCACAGGGACTACCCATCACAGGAGAGGAGTTGCTATTCAGAGAGAGTCAGTGGTGCCTTCACCACACCACTCTACCCCCCGTCCACCATCTCTGATACATGTTCCAGCATCTACTATTCCACCAAAGGCCATGAAGACGGCATTCATGGAGAAGATAACCCCATTGGTGATCAGGCTATGGCCAAGAGATCCCGTTCCATCTATGCCGCCTACTATGGTGAGGCTGAGCTATCCTACTCGACCTTCTGCCCCAGTTGTGGTGAGGAAGGAATGATGACCTCAGAGTATCATAGTCATCCCATCACCACCACCACCGCAGCAGGCTATGGAGATAGTCGCAGCAATTGAGGGAGGAGGAGACAGTTCAGTCACCCTTATGGCAATAAATCCTCCTAGGAGTACTACGCCACCTCGATCTAGCAGCAGTCTGGAGTATCTTTCCTCTAGTGAGCATAGTCCTCATAAGATCAGCTCTCCAATAGCTTCAGAGGTTAGGTGGCTATATGTTCATGATAGAAATTCCACTACCAGCCAGACTTGATCTTTCATTCCTATTTAGTTAAACCGATCCCTAGATGACATCGTAGCTCAGTATCTGGTGGAGAAGAAAAAAATCTTAGGATAAGTCTGGTCTGATTTGGAGGATGAGAAGGTTAGTTTTGATCCAAATAAAGATGATCCGTTAGAGGATTCAGCAGGAGTCCACATGGTAGACACTAGGGGATCCCTCCTTTATGAGCAGGATCATATGGAAGGTGATGCGGCCGAGCAGGATGATACTGCCTACTCGACCCATCACCTCCTACAACAAATAAAGCAAAAGGATTAAAAAAAAAGATAGGATGGATAAAAGGCTTGAAGACTTGCTAACAGTAGTTTTGGCACATCAAAACCAAGCCCCGACAGTGCATCCTACTATAGCAGAGACTAGTCCACATGAGTTATTTCATGTCTTGGATCCATCCAAGACTTTACCACCAGTAAAGTAAGGTAGTACCAACTTCTATAGGAAGGTAGTGGATAGTACTTCCATATAAGAAAAGGACATTTCTACAATCTTGTGTTGTGGAATTGTAAGCCCTAGATTTCTAATAAAAATCCAACTCAAAGAAATAATTCTTCTTAAATTTCAAAAATGTAAAGCCCAACCCTAGGATAGTTTGAGATACTCACTAGGTTTCTTAGCATCATGAGCATCTCCTACTTATCCTCTTTCGGCTTTGTTAATAACTCTTTTCATTTGATCAATCCCATTTGTTCTTCCAAAAATAAACCAATTTATTGATAGTCTAACCTTCAAAATCTTTGAAGACAACGATCATTTATCTTAATCGAGAGTATTCCTAAGGAATCTCATTCCATAGGATGTAATTAACTATGGGGGCTTGCCTCCATAGGGAACTTAATGAACTGGGTTTAAAATAAACCCTACTTTACTTTTTAATATAAAGTAGGAGAAGATTCTCTGGTACATGCAAAGACACATTGTCCTTAGGAGTACTTATTAGGTGATTAGGTCCATTATTGGATAGTGACTTCTATCTTTCGTGATAGTACACTATTCCTCAATATCGTACTTGATCACCATAAAAAGAATATCTACGGATCTACGTGGTGTCCCAACTAAAGATATATATTTCTATTTTCATTTATCCTCTTCAAAAGAATAGATGAAGGCAGAAATATTTTCACCACAGATTTTTCTAGCAACCCTATTGGGGATGGTTCCTCTTTCCATCTTTTGTAAAAGATCATTATTTCAAAGTATCAATAGTGGGTTTGTATTCTATATAAATTTGAGGCTATCTTTCTTTTCCATTGGCACTTAGTTTATTTCATCCTTAAGCTAAGCTAGCCAACATCCTTTTTTAGGTTTTAGGACCTCACTCCGTGTAAGTCTTAAAACCACCGTTGGTTTCCCTAATGGGCAAAAATAAAAATTTAATAAAAAGAAATAACTAAAGACTTCCTTCTTACCATTTTTATGGTAAGGAAAGCTTCATTCCAAAGATAAAAATAAATCATTTATGAAAATATCAAGTTCCAAAAAAGCACTTTTTCAAAATGCTCATAATAAAACGTTTGCACAATTTTTTTTTTAAATCACCCTCATCTAACAACCTTCATGATTGTTACATATTGGATCATTCCAAAGATAAAATCCAATAATCATATTTTCCAAAAGCACAAATGAACATCTACACTCAATTCATTTTGGTGAAGATTTCATTTTCAAAAATAAAATCAATAATCATGTTTTTCAATATACGCAAATTTATTGAATGAATATTTCATTTCCAAATAAAATGACATTATTTTGAATTCTCGCTTAACATATTCCATATATGATTAAGTTAGAATTTCCTCTTTCAAAAAGCAATAATCACACATAAAACTACATATTTGGAAAATTGAAACATAATTGATTTCCATCTTACCTACCCAAATTTGTTAAATGGAAATCTCTTTTTTTAAAATTGACAAAACACAAAATTTGCTAAATGAAGTCTCCATTTTCAAATTAAAATTCAAAACATTGGAAACTTTATTTTAGCATACCCAAATTTGCTAAGTGAAGTCTCCATTTTTAAAATCAAAAATTTCAACACACATTGGAACTTCAATTTAGCATACCCAAATTTTCTAAATGAAGTTTCCATTTTCAAAATCAAACTTTAAAACACACTTTGGAAACTTCATTCTAGAATATTTAAATTTGCTAAGTGAAGCTTCCATAACTCCAAAATTAAACACATTTGGATCCTTCATTTATCATACCCAAATTTGCTAAGTGAAGATCCTCATTTCAAAAGTTACAAAATCAAAAGAACATTTGGATTTCCTATTTAGTATACCTAAATTTGCTAAGTAGAAATCCTCTTTTCAAAATCAAAAAGCACAAAATTAGAAGCACATTTGGATTCCCTATTTAGCATGCCTAAATTTTCTAAGTTGAAATCATCTTTTCAAAATCAAAAGCACATTTGGATTTTCTATTTAGCATACCTACATTTGCTAAGTAGAAACCCTCTTTTCAAAATCAAGAAGAAAAAAAAATCAAACCCCTTTGGATTCTTTTAGTTAGCATGCCCAAATTTTCTAAGTAAAGATCCTCTTTTCAAAAAATAATAAAATATTTGGATTCTTCATTTAGCAAACTCAAATTTTCTAAGTGAAGACAACACTTTTAAATTCACATGATTCACAAACAAGCAAGCCAAAGAAAAAGAAAATTGTTTTCAAACACCTCACTTAGCATACCTAAATTTTCTAAGTGAATTCCAAAATCACAAAACAATTGAATCAATTAACCCTTTATTTTAACATACTCAAATTAGTTAAATGAAGGGTTATCAAACTCAAAATCAAAATCAAATATGAACCTATGGAAGCATTGAACATCAAAGATCTTTGAACCCATTTTCAACATATATAAATTTGTTGGAAATGGATTCTACATTCTAAAATATACTTTTCAATCAATTCCAAAATCTCTCTCCCAAATTCATTTGAGCCCCACTTAACAATTTCAAGTTGTTGAGTGTGGGTTCAAATTCTAAATTAAAATTCCAAAAATCAACAAAAGTAGAAATCTGATTCAAGTTTGTTTTTCAACATTACAGACTTTCAGTCAGCTTCAGTTAGTTTCAATTTCAGTTTTTAGTTTTAGCTTAGCTCGATACAGTTTCAGATGGTAGCACCAAAGTACATGTTCACTTTCCTCATAGGATGGATCTGGCCTTGGATTAGACCAGCCTCCCATGCTCTGACTATGCCCACCTTATCCACTTTGGCTGAGGCTTTTACGAGTCTTGGATTACATGTGAGGGGACCACCCTTTCCAAAATTAGCAGGAGCATGGTGATTGGGTAGAAGCCGGTCATCCAGGTCGAGTTACCCTCAGATTTAGAGATTCCCTCATTGAAGAGGAAGGTTGTGGCGGTTCCCACAATAGCAGTATCAGTGGAAATATCAGTGTGCTTGATTGTTCCCCATGCTGCCCTAGTTAGGGCTAGCACCCACTCCTTGGTACCTTCTAAGGGGAAGGCTCCCTTGATTCCAGGGATTGCCTCCCTTGCCTTTGAGGTTGGGTCTAGTTCCTACACTACTCGACCTACCAGGACCCAGTATAGAAACAAGAATCGCATGATCAAGCGGTATCACACCCGCATTGCCAGGGAGTTGGAGGCAGCTACTCAGTCTATTATAGAGGAGTTGCCTGGGATGGTTTCCTTGTTGGTTATAGAAAACCAGTTCCACCCTCTCTCTGGATCTGATAGAGAGGATGCTAGGAGGATTTCTACTTCGCCTCCACCAGCGGTGTGCAACAGCTGTACTAGGAAGAAAGCATTGTAGATTTACATCTTCCATAGTAGGGATCAGTCATTAGGCTGATCTATCGATGGCACAATAAATCAAACCTAAGCTAGGGCTGCTCGACGGTGTGCAATCATTGTACTTAGGAAGAAAGCATAGCAGACTTATATTTTCTAAAGTATGAATCAACTGCTAGGGTGATCCATTGGATGGACAATGAATCAAACCTGACCTAGGGCAATCACTGAGTAAATGCCTCTAGGGGACTTATGTCAGCTTGAAAGTAGTCAAGATTAATTTCATTTGATGGATCCCATCAGGGTACAATGGATCGCACTAAGAAATGGCTATGTCAGCCTTGGTATATCTCAAATTTACTAATCTAAAGGGGTAGTCTACCGGCTGAAGGATAAGACTATCCGACCAAAGGGGTGTCTTTCAGTGTGTAGTGGCTGTACTAAAAAGAAAGCATAGCAGACTTACATATTCTTGAGCAGGGACTAACCACTGGGGTGACCCATTGATGTACAATAGATCAAACCTGACCTAGAGTTGTTCATCGGTGTGTAACAGTCATGCTAGAAAGAATGTGTACCAGACTTACATCTTCCAAAGTGAGAAAGATCATCGAGGTAACCTGTTGGTGGCAGAATAGATTGAACCTGACCTAAGGGTGACTACTGAGAGAGTGTTGCGGGGGACTTATCTCAACTCAAGAATAGTCAGGCGATTCCTATAGAGAGTTTTGCTGACACTGCCCTAAAGATAGGATGTCTACTTGAGAAAGGTGCCACTAGGGTGTTAATTCTTAATCCACAAGCAAAAAAATATTTTATTTGTTTTTTATCGTTGACCCTATTGGTGTGCGAGGGACCACACTGAGAAGGAGTTATATCGACCTTGACCTATCTCAGATTTACTAGACCAAGGGAGAATTTGCGCATCTTCTAAACAGAATCTCCAACCACAGGGGTGGTTACTAAGAAAGGGGGACTGTCCAATCCTAAAGTAACCAGGGTAGTGTCTAAATGTGGTCGCAAAGGATGTGAGCCAAGTAGAGTGCCTACAGGGGAGGTACCACTAGGGGTGTTATCCTGATCCCTTAAGAGAATAATGCATGTAGGTATTTGGTGGCCAACTCAAGGAGAAAGCATAGTAGTATTATATCTGCCAAGAATGGTATATCCATCGGGTGGGTCACTATAAGCATAGCGAACACCAACCAACCTAAGGTGCCTGTCAGTGTACAACAATCAGTCTAAAGAGATGGCGTGTAGATTTATATCTCCCTAAAGCGAAACTAATTGCCGAGATAGTCTATCGTCAGCTCAACAGGTGCTATCTGACTTAAGGCTGCCCGTCGGTGTGCAATGGTGGCACTTAACCAGAAAGTGTAGCAAACTTACATCTTCCAAAGTAGGGATAAACTACTGGGATGACCCATTGATGGTGCAACATATCAAACCTGACCTAAGGGTGATTACCAAGCATGGAGTCATAAGGAAGGACTAGACCTAGACTTGTAGTAGTCAGGAGGAAAGGAGCCACTGAGGGACTTACCCTAATCCTCAACTCAACCAAGTCAGTTCACGATGAATAGTTCAAGATGAAGGCGTAGTAGACTTACATCTTCTTGAATGAAGCAAACATAAGGATAGATTTATTGATCGCACAGTAAAGCCTATTATGATGACAAGATGCTCATCGGTGTGAAGTGGCCAAGTAAGGAAGGAATGCATAGCAGACTTAAGCAAGAATACCACTAGGGTGACGCACTAGCAAGGTAGCACGTCAGCCCAACCTTGAGCAACTAATAACTGACGGACGGGGGGGAGGGCTTTATCTCAACTCAAAGTATCCTGAGAGAAGAAATGTGCATTTATGTGTAGTTATGTTGAAGAAGGGATAAGATGCCGCTTGGGTTCTCTTAAACCTACTCTAAACACATCGAAGAGTGGATGAAATAGTGTCATAGGGACAATGTGATGCACTAAGGAAGTATACCACTCAGTTTCATTTACACCTAACTTAGTTGTGCTAGTCGAAATAGGATGCCTCTTGGGTTCTCTTACATCTATCCTAATAGCACTGGAGAATTGTGTGTAGTTTGTGTTTATGTTGAAGAAGGATAGGATGCCACTTGGGTTCTCTTACACCTATCTTAAATGCGTCATGGTGGATTCACAGGCGAAAATGCATCAAATGAAGAGAAGATTTAATGAATGAAAATGGAGTTTTATTGATGAAAATTATTTTTTAAAACATGATTTTAAGGGTAATATTTCTTTAGATAAAGCCTGTTGATCGAAATCATCGGGCGCTCTCCTCCTTATTAGGCCTTTTTTATGACCAAAGGGCCTTCCCAAGTGGGTTCAAACTTGCCTCCTATCTTGTGATGGATAATAATTGGTCTCCTTAGAACTAAAATAAGCTCTCCTACTTGAAAAGCTCTAGGGTGGACTGGCTTTTTGTGAGCTTGAATCATTTTGGCTTTGTACAACTCAAGGTTTCGGCATGTTCATAAGCGTCTCTCCTCCAAACCTTCGAGCTCTTCTAACTGCAAGTTGGTGTTATGTTTTGTCATGATCTTCCTACCCATAGCTATCTTTAGTGATGGGAGTTGGACTTCTAATGGTAGAATGGCTTCAGACCCATACACTAAAGAGAAATGAGTAGATTAAGTCAGAGTTTTGTAAGTGGTGCGATAAGCCCACAAAGCTTCAACTAACTACTCATGTCATTATCGCTTGTTATCATCAAGTGTCTTCTTGAGTATTTAAATGAGAGTTTTATTGAAAGCTTCTGCTAGACCATTCACTCACGGTAATAGATGGTAAAGTATCTCCAATCTATGTTGTGTCTCCAAGCAAAGTTGTTGATCATGGTGCTCTTGAATGTAGTACAATTTTTAGATATAATTAGTCGAGGCACACCAAACTTATATATGATATGGTTCTTGAAAAACTGGAGCACATGCTGGGCTTTGACATCCTTGAGAAGAATCATCTCTGCCCACTTGGAAAAGTAATCTATAGTGGCAAAGATAAATCGATGACCTTTGGAGTACCCCAACAATTGAATGGCTAAGAGGCCAATGTTGGATGTAGAATGTTGGGTCGTTGGTGTAGGACCACTCCATACACCTGACATTGGTGACAATGCTTGGCTACATCCATGTAGTATGTAATCATTGTAGGCCAATAATACCCCAGTCTATTGATCTTGGCCTTCATATTTGAATCAGATTGGTGAGCTCAGCGTACCTTGGTCATGATCTTATGAGCTTCATGCTTGTCTAAATAATGTAACTACATATAATTGAAGGAAATCTGGTATAAGGTGCCATCTATGAGAGCATAGGAAAGGGCTCTCTACCTCATCTGATGGGCTTGTGACTTCTTTTGAGGTGGTTTACCTTTAGTTAGATAGTTTATGAATGGTTGCCTCCAATCTAGCTCCTCATCTCTTTTGGCAACAACAACCTCCCCTTCAAGAGAGAGTCTCTCGATGAGTTCAGTATCAATAAAAGATATGACTTATCTATTTTAAATTTTTATTAATATGGGCTCATCTTCTGGACATGCCAACTCTTTGGCAAGCTTTACTAGTGCATCCGCTACTGCGTTCCCTCCTCGAGAGATCTTTTATATAGTAACCTCTGGGATTTGGGCTAACAGCTCCATGGTATACTTGTGATAATGATGGAGCTTAGGCTTAAGAACCTTGTAGGACCCAATGATTTGGATGATGATCAGTTGAGAATCTCCATAGATGTTGATATTTTGGATGCAAAGTATGATTGTTAACTCTAGATCGGCAATCAAAGTCTCATACTCTGCTTTGTTATTGGTGTGAGGATTGAATAAATGGTATGAGAATCTCATGACATCATGATCTAGAGTTAGAAGGACTATTCCTACCCTTGCCTTTCCTGGAATAGCTAATTATGGTTCTTCTCCTTTTTGAGAGGAAGTCGTACCATCAAAATAGAATTCCCATCGACGATTACTAGTGTCCCCCAAGTTCATGATTTGTTCATCGGGGAGATCGACATTAAGCGAAGAGTTAACAGGAAGTGGGTGTGTTGCTAAGAAGTTCACCAATGCTTGTCCTTTCAGTACACGGAGGGGTATGAAAGTAATGCCAAACTATGAGAATTATGGACCATCATGCCAACTGTCCGGATAACGTTGACCATGTCAAGAGATACTGCAGTGGATTGACTCTGGAGATTAAGTTTACTTTATGAGAAAGCATATAATGACATAGTTTTGGGATGCAAAGATTAAATCTATGCAATATTTCTCAATGGGTGGATAATTGGCTTCAATAGGAATTAGATTACAACTGAGATAGTAGTGAGCGTTCTCTTTTCCTTCGTCATTGGCTTGGGCCAATAAAGCACCAAGGGAGTCATCTAATGCAGCAATATAGAGGATGAGCGGCTTCCTTGGGATAAGGGCTGCTAGAACTGGAGGTGTCATCAAGTAGTGCTTGATGTCTTCGAAGGCATGCTAAAACTTGTTATCCCACTTGAACTTGACATCCTTTTTGATAAGTACTGAAAATGGCTAGTACATTTTTGATAGGTTGGATATGAAGTCTTTTTGATAGGTTGGATATGAAGCATCATAGATACACCAACTGCCCTTGAAATGATCTGAGTTGTGTTAAACTTCTAGGGGTGGCATTTGTAATATTTCTTTGATCTACTATGGTTCAATCTCAATTCCTCGATGTCAGACAATAAACCCAAAGAACTTCCCTGAAGCTACTTTGAATGTACACTTCAAGGGGTTCATTTTGAGGTTAAATTATCTTAACTGTTTGAAAACTACTCTCAAGTCAAAGATGTGGTCTTCCTTTTCTTTACTTTTGACTATGAGGTCATCGACATAACACTCGACTTGATGATGAATGAGTTCATCAAAGATTCGAGCATAGCATTGGTATGTAGTATTTTAAAATGAAAGGCATGACCTTATAGCAATATATTTTGATTAGGGTTTGAAAAGTAGTATTTTTCTTATCTTCAAGGGCCATCTTTTTTTGGTTGTATCTAGATGAGCCATCCATGAAGGAGAAGACTGTATGAGATGAGGCAATGTCCACCATCAGCTCTAGTATCAATAGTGGAAATTCATCTTTTGGACATGCCTTATTTAGATCCTTAAAATTGAAGCATATGCAAATTTGGCCATTCTTTTTCTTAATTGGGATGACATTGACCAACCAGGTAGGATATTTTTCTTCCCTGATGAAGCAAACAACGAACAGTTTCTTGACTTCATAAATGACCTATTGTTTAATGTCTAATCACATGCATCTATGAGCTTGCTTGATAGAATTAGCATTAGGCTGTATTGTTAGTTTATGGGCTGCTATGTCAAGAGACAATCTAGGAATCTCTTCATAACTCTATGCAAAGAAGTCCTTAAACTCAATTAATAGCCTAACTAAGTCATTTGTTTCAGTTTGGTTCAACAAGGAATTGATGTATGTTAGGCGTGGATCTTCTTCAATCCCTGAGTTGATTTCTTTAAGTTCATCAATGGTTGATTTGATTTCTTCTTCAAACTCTGGCGGTGCATCTTTCACTTGGAAATCATCTAGGTCATCTAAAGTTTCTAAGGACACCTCTTCATAATAGTTAGTGTGATTTTAAAAGAACCTATCAGATTCCAAATGATTGGTGATGATTAGGCAATAATCATCATCATCGATTGGACCAACTATACTGAATCCTAGTCCTAGTCTTGATTGAGAATTCTTGCATTTATTGTTCCATAATCTTTCAAAGTAATCTGACCTGTGCTTGGACCATGTATGTGGAATCAATCTTTTCTTTGCTAAATTTAGAACATAAGGCGAGTACCAATCAAAAGGTAATTCTATTAAATCCTTATATGAATCATCCTCAAGTTCTACATCAACTTCTTGGCTTAAGGATGATGCTCCCAGAAAGAACCTCTAAGTATTCACATTTATGGATGACTTAGGGCTTCATTAACTACCAAACCCTCAACTTTTTGTAAGGAAAGTGGGGTTAGAGCTAAGGTTCCCAACTGATGCTTGACTGTTTCACATATAGACTTGGATATAGTCATGCTTTCCTTTGGAGCCTGATCTTCATCAATGTCCATCTCAAGTGTTAACTCGAAAGGAATCTGCTACTGAGAAGAGCTGGCTGGAGTGCTTGATTCTAAGTCTATATTGATAGTAGGTGTACTCTTGGTAGTTGGGACATATCTTTTATTGGTTGGCCAATCAGGAGGTTTTCCACTTCTAGGACTATCTCTAAACTGGTCTCTTCCTTTGTCTGGTAGAGGTCAGGTCATCCTACCTACATATTCGAATGGAGTAACAAACTGTGGGTGGAATCTAATGTTAGGCTCCACTTCCTCCTCCAAGTTTATTTCTCACACCCTTTTATTTTTTTTCATTTCCATTTTTCTTTTCCTTTTCTTTTTATTTCTCTTTTTTTCTTTTCTTTCTGAACTTTGACCAAGTTCACAAAAATATACTTGTTGATTTTGAGGGAGGTAGTAGGCCACATCCTCATATATGTCGACCTCATGAACTGAAAATGGCTTGAGATCTCCTTTGACACAGTAAACGATCCCACCTCTCACAAACTTCATACACTGATGTAGAGAGGATGAGACCATGTTGTTTTCATGTATTCATGGTCTCCCAAGCAAAGCATTAAAAGATGTATCTGAGCCTATAATGTAAAACTTAGTTTTAGTCTTCCAATAATCTATCTCTAAGGGCAACACTATGGAGCCTAAGGCCCTCTCGCCTAGTTCATTGAACCTTCTCAACATCATCCTTTTTTGGGAGTTGGAGACATCAATCCTCATGTAGGCAAGGGTTCTTAGACTTATAATGTTGACTGCTGCACCTGGGTCAACCAACACCCTTGACAGTTTGAATCTACCCATATCCACTATGATGTAAAGGGGACGGTTGTGCTCGATCATCTCTAGAAGTAACTCTTCATCACTGAATATAACTTCTAAGATGTCCCTTGAGTGGTATGCTCCCTCTTCATTAGTGGTCAGCTGAACTAAGCATATCTCTAGATCAAGAAGATCCCTGATTAGAGATTCCCTCATCTCTTTGGATAAGACAATGGCATCATATATGCTTAACTTAGCTGGCAACTTTCCAAGGTGAGCTAGGACATTGTAATCAACTTTGGGTTAGTCCTCGATAAGAATTTTTCATAGGTGGAGCATCCTGTGGAGGGGCTATCTGCTCACTGGAATCAATGACTTGCTTACCCTTATCCTGAGGTGCTACCTTAGGAGGTAGAACTTTGCCCTTATGTAGGTTGACTTCAGTGAATTCATTTGGCGGGTTGGCAAAAAAGTTCAATCTGCTCATTGGGTGTACCTACAGCTTCTCCTATGGGATCCTTAGAGTTAGTT
Organism: Cymbidium sinense; assembly: GCA_021442155.1. Classification (NCBI taxonomy): domain Eukaryota; kingdom Viridiplantae; phylum Streptophyta; class Magnoliopsida; order Asparagales; family Orchidaceae; genus Cymbidium; species Cymbidium sinense. The sequence continues at coordinate 116,728,512 of CM038224.1, forward strand.
GACTCTAAGTCAATCTCAATGGGTGAACCTAATTGATTCAAAAAAAAGAAGGAAAGTTTGATTCTGAATTAGAGGAGAAAGGATCAAAATTATTGGAGCAATTATTATTATTTAGACTTGGAGAGTTTTCAATATGAATAAAATCAAGAGTATCAAAAGTGGACAAGAAGTAAGTAGAATCTGCTTTCTTCATTGATTTCATTTTGGGTAGAGGTACATCTTAGAAATCATGTAAAGTAATCAAGGTAAGAGTATTAGTGCCCTTATCCGCTGATACAACACTCATGCTAGAAGAAGAGTTGGATGAAGTGGCAGCTGCAATGGTGGAGGGAATGCTGGACTTGGAAGGTGGTTGCGTTATATGACTATCCTGGGCAAGTGTTGATTACTGCTACTATTACTGAGCCCCCACCTTCCCCAAGTTATCTTTGGCAACTTGCAAACCTTCCTTGATGTTGGAGATTTGAGCTACCTCAGATACTTGCATGGAGAGTTTCTTGATATTAAAAATAATCTTTTTAGTAGTTTGGGGTAAGAAAATATCCCAACCTTCTTTTATCTTGAGAGGAACACATGTATCCTCAAGGATTAGCCTAACAAAACTAGATGGCTATTCTAATAAGTAATCTTTAGGGATAATTATGGTACTCGACTTGTAGCTGTGCTCAAGCCAGTTCTTGAAAGTGATGCAATCTTCTAAGACATGGCTAACATGCGATGGTAAGGGCAAAAGTGAGGATCGTCATTCTTGCCCACTTCCTCCAGCCTCTCAGGGTATAGTAGTTGGAAATCATGCTTTTTTAAGAGGTTCTTAAATATTTTCCTAACTACCTCCCTCTTGAATGAACATGGCTTATTTAATTTGTCCAGAAGAGTAGGTGAATAATAGCAACCTGGTGACAGATATGAGTATCGCTATTAAGCATAATACTGAGGAGGTGGTGGTGATGACTATTGAGGCAACTGTGGTGGCTAGTATGATGACCGAGGTGGTGGTAGAGCTGATGGATGTGGAGGTTGTTGAGCTCTAGGTCTCTCAAATTGAACTCTAACTAGCTGCTTCCCCCTGTCAACTGATGCCACTACCACTAGCTTCTTCTCAAAAGATTTATGCGATTTAGGCTTGGATGAATCGTCTTGGAAATGTAACTGTTTAGGTTCTCCTTGTAAACTAGCCACCTTGTTGATTAGCTTCTCAAAGGTTTTGATAGTAAATCCCTTGAGCATGAAAGCAACCGGGCCATGAATATTCTTAAGCAGACCTTAGCCTTAATTTCACAGCCTTCTCCTTTGGTAGTTGATAGGCTAGAATTAGCACATGCCTTAGACTGTCCTAGGTACGCTCCCACAGAGGATGATGTTGGTAGTTTGCATAGGAAGGTCATAGATGGCACCTCCATGCATGAAAGAACATTAAACACATGATATAGTAGCAAGTGAGGGAAGCAATGATGCAAGCCAGGGGGAGCTCATCCATTCCGAAGGGTGGACCATACTAGGAGGAATTCGATGTAGTTCAATACCCCAAGGGTTTTGTGCCACCTTCATTCAAGATCTTTGATGACAGTGGGAACCTATGTGAGCATATTGCACATTTTAGTTCTTTGCAACATCGATGGTAATGGCCTTTCGAGACTTTTATTAGTAGCCTAGCAGGGGTTGCATTTGACTAGTACGCTGAACTGCCCAACAGTTTGATGAGAATTCTACTGAGTTGGAGCACCTCTTCATCAAGAGGTTTGTTGGAACTCAATAAAAGTGACTATAGGCGACCTAGTTGTAGTGATGCAGAATCCCAATGGCTTACTTATTGATTATATTCTCAGGTGGCACAACATGAACATGAAATGTGAGCCGCAACTATCCGAACAGCATGCCACAAGATTTTTCTTAAGAATATCCATGGCCCAGTTGCCTTCATGCTTAAGGGCTTTACCATCAGGTCATTTGATAAACTAATCAACAAGGTAGCTAGCCTATAAGAGGAAGCCAAATAGTTGCCCTTTCCTGACCAGTCATCTTGACCCAAGCCACAGTAGGTGTTCGAGAAGAAGCCATGGGTAGTTATATCGGTGGATAGAGGGAAGCAGCCAACCAGAGTCCAGTATGAGAGACCCCGAGCTCAGTAGCCTCCTTTACCACCTCTTTTTCCACCACCTCAGCCATCATATCAGCCTCCACAATGGTCATTACCATCACCTCAACAGCATACCCAGCAGCAGTACTCTTACCTACCGCCAGGTAGCTATTACCCACCTACTCTTATTGATAGATTAAATAAGCCATATTCATTCAAGAGAGAGGTAGTTAGGAAAATCTTTAAGAATCTCTTAAAGAAACCTGACTTTCAGTTACTGGAGCCCAAGAGGCTGGATGAAGTGGCCAAGAGTAGTGATTCTAACTATTACCCCTACCATCGCATGATTAGCCATGTCTTGGATTAGGACTTTTAAAGAGACTTGAGCATAGCTACAAGTCAGGCACTATAGTTATCCCCAAGGAATACTTATTAGAATAACCATCTAGTTCTATTAGGGTAATTCTTGGGGATACTTGCGATCCTCTTAAGATAAAAGAAGGTTGAGATATTGCCTTATCCCGAACCTCTAAAAAAGTGGTTTCTAAGATCAAGAAACTCTCTCTATAGGTGCCTGAGGCACCTCAAACCTCCAACATCAAGAAAGATTTGTAAGTTGCTAAAGATAACTTAAAGCGGTGACCCAATGATGGTATCTCACCATACTTGCGGGATAGCCATAGCACAACCATCCGTCCGGTCAGTTCACCGTTGCTACTTCTTCCTCTTCTACAAGCAGAAGCGTTGTATCAGTAGACAAGGGCATTAAATCCCTTAATCTGCTAACTTTATTAGAATTCTATCATGTACCTCCACCCAAAAAGAAATCAGTGCAGAAAGTAGATTTTACTTACATATTATCCACTTATGATACTCTTGGTTTTATTCATGTTGAAAATTCTCCAAGTCTAAAAAATAATAATAGCTATAGTAATTTTGATCCTCTCTCTTTTGATTCAGAATCAGACTTTCCTTTTATGAATCAATCGGGTCCACCACTTGAGATTGACTTGGAGTTAACTGACTCTAAGAATACCATAGGAGAAGCTATAGGTATACCTGATGAGAAGGTAGAACTTTCCACAAGTTTATTATTCCATGAAGTCACTGAAGTCAACCTACGTAGTGGCAAAGTTGTACCTCCTAGGGTAGCACCTAAGGAAAAGGGTAAACAAGTCATTGGTTCCAGTGAGCAGATAACCCCTCCACAGGATGCTCCACCTATGGATATGCTTATGGAGGACCAAGTCAGAGTTGATTACAACATCCTAGCTCACCATAGAAAGTTGTCAGCTAAGTTAAGTATATATGACACCCTTGTCTTATCCAAAGAGATGAGGGAATCTCTGATCAAGGCTCTTCTTGATCCAGAGATATGATTGGCTCAGCTGATCGCTATTAAAGAGGAGGTACATTGCTCGAAGGATATTCTAGGAGTTACATTCAATGAAGAAGACTTGCTTCTAGGGATGATAGAGTACAATCACCCTGTTTTCATTACAGTGGATGTTGGTAGATGTAGGCTATCTAGTGTTCTAGTTGACCAAGGTGCATTAGTCAAAAATATGAGTTTAAGAACCCTTGCCTACTTGAGGATCAACATCTTCAAACTCCAAAAAAAAAATATTGAGATAATTCAATGAACAAGGCTAGAGGGTCTTAGGTTCCATAGTGTTGCCATTGGAGATAGATGATTGGATGACTGAAGCCAAGTTTCACATCATAGACTCAGATACATCTTTCAATGCATTACTTTGGAGACCATGGATACATGAAAATAACATAGTTCCATCCACTCTACATTAGTGCATGAGAGGTGGGATTGAGTATTGCGTCAAAGGAGATCTCAAACCATTCATAGTTCATGTGGTCAGGATATATGAAAATGCAGCCTATTTTCTTCCACAAAACCAACAAGTCCAATCTCGCAAACTTAGTCAAGATCCCCATGAGGGACAATGTGGTGTTTTATTTCTCAAACTCTCTTTGGGGAATTTGAAAAATAAAATTATTATTATGTATGTTGGGCACCACGTAGATCCGCAGATGTACTTATTAGGGTGATCGGGTATGACATTACAGAATGATGTACTATCTCGAGAGATAGAAGTCACCATCCTATAATTGACCTAATCACCTAGTAAGGACTCCTAAGGATAATGAGTCTTCGAATATACCAAAGAATCTTCCCCTATTTTACATAGAAAAGTAAAGTAGGGTTTATTTAAACTAGGTTCGTTAAGTTCCCTACGAAGGCAAGCCTCCATAGTTAATTACATCTTAAGAAATGAGATTCCTTAAGAATACTCTCAATTAAGATAAATGATCATTGTCTCTAAATATTTCAAAGATAGGACTATCAACAAATTGGTTATTTTTGGAAAAATTAAGTGGGGTTTGATCAAAAGGAGGGAGTTATTATCAAAGCCAAAAGGCCATGAGTAGTGGATGCTTATGATACTAGGAAGACAAGTAAGTGTCCTAGACTATCCTATGGTTGGGCTTTATTTTTTTGAAATTTGAAAAGAATTATATGTTTGAGTTGAATTTTTATTAGAAATCTAGGGCTTACAATTCCATAATACAAGATCACAGAAATTCCTAAGAGGTGAGGATTTATGCTTGTTGCCCGCAAAGGGAAACAACAATCTCAGATCCTAAATCTAGGTAGCTTTGGCGAGGGCCAAAGCACGACCTAAATATATGCTGAAAATGGGTATATGGTTTACCTCCATAAGAGAGGGAAATCACCCGACTATTGGACTTACAACCACCTCGGGGTGGCCTCCAATTAATTCCTCCTATGATTTTAAATATATGTAGGAAAGTCTTATGCTTTGCAAGATAGCTAGGCTATTGTTTATTTAGAAAGAAGACTAAGTCCTTAAACACACTCCCTAAGAGACTAGATCATGTAAGGCATGAATAATGACTTAAATCTAATGCCAATTTTGTTAAGTTCTATTTTGGTTTTTGGACAATTTATTTGACACAGACTATGAGATTTCGTATGCCTAATGCATGAGAAATTGGTTATGGGCCAAAATCAGAAAGAAGGAGGTGTGTTTCCACCATGGCTCTCAAAGGTCAAGCCATTTTGTCTGGGAAAGGTGGAAGCCCTCCATTAGCAAGAGTGAATCAAGATAATTTTATGCATGATGTGAGACATACAACATCCAGCTAAGGGGTTGCTAAATCTTTTATTATCTTAATTTATGTCCTAGGTTTTAGGTGAGGTTATGAGTTATTAGCTTTAATTTTAAGTTGATTAATTGGATAGAAAATTTATTTTTCCCTAAGAGCCTAATCACATCCAGGCCATTCATCAATCAATCAAGAAACTAGGGAAATCATGCCATCCTAATGCACAAGCTAAACAAACATCAAATAATTTTATAAAACAAGCACAAAAGAATAAGAGGCCGATGTGGTCGGGCTCCGCTGCACAAACCTGAAAAGGAAAATGGGTAGCCGAGCTCTACCCTTATACAACCCAGATTACAAATGAATAATTATAATTTAGATAGAATTTATGTTATGGGGGTCTTCATTCTTCATTTCTTCATTTCTCCTTTTCTTCATCTCTTTCTTTCTTTCTTTCCTTCTTTTGGTTGGATGGGATGTGGTTGCTCCAAGGTTTCACATGGTGCATAAGACTTGGTCTTATGACCAATGTTCATCCTAATGCCCCATAACATTTATTCCAAATTTTAATTGTAAAATTTACGTCAAAATGTGAAAGATTAATCTAACTAAACCTACAAAATAGTGATTAGCTAAACATATCACAAAACCTAAGCAGTTATAGGAATAATTTGGACTTAGCACCCCACACATGGGTAACCAAGCCCACATGTTCTAATTTGGATCATGCTTAGGGGTATAAGTAACCTGCACAACAAAAGTATTTATATTTTTTATTACAGTGCCCCTTAAGCACAATCCCCTACATAAGACATGATTAGACTAATATCGCCTTACCATCCAGTCTACGCACATACACCCTAACATCTAGTCTAAAAATATTACATCATAAAATAAAATCTGGCATCAAACTGTGCACCTCCCTAACATAGAGCTAGAAATTGTGTCTTAGCCTAATGTGTGTGCTAGTTAAGGCTTGTGTGGTATGTCTTAGCTAGACTTTAAAGTTGAAATTTTTTAAGTGTGAAGGATTCAACTTAGAGTGTGGTTTTCTTTTAAGTGATTTAGTTGATTTGATAATTTTTAGTTGATGATTTGATTTGGTTTGAATGAACCTACATTTGGTTACTAAATATTGTAAAGAGAGGAAAAGAGAAGGGAACTTCTCTTTCTTCCCTACTTTAAGTAATTTTAAGGTAGATTCATTAATGATTTTTCTTTAGTGAATATTTTATTATGTGTTTTAATTAACCCTAGTTTAGATTTGCTCTAAATAAATCTATTCAATAAGAAAGACATCTTAGGATTAGCTAAGGCGAATTACTATCACATAACACAACCATTTATTTCTTTCTACCATATATATCATGCATATGAATAATTTGATTTGGATTAATGTTTGCAACAGTCATGCTATAAAGAATGTGTAGTAGACTTACATCTTCCAAAGAGAAATGACCATCGGGTAACCTATTTGTGGCAAAATAGATTGAACCCGACCTAAGGGCGACTACTGAGAGAGTGCCGACCCGGGGACTTATCTCCACTCAAGAGTAGTCAGGTAATTCGTATAGAGAGTTCTCGTGACACTGCCCTAAAGATAGGATGCATGCTTGGGAAAGGGGCCAGTGGGGACTTGAATTTCTAATCCACAACTGAACTAATTTGTTTATTTGGTTTGCTTATTTGTTCGTGGACCTTATTAGTTTACGAGGGATCACACTGAGAAGGAGCTTATATCAGCCTAGACCTTTCCTAGGTTTACTGAATCAGGGGAGAATCTGTGCATCCGTTGCACAAATTCTCTAACTATAGGAGTGGCTACTAGGAAAAGGGGACTATCCAATCCAAGAGTAACTTGGGTAGTGTCTAAATGGAGTCGCAAAGGGCGTGATCCAAATAGAGTGCCCGTAGGGGAGGGGGCCACTAAGGGCTTTATCCAAAACCCTGAAGAAGATAATATCAATAGGTATTTGGTGGCCAACTTAAGGAGAAAGGGCGGGGATTCACATCTTCCAAGAGTGGTGCATCCACCAGGTGAGTGGCTATCAGCATAAAGAACATCAACCAACCTAAAGTGCCCATCGAGTTGCAACAATCAGTATAGGAAGAAAGTATCAGAGACTCATATCCTCTTATAGCGGAATTGATTGTCGGGATAGTCTATCTTTGGCTCGATAGGTGCTATCTAACCCAAGGAGACTACTGAGTGAATGTCACTGGGGGACTTAAATTAGCTCAAAGTAGTTAAAAGGAAAGGAGTCACTAGGAGACTTACCCTAAAACTCAAATATACTCAACCTAGTTAGTGCATGATGGCTAGTTCAAGAAGAAAGTGTGTAGACTTATATCTTCTTAAATAAAGTTGATATGAGGTAGCTTAGTGGCTGCGCAGCGAGGTCTACCAAACTAACAAGGTGCTCGTTGGTTTGCAATGCTCAAGTTAAGAAGAAAATGTGGGGACTCACATCCTCTAGACAAATGACCACTAGGGTGACACACTAGCAAGGTAGCATGTTAGCCCGACCTAGAGCAGCGAATGAGTGAGTGCCACAGAGGGCTTGCTCCCACATCAAAATAGCCTGAGATAAAAGATATGTGTTTATGTTAAAGGGAATATAATATCGCTCGGGTTCTCTCACACTTGCCCTAAACACACTAGGGAATTGATGAAATGGTGCCATGAATGGAAGTTGTGATTCCACGAATAAAGGATGCTACTTGAGTTCTCTTACACCTAACTTAGCCGCGCTAATCGAAATAGGATGCCTCTTGGGTTCTCACACCTATTCTAGTAGAGTTGGGGAATCGTGTTCAATTATGTTCATGTTGTGAAAGAGCGATAGAATGCCTCTTGGATTCTCTTACACCTATCTTAAACATGTCATGGAGGATTCACAAACAAGCAAATAATGCTTTCGAAAGAAGAGAATATTTTGATGAATTGGAATAAAATTTTTGATGACAATTATTTTCAAACATGATTTTATGGGTAGTATTTCTTCAAATAGATCCCATTAATTAGAAGCATCGGGTGTTCCTTTTTACAATCAATAAGCTGATAAGATCCTCCTTAGTAGGCCTTTTCTATGATAAAAAGGCCTTCCCATGTGGGTTCAAACTTGCCTCCCATCTTTCGATAAAACAATTGGTCTCCTTAGAACTGGAATAAGCTCTCCTCCTTGAAATGCTCTAGGGTGGACCAACTTATTGTGAGCTTAAATGATCTTGGCTTTGTATAACTCGAGATTCTGGCTTGCCCGTAGGCATCTCTCCTCCAAACCTTCGAGCTCTCCTAATCGCAACTTCGTATTCTGCACCATAATTATTTTACTACCCATTGTTATCCTTAGTAATGGGAGTTGCACTTCTAAGGGTGGAGCTGCTTTGGACCCATACACTAAGGAGAATGGGGTAGATTGAGTTGGAGTTCTCATGTGGTGCGGTATGCCCACAAAGCTTCAACTAGCTGCTCATGCCACTGTCACTTGTTATCATTAAGTGTCTTCTTTATTATCTGGATGAGAGTTTTGTTGAATGCTTGTGCTAGGATATTTGCCTTGGGATAGTAGATGGTGGAGTATCTCTAATCTATACTATGTCTCCTGGCAAAGCTGTTGATCTTGGTGCTCTTGAATGCAGTACCATTATCGGATAGAATTCATTGAGGCACCCCAAATTTTTATACGATATGGTTTCTAAAAAAACTAGAGCACATGCTAAGCTATGACCTCTCTGAGTAGGATTGCCTCCACCCACTTGGAAAAGTAGTCGATGGCAGCTAAGATGAATTGATGACCCTTGAAAGAAGGAGCATTGAGAGGACCCACTATGTCGGTACCCCAACACTCAAATGGCCATGAGGCCTATGTAGGATGGAGAATGTTGGGTGGTTGATTTAGGACCACATAGTGTCCTTGACATTGATGGCATCTCCTAGCTACATTCATGCAGTCTGTAATCATCAAAGCCCAGTAGTATCCTAGTCTCCTGATCTTTGCTTTCATCTTTAGACCAGATTGATGTGCTCCGCATAGACCTGAATGTACCTCAATCATGATCTTACGAGATTCATGTTTGTCTAAATAATGTAACCACATTTTATCAAAGGACCATCGATACAAGGTGTCATCCATAAGAGCATGAGAGAGAGCTATCTACTTTATTTGATGGGCTTATGATTTCTCTTGAGGTAGTTTGCCTATGTTCAAGTAATTTATAAATGGTTGCCTCCAATCTAACTCATCGTCTTTATTGGCAATGACAACCTCCCCTTCAAGAGAAAGTCTCTCGAAGAGTTCAACGCCAATAAAGGATAGGACTTGTCAATTTTGGACCCTTATTGGAATGGACTCATCTTTTAGACATGTCAATTCCTTGGAAAGTTTTACCAAAGCATCTGCTGCTGCATTCTCTTCTTGAGGGACTTTGTAGATGGTGACCCCAAGGATTTGGGCCAATAGCTTCATGGTGTACTCGTGGTAGTGACGAAGCTTAGGTTTTAGAACCTTATAGGACCCAGCAATCTGGTTGATGACTAGCTGAGAATCCCCGTAGATGTTGATGCTTTTGACACACTGTAATGGCTTACTCCAAATCAAAAATCAAAGCCTCATACTCAGCTTCATTATTGGTGCATGGATTGGAGAGATAGTATGAGAATCTCATCACAGTGCGGTCTGGAGTTAAGAGAACTATTCCGACCCCTACCTTTCCTGGAAGAGTAGATCGTGGTTTTTCTCTTTTTTAAAAGGATGTCGCACCATCAAAATACATCTCCCAGTGGTGATTGTCAACCTCCCCTAAGTTCATGATTTGTTTGTCGGGGAGATCATCACTAAGCGAAGAATTAACTGGATGTTGGTTTGCTGCTAAGAAATACACTAGTGCCTATCCTTTCACCGCACAAAGGGGTACGAATGTAATATCGAACTGTGAGAGAATCATAGACCAACATGCCAATCGTCTAGATAATGCCGGCCATGTCATGAGATACTATAGTGGATTGATTCTTGAAATCAAGTTCACCTTATGAGAATGCAGATAATGTCGTAGCTTTTGGGATGCAAAGATTAAAGCTAAGCAATATTTCTCAATAGGTGGGTAGTTTGCTTCAGTAGGGATCAGGTGATGATTGAGGTTGTAAAGAGCATTCTCCTTCCCTTCGTCATTAGGTTGGGCCAACAAAGCATGAAGGGAGTCATCCAATGTAGCAGTGTAGAGGATCAAAGTCCTGCCCGGGATAGGGGCTGCTAGAATTGATGGCTTCACCAAATACTGCTTGATGTCTTCAAAGGAATATTGACACTTATCATCCCACTTGAACTTGGCATCCTTTTTGATAAGTGCTAAAAATGGCTTGCATCTCCCTGATAGATTGGATATAAAGCATCTTAGATACGCCAATCGCCCTTGGAAAGATCTAAGTTGAGTTAGACTTTTAGAGGGTGTCATTTCTAAGATGGCTTTGATATTTTCTGGGTCTATTTCTATTCCCCGATGTCAAACAACAAACCCAAGGAACTTCCCCGAAGCTACTCTGAATGCACACTTCAGGGGGTTCATTTAGAGGTTAAATTGTCTTAATCGTTCAAAAATTACCCTCAAGTTAAAGATATGATCTTCCTTTTAGTTTCTTTTAACTACTAGATCATTAACATAGCATTCAACTTGATGATTAATGAGTTCATTGAAGATCTGAGTCATGGCCAGCTGGTATGTAGCACCGACATTTTTAAGGCCAAAAGTCTTGACCACATAACAATAAATTTTGATTGGGGTTTGAAAAGCAGTGTTTATTTCATCCTCAGGGGCCATCTTAATTTGGTTGTAGCTAGATGAACCATCCATGAAGGAGAATACTGCCTGAGATGAGGCAATGTCCACCATTAACTCTGGTCTAGGAAGTGGAAATTCATCCTTAGGACATGCCTTATTTAAGTCCTTCAAATCGATGCATATACGAATTTGGCCATTCTTTTTCTTAACTGACATGACATTGTCTAACCAGGTAGGGTATTTTTTTTTCCTTGATAAAGCTAGCATCGATCAATTTCTTGACTTCAGAAATAACTTGTTGTTCGATTTCTAATCGCATGCATCTAGGAGCTTGCTTGATAGGGTTAGCATTAGGGTCTATTGTGAGTTTGTGAACTACTACGTCAGAAGATAATCCAGGCATCTCTTCATAACTCCATTCAAAGCAGTCCTTAAACTCAATCAATAGCCTAACTAATTCATTGGTTTCTTCTTCATTTAGCAGAGAACAGATGTATGTAGGTTGTGGATCTTCTTCTGTTCTGAGGTTGATTTCTCTGAGCTTGTCGATAGTTGAATGAATTTTCTCTTTAAATTATGGGGATGCATCTTTGATTTAGAGATCATCTGGATCATCTAATGTTTCTAAATATGCTTCCTTATAAGAGTTAGTGTGGTTTGAGAAAAACCTATCAAACTCCAGATGATTGGTGACAACTAACTAGTAATCATCATCATTGACTGGACCCAATGTACCGAATCTTAGTCCTGGTCTTGATTGTGCATCCCTACCTTTGTTGTTCGATAGCTTCTTAAAATACTCTGACCTGTGCTTGGACCATGTATAAGGAATCAAACCTTTCTTTGCAAGATTATGAACACACGACAAGTACCAATAAAAAGATAATTTCATTAAATCTTTATATAAATTATCCTCAAGTTCTATATTAGCTTTTGGACTTGAGGATGATGATCCCAATAGGAATCTCTTCGGCTTGACATCCTTCCTTAACTACTAAACCTTAAACTTTTTGAGAAGAAAGTGATGTTAGACCTAAAGTTCCCAAATGCTGCCTAATAGTTTTATATAAATCTGATTTGAATACATTTGTGCTTTGCTTGGAGGCCTAATCTTCGTCACTGTCTGGCTTGAGTATCACCTCCAATGAAACTTACTGAGAGGGGTTGGCTAGTATGCTAATCACATGAGACTCATCCTCTAGATCCTAAGTCTTTGTGAATAGCAGGGGTACTTCTATGAACCAGAACATAACCCCGGTTGGTTGGCTACCAACCAGGGGGTCTTCCACCTTTAGAATTACCTCTGTATCTGCCTCTGCCTCTGCCTGGTGGAGGTCGAGTCATCCTACCCATATGTCCATGTGATAGAATGAACTGTAGGCAGAATGTAATATGAGGCTCTACTTCTTCCTTGGTGCCCTTTTCTTGCTCACTTACACTTTCCTTTTTCTTTTGTTTTTCTTTTTCTATTTCTTTTTCTTCTATTTCTTTTTGTTGTATTTGAATTGTGACCAAGTTCTTGAGAAAAGACATTTTGATTCTAAGGAAGATAGTAGGTTGCATCTTCATATATCTTGATCTCTCTAACTGAAAATGGCTTTTCATCTCCTTTAACACGGCATTTAATTCCATCTCTTCGAAACTTGATGCACTGATGAAGGGAGGATAGAATCATCTTATTTTGCTGTATCCAAGGTCTACCGAGCAAAGCAGTGAACGATGTATTCGAATTAATTATATAGAACTTGGCCTCCGTCATCTAGTCGCCTATTTCTAAAGGTAACACTATGGAGCCTAAAGCTCTCTAACCTTATTCATTGAATCCTCTCAACATCATTCGATCTCCTCGAAGTGTAGAGATGTCAATCTTCAAATAGGAAAGGGTCTTTAGACTCAAAATGTTCATTGATGCACCTGGATCAACCCGAACCTGAGAAAGTCTGAATCTACCCATATCCACTATGATGTAGAGGGGATAGTTGTGCTCCATGTCCCCCAAAAGAAGGTCCTCGTCTATGAATGTGACTCCCTGGGCTTCTCTTGAATAATGTGCCTCCTCTTTAATAGTGGTCAGCTGAGCTAAGCATATCTCTGGATTAAGAAGAGCCTTGATTAATGATTCCCTCATCTCTTTGGATAAGACAAGGGCATCATATATGCTTAGTTTAGCTGGCAACTTTCTTAGGTGAGCAAGGACATTATAATCAACTCTGGGTTGGTCGTCCATAAGTATCTCCATGGGAGGAGCATCCTCTGGAGGGGCTTATTGCTCATTGGTACCAATGACTTATTTTCCCTTATCTTGAGGTGCGGCTCTAGGAAGTAGAACCTTACCACTATGAAGGTTAACTTCGGTGAACTCTTGTGCAGTTTAGTGAAAGATTCTACCTGCTCATCAGGCTCACCTACATCTTCCCCTATAGGACCCTCGAAATCAGATGATTTCAAGTCTATCTCAAGAGGTGAACCCATATTATTCAGAGAAGGAAAGTCCATCTTTGAATCAGAAAGAGGAATACTGGAGTTGTTATAATTATTATTTAGACTTGAAGAGTTTTCTATAAGAGTAGAATTAGACAACCCATCAGAAGTAACACAGATGTAATTCAAACAGACTTTATTCCTTAATTTCTTAGATTTAGAAGAAGGTACATAGTAGAAATCTAGTAAAGTAAGTGGGGTGAGGGATTTGATGCCCTCATTCATCGATACAAGATTTCTATTAGAAGAAGAGTTGGCTGAAGTATTAGTTGCAACAGTGGAATGGAGGCTGGGCTCTGTGAGTCACTATAGCACCCAAGAGGGGGGGCGGGGGCGCGGGGTGAATTGTGTGATATTAAAAATTTTAAAACTTAAATCTTAGATTTTAATTTTTAGTAGAAAATTAATTTTTGATTTTATAATGATAGGATACAATTCTTAATGTAGCAAAATAAAAGTACAGTAAAGTAAAGAGAGACAATAGGCACACAATTTTTACATGGTTCGGCCAAACCCCAAAATCGGCCTACATCCACGCCTGGCCACCCCTGGCTTGGAATCCACTAAATGCAAAAATAGCTTACAAATAGTATTCTCCTATAACGGGGTGAGTACAACCCCTACAATAATATGTACTCTCCTACGAAGGGGAAAGTACAACCCTAATATAAATTTTACAGCACAAAAAGAAAAATATAAAATAATAAATTTTGATAAAATAAATTTCTCACAAATATACCAAGCTATCCAATTCAAAAAAAATGATCTTACAACTTACAAATGATCACTTAAAACTTAAAAATTTTGGCAAGATAATATGCTCACTTAATATTGAAATAAATATCTTAAAGTGATCTTACTAAGATGTTTAAAAATGATTTCAAAATAATTTCACAATATTCTTTTGCACAATAAAATAAATTTCAGCAAGGAATAATTTATTTTAATTTTACCAAAAAGATTTTTTCAATTAATGCTAATGATCACAAAGCACTTAAATAAAATGAGTATATGATAGATCTAAGTATGCTAGTAAGCTTTTAATTAAAAAGAAAGATCTATAAAAATAATTTCAGCACAATAATTTATTTTTAAATGCTTAAAAATATACTTCTAAAATAGATCTAAGAATAAATGGTCTTTCAAGATAAGACTAATGAAGAAATATTTCAAGAAACCAAAATAAATTTGTAGGAAGTTAAAATTTTCAGCAAGTTGAAATAGATCCTACAAACTATCACAAGAGTTTATCACAAAAAAATGATTGAGAAACTTTGATGTGAAAAATAATGTCCAAAGACTAATCCACCAAAAAGTATAAATTGGAAAGAATAAATAGATGGTGAAAATAGCATGAACAATTAAAAAGGATTAAGATCAAGAAAACAAACTCAAGTAATTTGAGAAAGCTTGCTTACTTGAAGATGTTGAAGCTTCCAAACCAAGGATTTGATCTTGCAATATATGGAGAACACTTGGAAGAAAAATCTAAGAAATTTTCTCTTAGATTTGCTAGAGGGATTTTGAATTTTGAATGAGGAATGCTTTCATGAAGAGAATGAGGCTATTTATAGGCAAGAAGATCATATTTTAAAAATATATCATGCAAACCTCATGTTATCATCTAATAATTTAATATTCAATAAAAATATAATTTATATTAAATAAATATTAAATTTAGCGACAATTTGGCTATTCATTCATGGGTAAGTCAAAAGTAATAAAATATGGCTCTTAATATATTCAAAGCATGTAGCATGCATTCATTTTAAAATTAGCTAATGTTTAGAAAATCATAATAAATTCAATTTTAATCAAGTCATGTAACCTCTAAATTAAAGGAAAAAAAATCCAAGGAATCCATTGGAGATGAAATCAGATATGAATTCTTTGATTAGAAAATGACTTTGGCTAAAATACAAAATTTTATATATTTTTTGTTAATTTTGACATGTGACATTTAAAAATTATGATATAATTTATATATAATCATAAATATGTTAGTTATCTTACAACTAGCAAATTAAATTAAAATACTTAATTATATTAAGTAAATAAAATAATTATACTTAATAGTTTTTATCATTTATTACTTTGACAATTTTAATGTTATGTATGAAACATATAATTGAATATTAATTAAATAAAGATTTATATAAATTAACCTCATTAAAATAATATGTTAAGTTGTGAGCAAATTGATTCATGCCAATGAACTCATATGAATAGTCATATAACCCAAAATATTGTATCTTGAGCTTCATATTATCCTTTTCATTCTTCTACTCTTGCAATTTTCTAATGTATTAGATATGTAATTAGCAATTGATATATCTGAAACACATAAAAATATTCATTAGAACATCCAAGCATTTGTTTGTTATCATCAAAATTAATAGAATTGAACATGAGGCTAATTAAGCCAAGAATCTCCCCCTTTTTGATGATGACAAACTAATGTTGGGTATTGATTTTGATGAAGGTGCAAATTGACCTTTCATCATAGTTTTTGAAAAAAAAATTCTCTTCTAAAAAAAGTTTATGCACAAGAGATGAATAATGTTGCTCCCCCTAAATGTATGCATATAAAATAACTTAATACTAACCAACATTTTACTCTTATCCCCCTTTTGACAACATCAAAAAGTGAGAACAAGCTACATACAATTTTAAATATTAGGATCTAACATTCCAAGCATGCATCTTAAAGTACAAAACATTCTTCCGGGTTTTGTAAAATATCTCAATTTGTATATCGATACTAATGAAATTAATATTAACATGACCTTTCAAAACATGATCCCTAATAAAATGATGTCTAATTTCTATATGCTTGGTTCGTGAGTGCTGGATAGAATTTTTAGTCAAACTAATATCACTAGTATTGTCACACTAAACTAGAATGTGATCTTGCTTAATACCAAAATCTTTTAATTGTTGCTTCAACCAAAGGACCTGAGCAACACAACTACTGACAGCTATGTACTTAGCCTCAACAGTGGATAAAGCTACAGAATTTTATTTCCTAGATGACCAAGACACAAGTGATGATCCTAAAAAATGACATGTGCCAGATATGCTTTTTCTATCTACTTTGCATCCTGCAAAATCAACATCAGAATAAGCAACCAAATCACATGATAAATAATTTATAGGATACCATAAACCTAACCTAGTAGTGCCTATCAAATACCGAAAGATACGCTTGATTGCTATTAAATGAGATTCTTTCAGGTTGGCCTGAAAATGAACACACAAATAAACAACAAACATAATATCAGGCCTACTAGCAGCAAGGTATAAAAGTGAACCTATCATACTCATATAAAGTTTTTGATCAACAGATTTTTCTAATTTATCTAAATCCAATTTTATAGATGGGCTCATAGGAGTTTTACTAGATTTAAATCTTTTCATGTCAAACCTATCAAGCAATTCATTTGTATACTTAGTTTGACAGATGAATGTGCCATTTTCTTGTTGCTTCACTTGAGACCTAAGAAAAAATTAAGTTCTCCCATCATACTCATTTCAAACTCTTTATACATCAAAGATGAGAACTCATGGCACAAAGATTCATTTGTACTTCCAAATAATATATCATCTACATACACTTGTACCATAATTAAATCATCATCTATGCTTTTAAAGAATAAGGTGGTATCTACTCTACCCTTTCTAAATCCATGATCTATCAAAAAGTTACTTTATCATACCAAACACGAGAATGTTTTAAACTATATAAGGCTTTCTTTAATTTATACACATGATTTGGACAATCAAGGCTCTCAAATCCAGGTGGTTGCTCTACAAATACATTTTGGTCAATAAATCCATTCAAAAATGCACTTTTGACATCCATGTGAAAAAGTTTAAAATTTCTAAAACAAGCATAAGCAAGGAGTAACCTGATAACTTCTAGTCTTGCTACGGGTGCAAAAGATTCTTCAAAATCTATACCTTCAACTTGTGTGTACCCTTGTACAACTAACCTAGCTTTATTTCTAATAATACAACCTGAATCATCTAGCTTGTTCTTAAAGATCCATTTTGTTCCAATGACATTTTGATCTTGGGGTCTTGGGACTAATTCCCAAACATCATTTCTTACAAATTGATTCAACTCCTCTTCCATAGCAATAATCCAAAATTATCATTTAATGCTTCTTCTAAATTTTAGGTTCAATCTCGAGATAAAAATGTTGAATGATCTATAACTTCTCTACTATGTCTTCTAATCATAACTCCTTTTGAAGGATCTCCTATAATTAGTTCCTTTGGATGATTTTTATTATATTTCCATTCTTTAGGAAATGAATCATCCATATTATCTTCTAAAGATATTTTCTTAAATTTATCAATCTCTTCATCAATCACTTCATTTATAATAGGATCAATCAAATTTTCATCAAAAATAACATGTATTGATTCTTCTACAATCATTTTTCTTTTATTGTAAACTCTATAAGCTCTACTAGAAAGAGAGTATCCTAAGAAAATACCATCATCTGATTTGCAATCAAACTTACCTAAATGATCTTTTTCATTATTCAAAATAAAGCATTTACATCCAAATACATGAAAGTGTTCAATCTTAGGCTTCTTTCCAAAAAACTATTCATAAGGTGTCTTCTTCAAAATTGGTCTAAAATAGATCCTATTCATCACATAACATGCGATATTCTTATACGCTTAAAAATATTTTGGCAATTTATACTCATCGGGCATAGATCTACTTAATTCAATTAATATTCTATTTTTTCTCTCTACTACTCCATTTTGTTGGGGAGTTCTACGTGCAGAAAAATTATGTCTAATCCCATGTTCATCACAATAATCCTCAAATAATTATTTTCAAATTTTACCACCATGATCGGTTTGAACCCTATTAATCAAAAGGCTTGTTCTCTTTGAATATATTTAGAAAACTTTCTAAACTCACCAAAAACATCATCCTTGTAAGTTACAAATAAAACCCAAGTATATCTAGAGAAATCATCAACAATCATAAAACCATAATTTTTCCACCTAAGCTAGTGGTGCTTTAGGACCAAATAAATCCATGTGCAATTCTAGAGGTCTAGAAGTAGAAACAATATTCTTACTTTTAAATGAGCTTCTAGAATGCTTACCATGAATACATGCATCATAAACATAGTTTGAATGAAAATTTAATTTAGGCAATCCAACTACTAAATCAAGTTTGGCAATTTTATTAAGTGTGTGCATGTTAATATGACATAGTCTCCTATGCCATAATCATATATCATTATGAGTGCTTTTAAAACAAAGTAAATTCAAATTCATCATGAAAGATCTAAATCAATGACATAAATATTTTTATATCTTTTTCCAACTAACAAAACATTTTCATTATTTTTTATAATGCAATATGATGCATGGAATACTACATTCAAACCTTTATCACATAATTGACTAATAGAAATTAAATTATGTTTTATTCCTTCTACTAGAAAAACTTTATCTAAAGTGATAGAATTCTTACAAATAGAACCAATGCCAATGATCTTTCCCTTTGCATTATCTCCATATGTAACAAATCCTCCATCACTTGATTCTAGTTGTGAATTTATCTTTATCTCCGTCATATGTCTTGAACATCCTTGTCCAAGTACCACATGCCTTCTTTGATTTTGCTTTGAAGGCATTCCTACAAAAGAAACTCACATGTTAACTTTTGGAACCCAAACATGTTTGGGTCCACATTCTATATTTGAAGCAAGATATCTAGCATGCATGGTTTGCATAGTGCTTGTACCTTTTGGTACCCATACATAAGATGATTGCTTAGTGTTTTGTAATTTATGTGCATAGCAATCAAATAAAATATGCCCTTTTCTATCAATAGTTGCACCAAACATTAGTGTTTGCATATGACTTAACCGATAATTATAAGGTATATGAGTGGGATGTGTATGATGCAAATAATTTCTATTAAGTGTTTTACTTGATGAAGTATTATAATGAACTTGTGATTTTAAACATAATTCTAATCTTGCTTTTAACAAGATATTCTCTCTTTCAAGTTTACATACAAGTAAGGAACAATTTAATAAAGAAGTATTTTTACTTTTAAATTATCACATTCATTTTTTAAATCATAAAATGCATATCTAAATTTTTATGTTCTTTTCTAAGGTTTTGTATTTTCTTTTTAATTTTTTTATATAACTAAATCATTAAAAGCATCATCTAATTCATCATAAGATATATCATTACATACCTCTTGAGAATCTAAGTCAGATTCTCCATTTTCCATAAGACATATGTTGACCTCTTCATTGGATGAGCAAGTACTTGATTCATTTGAATCTGGATTGGCCCATAAAGCTATCTTCTTCTTCTTATGGTACTTTTTCTCCTTCATATTTTTTCTTCTTTTCACATCAATCTCTTTCTTCTTTGATTCAAGGTTACGGACAATCACCTCTTATGTGTCGGGCTTTTTTAATGGTAGCAAATGATCCCTCACTTAGAAATTTTTTAGTTTGAAATTTATAGTTTTTAGAATTTTTATACCTTTGATTCTTCTTCCTCAGCAAGTTCCCAAGCCTTTTGGATAGCATGACCACCTCATCACTATCACCATCCGAGCTTGAGGTGTGATGCTCATCACTGTTATCAACTTGTAATGCAATGGCTTTTCTTTTCTCCTTCTCCCTTATTGTTGAGTTATCCATCTTATCCCTTTGAGCAATAACATGTTCATGTGCTATCAAAGAACCCAAAAGCTAATCAAGTGGATAAGTAGATAAATCCTTAGCTTCACTAGTACTTTAGCTTCCCATTCTTTTGGAAGACATCTAAGAATCTTATAGACTAAGTCTTGATTCCTATATGTTTTTCCAAGAGAATGCAATGTGTTAATTATTTTCATGAATCTAGTATACATATCGAAATAGATTGAGGAGACATGAAATAACTCAAATTCATGAACAAGTCTATTTATGTGAGCATCTTTAACTTCACTAGTTCCTTCATAAGTTATAATGAGTTTCTCCCATATTTCTTTTGTTATACTTAACATAGAAATTTTCATGTAATCATTAGGTAATAAAGCACAATGTAAAGTATTACAAGCCCTAGCCTTTAATTCATCAAGTTCTCTTTCAGCTACAGACCATTCCTCAAAAGATTTTTCTACTTTAATTCCATTTACTTCTCTTGTGTATGATATTGATGTGTCAACATATACCACATGTGTGCATCTTGACCTCTTAAAAATGTACTAATTCTATTTTTCCAATAGTCAAATGGTACACTATCTAAAAGTGGAGGTCTATGAGTGGATTGCCCCTCTGGTAGTGAACCCTTTGGGAAACCTTGTGCCATAGTGAAAAGATCTACTCTTGGATGTTAAGCCAATAGGCTCGATCGGTGGTTGTGCTACTTGGCTATCCCGAGCTAGTATGGGCTGCTGCTACTACTGCTGAGCTCTCACTTTCCCTAAGTTGTCTTTGGCAACTTGTGAACCTTCTTTAATGTTGGAGGTTCGAGCTACCTCAGGCACCTACAAGGAAAGTTTCTTGATTTTTGAAACATTCTTTTTAATGGTTTGGGATAAGAAAATATCCTAACCTTCTTTGGTTTTGAGAGGATCGCATGTATCCCCAAAGATTACCCTAACAAAACTGGATGGTTACTCCACTAGATATTCCTTTGGGATAACTATAGCCCCTAACTTGTAGCTATGCTCAAGCTAGTCCTTAAATGTAAAGCAATCTTCTAAAACATGGCGAAGCATGCGATGGTAGGGGAAAAAGTTAAGATCATTGCTCTTGCCCACTTCCTCCAGCTTCATAGGATTGGGTAGCTGAAAATCAGGTTTCTTTATGAGGTTCTTAAAGACTTTCCTGACTACCTCTATCTTAAATGAATAATTTTTATTTAGTTTATCCAAAAGAGTAGGTGGATGGTAGCTACCTGGTGGTGGGTATGTGTACCGCTACTATGAATATGGCTAAGGAGGAGGCTGCAAAGGCCGTGGAGGCTGTTGTGGTGGCTGGTAGAAAGGCCTAGGTGGTGGTAAAGGAGGTGAAAGTGATGGATGTAAAGCTCGAGGTCTCTCATACCTCTCTCTGGCCGGCTGCTTCCTCTTGTCCAATGATATTATTATGCTGGGCTTCTTTTCATAAATTTTCTATGGCTTTGGCTTTATTGACTGATCTTGAAAAGGCAAATGTTTGGCCTCTCCTTGTAGACTAGTCGCCTTGTTGATTAGCTTCTCAAATATCTTGATGGTAAAACCTTTGAGCATGAAGGCGACTGGGCCATGAATATTCTTTAGTAGAATTTTAATGGCATGCTGTTCAGATAGCTGCGGTTCGTATTTCATACTCAAATTATGCCATCTGAGAATATAGTCAATGAAGGACTCACCGGGGTGTTGTTGTCCTACAATGAGATCACCCACAGTCTCCCTTTGTTGAGCTCCAATAAACCTCTTAATGAAGAGTTGCCCCAACTCAGCAAAATTCTTCACTGAACTGTTGGGGAGTTCAGTGTACCAATCAAAGGTTATGCCTGCTAAACTACTGATAAAAAGATGGAAAATAGTGCATCGCTGTAACCAACATTGCAACAGCTGGCCCTGAAGTGCGCTATGTGCTGGCATGGTTTCCTACTGCCATTAAAACTCTTGAAAGAAGGAGGCACAAAACCCTTAGGATATTGGGTAGCATTAAATTCCTCTGGGTAGGGTCTACCCTTTGGAACTGATGACCCTCCTCGGGCTTGCGTCAATGCTTCTCTCACTTGCTGCTCAACCATGAGTTTAATATCATTTTGTTATATGGAGGTACTGTCCACTACCTTCCTATACAAGCTAGTGATGTCCAACTCTATCAGAGGTAAGCTCTTAGGTTGATCTAAGACATGCAATAACTCAAGTTGACCGGTCTCTACAATAGTAGAATGCACTGTTGGGGTTTTATTATGAAGTGCCAAAATTGTTTCTAGCAAATCTTCAAGCCTCTTTCCCATTTTGTCAATCTGTTCATCCATCTGTTTGAGTTGTTGAAGGAGGTGTTGGGTCGAATAGGTCATATCGTCCTGTTCGATCGCAACACCTTCCAAACTCTGCTGATCCTGAAGAAGGGAACCCCTGGTATCAACCATATGCACTTCTGCCAAATCTTCCAACAAATCATCTTTGTTGGGATCAAAGCTAACTTTTTCTTCCTCTAGGTTAGACCAGTCATACCTTAGGATCTCTTTCTTCTCAACGAGATACTATGCTACAATATCATCTAAGGAGCGATCTAACTGCGAAAGCATAAATGATCGTGGCTGATCGGTGTTGGAATCATGTTCACGAACAGAAATACATCTAACCTCCCCTGCTACTGAAATATTGATCTTGTGAGGACTACGCTCACTGGAGCATACATGCTCATGGCTGTCATCTATCATGGGTGGAGTACTACTCTTAGGAGGATTTATCGCCATGGGGACAATAGTACTATCTCCTTCTCCCTCCACTGCTGCTATCTCCATGATCTGCTATGATGGTGGTGGTGATGGCATGACTATGATACTACGAGGTCACCACTCCCTCTTTGCCATAATTGAAGAAGGAGGTCGAGCAGGAGAACTCGGCCTTACCTCAGTTGGTGGTGTAGATGAAATGGGATCTCTTGTCAATCACAGCCTTTTCTCCCGATGCTACCTTAATGGCTTTGATGGAACAGTGATGGTGACGTGAGTAGAGCGAGGGCACCTTCACTCTCTGTGAAGCTCTCCTCCCATGGTGGATATCGGTCAATAGAATACTATCGAGATGACCGGCAAGATGTCATCAAGAAAATCTACGAGGGCGGAGGCAGCTGACTATCTAGCATACCTTCACCTCTCCATGCTAGTCACATGCACTGATGCATAGGCCTCCCTGGCACTCTCGTGCTGGATATGCTTGCCCACACTGTGAGGAATAACTGATCATAAATCAAATTGGGTCTCAGAATCTGACTGTCTATAAGCCTCACCAAGTCGATGTAGAACTGTCCTAAGGCCAGCATACGACCTCCTCTTATCTCTAGAAGGAGCCTCATACTAAGCTGATCCTCCTGATCCTTCCTCTCCATAACTAGAGAGGATGAAACTTGTTCTATGTAATTAGAGGAGAAACTATCCTGGGTGAGTCCTCTACTGTAACTTGAGAGACTACCTCCATCTCCTTGGCTATGCGCACATGATGCTGCTCAATCTTGCAGCATCAATTATGGCACTGAGTCCTATTGGGAGGAGTAGTATGGGAACTAGACCCTACCTCGTAGGTAGGGGATACTATCCCTAAAGCTAGGGTAGCTTTCCCCTTAGAAGAAGCCAACGAGTGCGTGCTAGCTTGTACTGGGGCAGTAATGGGAACAACTGAATGCATGGGCACTGAAATTGTAACTGCTATGGGAACTTCCACCACCTTCCTCTTCAATGAGGGAAATTCAGAAACTGACGTCATCTCAACATGGATGATTGGATTTTGCCCACTCACCACATTCCTACTGACGGTTATGAGGATTGCCCCCTCACAAGTGATCCTAGCCCACTTGAATCCTCAGCCAAAGTGAATCAGATGGGTAAAGTTAGTTTGGGGAAGGCTGGCCCAATCCAAGGACAAATCCATCCCAAAAGGAAAAGTGAAGACATACTTTTGGGAATCCATTTATACTATACTGAACTAAAGAGCTGATTAAAACTGAGTTGAAGTTCTGCAATTTTTGAAAATAAACTTAAATCAGATCTTTGCTTTGGTACTTTGCTAACTTTTTTGAATTTTGATTTAGAATTTGAACCCACAGTCAATAATTTGAATATGTTAAGTGGGGCTCATTGATTTTAGAGAGAGATTTTGAATGAATTGGAGAAGAGATTTTTGAGTTTAGAATCCATTTTCAACAAATATATGTTAAAATGGGTTCAAATATTTTGAAGAGATTTTTGATGCTTTCATTGGTTCATATATGAATTTGAGTTTTGTTTTTGGGGACCTTTTATTTAACAAATTTGAGTATGTTAAAATAAAGGGCCAATTGATTTTTTTTTGGAGATTATTCACTTAGCAAATTTGGGAATGCTAAATGAGTTGTTTGGAAACAATTTTCTTCTTATTTTACTTATTTGCCCATGATGTGAATCATGTATGAGTTTAGAAATGGGATCTTTACATAGCAAATTTGTGTATGCTAAATAAAGTCCAAATGTTTATGTTTTGATTTTTGAAAAGAGGATCTTTACTTAGCAAATTTGTATATGCTAAATGAAAATCTAATTGTATTTGATTTTGAAAAGAGGATCTTTACTTAGCAAATTTGTGTATGCTAAATGAAGAATCCAAATGTGTTTGATTTTTGTGATTTGGAAAAGAGGATCTTTACTTAGCAAATCTAGATATGTTAAATAAAGAATCCAAATGTGTTTGATTTTTATGATTTTTGAAAAGAGGATCTTTACTTAGTAAATTTGAATATGCTAAATAAAGAATCCAAATGTATTTTATTTTTATGATTTTTGAAAAGAGGATCTTTACTTAGAAAATTTGGGTATGCTAAATAAAGTCCAAATGTGTTTGGTTTTTATGATTTTGAAAAGAAGATCTTTACTTAGCAAATTTGGGTATGCTAAATAAAGGATCCAAATGTGTTTGATTTTTGTGATTTGATTTTGAAAAGAGGATCTTTACTTAGCAAATTTGTGTATGCTAAATGAACCCTAATGTGTTTGATTTTTATGATTTTGAAAAGAGGATCATTACTTAGCAAATTTGGGTATGCTAGATAATGGATCCAAATGTGTTTGGTTTTTACAATTTTGAAAGAGGATTTTTACTTAGAAAATTTAGGTATGCTAAATAAATGATCCAAATGTGTTTGATTTTTATGATTTTGAAAAGAGGATCTTTACTTAGCAAATTTGGGTATGCTAAATAAAGGATCTAAATGTGTTTGAATTTTATGTTTTGATTAGAGGATCTTTACTTAGCAAATTTGGGTATGCTAAATAAAGAATTTAAATGTGTTTGATTTTTGCGATTCTTGCAAAGCAGATTTCCATTTAACAAATTTGGGTATGTAAAATGGAAGTCAATTATATTTTATTTTTCAAAGATGAAATTTTTGTGTGTGATTTATTGCTTTTTGAAAAGATGAAAATTCTAACTTAACACATGTGAGATGTGTTGAGTGAAATTTCAAATGGTGTAATTTTATTTGAAAATAAAACCTCCATCCAACATATTTGGATATATTGAATGAAGAGGCTTATTTTCAAATTTGTACTTTTTGAAAAGAAAGAAATTCTAACTTCAACATATGTGAGATATGTTAAAATGGAATTTCAATGTTATGATATGATTCTATTTAGAAATGAAATTTTTATTCAATAAATTTGGGTATATTGAATGAGGGTATTCATTTTCAAGTATGTGCTTTTTGAAAAGTTGATTTTTTTTTATTTTGTTTAGAAATGAAATCTTCATCCAATAAATTTGAGTATATTGAATGAAGATGTTCATATGTGCTTTTTGAAAGATAATTTTGATTTTATTTGAAAATGAAATCTTCATTCAATAAATTTGAGTATATTGAATGAGGGTATTCATTTTCAAACATGTGCTTTTTTTGAAAAGATGATTTTTGATTTTGTTTAGAAATGAAATCTTTATTCAAATTTGGGCATATTGAATGAGGATGTTCATATGTGATTTTTGAAAAGATGATTATTTTTATTTTGTTTAGAAATGAAATCTTCATCCAATAAATTTGAGTATGAAGATGTTCATTTATGATTTTTGAAAATATGGTTTTTTTTTTATTTTGTTTAGAAATGAAATCTTCATCCAATTAATTTGAGTATATTGAATGAAGATGTTCATTTGTAATTTTTGAAAGATGATTCTTAGCTTTGATTTTTGAAAAGGTCCTACATGTAATAATGTTGACGATTGTTAGATGAGGTTGAGGTATATGTATTTTGTGCAAGTATGTGACCTTTTTTTTTATGGAAAAGTGCTTTTCGGAAAGTCATGTTTTTATAAAGGATTTTTCTTTCTTTATTTTTGGAATGAACCTTTCCTTATCATAGAAATGGTAAGGAGGAAGGTCTTTAATAATCTCTTTATATTAAATATTTATTTTCACCTATTGGGGGACCCAATAGGGGTTTTAAGACTAACATGGAGTGAGGTCCTAAAACCTAAAAGATGTTGGCTAGCTTAGCTTAAAAATGAAATAAACTAAGTGCCAACGGAAAAGAAGGATAGTCTCGGATTCATATAAAATATAAATCCACTATCGATACTTGGAGACAATGATCATTTTCCAAAGATGGAGAGAGAAACTTTCCCCAGCGGAGTCACCAGAAAAATCTATGGTGTTTTATTTCTCAAACTCTCTTGGGGGAATTTAAAAAATAAAATCATTGCTGTGTATGTTGGGATACCACGTAGATCCACAGATGTACTTATTAGGGTGATCGGGTATGACATTGAGGAATGATGTACTATTTTGAGAGATAGAAGTCACCATCCTACATTGGACCTAGTCACCTAATCTGGACTCCTAAGGATAATGGGTCTTCAAATATACCATAGATTCTTCCCCTACATTTCATGGAAAAGTAAAGTAGGGTTTATTTTAAACCAGTTTCATTAAGTTCCCTATGGAGGCAAGCCCCCATAGTTAATTACATCTTAAGAAATGAGATTCCTTAAGAATACTCTCGATTAAGGTAAATGATCATTGTCTCCAAAGATTTCAAAGATAGGACTATCAACAAATTGATTATTTTTGGAAAAATCAAGTGGGGATGATCAAAAGGATGGAGTTATTATCGAAGCCAAAAGGCCATGAGTAGTGGATGCTTATGATACTAGGAAGCTAAGTAAGCATCCCAAACTATCCTATGGTTAGGCTTTATATTTTTGAAATTTGAGAAGAATTATATGTTTGAGTTGAATTTTTATTAGAAATATAGGACTTACAATTCCATAATCAAGATCATAAAAATGCCTAAGAGGTGAGGATTTATGCTTATAGTCTGCAAAGGGAAACAACAACCTCAGATCCTAAATCTAGGGAGCTTTGGGGAGGGCCAAAGCATGACCTAAATCTATGGTGAAAATGAGTATATGGTTTACCTCCACAAGAGAGGGTAAACCACCTGACTATTGGACTTACAACCACCTCAGGGTGGCCGCCAACTAACTCCTCCTATGATTTGAAATATATGTAGGCAAGTCTTATGCTTTGCAAGATAGATAGGCTATTGCTTATTTAGAAAGGAGACTAAGTTCTTAAACACACTCCCTAAGAGACTAGATCATATAGGACATGAATAATGACTTAAATCTAATGCAAATTTTGTTAAGTTTTATTTTGGTTTTGGATAATTTATTTGACACAGGCTATAGGATTTCATATTCCTAATGCATGAGAAATTGGTTATGGGTCAAAATCAAAAAGAAGGAGGTGTGTTTTCACCATGGCTCTTAAAAGTCAAGCCATTTTCTCTAGCAAAGATGGAAGCCCTCCATTAGCAAGAGTGAATCAAGATGATTTTATGCATGATGTAAGACATACAACATCTAGCTAAGGGGTTGCTAAATCTTTTATTATCTTGATTTATGTCCTAAGCTTTAGGTGAGGTTATGAGTTATTAATTTTAATTTTGAGTTGATTAATTGGATAGAAAATTTATTTTTTCCTAAGAGTTTAATTGTATCCAAGCCATTCATCAATCAATGAAGAAACTAGAAAAATCATGCCATCTTAATGCACAAGCTAAACAAATGCCAAACAATTTTATAAAGCTAGTGCAAAAGAATAAGAGGCTGATGTGATCGGGCTCCACCACACAAACTCGAAAAGAAAAATGGGTAGCCAAGCTCTACTCTTATACAAGTCGGATTACAAATGAATAATTACAATTTAGAAGGAAT
Source organism: Cymbidium sinense (assembly GCA_021442155.1). Classification (NCBI taxonomy): domain Eukaryota; kingdom Viridiplantae; phylum Streptophyta; class Magnoliopsida; order Asparagales; family Orchidaceae; genus Cymbidium; species Cymbidium sinense. The sequence goes on from CM038224.1 coordinate 116,756,945, forward strand.
TTATGTTATGGGGGTCTTCATTCTTCATTTCATCATTTCTCCTTTTCTTCATCTCTTTCTTTCTTTCTTTCCTTCTTTTTTTCTTTCTTTATTTTGGTTGGATGGGATGTGGTTGCTCCAAGGTTTCACATGGTGCATAAGACTTGGTCTTATGACCAATGTTCATCCTAATGCCCCATAACATTTATTCCAAATCTTAATTGCAAAATTTACATCAAAATATGAAAGATTAATCTAACCAAACCTGCAAAATAGAGATTAGCTAAACATATCACACAACCCAAGCAGTTATAGGAATAATTTGGACTTATCACCCCACACATGGGTAACCAAGCCCGCCTGTTCTAGTTTGGATCAAGCTTAGGGGTATAAGCAACTTGCATAACAAAAGTATTCATATTTTTATTACAACGCCCTTAAGCATAATCCCTTATATAAGACATGATTAAGCTAAGATCGCCCTACTGTCTAGTCTACGTACATATATCCTAACATCCAAACTAAAAATATTACATCACAAAATAAAATCAGGCATCAAACCATGCACCTCCCTAACATAGAGCTAAAAATGGTGACATAGCCTAATGTGTATGCCATTTAAGGATTGTGTGGTATGTCTTAGCTAGGCTTTAAGGTTGAATTTTCTAAGTGTGAAGGATTCAACTTAGAGGGTGGTTTCCTTTTAAGTGATTTAGTTGATTTGTTAAATTTTTGTTGACAATTTGATTTGGTTTGAATGAACCTATAGTTGGTTACTAAATGTTGTAAAGAGAGGAAAAGAGAAGAGAACTTCTCTTTCCTCCCTACCTTAAGTGAGTTATAAGGTAGATTCATTAATGATTTTTTTAGGGAATGTTTTATTATGTGTTTTAATTTACCCTAAGTTTAGATTTGCTCTAAATAAATCTATTCAATAAGAAAGACATCTTAGGATTAGCTAAGGTGAATTACTATCACATAACACAACCATTTATTTCTTTCTACCATATATCACATGCATATGAATAATTCTAAGCATATAAATACATGTAATGCAAATCTTAGCATGCCTTAATGATAAATGCAAAGAGATGTTGTTTAAGAAAATTTAGGAATTGCACGAATGTATGTTTTTATTAAGTAGAAAAGAGAGACTCTTTTATCCATTAATCAAATGCACATCCACAAATATAAAAGACATAAGTGAGTATGGTGCCATTGTTTTCTACACCAGGGGTGTAAGGTACAAGACCTACTTGGGACTGCTTAAAGCCTCGCAGCCCCAGGATGTCCAGACTAATATACCACTTTTCTTAAATATATGTGCATGTACAAAAAGAAGAAAATGGATGAAGAATCTTGCAAATGATTTTTGTTTGATCTGGTTGTATAATTTACATGTGTGAATATGAAGATCCTTTTTAAGTCATAACATAGAAATGCATAGGAATAGATTTAGGCAAGTGTTATGTTCTTTTCAAATGAACTATACACTTTGCAAATCCTATTCAAATCCATCTTAAGAGAAGAGAATAAAATCACATAATACACATCTCTTATGCTATAATCACATGCAAGCTTATAATTACTTATAAGTAGCATACCTTCATTTATAATCTTTCATTTATAGGTTTTGAAAATAATTTTTGATTTAATAGTGATAATAGCCACTCATATTCTTAACTTTAACCAAAACATGCACTTTTGACATAAAAGGAAACATTTTTATTTAATTGATTTTTCAAATGATATGAATGCATGATTTCATATGGCACACAATATTTAGCATTCTTGGAAAGAAATAAAGTGATGTAAGCATATGACTTCATTCACCCTAATTAATTCCTAAAGACAATCCTATGAAATAAGATCATTTAAAGTGAATCAAAATTAGTTAAAGAGATTTTTATTTTTGAATTTGATTTGACAAAGGAAATGTGAAAAGATTTTGTTGGTCCTAATCCATTTCCCCCTTGTGTGAATTGGTTTAGTTTAATTTTAGAACAATTAGGTTGATTTTATGTTTTATTTAGGTTAAGGTGTGAATTAAATCCATTAATGACCCTTTACCTACACCACTTTAATATAATTAACTTGAGCCAACATATGATATGCAATCACATGGAAATTAAATTAGTAATGCACCTAAGAAATAAAGGGCCTAATGCAATTGGCTCACAATTATTGTTTAATTAAGCTAAAGGGTTTAATTAAGTACTTTCATAACCATCCTACACATGTAGGTTGGATATAATTTTTTTTGAAGCATCTTAGGTTATTGAACACCTAAGAATCTACCCAAGATTAAGAGATTAATTAACTCCAGATTGATTTTGAAAGTTTGATTAGACTAATTAAGTAGATCATTAGTGGATTAATCCTTAATTATATTTGGATTAAGGAAGAAATGTGGATTTAGGGAATAACTTAGGAAAATATCCCAAACCCATTCCATAAACCTCCTCCTTACTTAAATAATGTTTAATTATCTCAATTGAGGGATTAAGCCACTGTTCATATGTTTAATTACTCTTAATTACATAAAGGGGGTGATTAGGGGTTCATTTATTAATTTTCCTAATTAACTCATTAATAAATCCTAAGAAAATTAAAGGAGACAGAAGTCATCCCACTAAACATGTCTAAGAAATTTGGAATTAATTAATGAAGTAATTAGAAAAATTAATATTTTAATTAAACCCTAATTAAGGAAAATTCACTATTTAAAATCCATTGATTTAAATTTTATATTATTCCTCAGTGAGTTATCGTTAAAATGAGCCCTCATTTATATGTTTTGGATTTTTTTACATTAATTATGATTTTATGAAGTTTCTATGATTAATGGATAATTAAAATAGCTTAATTAGTTAACTAATCCTGTCGGCACCACGTGGACTGTTGACAAGGCAGGCTTCCCATGTGGTGTGACGGGATTGGTTATTTAAGCTATCACATCGTGCACCACATCAGCTAGCGGTGGGACACGCTTTCCCTTAGGCCGGACGGCCAGGATTAATCTCGTGGTTCTAAAGGGATTAAATAAGTGGATCTGATTGATTTAATCAGGGCCATCCATCCAAAACACACTGTATGGATGGCCCATGATTCATCTCTGCCTAAGCTGCGGGAGTCAGAGGTCGTCCGTCCTCCATGGCATGATATGAGCTCACCTAAGCTCGGATTAGGCTGAGATTTACTCCACACCATCAAGAGGTGTAGGGAAGAACATCCAACGGCTAGGATCTAATGGGATTACAATTCCCTTCATAAAAGAACAAGCATTTTTCAACTTAGGATCGGTTTTCAGTCATACCTTGCCGAAGGCTATCATCGACGCTTCCAACGGAGGATGTAGCTTCATCTAGTGGAGATGAAGTCCTGTTGAAAGTTTCAAGCCTTGATTTCAACTGGATGTGTTGGTTGACTAAGCTCCCCTTCAATGGTTTGCGGCTTTGATCGAAGTCCCCTATCCCGTGGCTTGGAGACTTGGGAAACACTTTGGGTGAGCTCGACTTGCTCCCTTGATGGTGCTTGCAAAGAGAATTTGGGTTTGGTGGAGAATTGGATGAATTGGAGTTTTGAATTACCTCCCCTATTTCAGCTTATGCAAAATCGAGAAGGAGAAAATAGAGGGAGCTTGAGAATGCTTGCCAAGGCTTGGAGATGCTTGGTTTTGGTTCTTAGGGCTCAATCGAATTCAATGTGTGTGGTTTGAGTTGGAATAAGGGGGAGTATATCTCCCCCTCATTGGATCGGACCACCGAGGCTTGCTTTGCCATTTTTGATTAATTTCTTCGATTGATTAGTTTTTTTAGGGTGTTAGGGACTCCATGTGGTTCATTTTTGGTAGAGGAGTGGATGAGAGAAAGTGCACATGTGCTAAGTGAGTGTATGGAGTGATCCAAGTAGAGAATTCCCATTGGAGGGGTCAGTTTGGCCTTGGGTTGGGTCATGGCTGACCCAAACCCATTGGGTCATGTTCACCACCTCTCTTAGTTTCCATGTGGACCACTAGGAAGATGCCAAGTGGCAATGAGAAAGAATTGGACAAATTCCAAGTGAATTTGTCCATAGGATACCCTTTGACCTAGGGGTAGAATGATCGTTTAGCCTTGATTTTGATTTGGGTAGATTTGAGATATTTTAAAAATAGGTTTGGCCAAATTTCAAGTGATTTGGAGTTCATTTGGTTTGAATTGATTCAATTTGACTCATTTAGGTCAAATTGGATCAATTTGGGTTGGGTTGACCAATTGGTCAAATTAGGTCAAACCATGGGTTAGGTCAAGTTCAAATGATCATTTGGAGCCTATGGGTATCATTGGTTTATTTTAATTTGATTTATATTTGGATTTGGTTTATTTACGTTCATTTAGGTCAAATGGGTCAAATTGACCAATTTGACCCATTTGACCCAATTTGGTTAGGTCATGGGTTGGTTTAAGCTTTTGGTTGATCATTTGAAATGTATTGCAAGATTTAGTTTCAATCAATTTTGGTTTGATTTGATTTCAAGTTGATTTGAGAAATTAGTTCATGGTCAGTTGGAAGCTTTGGTCAAGTTCAACAAGTGATTTAGAATGAATTTGACCCATTGGTTGCAATCAATTTGGCTTAGATCAAGATTTGACCCATTTTGACTTTTTAGGTCAACTTGGGTCAAGTGGCCAATTTGGCTTTGTATACCTCAATTGATGGCTTGATCATGTTCAACCATTGATTTTGGATTGGTTTAGATTAATGGTTTCAATGAATTTGGCCTATGGTGGATTTTGGCTAGTTTGGGTTTCATTTGGGCTAAGTTTTGACTTGGTCAAAGGCTAGGTTTGACTTGGTTTGACCCAATTTGAGTGATTGATCATCCTAAGATGATTATTGCTCACAATGTGAGGCTTAGATGGGCTTAGTTCAATCCAATTTGGGTTGGATTAGAATTTATCTCAAAAAGGTCCTTTAGGTCACTTTGGGTTTAGTGAGCCTAAGTGGGTCAATTGGCTTGATCAAGGCTCGATTTAAGTTTGGTTGAACTCACATATAGACTTATGATTGAAACATAAATCCAATTGCAAGTGATTTGGAGTCAAATGAGATTTGATTCATTTGACAATTTCAAGTCAAAAGGGTGAATATGGGTTTGACTTGGGTTAGTTTTATTTTTATTTGGTGATTGCAATTTATATTTGTTTATTGAAGGAATCCAAAGGTTTGAATTGATTTGAGAATGATTTGGTTAAGTTCAAGAATTTGACTTGAAAGGGTATAAGTTGGATTTATGTTGGATTTGGATTTGAGTTTTGGAATTAGTTTTGGTTATTTGAATTTATATTTCATTTATATTTATGAATATAAATGAGAATATAAATGGGTTATGAGAAAATATTTTGATTTTGAAGTGATTTGGATTTGGTTTGATTAAGTCCATAAGATGAAATCAAAATGGCTTAGGAAAGATTTTGGATTTAGAATTCAATCATGGATTTCAATCATTTGATTTGGAATTGATTTATGATATGGATCTTGGAATTGATTTGATTATTTGAGAAAATCAATTAGATTGGAATTGATTTAAGGTTTGATTTGGAATTGATTTGAATTTGAAGTTGATTTGAATTTGAGGTTGATTTAAATTTGAAGTTGATTTGAATTTCAGGTTGATTTGAATTTGAAGTTGAATTGAATTTGAAGTTGGTTTGAATTTGAAGTTGGTTTGAACTTGAAGTTTGTTTGAACTTGAAGTTGGTTTGAATTTGAAGTTTGTTTGAACTTGAAGTTTGAGTTGAAAGAAGAAGTAAGGATTTGGTTCAAGCAAAAGGGTTGGCAAGTTTTCCTAATGTCCCCAAGGCATGACTTATTCCTAAGGATAACTCTCCTAAGTCTCTAGGGTTAGGTTAAGTGTTCACCTAATCACTAGAAGTGTTTTAAGACTAAGAAACTCTTAATGTCTAGAGGAGTCCTATGTCTAAAATGGAGAAGTTGAGAGCTCACTCCAAAAGTGAGGTCAACAGACAAAAAGAAAGAAAAGAAAAAAATGGAAAAGAAATAGAAAAAGAAAAGAAAAAAAAGAAACATAAAAAGAAAATAATAGGGAGAGATAAATGGACTCACAGGAAGATGTAGAGCTTGACATTAGATTCCACTCAAAGTTCCTTACTCAATTGAACATATCGGTTGGATGACCCAACCTCCACTAGGCAGAGGAAGAGGACAGTTCTGAGGCAGCCCCCGAAGTGGAAAGCATCCCTATTGGCCACCCAATAGGAGGTATGTCCCAGCCACTAAGAGTACACCTACTATCCCCATAGGATTAGAATCTAGCTGAGAGGATGAGTCTTATGTGATTAGCATACCTCTCCAGCCTCTTCAGATAGGATGATCCCTTTATCATTTGTATTGTGAAATCGACCCCACTTTCTTCACAAAAAGTTGAGGGTTTGGTAGTTAAGGAAGCCCTAAGTCATCCACAGATATGAAGACTTAAAGGTTCTTTCTAGAAGCGTCATCCTCAAGTTAAGAAGTTGATGTAGAACTTGAGGATGATTCATATAAAGATTTAATAGAATTACCTTTTGATTGGTACTCGCCATTTATTCTAAACTAAGCAAAGCAAGGGTTAATCCCATATACTTGGTCAAAGCACAAGTCAAACAATTTCAAAAGAATATGAAAGAATGAATGCAAAAGCTCTCAATCAAGACTAGAACTAGGATTCGGTACAGTGGGTCTAGTCGATGATGATGATTATTACTTAGTCATCACCAATCATTTGGAGTCTGATAGGTTCTTTTCAAATCATGATAACTCAAATGAGGATATGTGTTTAGAAACTTCATATGCTCCAGATGATTTTAAAGTCAAGAATGCACCACCAGAGTTCGAAGAGGAGATCAAATCAATGATCGACGAGCTCAAAGATATCAACTTAGGAAGTGAAGACAATCCACGCCCGACATACATCAATTCTTTGTTGAATGATACTGAAACCACTGACTTCGTTAGGTTGTTGACCGAGTTTAAGAATTGTTTCACATAGAGTTATGAAGAGATGCTTGATTTATCTCCTGACATAGCAATCCACAAGCTAACAATAGAGCTTAGTCCTAACCTTACCAAGCAAGCTCCTAGACGAATGTGATTAGACATCGAACAACATGTCATTTATGAGATAAAAAAACTGATCGAGCTTTATCGTTAGAAAAATACTCTACCGGTTGGCCATCCCAACTAGGCCAAAAGATACATCAATTTTAGGTATCTGAATAAGGCATGTCTAAAAGATGAATTTCCACTACCAATATCGAGCTGATGGTGGACATTGCCTCATCTCATGTAGTCTTCTCTTTCATGGATGGCTCATCTGGATACAACCAAATAAAGATGGCCCTTGAGGATGAAAGAAACATTGCTTTTTGAACCCCGATTAGAATCATTTTCTATAAGGTCATTCCTTTCGGTCTTAAAGATGCCAGTGCTTCCTACCAGTGGGCCATGACTCAAATCGTCGATGAACTCATTCATCATCAAGTCAAGTGTTATGATGATGATCTCATAGTCAAAAGTAAAGAAAAGGAAGATCATCTCTTTGATTTGATAGTAGTTTTTAAACGGTTAAGATAATTTAATCACAAAATAAATCCCTTGAAGTGTGCATTTAGAGCAGCTTCAGGCAAATTCCTTGGGTTTATTGTCCAACATCAGGGAATTAAAATCAATCTGAAGATGATCAACACGATATTAGAAATGCCACCCTCTAAAAGTCTAACTCAACTCAGATCATTTTAAGGGCAGTTGGCGTATCTAAGACAATTCATTTCTATCCTATTAGGAAGATGCCAGTCATTCTCAGCACTTGTCAAAAAGGATGCTAAGTTCAAGTGAGATGATAAGTGTTAGCATGCCTTTGAAGACATCAAGCACTGATGATGCCGCCGAGCTATCCGCGCATGATTATATCGCCGATTAGATTACCCCTTTGTTGGCAAGCCGATGAAGGGAAAGAGAATGAACTCTACTACCATAGCCATCATCTAATCCCTACTGAGGCAAATTATCCACTTATTGAAAAGCATTGCTTAGCTTTAATCTTCGCTTCCCAAAAGCTATAATATTACATGTTTTCTCAAAAAGTGAACTTGATCTCTATGATCAATCCACTGTAATATCTCATGACACACCTGAGCTATCTAGACAGTTGGTGCTTTGTTCCATGATTTTGTCATAGTTCAACATCACTTTCGTACTCCTCCATGCAGTGAATGGACAAGCACTAGCAAATTTTTAGCAGCACACCCACTTCCTGCTGACTCCTTGCTTAGTGATGACCTCCCCGATAAATAAATCATTAATTTAGAGGGGACACTAGCATTCACCACTGTGAGATATATTTTGATGGTGCGGCTTCCTGTCAAAGGGGAGAAGGACTACGATCTACTATCCCAAGCAAGGCAGGGGTAGGAATAGTTCTCCTAACTCCATACCGCGATGTGATGAGATTCTCATATCATTTGTCCATTCCATGCACCAACAATGAAGCCAAATATGAGGCTCTGATTGTTATTCTGGAGTTATCCATTACTCTAAGCATCCAGAACATTAACATCTTTGGGGATTCTCAGTTAGTTATCAACCAAATTACTGGTTCCTATAAGGTTCTAAAGCCTAAGCTCCATTACTACTACATGTGCACTATGGAGTTATTGGCCCAAATCCTAGAGGTTATCATTTACAAGATTCCTCGAGGAGAAAATGCCATAGCATATGCTTTAGCCAAGCTCGCCAAGGAGCTGGCATGTCTGGAAGATGAGTCCATACTAATAAGGGTCCAAAATAGATAAGTCTTATCCCTTGTTGACGTTGAACTCATTGAGAGACTCTCTCTTGAAGGAGAGGTTACCATTTCCAAAAGGATGATGAGTCAGATTGAAGGCAACCATTCATGGATTATCTAAATATAAGAAAACTACATCAAGAGAAGTCACTAAAACATCAAGTGAAGCAGAGAGCACTTTCCTATGCTCTCATGGATGACACCTTATACCAGCGGTGTTTCGATCATATGTGATTACATTGTTTGGACAAACATGAAGTCCGTAAGATCATGACTGAGGTACACTCAGGTTTATGCGAAATACACCAATCCAGTCCGAAGATGAAAGCCAAGATCAAGAGATTAGAATACTACTGGCCGTCGATGATCACATACTACATGGATGTAGCTAGGAGATGCCACCAATGTCAGGTGCACAGTGTGGTCCTACACCAACCACCCAACATTCTACACCCTACATTAGGGCCATTTGAGTGTTGGGTACATAGTGGGTCCGATTGATCCTTCTTCTTCCAAGGGTCCTGCTCATCCTATCTATCACCGACTACTTTTTCAAGTGGGCAATCCCACTCGCCTATGTCATGTCACATCTCAGCATGTACTCCAATTTTTTAGGAACCATATCGTATATAGGTTTGAGGTATTTTGACAAATTATATTCGATGATGGTACTACATTCAAGAGCACCAAAATCAACAGCTTTGCCCGAAGACACAGCACAGATTGGAGATATTCTACCATGTATTACCTGAGGTCAAATGTCTTGGCAGAAGTCTTCAATAAAACTCTCATCCATATATTAAAGAAGACACTCGACGACAACAAGCGATAGTGGCATGAGAAATTAATTGAAGCATTGTAGGCTTACCGCACCACATACAGAACTCTAACTCAATCTATCCCATTCTGTTTAGTGTATGGGTTTGAAGCCATCCTACCATTAGAAGTCCAACTCCCAATACTAAGGATAGCAGTGGGTAGCAAGATCACAATGAGCAGAAAGCCAAGTTGCGGTTAGAAGAGATCGAAGGTTTGGAGAAGAGATGCCTACGGACATGCCAAAACCTTGAGTCGTACAAAGCCAAAATGATTCAAGCTCACAACAAGTAGGTCCGTCCTAGAGCTTTTCAAGTAGAAGAGCTTGTTTTAGTTCTAAGGAGACCAATTGTTGCCCATTGCAAGATGGGAGGCAAGTTTGAACCTACTTAGGAAGGCCCCTTTACCGTAGAGAATGCCTACCAAGGAGGATCTTATCAGCTCATAAATCATAAGGAAGAGTGCTCGATGCGTCCAATCAATGGGCTCTACTACATAAGAAAATATTATCCATAAATCTTGTTTGAAAATAATTATTAATGAAATTTTTTATCTCAAAATTCTATCTCTTCCATTTTGAAAACATCTTTACTTGCGAATCCGCCATAATATTTTTAGGGTAGGTGTAAGGAACCTGAGCAACATCCTATCCTTTGTCAACACAACACCAACATAAACTACACACAACCACATATAAAACAAACACATATCTTTTATCTTGGGCTACTTGAAGGATAAAGCGCATGTGGCACTCACTCATTAGTTTCTAGGTCATGACATGCCTATTGTGTCCCCTGGTGCCTTATTTAAAGGATGTAAGTCTACATGCTTTCTTCCTAACTTGACCATTGCAAATCGACGAGCGCATTGTTAGCTTGGTAGGCCTTATTATGCGACCGGTAAGCTACTTCAAGTTGACTTTGTTTAAGAAGATGTAGGTCTACACGCTTTCTTCTTGAACTGGCCATCATGCACTGACTAGTATATTTGAGACTTAGGATAAGTCCCCGAGTGGCTCCTTTCCTCATGACTACTTCAAGTCTCGGTCTAGTCCTTCCGTGGGACTCCCCGCTTAGTGGTCTCCCTAGGTAGCATAGCATCTGTCCCACCGATGATAGACTATCTCGATGATCATTTTTGTCTATAAAGATGTAAATCTACATGCCTTCTTCTTAGATTGATCATTGCAGACTGATGGGCACCTTAGGTTGGTTGGTCCTCACTATGTTGGCAATGACCCACTTGGTGGATACACCAATCATGGCAGATATAAGTCTACACGCTTTCTCCTTGAGTAAGCCACCATACACTTATAGGCTTTCTTTTACAGGGTCCAAGATAATGCTCCTAGTGGCACCTCTCTTGTGGGCACTCTATTTGGATCACATCCTTAGTGACCCCATTTAGACACTACCTAGGTTAATCTTGGATTGGACAATCCTCCTTTCCTAGTATCCACCCATGGGGTTGGAGAATCCATCTTACGGATATGCAGATTCTCCCTTATTCCAGTAAGTATGAGATAAGATAAGGCCGATATAGCCCCTTCTTAGTGTGATCCCTCGCACACCAACAGGGTCTACACAAACATATAAACAAAATATATATTTACTTTTGGATTAGGAGGACACCCCTAGTGGTACCTTTTCCCAAGCAGGCATCCTATCTTTAGGGCAATGTCAGCAAAACTCCCTATAGGAATCACTTAACTACTCTTGAGTTGATATAAGTCCCAAGTGACATTCACTCAATAGTCTCCCTAGGTCAGGTTTGATTTGTTATGCTACCAACAGATCACCCAAGCGGTTGCTCCCCGCTTTGGAGGATGTAAGTCTACATGCTTTCTTCCTAGCCTGACCGTTGCACACCGAATGACAAGCCCTTAGGTTGGTTAGCTCTACCTCGCAGTTGATAGACCATCCCTTTGGATTTGTAAATCTAATTAGAGGAAAAGGTTAATATAGACCATTCTTAGTAAATCCATCACACACCGAAAGGGTTCATTAAATTAAAATGATATTTCTGGCTATTTTTGAGTTGATATGAGTCCACATCATCATTCACTCATTAGTCGCCCTAGGTCAGGTTTGATTTATTGTGCTACTAACAGATCACCCCAATGATTTCCCCCTCTTTAGAGGATGTAAGTCTACACCCTTTCTTCCTAGCCCTATCGTTACACACCGAAAGGAAACCTTTAGGTTGGATGGTCTTACCCCATAGCCGGTAGATCATCCCTTTGGATTTGTAAACCTGAGATAGGCCAAGGCTGATATAACCCCTTCTCTAGGTCCATCGCATACTGATAAGGACCATGAATAAAATCCACCCTTATCCCTAGTGGATTCGAGCTCATATCTTCAGCAGATGTGCCCTCAACCTCAAACCAAATTATAACCTCTCCCTATTAGAGCCCCAAATCATCAAATTAAATTCTCATCTCTAATGGATGTCTATAAGTTAAACCAAATCAACTCTTATCCCTAGCGAATAGCCTGAACTTGCTTTCTTAGTGGAAGGTTCACATTTCTTATCCCTAATGGATATGCTCTTAATTCAAAACCATCCTCCCCAATGGAGCCTAAATCATAATAATCAAGCAAATTAAATCAAACTCTTATCCTCAGTGGATACATCCCCAAACAAATCCAACCAAACTCCTATCCCCTAGAAGATACCTTCATGAAATCAAACTCACATAACCCGGACCTGCTTCCCTAGTGGAAGGTTCATGCACCCATCCCTGGTGGATTATAGACTTTAATCCCTAGCGAAACTTCTTTCCCTAAATCATATAATCAAATTTAAACCCAAATCCCTAGTGGATAACTCGAACTTGCTTCCCTAGTAGAAGGTTCATATACATGATCCCTCAATGAATCCCTCCTTCCTCTCTTATGCCCTTGGCATAAGTTGAGTTATGTTGCACTAATATCATGTTTCTGTCTACATCTCATGTTTAGGTGTAGATCATTTCTAGTAGTGCTTGCAATCCTTCGGACGTAGTTGATCATCTCAGTCAACACCAATATGTGCGATGTGCCTTGTTAGTTACACCACACCTATTGGGGATTTTTTTGTTGACCTCACTTTTGGAGTGAGTTCTCAATCTCCTCATCATAGATCTAGGACTCCTATAAGCACTGAGAGCTATTTAGTCTTAAGACACTTCTAGTGATTAGGTGAACACTTAACCTAAGCCTAAAGACTTAGAAGATTTAGTCATAAGAGAGGGTTATGCCTTAGGGACTTAGGGAGACTTGCCTACCCTATAACTTAAACTTAATCCATGCTTCTCTTCTCAAATCAAATCCCAAATTCATACCAAATCCAAATCCAAATTCCAAATCATTTGATTGTAATACATAATGAAATCCAAATCAAAATCCTTCTTAGGCCCTATGATTTTACCTCATGGACATAGCCTTAGCCTTAACTAAATTCAAACCAATCTAGATTCAATTAATTTTCTCCAAGATTAATTCAATCCCTCCATCCAAATCTAAGTCCAAACTTAATTCCGAATGATTGAAACCCAAAATCAAATCTAGCTCCCAAATCCTTTTAAAGCCTTATGATCCACTCTCATAAGCTTAACCAAAATCTCATTTAAACCAAATTAAAATTAATTGATTTCTTTATAAATCAATTATTTATTCATTTATATTAACAAATACAAATGAAACGCACATTTTGATGATCAAAACTAAATCAAACTAAATCAAATTTCTTCTTAAGCCATATGAACCCACCTCCATGAGCTTAACTAAATCTCAACCCAAATCAATTGATTTCTTTATAAACCAATTATTTATTAATTTATATTCACAAATATAATTGAAACCCACATTCTAATGATCAAAACCAAATCAAACTAAATCAATTTCCTTCTTAGCCCTTTTGACCCATCTCGATGAGCTTAGTCAAATTTGCTTCCAAATCACTCCAAACTCAAGTGATTTTCTCATAAGTCATTTTTATCTTCATTTGTATTCACAAATATAAAAGAAATATAAATTCAAATAGCTAAAACCAAATCTAAAATCAAATCAAAACTTGAATCAAGCCCTTTAAGCCAATTTCTTGAACTTGGCCAAAACCTATCTAAATCAAGCCAAAATAAATGGATTTTCTCTTGAATCAATCATTCCTTCATTCATCTATCCAAATATAAATGAAGCTTGTGCTCGGATGGAGACCACGAATGTACTAAATAAAATTTCAATTTTATGTCATGATCTCATTTGAAAATAAATCTTCATTCAACAAGCTTAAGTGTGTTGAATGGAGATTACTATTTTGAAAGATGTGCTTTTGAAAAAGTATTTTAAAATTATTAAATTTTAAATTTTGAAAAGAACCTCCATGCAGCAATCATGGATATTGTCGCACGAGGTTTGGTTATCTTTAAATGCAAATCTTTTGTCATGTGAATTTTACTTAATTTGAAAAGTGTTTTTTTAAAGTAATATCATTGCAAAGGATTTATTATGGGATGAACCTTGCCTCACCTAGAGGATGGTAAAGAGGTTCCAAATTTTTAGTCATCTCCATTAGTTAATTAAAATTTTTTTACATATTGGGGGGACTCAATAGTGGTTTTAAGACCTACACAGAGTGAGGTCCTAAAACCTAAATAATGTTGGCTAACTTTGCTTAAGGATGAAATAAGCTAAGTGTTAATGGAAAGAAGGATAGTCAGGAGCTTATATAAAATATAAGTCCACTATTGATGCTTGGAGACAATAATATCTACTACAGATGGAGAGAGGAACTTATCCCCAGTGGAGTCACGAGACAAGGTTGTGGTGTTTATTTTTGAGATGTGGGACACCACGCAGATCTTTGGAGGTACTTATTGAAGTGATCGGGTATGGAATTAATGAATGATGCATGATCTCGAAAGATAGAAATCACCATCCTATAATGGACCTAATCACCTAATAAGGACTCCTAAGGAATGATGGGTCTTTGAATATACTAGAGATTTTTTCCCTACTTTATATGGGAAAGTAAAGCAGGGCTTATTTTAAGTCGGGTTCGTTAAGTTCCCATGGAGGCAAGCTTCCATAGTTAATTACACCTTAAGGAATGGGAATCCTTTAGGAATACTCTTGATTAAGTAGAAATTAAGGTCTCCAAAGATTTCAAGGTCAAGACTATCAAAGGATTAGTTATGTTTGGAAAATCAAATGGGGTAGATAAAATGGAGAGACTTATTTTGGAAGCCAAAGGAGATGAGTAGAGAATTCTTGTAATACTAGGAAGCCTAATGAGCATTCCAATCTATCATATGATTGGGATTTATATGTTTAAAATTCAAGAGATTGATTTTAGTAAAGTTGACATTTTATTTGAAAGCTAAGACTTATAATCCACCAACACAAGGTTGTGGAAATGCCTAAGAGGTGAGAATTTATGCTAGTATCCCGAAGAAAACAACAACCTCGAATCTTATATCTAAGGAGCTTTGACATAATCCAAAGCACAACCTAAGTCTAAATGAAGATGGGTATATAATTTTTCTCCACAAGAGAGGGTAAACACCTGACTATTGAACTTATAATAGCCTGGAGTGGCAGCTAGCTAACTCCTCTTATGCTTTAAATCCATGTGATTTGGTCATATGATTTGTAAGATAGTTGGGCTATTATTATTTAGAAAGAGATTAAAGTCCTTAAACCCACTCCCAAATGAGACTAGAGCAAGAGTGGTATGAGTAATGACTTAGTCTAATGCAAATCTTTTCAATTTTTATTTGATTTTTTTGACTCTACATTTTGACAAAGGTAATAGGATTTCTTATGCCTATATGCATGATGAAAATAGGTCATGGGCTAAATCAACTAGAAGAAGGTATTCTTCACCACATGGGATGCCCTCACTGGTCAAGCATTCCCCTATCGTGCGAAGATGGAGATCGTTCATGTTCAAGAGAGGAAGAATATGTATGCATGTTGTGAGACATTCAACCATTCAGCTAAAGGGTTACTAAATCTTTTAATTATCTTGTTTAATGCTTAAGCTTTATGGTGAGGTTATGAGTTGTAGAAAATTTTAGTTATGAGTTATTAGTTGGGTAGAAAATTTATTTTTATCCTAAGAGCCTAATCGCATCCAGGCCACACATTCAAATAACAAACATAAAGAAACTAGGAAAAACATGTGATTCCAGTGCATAATCTAAACACAATATCAAATAATTTTATAGACTACCACAAAAGAATAAAAGGCTAGTGCGGTCGGGTTCCACCATACACCCCGAAAAGAGAAAATGGGTAGCCGAGCTCTACTCTTATACAGCCTGGTATATAAAAAAATAATTACAATTATAAATAATAAATGCTATGGGGGGTCTTCAAATCTTCATTCTTCATGTCTTATTCATTTCTTCATGTCTTTACTCCGTTCGATTGGTAGGCTTTAAGTCATCACATGGCACCCCAGGACAAAGCTTTCTAGCCAATGCTCATCCTAAACCCCCATAGCACTAACTCTTAAAGCAAAATTTCATTAAGATAGGAAAAGTAAATTTAACTATGCCTGCAAGACAAGTGCTAGCTAAACACACATACAATCCCAAGCAGTTATATTTATAATTTGGGCTTAGTACCCTACACATGGGTAACCAAGCCCATCTGTGCTAATTTTGATTATGCTTAGGGGCTTAAGCAACCTGTAAAAGGAGCATTTATATTTATATTTAAGTGGCCCCTTTAAGCATAACCCCTTACAGAAAATAAAATTAAGCTAATCACAGCCTACCATCCAGTCTACGAAGTATACACCCTAACATCCAGTCTAAAATAATATATAACAAAATAAAAATATGCATCACACTGTGCACCATCCTAACATAAAGCTAGAAGTGATGACTTAATTCTAATGTGTGTGTATTAAGGCTAGTGTGGTATGTCTTAACTAGGCATTAGTGTTGTAATTTTCTAAGTGTGAAGGATTCAATTTAGCATAAAAGATTGATTTCACTTTAAGTGGTTTAATTGATTTGAGAATTTTAATTTGTGTTTTCTTTTATTTCATATGGCCTACACTTAGCAACTAAGTGTTGTAAAGAGAAGAAAAGAGGTTTCCCTCTTTCATCCCTACCTTAAGCCACTTTCTAAAATATGTTGATTTAATTTGATTCTCTTTAGTGAATGGCTTATTATATATTTAATTAATTCTAAGTTTGGGTTCACATTAAATAATTTCATTTTATATGAAAGGCTTCTTGGGATTAACTCAATTGAATTACTATCATATGACATATATCAAGTTATTCCTTTCCATCTCATGTAGCATGCATATTACTTAATTCTAAGTGTAATTATACATGCAACATATTTCTTTTAGCACATTTTAAATGAAAGATGCATATGTGTATTTTGTAGAAAATTAGATTTTTCATCCATTAGCTACATGCACATTCAAGTATATAAAAGTTTTAAACAAGTACTTTGCCATTGTTAACTAGGGGAGTGAGGTAAAGACCTCCTTGGGGCTTCTTAAAGCCTCACATTCCCGGAATGTCCAGACTAGATATACCCACAATTCTTTTAATTGACTACAAATGACTACAAGAATGGAAAATAATACAAAAGTTGTATTTCTTTTAATTGAAAGAAGATTTTTATTCATTAGCTAAATGCACATACAAGTGTATAAAAATTTTAAGTGGATACATTGCCATTATTAATCAAGGGAGTGAGGTAAAGACCTCCTTGGGATTACTTAATGCCTTGTGTCTCCAGAATGTCCATACTATATATACCCACTATTCTTAAACACACATGAATGCACAAATGACTACAAGAATGAAAAATCATGCAAAAGTTATATTTCTTTCAATTGAATTATTTATACATGTGAGCTAAAGCTCTATCTAAATTCTAACATAGAAATACGTAGAAATGAATACAAACAAATGTTATGTCCTTTTCAAATAGAATATACATTTGTTAACATTCAAACATTATGTAAATCGATGTAGACTAAAGAAAGAGAACTCCATATCAGATGTTCTAAGTTATAGACATATGCAAGCTTATAGATATTTATAACTATTAGCACTCCAAATATTATAGTTGATTTATATATTTTTAAAAATAACTTTGATTTAATAGCGATAATAGCCACACATATTCTTATTTTAAATCAACACATGCAAGCTTGACATAAAGAAAATCATTTCATTTAATTGATTTTTGAAAAAGTTGAATGTATGATTACAATTGACATACAACATTTAATATGATTGGAAAGAAATAAGCAACATAAAACACATGAATTCATTCAACCAAAATAATTCCTAAGGATAATCACATCAAATACAATCATTTAAAATAAACAAAAAAAATTTTTATTATAATGTTTGATTTGATTTAAAGAAGAGAGGAGATTCAATAATTTTCTGCTCCTAACCCATTCCCATATTGGTTAATTAATTGTCAATGAAAAAAAAGTTAAGTTGATTTTATGAGTTAATTAGGTTGTAACATGCATTAAGTACATTAATTAACCCTTTCCTATGCCACTTTAGCATAATTATTCAAGTAATTATGAGTCACCATGATATGCACATACTTTGAAAATAAAATCAGCAATGATCCTATGAAAATAAAAGGGGTCTAATACGATTGGCTCATAATCATTGGTTAGTTAAGATAAAGAGTTTAATTAAGTACTCTTATAACCCTTCCACACATGTAAGTTAGTTATAATTTTCTTAGAATTCTCTTAGGTTATTGAACACCTAAGAGTCTACCCAAGACTTAAGTAATTAAGTTCTGGAAAGATTTAGATATTAGTTTCATTGATTAAATGATTCAATTAATTAGTTAAGCCATAATTAACTTTTTTAATTAAATGAACTTGAAGGAATAGATTAGGAAGGAGGTCTCAATCTTATCCCATTAGCTCATTCACTATTGCTCAAAGGATTAATCACTTAATTAACTGATTCATTAATGTTCATGTGATTAACTAATCATAATTGGATTAGAAGAGAAATTAAGGTTAGTTAATTAATTTCTCTAATTAAGCAAGCAATAAATCCCAAGAAAATTAGGGGAGGTAGAGGTCATCCCCTTAGACAATCTCAAAAATATTGGGATTAATCCCATGGTTAATTAAAGAGTAGTTAAGTTAATTAAATATGTAATTAAATATTAATTAAGCATTAATTATTGTTCAAAATTAATTGAAAATATTTTTATTAAATTCTCCTTTGAAATACTTTAATATGAGTATTTATTTATATTTTTTGGATTTTTATATAATTTGTTATGATTTTTCAAAGTTTCAACCGATTTAAATAATTTTTATAGAGCCCATTAATTTATTTTATTAAAATAGATTATATGAACTTCAAAATTCAATATCTTTTAATCCAAAAAAGTTTTTGATTTAAAATTTTTATGATAGGAAGATCCTAACTTCAATTTTAATTTCTAAAAATTTCACCTCAATCCGATTTCTATTTTTAGAAAAAATGATGAAATTTTTTTTCACTAAAACTCAAATTAAGCTCAAAATATTTCATGAAAGTTGGTAATTTGGGTTTGTTCGATTCCTCTCGGAAAGAAGAATCCAATTAGCCCTTATTTGCAATTTTTGGTTGAGTATTTTATTTTCAATGAATTTTCAAAGTTTTAGGAGATTTAATTAATTTTTAAAATCAGAAAATCCCTAATTTCTTACTTAACCAAGTCAGCGCTGCGCGTCGCTGATTAGGCAATGCATTTCCATGTGGCACCGTGCGATCGGTCCACGTGGCGACCACATGGCACGTTATGCCGCATGGCGACTGCGAATTGGATCTACAGTTTTGCATGGAGAGCACCGATTGGTGCTGTGGTTTTGTGAGAGAGAAATAAAAGGCATAATAAGAATCACAATGCGTAGATCAGATCAGACCATCCAATCATTAGATCAGATGGTCTAGATCGATTCACGTGATCTGACGGGCCGAAACAGGTGGATCTACTGTAAATCTCAACCGTCCGTCTCCTTGAATGGGAGATCGAATGACTGCTGCACGCGATTCCTAGGCGATGAGAATGACGGGATACAATGTAATGAATAGTAAAAATTGAATAATTTTAGTGATTTCAAATGAGATTTCATCTGTTCGGCCTCGATTTCATGGTGATCTTCACCGAAAAACTTCTTGATTTGCATGAGGAAGATATAAAATGAAAAATGTAAAGTTTATCTAAGAGAAATTTCTAAAATCATGCAATAATCATCACAAACAAAAGCTTCTAAGGCCAGCTATGGTTCTTGAAAATTGCCTCACTAGGGATGATTTCTAGCGGCGGTGATGATCCGAGCATGCTCCTGAATGCAAGAAGAAGCTTTGAAATGGATATAGACCT
The DNA here is from genome assembly GCA_021442155.1 of Cymbidium sinense. Classification (NCBI taxonomy): domain Eukaryota; kingdom Viridiplantae; phylum Streptophyta; class Magnoliopsida; order Asparagales; family Orchidaceae; genus Cymbidium; species Cymbidium sinense. Next base: position 116,776,943 of record CM038224.1, read on the forward strand.
TTACCTCCCTTTGAAATGATGTATCCACCAATGGTCGCTGCTTCCTCATCGAAATCTGCTAGATTTTGATGGTTTTCACTCCAAAATGAAGTGGAAATGGTTGTTGGTTGGTTAGGAAGCTCTAGGGGAGTGAATGAAGGTAGTAGCCAACTCTTTGAGGCTTCTATTTTCTATGATTTTGGGATGACCAAAATTCACCACTAATGGTGATGGGGAGATGGTTGAGAGGTGATGGCTGAAGTCAGTCTTCATTGAATGCAAGTGATTAAGAGGATTGAATAAGGGGATTGTGCAAGATTATATGAAATCCTATGTTGGGGAGGATCCATGAGGGATTTGATTAAGTTTGGCCTAATTTTGGGCTAATCCTAAGTTGGTTTGGATTGGGTTTGATCAGCTCCCAAGATGTCATGGGTTGGTTTTAAAGGATTTGGCTCAATTTGGGTTATTTGGGTCACATTAGGTCATGTTGGGCTAGGTTGACCAATTAGTCAAATTGGATCAAACCAAGGATTATGTTAGGTTCAAATAATGATTTGAAGTATTTTGGTATGATTAATTTGATTTAATTTGACCTAGAATTGATTTTGGCTCATTTAGAATCAAACGAATCAAATGGGTCAAGTTGACCAACTTGACCAAAGTTGGCCAAATTAGCTATGGGTTGATTCATGTTCAATTGGTTAATTGAAGATGAATGTATCTTTAGTTTAAACTAATTTAGATTTAATTTGGATTTAGGCCAAATTGACCCTTTAGGCTAATTTGGGCTAAGTGGGTCAATTGGGCTAGGTTGGTTAGTCTGACTCAATTGATGGTCAAGTCATGTTCAAATATTGATCATGGGTTGATGTGAATCAATGGTTTCAACCAATTTGGGGTAGGGTGAGTTTTGGTTAGTTTTGATTCATTTGGGCTAAATGGTTGACTTGGTCAAATGACCATGTTGACTTGGTTTGACCCAATTCATGGCAATTGGTCATCCTAGGGCGATCAATGATCATGGTATTAGGCTTGGATGGGCTTGGTCTAATCCAATTTGGGTCGAATTAAAACTTGGCTCAAAAGGGTCCCTCAGGTCACATTAGGTCAAGTGAGCCTAAGTGGGTCAATTGGCTTAGTTTTGACTTGATTTAAGTTTAGTTGAACTTATATATTAGCCTAGGATTGAAATATAAATTCAACTGCAATCAATTTGGAGTCCAATGGATTTTGGTTCATTTGAAATTTTCAAGTCAAAAGGGCTAAGTTGGGCTTGCCTTGGGTTAATTTGAATTTGGTTTGATGATTATAGGTTTCATTTATATTTAGATAGGTGATCAAAGAAATGATTGATTCAAGAGAAAATCCATTGATTTTGACTTAATTTGGATAAGATTTGGCTAAGTTCAAAGAATTGGTTCAAAGGGCTTAGATTGTGTTTTAATTTGATTTTGGATTTTGTTTTGGTCATTTGAATGTAGATTTTATTTAAATTAAAAAGATAATCGAAGGAAAAAATTGATTTATAAGAAAATAAATTGAGTTTGAAGTGATTTGAAACCAAATTTAGCTAAGCTCATGAAGGTAGGTTCAAAGGGCTTAGAAGGGGATTTGATTTAGTTTGATTTAGTTTTGATGATTTGAGTGTAGATTTTTTTTATATTTGTGAAGATAATTGAAGATATGATTGATTTATAAAGAAATTAATCAAATTTGGGTTGAATTGGGTTAAGATTTGGCCAGGTTCATAGCACCAACTCAAATGGCTTAAGAAAAATTTTGGGGTTCGAGTTTAATCTTGGGCTTGAATCATTTGGAGCTGGATTTGAATTGGAATTTGATTGTTTGAATGAAGGATTGAATTTATATTTGATAAAATCAATTGAGTTTTTGGGGATTTGAATTTGGCTAAGGCTAAGCCCATAAGATAAAAGCATAGGGCTTAGGAAGAATTTTGAATTTAGATTTGATTATAAATTTCAATCATTCGATTTGGAATTTGGATTTGGATTTTGAATTAGAATTAGAATTTGAGGTTTGGTTTGAGATTTAGATTTTGATTAGATTTAAGAAGGTGTACATGGATTCGGTTTAGGCTATAGGATAAGTGATTTCCTTAAGTCCTACGACATAGCTAAATCTTATGATTAACTCTTCTAAGTCTCTAGGCTTAGGTTAAGTGTTCTCATAATCACTAGATGTGTCTTATGACTAAAGGGATCTTAGTGTCTAGAAGAGTCCTAAGTCTAAGAAGAGGAAGTTGAGAGCTCACTCCAAAAGTGAGGTCAACAGAGAGAGTTTCCATCCTTGCACAATAGGGAAAGACTTGACTTTTGAGGGTCTCCTCTGTGGTGAAAAATACCTCTTTCTCTCTGATTTAGCCCATAATCTCATTTCAACAAGCATTTAAGCGTAATAAATCCTATGGCCTTTGCCAAAATGAAGTGTCAAAAATCAAATAAAAATTAAAAATATTTGCACTAGATTAAATCATTATTCATACCACTCATGCTCTACTCTCTTAGGGAGTGGGTTTAAGGACCTTAGTCTCTTTCTAAATAATAACAACCCAACTATCTTGCAAAATCATAAAACTTACCTACATGGTTTTAAAGCGTAGGAGGAGCTAGCTGCCACTCCAGGAAGTTATAAGTCCAACAGTTGGGTGATTTACTCTCTCTTATGGAGATAAACCATATGCCCATTTTTTGCTTAGATTTAGGTCGTGCTTTGGCTTATGCCAAAGCTCCCTAGATTTAGGATCCTAGGTAGCTATTTTCTTCGGGCTACAAGCATAAATCCTCACCTTTTAGGCATTTTCACAATCTTGTACTGTTAGATTATAAGCCCTAGTAATCTAATAAAATTTCAACTCAAACAAAACAATTCTCTTCAATTTTAAACATATAAAGCCTAACCACAAGATAGGTTGGAATGCTCACTAGGTTTTCTAGTATTATGGGCATTCCCTACTCATCTTCTTTGGCTTCCAAAATAAGTATTCTCCTTTTGATCTTTCCCATTTAATTTTCCAAATATACCCAATTTATTGATAGTATTACCCTTAAAATCTTTGGAGACAACAATTGCCTACTTTAATCGAGAATATTCTTAAGGAGCTTACCTTCCTTAGGATGTAATTAACTATGGGGGCTTGCCCCCATAAATAATTTTAGAACCCGGTTTAATATAAACTCTACTTTATTCATCCATATAAAGTGGGAGAAAAATCTATGGTACATTAAAAGACCCATCATGCCTTAGGAGTCCTTATTAGGTAATTAGGTTCATTGAAGGGTGATGTCTCTATCTTTCGAGATAGTACATCATACCTCAATGTTATACCCAATCACTTCAGTAAGTGCCCTCTCAGATCTACGTGGTGTCCCCCATACACATCCAAATATAAACACCACAATCATTCAAATTAATACTTAATAGTGTCTTCAAGGTAAAATTATTGATGATAATTATGGGTGTGCAATAGTCGGTTCAAATTAAAATCGAACCGAACCAACGTTATTTGGTCAGTTTGGTTCAATTTTAAACCTCACAGTTTGGTTTTTGATTATAAATGCCTAGTTATTTGATTTTCAGTCATCAGATCATTTTTTTAAATGATCGGTTAAATCGAATAAATTAAAATTAGTTAAAAAGTTAAATATAAATATGTAATTTTGATTGTAAATACGTAATTATTTGTATAAATTTATAGATTTCTAATTGACTAAGAAATTTTTAATATATAAAATTTATTAGATTGTTTTACTTAATTAGTTCATTAAAAAAATAATTTTTTAAAATTTTTATATGCTATTCGGTTTAACCGAAAGCCAAACCGACTAAACTGAATTATAGTTCGATTTGATTAGTTCGGTTTTATATGTTATTTGGATGATTCGATTATTTTAAATTATTTGATTCAGTTTGTTCGGTTCAACAAAAAAAATTCAACCGAACTGATCAAACCAACCGAATGCTCACCCCAGATGATCAACAATATTACTTATTTTTCATGCTACATTAGACAATAAACAGACTTTAAAGTTGATTTCAATAAAAAGACAATATTATTTCAATTTACTCTCATGGTCAAAATTTACGTGCGTAGAATAAATTAAAGTTTAATTTAAAAATTCTAATTACAAAGTGATTACAGGCCCTTCCCTCAAAAGATCACCGTTCTAAGTTTTTTAATATTTGAAAAAATATATATATTTATGTTGACTCGTTATCCCGACAACAATCCACTCGGCCACCCTAAACACGCTTTGACCAATAATTAATATTAGTTTTTTTAGAGATTTATATACATATTATTAATTTTTTGTATATATTTATATATGTAAAATTTGAGTTTTATTTTAAATTTATTTATAAAATATCATAGTTTTTTTAAAAAATATCATTAATAATCATTTTTCTAAAATTTAAAATATATTTTTGATGATTTAAATATTAAAAATCATATAAATAAATATATAATTTTAGATACTAAGAATTTAATGTTATACATATAAGTTCCTTTTTTTGTTTGGATAATTGAGAGCTGTCACTAAAATTAATAAAATAAATAAATTGTATAGTTATGAAAGCTGTACTTTTAAAACTTAAATTAGATTAGATAGTTTTACCAATTCAAACATAAATTGGTTCTGCAAATAGAACAGTTCAGTTTCAAAATAGCTTTTACGCATGATCGACCAAAGTCAGTGGCTGAGCCATTGATGAACTAATCTGAATTTTGATGAGCCATTTATTTTTAAAATTGAATTTTTTTTGTTTTGATCAAATGATGAGAAATAAAAAAAATAAATTAAAATAGAGAAATTAATTAAAATATAAATCATAATTAAAATATTTTAGAGTAAAGTGTTCTAATTTTTAAGTAATATATTGAATTAGTAAAAATATCATCATTACATTATTATTATGTCATTTAAATTATATTAATATAATTTTAAAATTTTTTATTTTATTCTATTCAACTTTGATTAGATTTTTAAACTTTCAACCACTCTTTTCACTAGCTTTAATATTCAACCCTCCTTTCAAAACCTTGATAGAATCGAAGCCACTCATCTTAAAGATTAGATTTTTTTCTTAAAAAAATCCAAATAAAATTTAATAATATCTAATAGCTTGTGATGATAAATGGAATATCTAATATTATGCATTAATTTAAATTTATTTAATTATATAAATAAATAGATATAAACAAGTGTTATAGGCAGTGGCGGAGGGAGTGTGGGGGCACTGGGGGCACGTGCCCCCACTGGCCCACCACATTTGTATGCAGATGTGATGCGGATGTGAGGATAGATACGTAATACACATTAAGGGATTAGAGATTGCATTCAAAACCCTCGTCTTTTCTCACACCCTCGACGTGCTTCTGCTTCTCTAAATCCTATCAATCCAGGATACGCTATACGCATTAAGGATTAGGGATTGCATTCCAAACCCTCATCTTTTCTCACACCCTTGACGCGCTTCTGCTTCTCTAAATCCTGTGAATCTGTGGAACACATTCCAAATTGCACAAAGCTAGTATAGGTAAGTAACCCTCGTCTATCCTCGGTTCCTCCCAATATCCCGCGCATCTGCTTGTCTAAATCCCATAAATCCTCCACAAGCCAATTTCGCCATTCGAAATTGAGAGAAAGAGATAGAGGAATCTCTATTCCAAAGAGGCAGTGGAGTTCTAAAATCGAGGAGAAGCCGTTGCTGCCGTTCTTGACACCGTTAGAGTTTTTTGCTTGGGCTACCGAACGCTGGCTGGTTCCCTTCTCTAATTGGACTCCATTGGCATTTGTCGTCGGGCTACTATTGAGGTGGGTGAGATTTTACTTTCTTTGAATATGTCTTTTTTTTCAAGGAAAGCTTTGAATGGCGAATGGATTTTTATTTTTATGTGTTATGGATTTCATGCAGTATTAGCCGGCCTTTTCACATCAATTAGGAATTTTTACTTGTGTATTTTGCAGTGGTTCACTTTGTTACAGATGATCTACTGATTTTTGCTGCTTTGATCTTGTGATGGTTTAAAATCATGTTTCTCATCAATTAAGTTTCGTAATAACCTTTTCTGCCAAGTTAGGCATCCTAGCTTGATTTGTTTGCAAGGCTCAGTTACTTTCCAATTATCATCAAGTTTTCTTTTTGAAGCCTAGGCTTTATTAGGAACCGGACTACCCAGAGTTTTAAAAAGGTAGATCACAAACTTAGGATGGTGTCGAAGTAACCTAAGTTGTCTCTTTTAATTTCAGAATTTATTCTGTGACTTACATATATGTCACAAGTTCCTTATTAACTTGTTCAATTACATTCGTTTACTATTCTAAAATCTGAGATTTACATTTGGCAAGAAATTTGTTTTGAATATCTATTTATTCTAACAGTATGTGAAATGAAATGATTTGATAACAAAACTTTAAGTGACTTTGCAAAAATCTTAAAATTTATGAACACCTCTATGCGAAATGATAGATCTAATATAAACATGGTCATAATATGGATTTTAAAGGTGATTATTATATTATAAGTGAGGTTCTATTGCAAATCTCGCTTAGGCAATGGTTATGAAAAATGTCATAGTATAGATTTTAAATTTAATAAGTATTTTAACACATATAATAATGAAATATTGCCTATTGATTCATTCTTTTCATGATGGTAATAATGGCTCATTGTGAAGGGTTTTCACTATTTATTTTTTTGTTGACTCATTGTAAAAGTTAATTGATTTGTAAAAAGATAGAGAAGAAGGGTAGGTCTTTGATACTATCATACTAATATCAAAGGACCAAACTATTATAAATCTCATGAGATCAAAATTGATTTAATACTTATAACTTTGTATAATTCATAGAATTTTATTGTTAGTCTTGTACCGATTTTATATTTGTATTAATGATAAAATCGTAGATAAATTTTGCATTCTTATAGGGAGACACTCACATTTGTTGAAATCTTCCTATTTATAATAAATGTTGAAGATTTGAAAATTAGAAGGTTTTCTTATTTTAAGTTTACTTTTTATGATCCTTACTTTTATACTTTGTTATTGAGATTTATTTTGTCTTAAATCTTATTACTTTTTTTTATATTTAATCGTTACTTATATGCTTTATATTATGTGATCTTAGAAGAACAGAACATTCAGAAATATTTCTCTATGGAACGGTCTTCACAATCAATTAAGGTATGTGAATATTTTTTTATTTAAAAAAGGCTGAAACTGTGTCTTTTTTGAAAATTTATTGATTTATTCTTAATAAAGGCCGACGGTGTGTCTTTATTAAAAAATGTTATTGATTTATTTTTTAGATACAGGCCGACTGTGTGCCTTTATTTTAAGAAATTATTATTTTTTTAGAAAATGCCGAAAGTTTGCCTTTATTTTGTTTTTTGAAATATGTTCAAACACATGTATTCTCATTTTTTATGCATATTAGTCATCAAGACTTTACATTAGTATTTTAAGTTGTTCTTTTAATTAGATATGGAGCGATATTTTAAAAGAAAGATTGAACAAGATGAGTCTAGTTATTCACATCTTATTATTGGTGAAAGTAGTAATCCAAAATCTAAACAAGTGTATACAGAATTCAACGTAGAAGATATTGTAGTAGATCCTAGATTAAGAAGAAAAATTTCAGAGTATCATCCTAATGACTATGATAGAGTTAGAAGAGCATATCTTCAATAAGGGCCATGCCATCCTCGTGATCATAAATTTTCTCAAACACAAATCAGAAATAAATTGCATAGATTTAATCCAAAATGGTTTGATGAATATAAAGGTTGGTTAGAGTACAGTGTTGCAAAAGATGTAGCATATTATTTATTTTGTTATCTTTTTAGACCTGATATTGGTGAACAAACAAGTGGTGATAATTTTGATAATAAGGGATTTAGAAATTGGAAAAAAAAAGATAGATTTGAAGTTCATATTGGTCAAGTTAATAGTATCCATAATATTGCTCGGAAAAAATGTGAAGATTTAATGAATCAGGATCAACACATTGCATTTTCTTATGAAAGACATTTTGATCAAAACTGAAGGGAATACAGAACACGATTATGTGACACGATTAATTGTATAAGCTTTCTTTTATGCCAATGATTAGCTTTTTGTGGTCACGATGAATCAGAGAATTCTAAAAATCAAGGAAATTTTCTTAAACTTCTACACTTTTTGGCTGAGCATAATTAAAATATTAATAAGGTTGTCCTTGAAAATGCTCCAGGAAATAATAAGTTAACGCTCAAATTCAAAGGATATTACATAAATGCTATTGAGACTACAAACACTATTATCAATGATTTGGGTAATAAGTTATTTGCAGTTCTTTTAGATGAATCTCGTGATGTATTGATGAAAGAACAAGAGGCTATTGCGCTTCGTTATGTTGACAAGAGAGGTTGCATTGTTGAGCGTTTCCTTGGAATTGTACATGTTGGTGAAACAACTGCTCCAACACTTAAATGTGCTATTGAAGCACTCTTCTCAAAGCATGGATTGAGTATATCGCGAATACGTGGTCAAGGTTATGATGGGGCAAGCAACATACGTGGTGAGTTTCATGGATTAAAAACTTTAATCTTGAAAGAAAATAATTCAGCTTATTACATTCACTATTTTGCTCATCAATTACAATTAGCACTAGTTGTTGTGACTAAAAATCATATTAAGATTGCTATATTTTTTAATAATGTATCTAATTTGATAAATACTGTTAGAAGTTCTTGCAAAAGGAGAGAAATTTTATTTGAAAGACAATTAAACAAAGTTGTTGAAATAATAAGAGTGGATAACTACAAGATGGCAGAGGTTTAAATCAAGAAATAACTCTTCTTTAACCAGAGATATGATCACATTATGTTGTATTGATAAATATACTTATTTTATTTGGATATATTATAGATTTTCTTGATATAATTGTAGAAGATGGTTTGAATAGTGAATAAAGAGGTGAACCAAATGCTCTGCTTGATTCAATTCAATTTTTTGAGTTTGTTTTCAATCTGCATTTGATGATATCCATATTAGGAATCAGAAATGAGTTATCTCAAGTTTTACAAAAAAAGGATCAAGATATTATAAATGTCATGACTTTGGTTAAAGTGTCAAAATAAAGACTACAAAATATAAGGGATGATGGTTGGAATATTTTATTTGAAAAAGTTCATGCATTCTGTGAGAAAAATAGTATACTTGTGCGAAATATGAGTGAAAGATTTATTATACGTGAGAGGTCAAGAAGATATGCTTAAGGAATCACAAATTTACACTATTATCAAGTTGAGTTATTTTATTCTGTTATTGATATGCAACTTCAGGAGCTTAATAACATATTTGATGAGGCCAATCCGTACTTTTATGTGTGACATGCTTGAAACCATGTGATTCTTTCTCAGCTTTTGATAAAAAAAAACTGATATGTTTGGCAAAATTTTATCCCACAGACTTTTCAAAAGTTGATGATATTATTTTAGATAGTCAATTTGAGAATTATATTATTGACATGAAATCCAATGATTCATTTTGAAGTTGGGAAGGAGAACTTGCACAAAAGTTAGTAGAGACAAAGAAAAATGATGTTTATCCTCTTGTATATTTGTTAATAAAGTTTGCTTTGATATTGTCAATCGCTACAACAACTGTTGAAAGAGCATTTTCTGCAATGAAGACCGTAAAAAATCGTTTGTGCAATAGAATGAGAAATTCTTTTAATGATTGTTATTACATATTGAAAAGATGTATTTAAGAGTGTTAATGAATTGATTGTACAACGCTTTTAAAATATGAAGACTCGAAGGGAGAAGTTATAAATGGTATGTAATGTGAAAAAATTTATGTTATTGTAAAGTTTAATTTCTTTATTTTATTATATGAGATGCTCTAATTTTAGTTTTATATAAAAATAATTTATTTTTTATTTTATTGTGCCCCTTTTGAAAAAATTTATGGATCGGCTCCTGATTATAGGATCCAAATATAAAGTTATCCATTAAAAGCACTTATTTTCTTACTATCCTACTCCTAAAATATTAATACTAAATAAAATTAATAATAATATTATTATTAATAAACTTAGTATTACTTAAATCATTGTTCGGAGAACTTTTGTCCCTTGCCCAACAACTCCCTTGCTTTCACTTGCCTATATATTCGCCCTCTCACATTACCTTCTTCCCCATCGAACCCCAATTATCCACATATTCACAGCCATGGCGATGGAAGTCATAAGCACCACCACCGTCAAAGCCACTTCATATCCCCTCGACCAACCCAATCTCGTTCCTCTCACCATCTTCGACTGCGCCGCCTTTAACCTCCACGTCCCCGTCCTCTACGCCTTCCTTCCCCCAACTCCCTCCAACGAATCCCTCAAATCTGGCCTTTCCCGCGTCCTCTCTCACTTCCCCCACCTCGCCGGCCGCATATCCACCGATGACAACCGCTGCCCATGCATTATTCTTAATAACTCCGGCGTCCGCGTCGTCGAAACCAACGTCTCCGCCACTCTGTCGGAGATGCTCCCCCTCGATGCTACCAGTAATCTCTCTGAGCTTCATCCTGACATCGGGGATGGGGTGGAGGAGCTTCTTCAGGTTCAGCTCAATCGCTACGCCTGCGGCGGGCTTGTGATCGGCACGACATCGCTCCATCGGGTCGCCGACGGCCAGTCGATGAGCATATTCTTTTCCACGTGGGCGCAGATGGTTCGGGTCGGCGAAGCTCCAAGCCCGCTGCCTTTTCTCGACCGCGACGCCGTGGTTGTGCCGAGGAATCCACCGAGATGCGAGTTCAATCACAGGGCGATCGAGTTCAAGTCTTCCGGTATATTCAAATTTGTTCCAAATTTAACCTAAAAGATTATTTGAAGTCAAAATCCTTTTCTAAGAAGGACGAATTTTTTTATAAAATTTTTATATATTTAAAATAAATATTGGTGAGGATGCATCTTTTAAATCTATTACGAGATTAATTAGTAGGTGCAAATCTAGACTCAAAGTTAAGAGTTTTGAGTTAAAATTTTAATTACGATATTTTATTCTATTTTTTCAAATTTGTTTATTTTAAAATAGTTTAATAATCTGATTCAATATCAGCGTCGGATTATTGAGAAGATGATTAATAATTTCAAGGAAAAATTGTGTGAGAGTATCCAAATGAGAATTGGATTAGGTGAATTTTAAAAATCGAGGATTTATTTCAAGTTTTTAATATTTATCTAAATTAAATTCAGAATTTTTAAAGTCCATATGATTAACTTCTACTGAGAATATTTTTTTAAGTTAAAAAGATTAAATATAAACAGTAATAATTTTTTAACATAACGACTTAAAATAAAAAATTATCAAAAGATAATTTTACTTTTAACAAATTGTTTTTAATCATGCTTTTTTTCTTAGAAAAATAAGTGATAAATCAGAGTTGATGATAAATAACTTTGTTCTTCAATGTCACGAATTCTTTCACTTAATCGTGATATTTATATATATATATATATATATATATATATATATATATATATATATTTATTTATTTATATATATATAACTGTAGATCCAAATTCATGCAGGCTCTGCATCCTCCAACGAAACAACATGCACCGTTGAAAATCTGAAAGTTCGCTTCTCAGCAGACTTCATCTCCAAGCTCAAATCCGTCGTGCCCGGCCGCTGCAGCACGTTCGAGGCCCTCCTCGCCTATCTCTGGCGCAAGATATCGTCGGCCAGGGGCCAGAAAGCCGACGAGGCAACCAAGGTCAGGGTGGCGGTGAACGGCAGGGCGAGGCTCAAGTCCCTGGCGATCCCGATGGAGTTCTTCGGGAACTTGGTTCTGTGGGCTCACCCCAAGGCTACTGTCGGAGAGCTGACCGGCGGCGGGCTGGCGAACGCTGTGGGGATAATACACGAGGCGGTGGGGAGGGTCGACGACGGATATTTCCGGTCGTTCATTGACTTTGGGGAGCTGGAGAAGGGGAAGGAGGAGGAGATAGTGGCGTCGGCGCCGGCGACGGGGAACGTGCTGTGTCCGAATCTCGAGGTGGATAGTTGGCTGTGGTTTAATTTCCACGATCTGGATTTCGGGAGTGGAGCGCCGTGCGCTTTCCTTCCGCCGAATTTGCCGGTGGAAGGGCTGATGATATTTGTGCCGTCGATGAAGGAGAAGGGAGGTGTTGAAGTGTTCATGGCGTTGGCGGAGGAGCACGTCGAGGAGTTTAAAAAGATTTGTTATTCTTTAGATTGAGTGCGACGCTGGCATCGATTGAGAGCGTCTGCTATTGAAGCATTGGAAGGAAAGATGCTTACAAACTATGACGCTGGCATCGATCGACGTAAGCATTTGAAAATTTTTTTTTTTCTTTTTATGTTCTGGCTTTGATGTACTCTTCTAATTAATTAAGTGTGTATTTTATTTATTATAACAGTGGTTATAGTAACGAGAATTAAGGAAGTATGAATCAAAGAGTGATCAAATTTGAGCCTAATATATCAATAATTAAATTCATTTTCCACATAAAAGTTTTACCTCAAAAGCCAACTATTTAGTTTTATATTTTTATACATGAATATTTTTTAACAATTTAATGGAAAGGTAAATCAATATATTAATGTGCCTTAATTAGCAATAATATATATATATATATATATATATATATATATATATATATATATATCTTAAATTATCAATCATTATTTATACACTAATTAAGACTCCACACAATCATAAGGATCTTAAATCATATGATTTAAGTACAGATGTATATTATCTAACTCGATTGTATGCCAATATATATATATATTATCACGTCATTTTTGGAAAGTTTCAAAACAACATTTTAGTACAAATAATATTATTTTATTATTCCCTAATTTAAAATAATAAAGTTATATTGTTAAAGGGTGTGCATTTAAAATGGGTCTGAACAAATAATGCTTCTCTCAAAAACGGAGTTTATATATTTAAAGATGAATCATATCATACATTTTACAATATATTTCTTAATTAATATAAAAATTATTTAAGTTTAGAATTACATAATATCTCAAACTCATGTTCTTATATTATAAAGCCTGACATTTTTTTTCTTTTTTTTTTTGACTTATGATAAAAGATTGTTTAACGTTTTTGATAATATTAATAAGAACGATGACAAGATGACATTCAGAAACGAAAGTCAAAGAACAGATCCGAACAAATACGACACGCAATCGATACGTCATCAACGACTTCATCTACAGTACCATTCGGTCAGCATTTTTTTCCACTAAAAAAAATTCTCACGTGACAAATTTGTTTCAAGGCGGGGGGTGGTTTTTTTTTTTTTTTTTTTGGAAAAATTAAGAGCATTACAAATTGCAACAAAAGCAAACAAGAAAACCGAGGAAGACCGACTACACAAAACAGTACCACCCTTACAGAGGGGAAAAATCATCGGACTCAGTTATCAAAACTCACTGAGAATATAATGAAAGGGGTCCTTCCGGCACAAATGATCCTTCAGCAGCTGTCTCCTTGCCTCGGTTACTCTAGCCACCATATCAGGAAAAACAAAACATCAATCAGATAAATAGTCACCCGAGCGTTAACTAAGAGAATTTAACCATAGGTTGCGCCCAAAGTCATCCCCAAGTAGGGAGCCAACCAAGCTTAAGGACCACCCACAACCATGGGAAGCCTCAAAAATATCATCGTCCGAATTTGCAAACGAAGAAGAAAAATCGTCACTAACGCCAAGGAATGTCATAACAAAAACTGTGCAAACGAACAGAAAAAACTCCATTAAAAGCCCAGGTTTCTCCATAAATTCATGATGGACAAAACTGTAGCAGGCCACGTTTCTTTCAAAGTCCACCTCTGAAGCTTATGAGCCACCAGAAGCTTAATCTTATGAATCATATGTATGAAGGAAGAAGAGATGTGCTGATGAAAGCGAACATTCCTTTCCTCCCAAATCACATAAACCATAATAGATGTTATCCAAAGGTAAAGCCTTTTTATCACTTTGTGAGACAGCAAAAAGCTCCCTGCCAAAACCTGGAGGAGTGGAGCTTGCAGAAGAAAAAACTCCCCATTCAAAAGGAGGGACCTAATTAATCTCACAGAAAATTGACATTCGAAAAAGAGATGATTATGAGTCTCCTGCTCAGAGTTGCAAAAAAAGATAAGTAGTAGGACCCAACCCTCATTATTCTCTCATCTGGGGGTGGTCTTTCCATTCTGCCGGTTTTTTTGGAAGAATATCATTCTGCCGGTTTGGTAACGAGATAAGTACAAGAATTTAACGGTTGGCTCGCCAACCCCAACAACAGCATCAGGGAGGGAGTAGCTGATGTTTACTGTTTCCTGAAAGATTTTATTATTATTATTATTATTATTTTTCAATTCAGAACATTTGCTCAGCTACCTGAAAAAGCCTTCATGAAAATTTCTGCAAAGACGTCATTCTGCAAAAGATTTTTTTTTTTTTTTGAAAATTAAGGGCAAAAGCCAATTTTATTTTCTGAGTGATGCGTACAAAGTGATACAAAATGTAATCATAATTAAGGACTAAAAAACTAGAAGATAAATGGAAAGAATAGGGAAAATAAAGAGAGAGATGCAACTCCACACAGAGCTCAAAATTCTTTTAAAAAAGGTGAGCCAGTAAGCCACCGGAGAGTCAGCAGTGTTACATAGCTAAAGTCGTCAGCAAAACGACAAGGCAAGAAGAACCCAGCATAATCATCGGTTATTAGACTCTGCCATCTGATGAAACCAGTGCATTAGCTGTGGAAGAGAATCCATAAGTAAAACCAAACATCGAAAGTAGAACTAAATTAGTGATTGAATTAAAATTCTAAAAAATGATAAATAGTTCCATGGCTGCAAAGGTGATCGAGCCGGAGTTCTGTAATGGGGACACCAGTAAGGATAGCGATCTCACTACAGCCAAGAACTCATCATTGTCTGGAAACGTAAATGAAAATAATATCGAGAATATCATATACTGAGGAGATTGAATGCATGAAAACCGTAAATTGGAAACCATCCAAATAATAGAAAAATAGATAAGAGGATCCTTTGTTCCTTCATTCTTCTAAAGTAAAAAATGATAATATCTGGCGATGATGATTTGAAGTTCCATCAATTTAATTTATTGGCTACCAGCATTTTAATTTTTGCAGCCAGAATTGTAAGAGATGAGGCACCCTTGAGGTAAATCATGCAATTTCTGTTATGCCAGATTATACAAATAGTATAATTGTGATAAGGTAACGAAGCCTTTTAATGGCATTATGTTTAAGGCCATTTGCTGCACTAAGGACAAGCCGAAGAGTAGCTGGCATTAGGAAGAACTTTTCATTATGTAGTAGGCTTCTAATCAGCCACATAGAATAGAGACAATCAAAGAAGAGATGAAAATGAGACTCAGGGGAACTATTACAAAAACACAAATCGAGTGTAGGACCTAAAGCTCTAGAGAAAAGTACTTCAGAGATTTTAAGACTACCCATATAAGCTATCCAACAAAAAAGTGTTTAATTAGTAGCAAAACATTTAAACTAAATCTCTTTTGACCAAATCAATTTGGATAGGAGACATAGATAGATTGCTAAGCATTGTTGGTGTGGAGTTTACTTTTCTTCCAAATTACAAAATTTTTAGTCATGCCTAAGTAAATTCGATTAATGCCATTATAGCTTTGAAACTATCTTAGTTTGAGACTCTCAGGTAAAATCCACTTTATCATTCTGAATGACAGAACTCAAAAGTTGTAAGGGGAGGTTTGTCAAATTTGTCAAAGCAATTAGAATCAAGAATCTCGTAGAGAACTGCATAAATACCAGGGATAAAAAAATAAAGAAAATGAGTCTTCATTACTTATGTGGAAACCAAAATTCTCCCTGAAATGGGTGACATAAAGTTTAAGCTCTTTTCAGAGAGAAGAGGTTCGAATAGAGAGTTTATTCTAGAAGGAACCATACTTGTTTGCAAATTACTTAGCTAGGGTGTTAGTCCTATTAAGCTGCTTCTAGAGGGATTTTGTCTTACAAAGAAGGTTTAGAGAGGAAGTAAATAACAGGTTAGTACCTCCTTTATCCATAAGGCATGTTGTTTTCTCCCATGAAATAAGATGAATTTTATTTAGTTCTCCACTATGATAAAATATTTTGATGGAGAAGGATGAGATTCTTTTATTGAAAATTTTGGGGAACTACAATCGAACAAAACCAATAAAAGAAATAATTATTTATTAAGGACCTTAATAATTGGAATCTACCCCCAAAAAATAGAAACTTGAATTTCTAATTGGCTAACCAAGCATAAAGTTTATCGAAAAGCGAATTGAAATAAGTAGATTTAAGCGAGCCAGCGACTAAGGGGAAACCTAAATACTTGATTAGAAAAGTGCTTTGTTCTACTTTAAAAGTCCTACAAAACTGATCTATATAGCATGTTTTTTTAGAAACAAATAAAGAACTTCTCATCATTAACTTCTAGCTTCATACAATAGGCAAGTATATTCTAAGTTTTGGTTAAGGGAAATTGTTGTTTGTATGTTAACAATACCCATAGCCAGAAGGTCATCAGTAAAAAGAAGATGTGAGATATGAGAATACTTGACTACGTAAGGAGTGTATCTTCTCATGTTCATTTCATGCTCCTGCAAATAAAAGAAAGTACACATTACAAGAGTGAATAGGAAAGGGGAGAGTGGTCAGTCTTGTCTTAACTCATATGACGAGGTAAATAATCACTTAATTTTCTCATTAAGCATGATGGAGAAGGGGGAATCTGAGATATAGGCTTCTATTCATTCAATGAAAATTTGAAAGAATCCCTTACGTTCAAGCCTATGTAGAATAGATTTATGGTTAATAATATCAAAAGCTTTTTTAATATCAAATTTGACTAAAAACATCTCTTGCTTGTTGCAAGATATAAATTCACTGCATACTTCATGAGAGAATATTATGTTATCTATAATTTCTTTATTCTGAATGAAAGTAGATTGAGCTAAATAGATGATAGTAAAAAGAACTTTTATTAACTTATTTGTCAAAACTTTTGCAATGACTTTATAATTGCAAAGGGATATAGATTTGAAGTTTGAAATACAATTTTAAATGATTGATTTTTAATATAAACAAGATAAGGTTATGTTTAAACATCTTAGGAAGCCTTTGTGTTTTGAAGAAGTATTGAATGACCAAGAGAAATTGCTTGCTAATTATATCTCAACAATGAGTGAATTTTGGAGTTGAAACCATCAGGCCTTGGAGATTTATTTTTATTAATTTCTTGAAGAGATAAAAATATTTCATGATCATTATTAGACTTGAGTATATCAGAACATTGGTCAGAGGAAAGGGAGTTTCCATATGGGACTTCATGAATGTTCAACATATCATGGCTTCCTTTGTTGAAGAGGAAAGAGTAGAATTTGCATATTACTTCAACCATTTTATTGGGATTAGAGATAATACCCTAATTTGTATGGATTTTTCTAATGAGGTTTGAATTTTTTTTTCTCTTTAATGGAACAATAAAGGAACTTAAAATTATCATAAAAATTTGTCAACCAATTAGTTTTTGCTCTTTGTTTGGCCCACAAACTTTTTCCCTTTAACGAGCTCATAGTATTTGTCGTTAATTTGCAAACTAAATGATGATTACCCTTTTAAGAAGATGAAGGGAATTCTCTTGCTCCTACTTGAGAATGGTAATCTGATGACTCAGAGAAGAAGGGTCTCATATTTGCTTATTAAGAGCATCTTTTGTAAACTTGAGTTTCTTGGAGAAGACATATAAAGGATCTCTAGATATGAAGAAGTTACAACTCTCTTGATCACTTTATTGATATTGGACAAAGTTGTCTAATAATTAATTCATAAACATGAATCTATGATATGTAGGAGATTGATGAAGAAGAAAGATGATTATGGGAGAGTGGTCTGAGGAGAGAGGAGGTGAGACTAAAAGAAGAGGGGAAATAATTCATCCAACTCATATTACAAAGCACCCTATTAATTTTAGATTGAATAAGGTTTTCAATCTACAAATTTGACTACATGTAAAACAGGCTAGAACTCATGAGGATCATATGCCCACAACTGTGAACACAACCTTTGAAGTCAAGAGTTCTACTAATGGGCAAAAGGTTGTTGCCACTTTTTTCATTGCTGTAAAGAGCACAATTGAAATCTCTTGTAGTGTTCCAAGGAGAGTTCATTGAAGAAGAAATATCCTTGATGGAGTTCCACGGTTCAAGCATATTATGAGCATCATTGTGAGCATAAATACAAGTAATGACAAAAGACCTGGAGCTATTTTGTATGATCTCACCATGAATAAGTAGGGGAGTGCTCATGATGTGTCTAAAGGAGATGAGACTAACATTCCACTTAATCCTTTAAAAATCTTAAATAAGATTTTTAAAGGTTTCAAGTTACCTTCAAAATAGAAAAATACAACCTAGAAAAAAAATAAATGAGTGATTATTTTTAATTTTAATAATAAGCATTTCAATTTATACTAGCAATATTACTTTAGTTATTAATAATAGATAGTAGAAATTGCATTCTCCCATGACCAAATCATGATCGACTGATGTCAACTTTGAGCTGATCTACTATATTGATTGGGCTAGGGCTAACTTACATAGTTGATGATGGTAGCAACCACTACATCGATGATCTAAAACATATGCGACATTAGATTTTGATCTAATAAGTAGTCGATGATGAACAGGTAAAATGTTGATGATTAAATAGGCAAGAGTACATAACAACAAGATAAAAAAAGAAGCTAGAATGATGATATCATACATTTATAAATCTAAAATTATTCAACACACAACAATATTTCAAATCAAATCATGCTAAATGAAAGCATGCAATATATTTATCAATTTCAATAAATTATATTTTGAACATCATTGTTGACGTTACTTTTAGAGTGAGTTATTAATCTCCTCATCATAGATCTAGAACTCTTATAGACACTAAGAGCTCTTTAGTCTTAATACACTTCTAGTGATTAGGTGAACACTTAACCTAAGCCACGAGACTTAGAAGGTTTAGTCATAAGAGTGGGTTATGGCTTAAGGACTCAGGGAGACTTGCCTACCCTACAGCCTAAACTCAATCCATGCTTCCCTTCTCAAATCAAATCCCAAATTTATACTAAATCCAAATCCATATTCCAAATCATTTGATCGAAACCCATAATCAAATCCAAAATTAAAATCCTTCCTAGGCCCTATGATTTTACCTCATGGACTTAGCCTTAGCCTTAGCCAAATTCAAACAAATCTAGATTCAATTGATCTTTTCCAAGACCAATTCAATCCCTCCATCCAAATCCAAGTCCAAACTCAATTTCAAATGATTGAAACCCAAAATCAAATCTAACTCCCAATTCCTTCTTAAGCCTTATGATCCACTCTAATAAGCTTAGCCAAATCCCCTTGAAACCAAATCAAAATCAATTAATTTCTTTATAAATCAATTGCTTATTCATTTATGTTCATAAATATAAATGAAACCCACATTCCTATGATCAAAACTAAATCAAACTAAATCAATTTCTTTCTTAAGCCATATGGACCCACCTCTATAACCTTAACCAAATCTCAACCCAAATCAACCCCAAAATCAATTGATTTCTTTATAAATCAATTATTTATTCATTTATATTCACAAATATAAATGAAACTCACATTCTGATGAACAAAATTAAATCAAACTAAATCAATTTCCTTCTTAGCCCTTTTTGACCCACCTCCACGAGCTTAGTCAAATTTGCTTCCAAGTCACTCTAAACTCAAGTGATTTTCTCATAAGTCATTTATATCTTCATTTATATTCACAAATATAAATGAAATATAAATCTAGATAGCCAAAACCAAATCCAAAATCAAATCAAAGCCAAATTCAAACCCTTTAAGCCAATTTTTTGAACTTAGCCAAAACCTATCTAATTCAAGCCAAAATTAATAGATTTTCTCTTGAATCAATCATTTCTTCAATCATCTATCCAAATATAAATGAAACCTACAATCATCTAGCCAAACTGAAATGAACCCAAGTCAAGCCCAACTTAGCCCTTTTGGCTTGAAAATTTTAAATGAACCAAAACTTATCATAGTCCAAATTGATTGCAATTGGATTTATATTTCAATCCTAAGCTCATATATGAATCCAACCAAATCTTAATCAAACCAAAACCAAGCTAATTGGCCCATTTAGGTTCACTTGTCCCAAAGTGACCTAAAGAACTCATATGAACCAAGTTTTAATCTAACCCAAATTGAATTGAACCAAGCCTATCAAAACCTCATACCATGATCATTGATCACCCTAGGATGATCAATTGCCTTGAATTAGGTCAAACCAAGTCAACTTGGTCATTTGACCAAGTCAACCTTTAGCCCATATGAAACCCAAATTAGCCAAAACTCACTATACACCAAATCAATTGAAACCATTGATTCAGACCAACTCATAATCAATGATTGAACATGACTTGACCCTGAATTGAGCCAAACCAAGTCAAATTGACCATTTGACCCAAGTAGACCCAAATTGGCCTAAAAGGCCAAAATGAGCCAAATCATGATCTAACCCAAATTGATTGCAACCAATGGCTCAAGTTCATTCCAAATTGATCATTGAACTTGACCAACGCCATAGTTAAGCCTAATTTGACCAATTGGTCAACCTAACCCAACTTAGCCCAAATTGACCTAAAGGATCAAATTGGCCAAAATCCAAATTAAATATAAATTGATTCAAACCAAAGCCTACAATCATTTTCAATTAACCAATTAAACTTGAACTAACACCCAACCCAAGCTAATTTGACCAATTTGGTCAAATTGGTCAACTTGACATATTTGACCTATATGAATACAAATGAGCCAAAATCAAACCTAGGCCAAATTGATTGAAACCACTTGAACTAAAATACTTCAAGTCTTGGTTTGACCCAATTTGACCAATTGGTCAACCTAACCCAACATGACCCAAATTGACCCATTTGACCAAATTAAGCCAAAACCAATAAAATCAACCCATGGGACTTTACAACCTGATCTAACCCCATCAAAATTCACCTTAGGTCAGCCCAAAATCAGCCCAAACTCAATTGGAGCCAAACCCAAGGCAAATCCCCCTTAGATATGCCTCCCCATGTGGGATTCCTAAAATTGGCAAAGTCCACTCTCCTAACATCCTTGGAAGCCATCAAGAACCTAAATAGGGTATCATTTAAGCCACCTAGCCCACCATAAGTGGGCTAAGCTTGCCATGGACCAAATGGAGGTGAGATAACTCACCTCCCTCCCAAATCGAGAACCCATAGACAAAGGAGAATCCATCAGCCCAAATCAAACCTTGAGCCACCTCCCAAGCATTCCTTCACTCAAATCGAGCCAGGTGGACTCGATTGTGACCCCTTTGATGCTCTGACGGCAGTTGATAGACCAAAAAATGGGAGGCAATCCTGTCTGTCCATCTCAGCTAATTGAGGGGTATACCCCCTCAATTCACACTGAAATCACATGATTCGTTTCCCCTAAGCCTCCCAAGCATTTTCAAAACTCCATAGCACTCTCCAGAGTGATTCCAAGCCATCCCCACTTCGAATTTCCTCTTCCCATGCGAGACTAAAATGGGGGAAGCTTATCCTTGATTCCAACTTTCTCATTTTCCAATCAAAACTCAATTGCACTTACACACACCTTCCACGCACGTCGTCGAAGCCACCCAAGTCATTTCTCAAGCTCCAAAGCCACTGTAGGATAGACTTCAACCAAAGACGAATGTCCAAAGCTTGATCCTTATCCTTCCAAGCAATTCGGGTGGAACCAATCCAATTGCAGCTCAACAAGGCCTAGTCTCTATTAGATGAAGCTTCCTCAAGTGTGCGAACCATCGGTCTTAGCTCAGGTGAGGTAATTGCTTTAGACTGAGCTATAGGGAGAAAATATGTTAGAGCTTTGTGTTGGAAAGTTGCATGTGAGCCGATCCTAGCTGTTGGATCTTCATGGATCCCTCGCGTGAAAGTGTGAGGTTATTTTAGAATGAATTTGAGCTCGAGTGAGGTCAGATCGAGCAATCCATGGCGGATGAGCTCCGTTGTATGTCGCTCATAGGAAGAGAGATCATGTGAAATGGATGTCTTTGATCACATCACGGTAGATCCGTTGATTCGAGCTATTATTAATCATAGGTTTGATTTGCACCATCCGATCCAAGATCGGACAACAGAGATCAATACCGCATCCCGCCGCTAGCTGACTCAGCCGCAGATGTGACTACTTAAATAGCCAATCCCGTGGCACAACGTGGAAAGTGCGCCACATGGCATTGATCGGATTAGGCTTAATTAAGGTTAATTTAATAGTTTTTAAAGCTGAAACTTCCATAATTCATAACTAATTATAAAAAAAATTCAAAAATAGAAACAAGGCTCATTTTAAAGGTATTTTAGAGGGGAATCCATTAAAATTATTCTTAATTTATTTTGAATAGTAATTTAGACTTAATTAGGATTTAATTAAAAAGTTAATTACTTTAATTACTTCCTAATTAATTAACCAAGTAACTTCAAATTTTTTTAGATTATTTAGGGGGATGACCTTTGACTAAACTATTTTCTCGGGATTTATTGGTTGATTAATTAGTGAAATTGATTGATTAAGCCCTAATTATCTTCTTAACATAATTAATTGATAATTAACCATATGAACATTAACTTGTTTAATTAATTGGGCCATCTATCATTATTTAATAGTAAGAAGGCTTAGGGAAGTGGATTGGGGCTTCTATCTTAATCTTTTTCCAAAGTTTCCTTCACTTTTTCAAGAGAAATTAATTAAGGATTAATGGATTAATTAATTACTTAATTAATTTAATCAAATTTTAAAATACATATGAACCTAATTAATTCATGGGTAGGTCTTTAGGTGTTCAATAGCCTAAAGAGATTTAATGAAATTATGATTTGTCCATATGTGTGGGAAAATCATAAAAGTAATTAAGTAAGTTCCTTAAACTTAATTAACCATTAATTATGAGCCAATTGCATTAGGCCCTTTCATTTCATAGGACCATTGCCAATTTACTTTTCAATACATTTGCATATCTCATTGGCTCATAATTATTTGGATAATTACTTTAAGGTAACATAGATAAGGGTTAATTAATTGAATTAATTCACACTTTAACCTAATTAATCCATAAAATCAACCTAATTACATTCTCATTAAATCAAATTAATCCTCGAACATGGGATGGGATTAGGATTAGCTACCCTCTTTCTCTCTTTCCCTAAATCAAATTAAACATCAAATTAAAAATGATATTAAAAAGCTTTGGTCTACTTTAAATAATTATATTTGATATGATTGTCCTTAAGAATTAGTTTGGTTGAATAAAAACACATGCTTATGTTTATTTATTTCTCTCCAATCTTATTAAATGTTGTATGTCATTTAATTCATGCATTCAACTTTTGCAAAATTAATTAAATCAAATGATTTTCTTTATGTCAAATTTGCATGTGTTGATTTAAATTGAAATATGTGTGGCTATTATCACTATTAAATCAAAATTATTTTCAAAAGTTTATAAGTTAACTATAATGTTTGGAGTGATAATAGTTATAAATGTCTATAAGCTTGCATATGTCTATGGCTTAGAACATGTGAAATGGAGTTCTCTTTATTTAGTCTTTATGGATTTACATAAGGTTTGAATGTTAACAAGTGTATAGCCCATTTGAAAAGTACACAACTTTTGTTTGAATTCATTCCTATGTATTTCTATGTTAGAATTTGGATAGAACTTTAGCTCACATATATAAATAATTCAGTTGAAAGAAATACAACTTTTGCATAATTTTTCATTATTATAGTCACTTGTACATTCATGCGTATTCAAGAATAGTGGGTATATCTAGCCTAGATATTACAGGGATGCAAGGATTTAAGTAGCCCCAAGGAGGTCTTTACCTCACTCCTCTTATTAACAATGGTGAAGTAATTGCTTAAAACTTTTATATACTTGTATGTGCATTTAGCTAATGAATGAAAATCTATTTTTTCACCTTTACTCCATATGCATAAATAATTCAATTGAAAGAAATACAATTTTTGCATGATTTTTCATTCTTGTAGTCACTTGTACATTCATGTGTATTCAAGAATAGTGAGTATATCTACTCTTGACATTCCAGGGACACAAGGCTTTAAGTAACCCCAAGGAAGTTTTTACCTCGCTCCTTTAGTTTAACAATGGTGAAGTACCCGCTTAAAACCTTTATACATTTGAATGTGCATTTAGCTAATGAGTGAAAATCTCATTTTCTATAAAATACACATATTTATCTTTCATTTAAAGTGTGTTAAAAGAAACATATTGTATGTGTAGGTATGCTTAGGATTTAATCATATGCATGTAATATATGATGATGAAAGGAATGGTTGGACATGTGTCATGTGATAGTAACTCAATCAAATTAATCTTAAAATGCCTTTCATGTTGAATAAGATTATTTAAAGTGAACTAAACTTAGGATTAATTTAAAAATGTGTAATAAGACATTCGCTAAAAAGAATTGGGTTAATTAATATGCTTTAGAAATGACTTAAGATTGGGATAAAAGAGAGTAATCATCTCTTTTTCTTCTATTTATAGCACTTAGTTGTTAAGTGTAAGCCAAATGAAACTAAAGAAAACACTAAGTAAAATTCCCAAATCAATTAAGCCACTTAAAGTGAAATCAACCTCTTATGATTAAACCCCTTTCATACTTAGAAAATCATAACAAAGCTTAGTTAGGACATACCACACAATCCTTAATACACACACCTTAGAGCTAAGTCACTACTTATAGCTCTATGTTAGGGCAGTGCATGGTATGTTGTATATTTGGTTTTGTGATGTATTATTTTAGAATGGATGTTAGGGTGTATATTTCGTATATTGGATGTTAGGATGTTATTAGCCTAATCATATTTTCAGCAAGGTATTATGCTTAAGGGGTACTTAAAATAAATATAATTACTTTCTTTGCAGGTTGCTAAAAACCCCTAAACATAATCCAAATTAGGACAAGTGAGCTTGGTTACCCATGTGCAGGGTGCTAAGTCAAAATTATAAATATAACTGCTTGGGTTGTATGGTGTGTTTGGCTAACACTTATTTTGTAGGAATGGTTAGATTTATTTTTCCTATTTTTAATGTAATTTTGCATTAGGAATTAGGATTAGTGTTATGGGGGATTGGGATGAACAATGGCTAGAAGGCTTTATTCTGGGAGGCCCTGAGATGCCTTTAAAGTAAGCACATCCAAATCAAAGGAGGAAAGGTACATGAAGCATGAAGAATGAAGAAAAGGAGACCCCCATAGCATTTATTCATTTATAATTATATTTATCCTTTCATATTCTGGGTTGTATAAGGGTTGAGCTCGGCTACCCATTTTCTTTTCTAGGGTTGTACGATGGTACCCTACCACACTGGCCTTTTATTCTTTTACGGTAGCTATAAAATGTTTGATATTATGTTTAATTTGTGCATTAGAAATGGCATGACCCTTCATAGTTTCTTTATGATTAGTGTTTGTTGTATGGCTTGGATGGGATTAGACTCTTAGAAAAAAATTAATTTTTCTTCTCCAACTACAACTCATAACTAAAGTTTTAAATAATTAATAAAATCACATAAAGCCTAGGAATTAAATCAAGATAAGTAAAAGATTTAGTAATCCTTTAGCTAAATGTTGTATGTTTAACATCATGAATTCATATTATCTCACTTTTGTTAAGAGAGGTTTCCATCCTTGCACGATAGGGGAAGACTTGAACTTCAAGGGTCTCCTTTGTGGTGAAAAATATCTCTTTCTCTCTGATTTAGACCATAATCTCATTTCAACATGCATTTAAGCATAAGAAATCCTATGACCTTTGTCAAAATAAAATGTCAAAAATTAAATACAAATTGAAAAGATTTGCATTAGATTAAGATATTATTCATACAACTCATACTCTAGTCCCTTAAGGAGTGGGTTTAAGAACCTTAGTCTCTTTCTAAATAATAATAACCCTACTATCTTGAAAAATAATAAGACTTGTCTACATGGTTTTAATGCATAGGAGGAGTTAGCTGGCTGCCACTCCAAGCGATTATGAGTTCAGTAGTCGGGTGATTTACTCTCTATTGTGGAGATAAACCATATGCCTATTTTCACTTAGATTTAGGTTATGCTTTGGCTTATGCTAAAGCTCCCTAGATTTAGGATCCAAGATAGCTATTTTTTTCAGGCTATAAGCATAAATCCTCACCTCTTAGGCATTTCCATAATCTTGTATTATTGGATTATAAGCCCTAGTAATCTAATAAAATTTCAACTCAAACAAAATAATTCTCTTCAATTTCAAACATATAAAGCCCAACCACAGGATAGGTTGGAATGCTCACTAGGTTTCCTAGTATCATGGGCATTCCCTACTCATCTCCATTGGCTTACAAAATAAGTCTTCTCTTTTCGATCATTCCCATTTGATTTTCCAAACATAGCCAATTTATTGAAATTCTTACCCTTAAAATCTTTGGAGATAACAATTGCCTATCTTAATCGAGAGTATTCCTAAGGAACTCACCTTCCTTAGGATGTAATTAACTATGGGGGCTTGCCCCCATTGGAAACTTTAGAACTCGATTTAATATAAACCCTACTTTATTCATCCATGTAAAGTAGGAGAAAAATCTCTAGTATATTTTAAGACCCATCATGCCTTAGAAGTCTTTATTAGGTGATTAGGTCTATTGAAGGGTGTCTCTATCTTTCAAGATAGTACATTATACCTCAATGTCATACTCGATAACTTCAATAAGTATCCCCTTAGATCTATGTGGTGTCCCCCATACACATCCAAAAATAAACACCACAAATTTTTTTGGTGACTCCGGGGGGTTCCTCTCTCCATCTCTAGTAGATAGTTATTG
Source organism: Cymbidium sinense (assembly GCA_021442155.1). Taxonomy (NCBI): domain Eukaryota; kingdom Viridiplantae; phylum Streptophyta; class Magnoliopsida; order Asparagales; family Orchidaceae; genus Cymbidium; species Cymbidium sinense. The sequence goes on from CM038224.1 coordinate 116,803,943, forward strand.
TCTCCAAGCATCGATAGTGGACTTATATTTTATATGAGTTTGAGACTATCTTTATTTCCATTGGCACTTAGCTTATTTCATCTTTAAGCAAAGTTAGCCAACATCCTTTAAAATTTAGGGCCTCACTCCATGTAGGCGTTGAAACCCCTACTTGGTCCCCCAATAGGTGAAAGATAAAATTAACTAATGAAAGAAGATGACTAAAAATTTAGAACCTCTTTACCACTAGTTTGGTGAGGCAAGGTTCATCTTATATTTAAGAAAATAACCTCTTTTGCAAAATAACACTTTTCAAAAGCACTTCTTCAAAATTCACATAACAAAAGATTTGCACAAGATTCATAAGAAGTTTTCAATTGCATAAAAATAATCAAACCTTATTTAACAATTTCTACAATTGTTACATGGAGGTTCTTTTCAAAATCAAAATCAATAATTTTTAAAATCCCATTTCCAAAAAGCACATTTTTGAAAATAGCTATCTCCATACAACATACCCAATTTTATTGATTGAAGATTCTATTTTCAAATGAAATCATGACATAAAATTGAAACTCCACTTAGCATATTCCTTATGTGCTAGAGTTGGAGTTTCCCTCTTTCAAAAGCAAAATCACATAAAATCAATGAATATTTGAACCCCCATTTGACATACCCAAAATTTTCAAATGAGAGTTCCCTTTCTTTTGGAAAATAAAACAAATTGAATTCTATTTAACATACCCACATTTGTTAAGTAGAATTCCTCTTTTCCAAAGTCTTGAAAATCAAAACACATTTGGACTCTGTTTGACATTCCCAAATTTGTCAAATGAGTGTCCCATTTTAAAAAATCATAAAAATAAATTAAACTCTATTTAACATACCTAAATTTGTTAAATAGATTTCCCTCTTTCAAAATCATAACACATTTGGCCCCTACTTAACTTACCAAATTTGTTAAGTAAGGGAATCATTTTCAAATCAATACATATCAACACACTTGGCTCCTACTTAACATAACAAATTTGTTAAGTAAGAGCCTCATTTTCAAATCAACATATGTCAAACACACTTGGCTCCTACTTAACATACCAAATTTGTTAAGTAAGAGCCTCATTTTCAAATCAAATCAACACATACATCAGATACATTTAGCCTCTAAACATACCAAATTTGTTAAGTAAGAAGCCCCACTTTCAAATCAAATCAACATATATCACACATATAGCAAATCATCACAAACAAAGATGTTTTCATAAAATTTTTAAACATATAATTCAAAACCTTTAAGCATACCTAAATTTGCTAAGTAAAGATATTCCAAATCCAACTTTCAAAAGCATGGTGTTTATTTTTGATTTATTTATATGTGTTTGTATATGGGGGAAGGACACCACATAGATCTAAGGATGTACTTATTGAGGTGATCAGGTATGACATCAAGAAATAATACACTATCTTGAAAGATACAAAATTGCTACCCTATGATGGACCTAATCACCTAATAAGGACTTCTAAGGCATGATGGGTCTTCGAATGTACCAAAGATTTTTTTTCTATTTTACATGGACGAATAAACTAAAGTTTATTTAAATTGAGTTCTAAAGTTCCCTATGGGGCAAGCCCCCATAGTTAATTACATCCTAAGGAAGGTGAGTTCCTTATGAATACTCTCGATTAAAGTAGACAATTATTATCTTCAAAGATTTCAAAGATAGAACTATCAATAAATTTTCTATATTTTGAAAATCAAGTGAGATAGATCAAACGGAGAGACTTATTATCGAAGCTAAAGGAGATGAGTAGGGGATGCTCACGATACTAGGAAACCTAGTGAGCATCCCAAACTATCCTATGGTTTGGCTTTATATATATTTGAAATTGAAGAGATTAATTTTATTAAAGTTGACATTTTATTAGAAATCATGACTCATAATCCCCACACAAGATTATAAAAATGCCTAAAAGGTGAGGATTTATGCTTGTAGCGAAAACAACTACCTTAGATCCTAAATCTAGGGAGCTTCAGTAAGAACCAAAGTATGACCTAAATCTAAGAGAAGATGGGTATACGATTTACCTCCATAAGAGAGTTTAAACTACCTAACTGATGGACTTACAATCGCTTGGAGTGGCAGGAAAGTAACTCCTCCTACACTTTAAATTTATATGGCCAAGTCATATGAATTGCAAGATAGTTAGGTTGTTATTATTTAGAAAGAAACTAAAGTTCCTTAAACTCCTAAGAGAGAGCATGAGTGGTATGAGTAATGACCTAGTCTAATATAAATCTTTTCAAATTTTATTTGTATTTAATTATGAGTTGTAGCTGGGATAGAAAAATTTATTTTTCCCTAAGAGACTAATTGCATCCATGCCACACATTAAAGCATCAATGCAGAAAGAAACTATAAGAGGCATGCAATTTCTAGTGCATAATATAAATAAATAATCAAATAATTTATAAGGACAACACAAAAGATTAAAAAAGGCGGGCGTGGGCTTCAGACAACGAAATGAAAATGGGTAGCCGAGCTTTACCTTTATACAACCTGGATTACAAAAGAATAATTACAATTAAGAATGAATACATGCTATGGGGGTCTTCATCTTCTTCAAATCTTCATGTCTTCTTTTCTCCTCTTTGCTTCTTTGATTTGGATAACTTCAAGGCATCACATGGCACACAAGACATAGTCTTTCTAGCCAATGCTCATACTAATTCCCCCATACCACTAATCCTAATTCTTAATTGCAAAATTACATTGAAATGGAAAGATAAATCTAACTACTCCTACAAAATAAAGGTTAGCTAAACATACATTCCACCTAAGCAATTATATTTATAATTTGGGCTTAGCACCCTACACATGGATAACCAAGCCCACCTATCCTAACTTGGATTATGCTTAGGGGCTTAAGCAACTTGAAAAGAGAGCATTCATATTTATTTTTTTATAAGCACAATCCTCTGTAGAAAATATGATTAGACTAATAATGGTCTAACATCCGTATGAAAATATACACCATCCATCCTAAATATTACATCATGAAATAAAATATACATCAAATCATGCACCACCTAACATAAAGCTAGAAGTGGTGACTTAATTCTAATGTGTTTGTATTAAAGCTTGTGTGGTATGTCCCTAGGCTTTAGAGTTATAGTTTCCTAAGTGTAGAAAGATTCAATTTAAGGGGTGATTTCAATTTAAGTTGTTTAGTTAATTTACAAGCTTTTACTTAATATTTTATTTTATTTTATTTGACCTACACAAAATAATTAAGTGTTAGAGAGGAAAAGAGATGATCACTCTCTTTCATCCCTACCTTAAATCACATCTAAAACTAATTAATTAAATAATTCTCTTTAGTGAATGGCTTATCATATCTTTTAATTAGTCCCAGGTTTAGGTTCAATTTAAATAAATAAGAAAAGCATCTTAAGATTAATTGGGATGAATTACCATCACATGACACATGCTTATTTATTTCTTTTCATCATATATAACATGCATATGGTTAAGTCCTAAACATACCTATGCATATAATTTATATTTTAGCACACTTGAATGATGAATGTAAGAAAATGTATTTGGAATTGAAATTTTATTTAGTTGAATTATTTTGTCATATTAATTTAAAGCTCTATCTAAATTCTTATGCCAAAGCATAAGTAAAGAGCTTTAAGTTACATGATTAATCAATTCAACCACTTGGACAAAGTATAAATGCATGTTTTTTAATAGAAAATTTGATTTGCATTCAGTAGCCAAATGTACACACAAATGTATAAGAGTTTTAAGTAAGTACATCACCAATTTTCTACACCAAGGGAGTGAGGTAGGAACCTTCTTAGGTACTTAAAGTCGCATCCACAGGATGTCCGGACTAATATACTCTATCCTTAGATACATATGGATGTATAAGCAACTATAAGAATGTAAATCATGCAAAAGTAGAATTGATTTGATTAAATTATGGTTTTCATCCACTAGTTTTATCACACATACATACATACATACATACATACATACATACACACACACACACACATATACATATATATATATATATATATATATATATATAAGTAGGCGATGCCATTGTTTCATGCTAAGAGGGTGAGGTAGGAACCTCCTTAGGGCTATTTAAAGCTGTGCATCCTTGGGATGTCCAGACCAATATACCCACTATTCTTAAATATATATGAATGTGCAAGCAACTATAGAAATGAACACTATACAAAAGTTGGATTCAATTTAATTGATTTATTTGTGCAAATGAATTAAAGCTCTATCAAAATTCTAATGTCAAAAATGCATAAGAATGAATCAAGCAAGTATGTCGCTATTGTTCTACAACAAGGGAGTGAGGTAGGAACCTCCTTAAGGCTACTTAAATCCATGTGTACCTAGGATGTTTAGACTAATATACCCGCTAACATTCTTATTTATGCAAATCAACATATGATTATACGAAAGAAACATATGATTATAATTATTCACATGCACCTCCTATATATGTATAACCAAAGTCACAACACATAGTCTTATTTATTAAGAAGCTTTTGAAAATATGTTTGAGATTTAGTAGTGATAATAGCCACACAAAATTTTAATTAAGTCAACACATGCAAATTTGACATAAAGAAAATCATTTTTTATTTGATTAATTTTAAAAAAGGTGAATTCATGAATCAAATGACATACAACGATTTAATATGATTGGAAAGAAATAAAAGAACACAAGCATACAATCTCATTTAATCCAACTAATATCTAAGGATAATCACATTAAATAAACTTATTTAAAATAAAGCAAAGTTTGTTAAAGCCACTTTTGATTTCATGTTTGATTTATGAAATGTGGAAGAGGTTTGCTAGTCTAATCCCATTCCCATGTGTGTAAGTTAATATGATTTAATAAAAGCAATTAGGTTGATTTTATGAATTGGTTAAGTTAAGCATGGATTAAATCAATTAATTAACCCTTACCTATGTCACTTTAAGATAATTAATTAAATAATTATGAGCTAATATGATATGCAACCACATAGAAAAATAAATAGTAATGCTCCTATGAAATGAAAGGGACCTAATACAATTAGCTCATAATTATTAATTACTTAAGCTTAAGGAGCTCACTTAACTACTCTTATGGTTTTCTCACACATATGAGCTAACCATAATTTCATCAGCTCTCACTTTGGGTTATTGAACACCCAAAGAGCTACCCAAGAGGTAATTAGAGAAGTTGATTTAAACAAATTAATTAAGTTCATTAATTATTTAATTAAATCTTAATTATCCTTAATCCATAATATAAAATAAACTTAGGGAAATAGGCAAAGAAGGGAGCCTAAGTCTCAATCTCTAAATCCTTTCAATTAGTTAATTAAAGTTCAGGTATGATTTAGATTTTTGATTAATCTTATTAATTAATTAATTATTTAAGAGGGAATGGAGAAGACTTAAAGAATAGATTGGAAGAGGGAGTCACAATCCATTTCCCTAAATTTCATCACTATTAACAGAGGTTAATAAGCTTAATTAATTGATTAATTAACTATTCATTTGCTTAATTATCATTAATTAAGAGAGAAGAGTAATTTAGGCTTAATCTATTAGTTTCCCAAATTAATTATCCAATAAATCTAAAGAAAAATAGGGGAGGCAGAGGTCATCCCCTAAACATCTTTAAAAAATTTGAAATTAATTGGATAATTAATCATAAAGTAATTAGGCTAATTAAATTTTTAATTAAACCTTAATTAAGCAAAAATTACTATTCAAAATTAATTAATAATAATTTTAGTGAATTGCTCTTTAAAAAACCTTTAAAATGAGCTCTTCTTTGTAATTTTGGATTTTTCTATAATTAGTTTTGAATTTTGGAAGTTTCGTTATCAAAACATATTAATTAACCTAACTAACCCCTAATCCCGTCGGTTATACATGGCGGCCGATGCTTTGTACATTGCACGATGGATTAGTTATTTAAGTTGTGACATCGAAGGCTGATGTGGATGGCATCGCAACACGCTTTTGTTGGGCCATCCGACCTAAGATCGGACAGCCATGATTAAACATTTGATTCTAAATAGAGAAAAGAGGGGTTCTACACATGATTAGATTAGGACCGTCCATTTTGATCATGCAGAATGGATGGTCCGTGATTTGTCTCCTCCCGAGCGACGGGAGACGGATACCATCCATCGATCGTCGCTTAATCCATGCTCACCCAAGCTTGGATGGAGATCGAATTGATCCCTCACCTTTGAAGAAGCATAAAAAATACATTTAACGATGAAAATCACACAAGATGTAAGTTTTCTTCACAAAGGACCAATCTATTTCGAGCTAACGATCAGTTTTAATGGCATACCTCACCGGAGCTTGTGACTTTTGGTGTGCAATGGTCAAGTCAAGAAGAAAGCTTGTAGACTTATAACTTCCTAAACAAGGAACCACTGGGGTGATCGGTTGATAGCACAACAAATCGAACCCGACTAAGGTGACTATTTGAGCGAATGCCGCTGTGGACTCATATCGACTCAAGAATAACCAAGATCAATTTACTTTTAGATGGACCTTGTCGGTGTGCAATGGATCTATTAAGAAGGAGCTAATATCAGCCTAGACCTATCTTAGATTTACAAATCCAAAGGAATAGTCTACCGACCGTGAGGTAGATCTAACCAATCTAAGGGGTGCCTTTTGGTGTGTAATGGTCAAGTTAGGAAGAAAGTTTGTAGACTTACAACTTCCAAAAGGAACCACTAGGATGATTGGTTAATAGCACAACAAATCAAACCCGACCTAAGGAGACTTTTTGAGCAAATGCTACTGTGGACTCATATCGACTAAAGAATAGCCAAGATCAATTTAATTTGGGATGAACCCTATCAATTTGTGATGGATCTCCTAAGAAGGGGCTAATATCAGCCTAGACCTATCTTAGATTTATAAATCCAAAGGGATAGTCTACCAGCTATCGGGTAGGACTAACCAACCTAAGGGGTACTTTTCGGTATGCAATGGTCAAGTTAGGAAGAAAGTTTCTAGACTTACAACTTCCTAAAGAAGGAACCACTTGGGTGATAGGTTGATAGCACAACAAATCGAACCCGACTTATGATGATTATTTGAGTGAATGCCGATGTGGACTCATATCGACTCAAGAATATCCAAGATCAATTTAATTTGGGATGGACCCTATTGGTGTGCAATGGATCTACTAAAAGGAGCTAATATCATCTTAGATCTATCTTAGATTTATAGATCCAAATGGATAGTCTACTGACTGTGAGGTAGTGCTAACCAACCTAAGGGGTGCCTTTCGATGTGTAATGGTCAAGTTAGGAAGAAAGCTTGTAGATTACAACTTCCTAAATAAGGAACCCCTGGGATGATCAATTAATAGCACAACAAATTGAACTTGACCTAAGGCTGCCCATCGGTTTGTAATGGTCATGCTGGTGAGAATGCGTGATAGACTTATATCTTCCAAAATAAGGACAACCACTAGGGTGACCTATTGGTTGCACAACAAATCAAACACGAGAAAACGAGATAGTGCTCGGGGACTTATCTCAACTCAAAATAAGTCGAGATTCCTATAGAGTTTTCACGACCGCCCTAAAGATAGGATGCCTTCTCGTGAAAAGGTACCTGGGGTGTCCTCCTAATTCACAAAATATATATTTCATTTATTTATATGCATGGACCCTGTTGGTGTGCGAGGGTCATACTGAGAAGGAGCTTATATCAGCTTAGTCCTATCTTAGACTTACTGGACCAAGGGAGAATATGCATATCCGTGAGAGAAATTCTCCAACCACAGGGGTGGCTACTAGGAAATGGATTGTCCAATCTAAGGTGCAGTAGTGTCTAAATGTGTTGCTAAGGACATGATTCAAATAGAGTTCCCACAGGGGAGGTGTTGCTAGGGGCATTATGCAGAACTCTGAAGAAAATAATGCCTGTAGATATTTGGTGGCCAACTCAAAGAGAAATCATAACAGTCTTACATCTGCCAAGAGTGGTGTATCCACTGGGTGGGTCACTATCAATATAGCAAGCATCAACCAACCGAAGGTGCCCATCGGTGTGTGATAATTAGTCTAGAGAGAAGGTGTGTAGGCTTACATCTCCCTAAAAAGGAATTGATTGCTGGGATAGTCTATCAACGGTAAGGCAGACGCTATCAGACCTAGGGCTGCCCATTGGTGTACAACGGTTGCACTTAAGAAGAAAGCATAGTAGACTTACATCTTCTAAAGTAGGGATCAACCAGGGTGACCGTTGGCGGCAACAGATCAACCTAAGGAGACTATCAAGTAGAGAGTCACAAAGAAGGACTAGACCTAGACTTGAAGTAGTCAGGAGGAAAGGAGCCATTGGAGGACTTACCCTATGTCCTTTACTCGACCAAGTCAGTTCACGATGGCTAGTTTAAGAAGAAGGCATAGCAGACTTACATCCTCTTAAACAAAGATAACATGAGGGTAGCTTACTGACCGCATAGTAAGGCCTCCATGCTAACAAGGCCTTCGTTGGTGTGCAACGATCAAGTTAGGAAGGAAAGCGTAGTAGATTTACATCCTTCTGAATAAGGGATCACTGGAGTGACACACTAGTAAGGTAGCATGCCAGCCTGACCTAGTGCAGTTAATTAGTGAGTGACATAGGGGGCTTGCTCTCACATCATAATTGCTCGAGCTAAAAGACATGTGTTTATTTTATATGTGATTGTGTGTAGTTTTTCTTGGCATTGTGTTACTAAAGGATATGATGCCACTTGGGTTCCTTACACCTACCTTAAACACACTGTGGCAGATTCGCAAGCAAAAATATTTCTAACAACTATGAAGAGATGGAATTTGAGATGAAAGAAATTCTATTAATGATTATTTTCAAATAAGATTTATGGGTAATATTTCTTTAGGTAGAGCCCATTAATTGGAAGCATAGAGCTCTCTCCCTTATAATTTATAAGTTGATAAGATCCTCTTTGGTAGGTCTTCTCTATGGCAAAAGGGCCTTCCCAAGTGGGTTCAAATTTGCTTCCCATATTTCTATGGGCAATAATTGGTCTCCTTAGAACTAAAACAAGCTCCACTACTTAAAAAGCTCTAGGACAGACCAACTTGTTATGCACTTGAATCATTTTGGCTTTGTATAACTCGAGGTTCTAGCATGCCCATAAGCATCTCTCCTCCAAACCTTCGAACTCTTCTAACTGCCACTTAGTGTTCTGCTTTATTGTGAGCCTACTACCCACAACTATCCTTAATGATGGGAGTTAGACTTCTAATGGTAAAATTACTTCAGACCCATACACTAAGGAGAAAAGGGTAGATTGAGTTGGAGTTCTATATGTGGTGCGGTAAGCCCACAAGGCTTCAACAAACTGCTCATGCCACTATTATTTTTTATTGTTGAGTATTTTGCTTAGTATTTGGATGAGAGTTTTGTTGAAGGCTTCTACTAAATCATTTTCCCACGGATAGTAGATGGTAGAATATCTCCAATCTATGTTGTGTCTCTGGGCAAAGATGTTGATTTTGGTGCTCTTGAATGTAGTACCATTATCAGATATAATTCATCGAGGCACCCTGAACCTATATACGATATAGTTCCTGAAAAATTGGAGCACATGCTGAGCTGTGACCTCTATGAGTGGGATTGCCTCCACCGACTTGGAAAAGTAGTTGGTGGCAGTTAGAATGAACTAGTGACCCTTGGAAGAAGGGGGATCGATCAGGCCCACTATGTCAGTACCCCAACACTCGAATGACCATGAGGCCAATGTAGGATGTAGAAGGTTTGGGTGGTTGGTGTAGGACCACACCATGCACCTGACATTGGTGGCATATCCTAGCTACGTCCATGTAGTCTGTGATCTTCGATGACCAGTAGTACCCTAGTCTCTTGATCTTGGCTTTCATCTTCAGACTAGATTGATGTCGTCAGCATAAACTTGAATGCACCTCAGTCATGATCTTACGGGCTTCGTGTTTGTCCAGACAATGTAACCACATATGATTAAAGGACTACAGGTACAAAGTGCCATCCACGAGAGCGTAGGGGCTTTGTGCTTCACCTGGTGTGCTAGTGACTTCTCTTGAGATAGTTTTTCTATATTTAAGCAATCCATAAATGGTTGCCTCCAATCTAACTCCTCATCCTTTTTGGCAATGATAACCTCCCATTCAAGAGAGAGTCTCTGGCTGAGTTCAACGTCAATAAGGGACAAGACTTGTCTATTTTGGACCCTTATTATAATGGACTCATCTTCCAGACATGCTAACTTTTTGGAAAGCTTGGCTAATGCATCCACTATGGTGTTCTCTCCTCGAGGAATCATCTAAATGGTAACCTCTGAGATTTGTGCTAACAACTCTATAGTGTACTTGTGGTAATGATGGAGCTTAGGCTTTAAAACTTTGTAAGGCCCAACAATTTGGTTGATAACTTATAGAGAATCCCAAAATATGTTGATACTCTGGATGTATAATGTAATGGCTAACTCCAGACCAATAGTTGGAGCCTCATATTCAGCCTCGTTGTTGGTGCATGGATTGGATAGATGATATAAGAATCTCATCACATTGCGATCTGGAGTTAAGAGAACTATTCCCCACGCCTTCCGGAAGAGTAGATCATGGTTCTTCTCCTTTTGAAAGGAAGCTATCAAAATACATCTCCGGTGGTAAATGCTAGTGTCCCCTAAGTTCATGATTTGTTCATTAGGGAGGTCATCACTATGGGGAATTAACAAGAAGTGGGGTATCGCTAAGAAGTTTGTTAGTGCTTGTCCTTTGATTGCACTGAGGGGTATGAAAGTGATATCAAACTATGATAAAATCATGGACCAATGTGCCAACCATCCAGATAGCATTGGCTGTGTCATGAGATATTGCGAGGATTGATCCGATCGATTCACCTTATGAGAAAGCATGTAGTGCTGTAGCTTTTGGGATGCGAAGATTAAAGCTAACCAGTGCTTTTCAATAGGTGGATAGTTTGCCATAGTAGGGATTAGATGATGATTGAGATAGCATAGTGCATTTTCTTTTTCTTCATCATTGGTTTGGGCTAACAAAGCACCAAGGGAGTTGTCTAATGCGGTAGTATATAATATCAATGGCTTACCCGAGATAGGGGCTACTAAAATTGGCGGTGTCCTTAGGTAGTGGTTGATGTAATCAAAAGTTTGCTGACACTTGCCATCCCACTTGAACTTGGCATCCTTTTTGATAAGTGCTGAAAATGGTTGGCATCTTCTTGATAAGTTAGAAATGAAATGTCTTAGATATGCCAACCACCCTTGAAATGATCTGAGTTGAGTTAGACTCTTAGGGGGTGGCATTTTTAATATCACTTTGATCTTCTCTGAATTGATTTCAATTTTACAGTGTGGGACAACAAACCCAAGGATTTTCCTGAAGTTGCTCTGAAGGCACACTTCAGGGGGTTCATTTTAAGGTTATATTATCATAATCGCTTGAAAACTACTCTCAAGTTAAAGAGATGGTCTTCTTTTTCTTTACTTTTGACTACATAATCATCAATGTAATATTTAACTTGATGATGAATGAGTTCATTGAAGATCTGAGTCATGGCCCGTTGGTATGTAGTACCGACATTTTTAAGGCTGGAAGGCATGACCCTATAATAATAGATTTCGATCAGAGTTTGAAAAGCAATATTTTTCTCATCCTCGAGGGCCATCTTAATTTGGCTGTAGCCAGATGACCCATCCATGAAAGAGAAGACTACATGAGATGAGGTAATGTCCACCATTAGTTTCAAAATTGGTAGTGAAAATTCATCTTTAGGACATGCCTTATTTAGATCCCTAAAATTGATGCATATGCAAATTTGGCCATTCTTTTTCTTAACTGGGATGATAGTAGCCAACTAGGTAGGGTATTTTTCTTCCTTAATAAAACCAGCATTGATCAATTTCTTGACTTCAAAAATGACCTATTGTTCAATGTCTAATCACATGCGTCTAGGAGCTTGCTTGATAGGATTAGCATTAAGTTATATTACTAGTTTATGGACTGCTATGTTAGGAGATAAGATGAGCATTTCTTTATAACTCCATTCGAAGAAGTCCTTAAACTCATCTAATTGCCTAACTAAGTCATTGGTTTCTTCTTCATTCAACAAGGAACTGATGTATATCGGATGTAGATTGTCTTTAGTTCTTAAGATGATCTCCTTAAGTTCATTAATGATTGATCTGATCTCTTCTTCGAACTCTAACGGTGCATCTCTGACTAAAAACTCATTTGGATCATCTGAAGTTTCTTAACACACCTCCTCATATGAGTTAGCATGATTTGAAAAGAACCAGTTAGATTCCAAATAATTGGTGATGACTAGGCAATGATTGTCATCATCGACTAGACCCACTGTGCCAAATCCTAGTCCCGATCTTAATTGAGGATGTCTGCTTTGGTTGTCCCATAACCTTTTGAAGTAGTCTGACCTGTATTCAGACCAAATATGTGAGATTAATCCCTTCTTTCCTAAGTTAAGAACACAAGGCGAATACCAATCAAAAGGCAATTATATTAGATCTTTATATGAATCATCTTCATGTTCTACATAAGCTTCCTAACTTGAGTATGATGCTCCCAACAAAAATCTCTTTGGCTTGACATCTGTAGATGACATGGGGGCCTCCTTAACTACCAAACCCTTAACTTTTTGAGATGAGAGTGGGGTTAGAGCTAAGGTTCCCCGCTACTGCCTGACTATTCTACATAATGCTAATTCAGATACATGCATGCTTTGCTTGGAGGCATGGTCTTCATCATTGTCTGGCTCGAATGTCACCTCCAAAAGGACCCGTTGAGAGGGGTTGATTAGCATGCTAACCATATGTGACTCATCCTCTACTGGAATCCAAATCTATATGGATAGCAAGGGTACTCCTATGAGCTAGAACATAGCTTCTACTGGTTGGCCACCAACAAGGAGGTCTTCCATCTTTAGAATTACCTCTAGATCTACCTCTTCCTCTACCTGGTGAAGGTCGAGTTATCCTACCCATCTATTCATATGGAAGAACGAATTATGGGTGGAATCTAACTTCAAGCTCTACCTCTTCCTTAGTGTCTATTTCTCGCTCATTTATATTTTCATTTTTTTCTTTTTCATTTTATTTTTCATTTTTCTTTTGTTTTTTTTTCTTCTTTTTTATTTTCCTTTTATTTTGAACATTGACCAAGTTCACGAGAGTAGACTCTCTAATTTTGAGCAAGATAGTAGGTCGCATCCTCTCTAATTGAAAATGGCTTCAAGTTTCCTTTGACACATTATTCGATTCCACCTCTTCAAAATTTGATGCATTGATGTAGAGAGGATGGAATCATCTTATTCTCATGTATCCAAGGCCTACTGAGCAAAGTAGTGAAAGATGTATCTGAATCAATTATGTAGAACTTGGCCTCTATCTTCCAGTCATCTATCTCTAATGGCAACACTATGGGGCCTAAAGCCCTCTTGCCTTGCTCATTGAATCCTTTCAACATCATCCGATCTCCTCGAGTTTAGAGATGTTAATCCTTAAGTAGGCAAGGGTCTTTAGACTCATAATGTTCCTTGCGCTTCAACTAACACCTTGTATGCGAATTTGCCTATATCCGTGATGTATAGAGGTTGTGATCGGTTGTACCTAAAAGAAGGTCTTCATCAGTGAATGCCACTCCATGATCTTCTCTTGAATAATGTGCCTCCTCTCTAATAGTGGCCAACTGAGCTAAGCATATTTTCGGATCAAGAAGGGCTTTGATAAATGACTTCCTCATCTCTTTGGATAAGACAAAGGCATCATATATGCTTAGTTTAGCTGGAAACTTTTTCAGGTGAGCGAGGACATTGTAGTCAAGTCTGTGCTGGTCCTCCATAAGCATATCCATAGACGGAGCATTTTGTGGAGGGGCTACTTGATAGACAAAACCAATGACTTGCTTACCCTTATCCTGAGGTGCTACCCTAGGAGGTAGAGCTTTGCTACTATGGAGGTTGACTTCAATGACTTCATGAGATGGTTTAGTGGAAAGTTCTACTTGCTCATCAGGTTCACCTATAGCTTCTCTTATAGGATCATTGGCGTAAGATGACTCCAAATTAATCTCAATGGGTGAACCTGAATGATTCAGAAATGGAAAATTCATTTTTAAATCAAAAGTGGAATGATTAAAATTAGAGTTATTATTATTTAGACTTAGAGAGTTTTCTATAAGAATAAAATTAGGCAGATCATTAGAAGTGATACAAATGTAAGTGGAATCAGCTTGCTTCAATGATTTCTTAGGTTTGGATGGAGGTAAAAAGTAGAAATCAAGTAAAATAAGCAGAGTGAGGGATTTGGCACCCCCCTCCGCTGATACATTACGGTTGCTAGAAGAAGAGCCAACTAGAGGAACTGTAGCTGCAACTATAGTAAAAGTGCTGGGACTGATCGGTGGTTGCGCTATTGTATTATCCCGAGTAAATGGAGACTGTCACTCCTGCTGCTGGGCTCCTACCTCCCACGATTTGTCCTTAGCAACTTGCAAACCTTCCTTGGAGTTGGAGGTTTGAGCTGCCTCAAGCACCTGGAAGGGTAGTTTCCTGATCTTAAAAATGATTTTCTTAGAGGTTTTGGATAGGGAAATATCCCAACCTTTCTTTGTCTTAAGAGGATCACATGTATCCCCAAGAATTACTCTAACAAAACTAGAAGGTTGTTTTGACAGGTATTCCTTAGGGATGATGATGGCACCTAACTTGTAGATACACTCCAGCCAGTCCTTAAAGATAATGCAATCTTCTAAGACATGGCCTAGCATGTGGTGGTAGGGGCAATAGTTTGGATCATGACTCTTGCCTACTTCCTTTGGCCTCCTAGGCTCACATCAATCAATTTATAACATTGGCTCAAAAGAATAAGAGGTCGATGTGGTTGAGCTCTATCGCACAAACCTGAGAAGAAAAATGGGTAGCCGTGCTCTACCCTTATACAACCCAGAATACAAATGAATAATTACAATTAAAAGGAATTCATGT
This sequence comes from Cymbidium sinense, assembly GCA_021442155.1. Classification (NCBI taxonomy): domain Eukaryota; kingdom Viridiplantae; phylum Streptophyta; class Magnoliopsida; order Asparagales; family Orchidaceae; genus Cymbidium; species Cymbidium sinense. The sequence continues at coordinate 116,818,996 of CM038224.1, forward strand.
TATGGGGGTCTTCATTCTTCATTCTTCATTCTTCATATGGTTTGCTTCTTTTCTTTCTTATTTTTGGCTTGATTGGAATATGATTGCTCCAAAGACTCACATGGTCTTATGACCAATGTTCATCCTAATCCCCCATAACATTCATTCCAAATCTTAATTAGAAAATTTACATCAAAATGGGAAAAGTAAATCTAACTAAACCTACAAAATAAAGGTTAGCTAAACATACCACACAATCTAGGAAGTTATATGAATAATTTAGACTTAGCACCCCACACATGGGTAACCAAGCCCACCTATCATAGTTTGGATTATGCTTAGGAGTATAGGCAACCTGCACAGTAAAAGCATTTATATTATTATTACAGCACCCCTTAAGCATAATCCCCTACAGAAGACATGATTAGGCTAAGATCATCCTGCATTCAATCAACACACATACATCCTGACATCCAGTCTAAAAATATTACATCACAAAACAAAATTAGGTATCAAACCATATATCGCCCTAACATAGAACTAAAAATGATGACTTAGCCTAATATGTGTGCCATTTAAGGCTTGTGTGGCATGTCTTAGCTAGGCTTTAGGGTTGGAATTTTCTAAGTGTGAAAGATTCAATTTAAATGGTGGTTTTAGTTTAAGTGATTTAGTTAATTTATCAATTTTAGTTGGTGATTTGATTTGGTTTGAATGAACCTGCACTTAGCAATTAAATGTTATGAAGAGAAGGAAAGAGAAGAGAACTCCTTCATCCTTACCTTAAAGTATTTCTAAGGTAGATTCACTAATGGATTTCCTTTTATGAATGTTTTATTATGTGTTTTTATTAATCTTAAGTTTAGATGTACTCTAAATAGTCCTATTCAACAAGAAAGGCCTCTTAAGATTAGTTAGGGTAAATTACTATCACATAACACACACCCATTCATTTCCTTCCACCATGAATGCCATGCGTATGAATGATCCTAACCATACCTATACATGCAATACAAATTTTAGCACACTTTGATGATGAATGCTAAGAGATATGATTTGAGAATTTGGATATCCAATTGATGCATGTCTTTATTATGTAGAAAAGTGGGGTTTATCATCCATTAATTAAATGCACATCCTCATGTATAAAATATATAACTGAGTACGACGCCATTATTTTTTACACCATGGGCGTAAGGTACAAAACCTACTTAGGGCTACTTAAATCCTCATAGCCCCGAGATGTCCAGACTAATATACCACTTTTCTTGAATACATCTGAATGTACAAAAAGAAACAAATGGATGAAAAACCATGCAAAAGATTATGTTTGATTTGGTTGTACTATTTACATGTGTAAATGTGAAGACCCTTTTTAAGTCATAACATAGAAATGCATAGGAATAGATTTAAGCAAGTGTTGTGTTATTTTCAAATGAACTATATACTTTGCAAATCCTATTCAAATCCATGTTAAGAGAAGAAAAGAAAATAACATAATACACATCTTGGGCTATAATGACATGCAAACTTATAAGTACTTATAAGTAGCAACACTTCATTCATAATCTTTGATTTATAGGTTTTTAAAATAATTTTTGGTTTAATAGTGATAATAGCCACTCATATTCTTAACTTTAGCCAAAACATGCAATTTGACATAAAAGGAAACATTTTATTAAATTGATTTTTTGAAAGAAATGAATGAATGATTTCATATGGAAAATAATATTTAACATGCTTAGAAAGAAATAAAGGGATGTAGGCACATAACTTCATTCACCATAATTACTTCCTAAGGACAATCATATAAAATGAGATTATTTTAAATGAATCAAAATTCTTTAAAGAGAATTTTATTTTTGGATTTTATTTGACCTAGAAAATATGAAAAGGGTTTGCTAGTCCTAATCCATTTCCCCCATGTGTGAGTTGGTTTAGTTTAATTTTAGAATAATTAGGTTGATTTTATATTTTGATTAGGTTAAGGTATGAATTAAATTCATTAATTACCCCTTACCTATACCATTTAACATAATTATTCAAGTATTGTGAGCCAACATATGATATGCAACCACATGGAATTTAAATCAGCAAATGCACCTAAAAATAAAGGGGACCTAATGCAATTAGCTCATAATTATTGATTAATTAAGTTAAAGGGTTTAATTAAGTACTTTCATAACCATCCTACACATGTAGTTTGATTATAATTTCCTTTGAAGCCTATTAGGTTATTGAACATATAATGATCTACCAATGATTAAGTGATTAAGCTTTAGAATAATTTGGTTTTAAATTTGATTAATTAAATTAATTAATGAAGTGATTATGCCATCAATTAATTTGCAAGTTAATTAAGTATTTAACCAAATGAAATAAAATTGAGAAAAAGATTGGAAAAGAAATTCTAACCTCATTCCCTAAGCCCATTTAGTGTTTCATGATGATTAGCAAGCTTAATTAGTGAATTTATCACTATTTAATAGATTAATTAAAAAAGTTATTAGTGTTGAATCAAGCAATTATCCTAATTAATCCAATAATAAATTCCAAGAAAATCATGGGAGGTAGAAGTCATCCCACTGATCAACCTTATAAAGTTTGGAATTAATTACTCAAGTAATTAGGGAGTAATTAGCCTAATTACATTTCTAATAAAACCTAAATTTAGTTAAAATCACAACTCAAAATTAATTAATTTTAATTTATTATTATTTTTATCTGAATTATCTTTAAAATGAACTTGAATTTGTATTTTTTTTTGTATTTTTCTATAATTAGTTATGAATTTTTGAAGTTTTAGCATTAAAAATGAATTAATTAAGCCCAATTAACCCTCTAATCTTGTCAAGCCATGTGGCGGTTGATGCGGTGTGCTGACATGGCACACTTTCCACATGGCATGATGGTATATGTTATTTAAGTTATCACATCCGCATGCTGAGTGAGCCGGTGACGGACGCGCTTTCTTCACGGGCCGTCCCATCTAAGATCAGACGGCCAGGATTAATCCTGTGATTTAGGCTTAAATCAGAGGGGCTATCGTGTGACCTAATCACAGCCATTCATTCTAATTAGGTGGAACGGATGACGAGTGATCCTTCTCCTTTGTGAGTGATGAGAGATGAATATCATTTTCATCTCTCCCTATTCAATTCAAGCTCACCCGAGCTTGAATTGGGATCAAAATGATCCCACACATTTGGAAGGAGGGGGGATGCACATCCAGCAGTCAAGATCTCAAGGGATGACACTTTTCTTCAAAAAGGACCAAGCTATTTTTCATATGGCTATGGTTTTGAGAAATTACCTCACCAGAGGCTATCACCAATGCTTCCAATGATGGAGGTAGCTTCTTATAGTAGAGATGAAGCCCTGTTGAAGGTATTGGGTCTTGATTTGAAGTGGATGGCTCGATTGACCAAGCTCTCCTTCAATGGTGATTGGGCTTGATCGAGGTGATGCTTCCTGTAGCTTGGAGACTTAAAAAACAACTTCGTTGAGCTCAATGAGGTCTACTGATGGTGCTTGCAAGGCTAATTTGGTTTTGGTGGAGAATTAAGTGAGTTGGAATTTGGATTGAGCTCCCCTATTTCAGCTTTGAGCAAAATCGAGAAGGAGAAATCAATGGAGCTTAGGAAGGGCTTGGAAAAGCTTGGATAGCTTTGACTCACTCTCCTTGGCTCTATCGAATTGAGTTCTTGTTCTTTAAGTGGGAATGAGGGGATTATATCTCCCCCCTCCTTGGATTGGATGCTGAAGAGTAATTTTGCCATATTTGATCAATGGGTGAGATTGGGTTCATGGTTTGGGCTGCCAAACATCCCATGTGAGTCTTTTTTTTTTTGGCAGAGGAGTGGAGGAGAGTGAGTGCCCATGTGCTAGGTGAGTGCATTTGGTGTTCTAAGTGCTCAATTTCCATTAGAGGGTCCGTTTGGCCTTGGGTTGGGTCATGGCCAACCCAAGGTCATTGGGTCATGTTCACCATCCTCCTTGGTGTCCAAATGGACCACTAGAAGGATGCCAAGTGGCCTTGTGAAAGAATTGGCCAAATGCTAAGTGAATTTGGCCGTAGGATACCCTTTGACCTAAGAGCAAAATGGTCATTTGGCTATGACTTTGATTTGGGCATATTTGAAATTATTCAAAAATAGGTTTGGTCAAGTGATTTAGAGTTTATCTGATTTGATTTGGTTCAATTTAATCTATTTAGGTCAAGTTGGGTCAAATTGGGTTAGGTTGACCAATTGGTCAAATTGGGTCAAATCATGGGTTAGGTCAAGTTCAAATGATCATTTAGAGCCTATGGGTGTCATTGGTTTGATTCAATTTGGCTTAGATTTGGTTTTGGTTCATTTAAGTTCGTTTAGGTCAAATGGGTCAAGTTGACCAATTTGACCCATTTAATCCAATTCGGTTAGGCCATGGGTTGGTTTAGGCTTGGTTGATCATTTAAAATGTATTAGAAGCTTTGATTTCAATCAATTTTGATTTGGTTTGATTTCAAGTTGATTTGACCATTTAGGTCAAGTTGGGTTCATGGTCAATTAGGCTAGGCTGGGTCTAATTGGTCAATTGAAGCATTGGTCAAGTTCAACAAGTGATTTGGAATGAATTTGACTCATTGGTTGCAATTAATTTGGCTTATATCAAGATTTGACTCATTTTGACTTTTTTAGGTCAAGTGGCCAATTAGGCTTGGTTTGGCTCAATTGATGGCTTGATCATGTTCAATCATTGATTATGGATTGGTTTAGACTAATGGTTTCAATCAATTTGGCTTATAGTGAATTTTGACTTATTTAGGTTTCATTTGAGCTAAGTGTTGACTTGGTCAAAGGCTAGGTTTGACTTTGTTTGACCCAATTTGGGTGATTGATCATCCTAGGATGATTGTTGCTCACAATGTGAGGCTTAGATGGGCTTAGTTCGATCCACTTTGGGTTGGATTAGAATTTGGCTCAAAAAGGTCCTTTATATCACTTTGGATTAAGTGAGCCTAAATGGGTCAGTTGACTTGATCAAGTCTTGATTTAAGTTTGGTTTAACTCACATATGGACTTATGATAAAAATATAAATCTAATTGCAAGTGATTTGGAGTCAAATGGGTTTTGGTTCATTTGACAATTTCAAGTCAAAAGGGTGAACATGGGTTTGACTTGGGTTAATTTGATTTTGGTTTGGTGATTGTAGTTTATGTTTATATTTGTGTATGTGATTAAGGGATTGGTTGTTTGAAGACAAAATCCAAAGGTTTGGATTGATTTGAGAATGATTTTGCCAAGTTCAAGGATTTGACTTGAAAGAGCATAAGTTGGATTTTGGTTTAACTTTGGGTTTAGTTTTGGTTATTTGAATTTATATTTCATTTATATTTGTGAATATAAATGAGAATATAAATAGGTTATGAGAAAATCTTTTGAGTTTGGAATGATTTGGATTTGGTTAAGCTAAGTTAAAAGATTTGACTTGAAAGAGCATAAGTTGGATTTTTGGTTAGATTTGGATTTGAGTTTTGAATTGATTTTGGTTATTTGAATTTATATTACATTTATATTTCTGAATATAAATGAGAATATAAATGGGTTATGAGAAAATTTTTTGAGTTTGGAGTGATTTGGATTTGGTTAAGCTTAGTCCATAAGTTGAAATCAAAAGGGCTTAGAAAATATTTTGAGATTTGAATCCAATCATGAGTTTCAATCATTTGATTTGAAATTGATTCATACTTTGGATTTTGGAATTGATTTATGATTTGAAACAAAATCAATTTAAATTGATTTGAGATTGGAATTGATTTGAATTTGGAATTGATTTGAAATTGGAATTGATTTGAATTTTGAATTGATTTGAATTTGGAATTGATTTAAATTTGGAATTGACTTGAAAGAAGGAAGCAAGGATTTGGTTCAAGCTATAGGGTAGGCAAGCCCTCTAATAGCCCTAAGGCAGAACCTATTCCTATGGCTAACTCCTCTAAGTCTCTAGGTTAGGTTAAGTGTTCACCTAATCGCTAGAGGTGTCTTAAGACTAAGGAACTCTTAGTGTTTAGAGGAGTCCTATATCTAAGATGGAGAATTTGAAAGCTCACTCCAAAAGTGAGGTCAACAGTTAACATTCAAACTTTATGTAAATCCATGTAGTCTGAAGAAAAATAATTCTATATGACATGTTCTAAGCTATAGATACTTGCAAGCTTATAGATATTTAGAACTATTATCACTCCAAATATTATAGTTGATTTATACACTTTTTAAAAATAACTTTTGATTTAATGCCAACACATATTATAAATTTAATTCAACACATGCAAGTTTAACATGAAGAAAATTTTATTTGATTTATTTTTGAAAGGCATGAATAAATAATTCAAATGACATACAACATTTAACATGATTAGAAAGGAAATAATAAATATAAGCATATAATCTCATTCAATCAAACTAGTTCCTAAGGATAATCATATTAAATAAAAGCATTTAAAGAAAACCAAAGCTTCTTAATACCATCTTTCATTTTATGTTTTGACTTGATTTGATGAAATGAGAGAATGTTTTCTAATCCTAATCCATTCTCATGTTTGTGTATTAATTTAGCTTAATGAAAAAGGTAATTAGGTTGAATTTCTGGGTTGATTAGGTTGTAATATGAGTTGTCCAGTAATTTCCACTTTCTTAAGCCACTTTAGCATAATTATCCAAGTGATTATGAGCCAACATGATATGCACATGCTTTGGAAATGAAATCAACAATGATCCTATGAAAATAAAAGGGTAATGCAATTAGCCTACGATTATTGGTTAGTTGAGCTAAAGGGTTTAATTAAGTACTCTTATAACCCTCCCACACATGTAGGTTAGTTATAATTTCCTTATAATTCTCTTAAGTTATTGAACATCTAAGAGTCTACCTTAGATTTAAGTGATTAAGTTATGGAATGATTTGGATCTTAGTTTCATTGATTAAGTAATTCAACTAATTACATTTAATTTGATTAATTAAATGAACTAGAAGGAATAGATTAAGAAGGAGGTCTCAATCTTATCCCATAGGCTCATTTAGTGTTGCTCAAAGGATTAATTACTTAATTACTTGATTCATTAATGTTCACGTGATTAAATAATCATTAATTGGATTAGAAGAGTAAATAAGGTTAATTAATTAATTATCCTAATTAAGCAAGCAATAAATCCCAAGAAAATTAGTGGAAGTAGAGGTCATCCCCTTTGACGATCCTAAAAAGTTTGGGATTAATCTCATGGTTAGTTAAGGAGTAATTAAGTTAATTAAGTTTACAATAAAACCCAAATTAAGCCTTAATTACTATTCAAAATTACTTGAAAATATTTTTACTACATCCTCCTCTGAAATACCTTTAAAATGAGTTTTTTTTTAAATTTTTCTACAGTTTGTTATGATTTTTCAAAGTTTCAGCCGATTTAAATAATTTTTATAAAGTCTATTAATTTATTTATTAAAATGGACTATTTGAGCTTCAAAATTTAATATCTCCCAATCCAAAAGTCATTTAGGTTTTAAATTTTTATGATAGGTATATCTTAAGCTCAACTTCAATCCTTGAAAAGTTTAGCTCAATCAGATTTGTATTTTTAGAGTGACTAATGAAATTTAATTTTTACTAAAACTCAAATTAAGCTCAAAATATTTAGTAAAATTTAAAGATTTTAGGTTTGTTGGATTTCTCTCAGAAAGAGGAATCCAACTCTTGTTTGTAATTTTTGGTTAAGTATTTTATTATCTATAATTTTTTGAAGTTTTAGGTAAATTTGTTAATATTTAAAAGCCAAAAATCTAGAATTTCCTACTTTTCTCGTGTGGTGCTCACTAGGGGCGCGGTGCCATGTATCGACCATAGATTAGATCCGTAATTCCACATGGCCAGAATGAGCGGGAATGCGCATTTTGTGCGGATTAGATCAAACTATTTAGATTGATTCACGATCAAATGAAAGTGGCGGACGATGTGGTGATGTCTGTTTCCCTAAATGGAAAATCAGATGACTGCTGCTCTTCTTCTTTGAATCGGCAAACTAGAGCTCAAAAAGTAATAAATCTGAATAAAAAAATGGGTTTTGGGCTCGATTTTTTGGTGATCTTAGCTGGAAAACACCCCAAAATGCAAGGGGATCACATAAAATTAAGAATGCAAGGGAAACCTATGGGAATATCCTAAAACTGAGCACACATTGAAGCAAATAAAATCTCCTAAGGGCGGCTACAGTTCTTGAAAATTACCTCACGGAGGATGATTTTTGGTGGTAGAGACATTTTGAATGCACTCCTTGGTGTGAGATGAAGCTTTAGAATGAATCTAGACTCTTGCCTTGCTTTGGATCGTTGTAATCATGAACCTCCATCGCACTTCATCAGAATTCACTCGAATTTGATGATTTTTTGTCGAAGGGAAGTGGGGAATGGATTGTGCTTTCTTGCTGGAGTTCCTAGGAGCTTCTAATCCCAAAATCAGATCTGTTTAATGCCTCTTTTCTCCCTCCCTTAATGGTGGTCAAAAATTACCATTAAGGGTAATGGGGAGATGGTTGGCAAGTGATGGCTGATTGTGGACTTTGGATTCTAGCTCCAAAGTCTTCCTTTACTGCCGTGGATCAGTCTCCATTGAATGCAAGTGATGGGGATGAGAGATTTTGCAAGTTGTGTGTTTGCCTCTCTTTCTCTCTCTTCCTCTCTCTCTTTCTTTATCTCTCTCTATTTCTCTCTCTCTTTCTCTCTCTCTCTCTCTCTCAATTTCACCCAACCATTGGGTTAACTGATGTTGACTCAAATGAGTTGGGTTGGATTCAAGCAACTCGGTTTGACTCATTGGCATTGATTTGCTTCAATAATGTTTAATTAATCATTTATGATTGATTAATTTTATTTAATTTAGATTAATTTTGACTTTATCCCAAGTTTGACCAAGGTTTGACCAACTTTGACCAAAATTGATTAAGTTGGTTTATGTGATTCAGTTTGTCATTTTATGTTTATATTATATTTTAATTATGTTTTATGAATTATTTGGAATGTTCTTGATCAATTATTTGGGTCAAATCGGCTTGGATTTGGGTTTGACCCATTTTGAGTTCAAATGGATCAAATCGGGTTAAATTGAGTTAAATATTTTGTTTGGCTCAACCAATATGTGTTTAAGCTCCAATCATGTTTTATTAAGTGGTTATGATGATTTAGAGTAACTGGTTTCATTTGATTTGATGTTAATTTGATTTGAATCTGTTTTAATCTAAATTGAGCTTAATAAGTTAAATGATCCAATTAACCCATTTGAGATCTCATTTGATTTATATTTGTTTAGTTTTATGTTTAAACATATTCATTTGATGATTTTGATCCTTCAGAGTGATTTAATTTAAACAATTTTTGGTTTGTTGATTTTTGACTTAATGGGGCTCACATGGATTAACTCTAAGTCAAACGACCTATTTGTCATTTTGACCCTCATTTGAATTTATTTTTGAGTTCATTTGTGTTTATGCATTGATTATGTACTTTTGATTTGATTTAATTTGGCTTAATTTTGATTTAATTTATTTTTATTTGGACTTAAGTGATTGTAAGCTTAAAAGGGTTAATTGAGTTAATCAATCTAATTACCTCAGGCCAAGCTCAATTGGATTTAGATTTTAATTCAAATATGTTTGATTTAGATTTTTATAGAGTTTTATTAAATTTGGGTTTAATCTTGATTTTGGCTAAGGAGGTAGGCATGAGCTGGTTTAGGCCATGGGATGGGTAAGTCACTTTGTGTCCTAAGGCTTGGCCTAATTCTATGGAAAACCCTCATAAAGTCTCTACGTTTAAGTTATGTGTTCACTTAGCCACTAGAAGTGTCCTATGACTAAGGAGTTCTTAGTGTCTAGAAGACTTCTAGATCTATGATGGGAAGATTGAACCCTCACTCCAAAAGTGAGGTCCACACTCTACCTATGGATATGCTTGTGGAGGACCAAGTCAGAGTTGATTACAACGTCCTAGGTCATCTTAGAAAGTTGCCAGCTAAGTTAAGCATATATGATGCCCTTGTCTTATCCAAAGAGATGAGAGAATCTCTAATCAAGGCCTTACATGATCCAGAGATATGCTTAGCTCAATTGACTGCTACTGAATAGAAGGCATGCCACTCAAAGGATATCTTAGGAGTTACATTCAGTGAAGAAGAATTACTGCTAGGGATGACTTAGCATAACCTCCCTTTTTATATTACAATGGGTATTGGCAAATACAGGCTATCCAGAGTGTTAGTTGACCCAGGTGCATCAGTCAACATTATGAGTCTAAGAGCCCTTGCCTACTTGAGGATCGACATCTCCAAACTCCAAAAAGAAAAGATGATGTTGAGAGGATTCAATGAACAAGGTGAGAGGGCCTCCATAGTGTTGCCACTAGATGATTGGAAGGCTGAAGCTAAGTTTTACATTATAGACTAATATACATCTTTCATTTCTTTGCTTAGGAGACCATGGATACATGAAAATAACATGATTCCATCCTCTCTACATCGATGTATGAAGTTTGTGAGAGGTAGGATCACTTATTGTGTCAAAAGAGATCTCAAGCTATTTTTAGTTCATGATGTCAGCATATTTGAGGAAGCGGCCTACTACCTCCCTCAAAATTAGCAAGTCTATTCTCGTGAACATGGTCAGAGTTCAAAAAGAAAAGAAAAAAAAGAGAAATAAAAATAGAAAGAAAAAGAAAAAGAAAAAGAAAAGAAAATGAAAAATAAAAAAGAAAATAAAAGGGAGCGAGAAATAGACTTGGAGGAGGAAGTAAAGCCCGACAATAGATTCTACCCACAATTCAATATTCCATTTGAACATATGGGTAGGATGACCCGACCTCCACCAAGCATGGGAAGGAGGCCAATTTGAGGCTAGGGGTGGAAAACCTCTTTATTGGCCACCCAATAGGAGATATGTCCTAGCTACCATAAGTATACCTACTATCCATATAGACTTAGAATTTAGTTCAAAGGATGAGTCTTATATGGTTAGCACGCTAGTCAGCTCTTCTTAGATGTAGATTCCCTTGGAAGTGACACTTGAGCCATGTAGTGATGAAGACCAGGCTCTAAAGCAAAGCATGAGTGCATCCAAGTTTATATGCGAAATTGTTAGCCATCAATTGGGAACCTTAGCTTTAACCCCACTTTCCTCACAAAAAAGTTGAGGGTTTGGTAGTTAAGGAAGCCCTTAAATCTTCCACAGATATGAAGACCTAGAGGTTCTTTCTGGGAGCATCATCCTTAAGTCAAGAAGTTGATGTAGAACTTGAGGATGATTCATATAAATACTTAATAATTACCTTTTGACCTTTGTTCTAAATTTAGCAAAGAAAGGATTGATTCTACATCCATGGTCTAAGCATAGGTCAGATTACTTTGAAAGGTTATGGAACAACAAATGCAAGAATTCACAATCAAGACCAGGACTAGGCTTCAGAGGTTTGATGATGATGATGATTCCGCTAGTCATCAATCATTTAGAATCTAATAGGTTCTTTTCAAATCACATTAACTCATATGAGGAGGTGTGCTTAGAAACTTCAAATGACCTACATGATTTTCAAGTCAAAGATGCACCACCAGAGTTTGAAGAAGAAATCAATTCAATCATTGATGAACTCAAAGAAATCAACTTAGGGACTGAGGAAGATCCACGCCCAACATACATTAGTTCCTTATTGAACCAAACTAAAATCGATGACTTAATTAGGTTATTGACTGAGTTTAAGCACTGCTTCACATGGAGTAATGAAGAGATGCCTGTATTATCTCGACATAGACAAGCTAAATAAATACTGCTAACCTAAAGAAGCTCCTAGACGCATGCGATTAGACATTGAACAACTGGTCATTTCTAAAGTTAAAAAATTGATCGATGCTGGATTCATCAAGGAAGAAAAATACACTACTTGGTTGGCCAATGTCATCCCATTTAAGAAGCAGAATGGTCAAATTCACAAATGCATCAATTTTAGGGATCTAAATTAGGCATGTCCAAAAGATGAATTTCCACTACCAATAGCGAAACATATGGTGGAGATTGCCTCATCTCATGCAGTCTTCTCCTTCATGGATGGCTCATATGGATATAACCAAATAAAGATGACTCTTGAAGATGAGAAAAATACTACTTTTTGAACCCCGATCAAAATATATTGCTATAAGGTCATGCCTTTCAGCCTTAAAAATGTCGGTGTTACATACCAGCTGGCTATGACTCAAATCTTCGATGAACTCATTCACTCGTAGTCAAAAGTATAGAAAAGGAAGGCCACCTCTTTGACTTGAGTGTAGTTTTCAAATGGTTAAGATAATTTAATCTCAAAATGAACCTCCGGTGCGAGTAGCTTCGGAAGTTCCAAGGTTTGACAGGAATCAAGATCGATCCAGAGAAGATCAAAGCAATATTAGAAATGCCACCCCAAAAAAGTCTAACTCAACTCAGATCATTTCAAGGGCGGTTGGCGTATCTAAGACACTTCATATCTAACCTATTAGGAAGGTGTCAGCCAATTTCAGCACTTGTCAAAAAGGACACCAAGTTCAAGTGGGATGTCAAGTGCCAATAAGCCTACGAGTATCAAGCGACTGATCACAAGACGCTCTAGCCCCTACCTGGCAAACCATTGATCCTCTACACCACTGTATCAGATGAATCCTTTGGTGCTCTGTTGGCCCAAGCCAACAACGAAGGGAAAGAGAATGCTCTCTACTATCTCAACCATCATCTAATCCCTGTTGAAGCCAATTATCCACCCATTAAGAAACATTGCCTAACTTTAATCTTTGCATCTTAAAAGCTACAACAATATATGCTTTCTCATAAAGTCAACTTGATCTCTAGAGTCAATCCATTATAGTATCTCTTGACATAGTCGATGCTTTCTGGACAGTTGGTATGGTGGTCCATGATTCTCTCACAGTTTGACATTTTTTTCGTACCCCTCCGTGTAATGAAAGGACAAGCATTGACATACTTCTTAACAACACATCCACTTCTTATTGACTCTCTGCTTAATGATAATCTCCCCAATGAACAAATCATGGACTTGGTGTACACTAGCAATCGTTGGTGGAAATTATATTTTGATGGTGCGGCTTCCTCTCAAAAAGGAGAAAAATAACAATCTACTCTTTCAAGAGAGACAAGGGCACAAATAGTCCTTTTACCTTCAGACGGTAATGTAATGAGATTCTCATACCATCTATCCAATCTATGCACTAATAATGAAGCTGAGTATGAGGCTTTGATTGCCATAGCTACCATTGCATTTAACATCGACATCTTTGGAGATTCTCTGGTCATCAACCAAATCATTGGGTCCTATAAAGTCCTCAAGCCTAAGCGCCATCACTACCACAAGTACCATGGAGTTGTTGGCCCAAATCCTAGAGGTTACAATCTACAAGACTCCTTGAGGAGAAAATGCTATAACAAATGCTTTAGCCAAGCTTGCTAAGGAGTTGGCATGTCTAGAAGATGAGTCCATATCAATAAAGGTTCAAAATAGACAAGTCTTATCTCTTATTGATATTGAACTCATCGAAAAATACTCTCTTGAAGGGGAGGTTGTTGTTGCCAAAAAGGATGAGAGCCGGATTGGAGGCAACCATTCATTGATTGTCTAAACAAAGGTAAACTATCTCAAGAGAAGTCTCAAGCCTATTAAGTCAAACAGAGAGCACTTTCATACATTCTCGTGTATGGCACCCTATACCGACGATCCTTCGATCATATATGGTTACGTTATTTAGACAAGCATGAAGCCATAAGATCATGACCGAACTCACCAATCCGGGTCTAGATGAATGAATGACTGGGAGACACGGCCATCAATGATTGCAGATTACATGGACGTAGCTAGGCAATGCCACCAATGTCAAGTACACAATGTGTTCCTACATCAACCACCCAACATTCTACATCCTATATTGGCCTTATGACCATTCAAGTGTTTGGGTATCGGCATAGTGGGTCAGATTGATCCTCCTTCTGGGGTAATGACAGTGACATTAGCAGTTAGTTGAAGCCTTGTGAGCTTACCGCACAACATATAGAACTCCAACTCTACCCCCTTTCTCTTTAGTGTATAGGTCCAAAGCTTACCATTAGAGGTCCATCACTAAGGATAGTTATGGGTAGAAAATCACAATGGAGTAGAATGCCAAGTTGTAGTTAGAAGAGGAGGAAAGATGCCTACGGGCATGCTAGAACCTCGAGTTATACAAAGCCAAAATGATTCAAGCTCACAACAAGCTGGTCCGTCCTAGAGCTTTTCAAGTAGGAGAGCTTATTTTAGTTCTAAGGAGACCAATTATTGCCCATTGTAAAATGGGAGGCAAGTTTGAACCCACTTGGGAAGGCCACGTCGCCATAGAAAAGGCCTACCAAGGAGGATCTTATCAGCATATTACTCATTAAGTAGAGTGCTCGATGCTTCTAATCAACGATCTTTACTTAAAGAAATATTATCCTTAAAATCATGTTTAAAAATAATTATCAACAATAAAAGTTTCATTTCCATTCATCAAAACTCCTCTTCATTTGAAGCATCTATCATTTTTTTATGAATCCGCCATGATGTGTTTAGGATAGGTGTAAGAGAACCCAAACATCTTCTTATCCTTCATCAACACAACACAAGCATAAATATCACACAAACATATGCACAAATACACATCTTTTGTCTCAGGCTACTTTGATGTGAGATAACGCCTCACTCACTCACAATTTCTATGGCTACCTTAAGTGCCACCCTAGTGATCCCTCATTCAGGAAGATGTATGTCTGTTAGGCATTCTTTTTTGATTTGATTGTTGCACACTGAGGAGCACCTTGTCAACATGGTAGGCCTTAATGTGTGGTCGGTAACCTGCCATCACGTCAGCTTTGTTTAAGAGGATGTAAGTCTGGTATGCCTTCTTCTTAAATTAGCACTGACCCAAAGGAGTAGAATAGGGTAAGTCCACTACTTTTCCTCGACTACTTTAAGTCCGGTTCCTTCTTGACTCCCTACTTAGTAGGTGCCCTGTTGATCTATTGCCACAATGGGTTGCCCCAATGGTCCCTACTTTGAAAGATGTAATGCTTTCTTCCTAAGTACAGCTGACACATCGGGAAGCCCTAGGTCGATAGCACTTGTCACCAAGAAGAAACTATCCTGGCAATCAGTTCTGCTTTAGGGAGATGTAAGTATACATGCCTTATTTCTAGATTGATTGTTGCACACTGATGGGAACCTTAAGTTGGTTGGTATTCGTTATGCTAATAGCAGCCCACCCTGTGGATACACCACTCATGGTAGATGCAAATCTGCTACACTTTCACCTTGAGTTGGTCACCATACACCTATAGGCTTTCTTATTTACACGGATAATGCACCTAGTGGCACCTCCCTGGCACGCTACTTAGGTAATGTCCTTTGCGGCCCCATTTAGACACTACCCCGGTTACTACTAGATTGGACAATCCTCTTTTCTTAGTAACCACCGTTGTGGTTGGAGATTCTGTTTCGTGGATGCACAGATTCTCCCTTGGTCCAATAAATTTGAGATAGGTCAAAGCCAACATAGCCCCTTTTAGAGTGGTCCCTCGCACACCAACAGGGTCCACGATATAAAATAAACAAAAAATATATTCACTTATGGATTAGGAAACACCCACAACAACACCTTTCCCAAGTAGGCATCCTATCTTTAGGGTAGTGTCAACAAAACCTCCAATAGAAATGACTACTCTTGAGATAAGTCCCTAGCAGCACTCTCTTAGTAGTCGCCCTTTGGTCAAATTCAACTTGTTGTGTCACCAATAGGTTACCTTGGCGGCCGTCCTTGCTTTGGAAGATGTAAGTTTGCTATGCATTCTTTTCAGCATGATCGTTGCACAGCATGGCCGTTGCACGCCGATGGGCAACCTTAGGTCAAGTTCAATTTATTGCGCATCTAATAGGCCACCCCAATGACTGATCCCTACTTTGGAAGATGTAAGTCTGCTATGCCTTCTTCCTAGTATAGTCATTGCACACTAAAAGGCATCGCTTAGGTCAGATTATCCTACTCTTCGGCTGGTAGACTATCCTTTTGGATTGGTAAATCTGAGATAAGCCAAGGCTGACATAGCCCTTTCACAGTGTGGTCCATTGCACACTGATGAGATCCATTAAATGAAATTAATCTTGATTATTTTTTAGCTAACGTAAGTCCTCAGCGACATTCACTCAGTAGTCACCCTAAGCTGGGTTCGATTTATTGTGCAACCAACATATCACCACATCGGTTGTTCCTTGCATTGGAAGATGTAAGTTTGCTACACATTCTTTCTAGCATGACCATTGCACCCTAATAGGCAGCCTAGGTTGGGTTCAATTTATTGTGCCATTAATAGATCACCTCAGCGGCTGATCCCTGCTTTGGAAGATGTAAGCCTGCTACGCTTACTTCCTAGCATAGCCATTGCACACTGAAAGGCAACCCTTAGGTTGGATAACCCTACCTTATAGTAGTTAGACTACCCCTTTGATTTGTAAATCTAAGATAGGCCAAAGCTCCTGTGGCTCCTTCTTAGTGATCCATCACACACCGATTGGATCCATAAATTAAATCAAATTAAAATAAAACAAATTCATTCATGCTCATATCCCAAGTGGATATACCCTCAGACAAATTAAATTTAAAATAAACCTCCATAGTGGAGTCAAATTAAACATAATAAATTAAATTCAAAATCAATCTCCCGAGTGGAGCCAAATCACACTCCTCCCTTAGTGGAGTCCATGTTAAAATAAACCAAATCAATCTCCACTAATGGAGACAAATCAACAAACTAAATCAAACAAGTTCGGCAAGGCTTATATTCTAGTGAATATGCCTCCAAATAAAAACATCAAATCAACCAAATTAATCCTCCCGGAGTCAAATCAAACATAATAAATCAAAACCAACCTCCATGGAGTCACTCCTCCCTCGTGGAGTCCATGTTAAAACAAATCAAACCAAATCAACCTCCCTAGTGGAGCCAAATTAGCAAACTAAATCAAATAAGTTATATATTCCTCTTGAATATGCCTCCAAATTAAACATCAAATCAACCAATTTAATCTCCCCAATGCAGAATAAAACAAATTAATAAATTAAATTAAATCAAAATAAATTCAGTCCTGATCCCTGGTGGATTCAAGCCCATATCCCCAGCAGATATGCCCCAAATTTAATTGACAAAATAAAAATAAACTCAAACTTGTATCCCTAGTGGATCCCCCTCTCATAAAATTAAATCAAACAAATTCAATCAAATTAAATCAAATCTTCATCCCTAGTGGATCTTCCTCCCAAACCACTCAAATATTTCAATCAAATCTAAATCCTCAGTGGATCTCCCTTACTTTTATGCCCTTGTCATAAATATATCTCAAATAAAATCTAATTTATGTGTGATTCCCCAGTGGATCTCTCTTCATGTCCTTGACATGAAAACTTATTCATACCCAAATCTTCTTGGTTCTCTTATACCCTTAGTATAAGATGAGTTGCATTGCACTAAGATCGTGATTCTATCTACCTCTTAATTTAAGTATACATGGTCTTCATTAGCGCTTGCATTCCTTTGGACATTATTGATCATCTTGGTCAATTCCAATATGTGCGATGTGCCTTGTCAGTTGCACCACACCTATTGGGGGTCCTTTTGTTGACCTCACTTTTGGAGTGAGGATTCAATCTTCCATCATCTAGAATCAGACACTAAGAACTCCTTAGTCATAAGACACTTCTAATATCTAAGTGAACACTTAACTGAAACCTAGAGACTTTAGAAGGGTTTTTCATAGGATTAGGCTAAGCCTTAAGACTAAAGATATCTACCCTACCCTATGGCCTAACCCATGACTTGCAATCACCTAAGTAAAAATAAAAATCAAATTAAATCAAAACAAAAGCACAAAATTAATGCATAAACACAAATAAACTCAAAAATAAATTCAAATGAGGTTCAAAGTGGCAAATAGGTCATTTGACCTAGAGTTGACCCATGTGGGCCTCATTAAGTCAAAAGTCAACAAACCAAAAACTGTCCAAATTAAATGACTCTGAAGGATCAAAATCATCAAATGAATATGTTTAAACATAAAACTAAACAAATCAAATCAAATGAGATCTCAAATGGGTTAATTTAATTTAACCCATTAAGCTCAATTTGGATTAAAATAGATTCAAATCAAAATTAACATCAAGTCAAATAAAACAAATAACTCTAAATCATCATAACCACTTAATTAAACATGATAAAAGCTTATACACATCTTGGTTGAGTCAAACAAAATATTTAACTCAATGGAACCCGATTTGACCCATTTGAACTCAAAATGGGTCAAATCCAAATCCAAGCAAAATTGACCCAAATAATTGATCAAGAAATTTCCAAATAATTCAAAAAATATAATAGAAATATAATCTAAACATAAAATAATGAATTGAATCGCATAAACCAACTTAACCAATTTTGGTCAAAGTTGGTCAAACCTTGGTCAAACTTGGGTCAAATTCAAAATTAATCCAAATAAAATAAAATTAATCAACCAAAACCATCATGAATGATTAATTAAACATAATTAAAGCAAATTCAAAGCCAATGAATCAAATCATATTGCTTGAACCCAACCCAACTCATTTGGGTCAACATGAGTTGACCCAATCCCAAATTGGCTAAAACACTTAAAGCATCATGTAAAAAGTTAACATCCAACATCTATGGTGAAACTAAGAGAGAGAGAGAGAGAGAGAGAGAGAGAGAGAGAGAGAGAGAGAGAGAAAACATACAATCTTGCAAAATCCCTCATCCCATCACTTGCATTCAATGGAGACACCACATAAAAAGGAAAGAGCTAGAATCCAAAATCCCATCACTTCAGAACCATCTCATCACCCTTAATGGTGATTTTCGACCACCATTAAGGGATGGAGAATAGAGGCATGAAGGAAATCTGATTTCGGCATTAAATAGTTCCTAGGAACTCCAACAAACAAGCACAACCCATTCCCCACTTCCCTTCGATGGAAAATCATCAAATTTGAGTGGATTCCGGTGAAGTAAGGTGGAGGTTCGTGATTATGATGATCCAAAGCAAGGCAAGTGTATAAATTCATTCTAAAGCTTCATCTCACATCTAGGAGTATATTTGAATCGCCCCGCCAAAAAATCATCCGATGAGTAATTTTCAAATCTCATATTGCTTGATTTTAGGAATTTTTCTTAGATATCCTTTGCATATTTTCTTTTACATGATCCTAACGTTAAAATAGAAGTTTTTTAGTGAGAATCGATGCAAAATCGAGCCCAATCAGATGGAATTTCATTCAATTTCATGAAAATTTTGTGAAATCCTGTCAATTTGCACTGTTGATGTGTCATTATCGTCCACTCGTAGAATGAAACCTAGCCACCGTTTGATCTCCCATTCACTGGAGATGGACGGATAAAGCCTCGACATCAGATCATTGATCATTCGATTCGTGATCAAATGGTTCGACGTGATTGGATGGTCTATCGAACCTCATCCCACATGTTTTCCCCGCTGGCATCGACCGGTGGCCAAATCACATGCCGTGGCACCATGCACCATGCTGCCAATCGCACCATGTTGTGGACCGTGTTTCCACATCGTGTCTTAAGTCAAAAAATCAGCAATTTTTCAATTTTATAAATTAACTAAATTGGTTGAAATTTCAAAAATTCATAAAAAAAATAGAATATTCAATAAAAAAATTACAAATAAAGGCTCATTGGATTTGTCTTTCTGAGAAGAATCTAATGAGACCAAAATATCCAATTTCTATTAGGTATATTGAACCTAATTTAGGTTTTAATGACAATAAAATTTTATTAATTAAACTAAAAGAACACGTCATATTGGTTTAAAATTTTTAGGGATTGAAATTAAAGTTAAAATGCATATGTCATAAAAATTTTAAGTCAAAAGGATATCTGGATTGGGAGATATTGCATTCTAAAGCTCAAATAGTCTAATTAAGCAAAAATAAACTTGTAGACTTTATAAAAATAATGAAATAAAACTTTGAAAAAACATAACAAATCATGGAGAAATCATAAAAATGCAAGTAAATATTCATTTTGAAAGTATTTTAAAGGAGATTCAATTAAAATTGATTCCAATTAATTTTGAATAGTGATTAAGGCTTAATTATGGTTTAAATAAAAACTTAACTAGCATAATTAAACCCTAATTACTTAAGTAATTAATCTTAAATTTTATGTGTTAGTTTAATAGTGTGATCTCTGCCTCTCATAATTTTCTTGAGATTTATTACTTGGTTCATTAGGGGAATTGATCATTTATGCCTAATTACTCTCTTAATCCACTTAATAGCTAATTAACACCATAAATAGTAACAAATTAATTAATTAAACTTACCAATCATGATATAACAGTGAATGGACATAGGGTAAGGACGCCTTTCCTAGCTTCTTCTCCTAAGTCCACTTCATTTTGGAAAAAAAGGTTAATTAATATCAAGATTAATTAAAGGTTAATTAACTAATTAAGTGGCTTAACTAATAAAATTGAAATCATAATCACATCTAATAATTAACAATGAAATTAAGGGTTCCTCTTTATGTGTTTAATAGCATAAAGACCCTTTAAGGAAATTATGATTAGCCCATAAGTGTGGGAAAATCATAAAAGTACTTAATTAGGTTCTTTAATTTAATTAACCCTTAATTATGAGCCATTTGCATTAGGTCCTTCTAGGAGCATTGCAATTTTATTTCCTCACATGTTCATGTTATTTGTGGCTCATAATTAAATGGTTAATCAAATTAAATAAGCATAGGTAAGAGTAGCTAATTGATTTAATTAAAGATCCAACTTAATTAATTCATAAAATTCACTTAATTACCTTTTCTTTAACCAAATCAAATTACCAATGTGGGAATGAGATCATAATAGCAAATAACTCTTCTCCCCTTTAAACTTAATCAAAATCTTAAGACATAAATTAATTAAAAAAACCTTGGTTTTCTTTAAGTGCTTTTCTTTGAGATGATTATCCTTAGAATTAACTTAGTTGAATGAAATCATGTGTTTATATTTAATAATGCCTTTCCAATCATGTTAGATGTTGTATGTCACTTGATTCATTCATCCTTGCTTTTTAAAATTAATTAAATCAAATGATTTTCCTTTATGTTAAGCTTGCATGTGTTAATTAACTTAATATATATCTGGCTAGTATCACTATTAAATCAAAATTTGTTTTCAAAAATTTACAAATCAACTATAATATTTGGAGTGATAATAGTTATAAATATTTATAAGCTTTCATGTGTTTATGACTCAGAACATGTGATATGGAGTTCTCTTTCTTTAGTCTACATGAATTTACATAAAGTTTGGATGCTAACAAGTGTATAGTCCATTTAAAAAGGACACAACATTTGTTTGAATTCATTCATATGTATTTTTATGTTAGAATTTAGATAGAATTTAGATAACTCATATGTATATATAATTCAATTGAAAGAACTATAAATTTTACATGATTTTCCATTCTTTTAGTCATTTGTACATTCATGTGTATTTAAGAATAGTGGGTATATCTAATCTGGACATTCTGGGGATGTGAGGCTTTGAGTATCCCCAAAAAGGTCTTTACCTCACTCCCCTGGTTTAATAATGGCAAAGTATCCACTTAAAACTTTTATACACTTGTATGTGCATTTAGCTAATGAATGAAAATCTCCTTTTCTACAAATATGCATATCTACATTCATCATCTAAGTGTGCTAAAATATATTATATGTGTAGGTATATTTAGGATTAAGTCATATGCATGCTACATCGATGGAAAAAAAAACTTTATATATGTCATATGATAGTAATTCGATTGAGTTAATCTTAAGAAGCCTTTCATATTGAATGAAATCATTTAAAGTAAACCAAAACTTAGAATTAATTAAAATATTTAATAAGCCATTCACTAAAGGGAAACAAATTACATTAACATGCTTTAGAAAGTGGCTTATGGTAGCGATGAAATAGAGCAATTCTCTTTCCTCTCTTTATAACACATAGTTGCTAAGTGTATGTCATATGAAACCAAATGAAACATAAATTAAAATTCTCAAATCAATTAAACAACTTGAGGTGAAATCATCCTTTATGGTTAAATTGAATTCTTTTCACACTTAGAAAAACTTAACCTTAATGCTTAGTAAGACATAGCACACAAGCCTTAACACATACATTAGAGCTAAGTCACAACTTTTAGTCCTAAGTTAGGATGATGTATGTTTTGTTTGATGATGTAATATTTTAGGCTGGATGTTAGGTGTATGTTTTAGTAGGCGGATGGTAGGTCATGATTAGCCTAATCTTACACAAGGGATTATGCTTACGGGGCGTTGTAAAATAAATATAAAAATGCTTTGCTTGCAGGTTGCTTAAGTTCCTAAGCATAATCCAAGTTAGGACATATGGGCTTGGTTACCCATGTTCAAGGTGCTAAGTCCAAATTATAAATATAACTACAAAGGATTGAATGTATGTTTAGCTAACCTCTATTTTGTAGGTGTAGTTAGATTTAGTTTTTCTTATAAAATGTAATTTTATAATAGGAATTAGGATTAGTGCTATAGGGGATTAAGATGAGAAATGGCCAGAAGGCTTAGTCCCTGGGGTGCCCTGTGATGCCTTTGGAGCAAATCAAATCAAAAGAAAGAAAAGAAGGACTTGAAGAAATAAAGAAAAGAAGAACCCCATAGCATATACTCTTTTGTAATCCAGGTTCTATAAGGGTAGAACTTGCTACCCATATTTTCTTTCTGAGTGTATAGAGAAGAGTAGACCTTTTATTGATATTATGTTTAGATTGTGCATTAGAACAATATGCTTCTCATACTTTCTTAATGTATGATGATTGAATGTGTGGCCTGGATGTGATTAGGCTCTTAGGATCAAATAAATTTATACCTAAGTAATCACTCACAACTTAATTTTTCTATAACTCATAACCTCACCATAAAGATTTGGCTATAAATAAATAATTAAAAGATTTAGCAACCCCTTAACAAAATGTTGCATGTTTCACATTATGCATGCATATTCATTCTCTCTTGAACATGAAGGATCTCCATCCTTGCATGATATGAGAATGCTTGACCTATGAGGGCATCCTATGTGATGAAGAGCACTTTCTTCTACGATTTTAGTGAACTATTTTCATCATGCATATAGGCACACAAAACCATAAAGCCTTTGTCAAAATGAAGTGCATTTATAGATTAAGTCATTTCTCATACCACTCATGCTCTAGTATCTTAAGGAGTGGGTTTAAGAATTTTAGTCTCTCTTTCTAAATTAATAACAACCCAACTATCTTGCAATTTTATATAACCGGACCACATGGATTTAAAGCGTAGGAGGAGTTAGCTGGCGGCCACTTTAGGCGGTTGTAAGTTCAACAATCAGGCAATTTATCCTCTCTTGTGGAGATAAACTTTATGCCCATCTTCACTTAGATTCAGGTCATGCTTTAGCTTATGCTAAAGCTCCCTAGATTTAGGATCCGAGTTTATTTTTCCTACGGGCTACAAGCATAAATTCTCACCTCTTAGGCATTTTTGTAATCTTTGGTTATTAGATTATAAGCTCTAGAAATCTATTAAAATTTTAACTCAAACAAATAAATCTCTTCATTTTCAAATATATAAGCCCAATTTTAGGATAGATTGGAATGCACACTATGTTTCCTAGGATCGCCAGCATTTCCTACTTATCCTCTTTGGCTTCTGAAAATAAGTCTTCACCTTAAACAATCCCACTTAATTTTCTAATATAACCAATTGATTGATAGTATAGCCAAAAAATTTTGGAGACTTTAATTTATACTTTAATCGAGAATATTCCTAAGGAACTCACTTTTCTTAGAATGTAAATAACTATGGAGGCTTGCCTCCATAGGGAACTTAATGAACTCAACTTAATATAAACCCTACTTTACTTTTCCATATAAAGTAGGAAAAATCTCAAGTATATTCAAGACCCATCATGCCTTAGGAGTTCTTATTAGGTGATTAGGCCCATGATAGGGTGATGACTTATATCTTTTGAGATAGTACATCATTCTTTAATATCGTACTTGATCACTTCAATAAGTACCCCCTAAGATTTGTTTGGTGTCCCTACATCCAAAATAAATACCACAAAAAAAATGGATTGGTTTTGGTGTGAAGACCAATCATCACTCATCGCAAGATCGGTGATAAATTCAAAACTAACTAGGAAGGTCCTTACATCATAGAGAAGGTGTATGAAGGAGAAGCCTACTAATATTGACTAATGGTCACCAATGCCACCAATCAATGGTAGATATCTCAAGAAATATCTGGCCCGATGGATAAGTATATAAATACTTAAATAAATATTATACTAGTAAGGCTTTCAT
Organism: Cymbidium sinense; assembly: GCA_021442155.1. NCBI lineage: Eukaryota > Viridiplantae > Streptophyta > Magnoliopsida > Asparagales > Orchidaceae > Cymbidium > Cymbidium sinense. The sequence continues at coordinate 116,843,481 of CM038224.1, forward strand.
ATCAAATATGCATGTAATATCACTTGAAGATTCTCTCATAAAATGAGAACGCATTTTTAAGTTACTACGAAAGTTCTATTAGACATGGGACATTTTTGTATATTTAACTAAGTTGGCATCATGCTTCAAGCCGAGATCCTAAGATAAATATATATAATGATCAGAATGAGCTACATTTATTTATATTAAAGAAGTTTAAACTCTTCAATATATTTCTAAATTAGTCTGCAATCCCCCTACTAGATAGGGGCATTCTTTATGATCACAATTGTTTAATCTTCTCTTATGAACAAGAGGTCTTCTTGTCTATATATTTAGGTTGACATTGAGTTTTATGCTGAGATCCCTAAATATATCCATAACTGTTATGGTCAAAGTTGCAGGCTCTTGCAAGAATAAAAAATCAACTACAAGCATAAAAAGATGGCCATAAATATCAAAATATTATCTCAAAGATTCATCACATTTCAAAGATTCATTTAGAAGAACTCACAATTTTGAAAGCTTCAATCAATTAAGTTGGAAATGCATCAACTTCTACATATTCAAGTTTAGGACACGGATGGGTTCTAAAGGTCGAACTCAACAAGCCCATAAATGGTCGAGTTGCTAATGCTCTCCTCACTCAACCACAAGAAAAGGTTGTAGAGAAAGAGCCCATGTTCATTAGTCTGATGATAAAATCACCAATCCACTACAACTTAAGTCGAAGATCTAGGTAAATTCTAAAAGTCAGACTAAACAAGCCCATAAATGGCAGAGTTGTTGATGCTCTCCTCACTCACTAGGCCATAAGAAAAGACCGCAGTGAAAGAGCCCCTTCTCGTCGATACAATGATGATAGCTATTTAATCTTAAGTCAGATCCATCTTAGTAACTACAAGCAACCAGAATCCAAGATGTCTTCCTACTTGATCAATGGACCAAGATAATATGAGGAAATAACTTTCAATTTAAAGCAGCCTCAAACTAATCTCCATATTGCCTAAAAGGTGATATTTCAATTTCTTTTCAAATGATTTGATCAAGCACAAAGTAAAGATCAAAGCTAATTTCCTCATCAAGTACGTCAAAGTAGAAAGCACAGGATCAAGGAAGCAATTTCATAGTTCACACAAAGGCAATGGCTGAACTAAAGGAATTCCATGGTTATTTAGATTGTTAAAGCACACATTACTAAACTGATAACTCAATATTATAGACTTAGTATAAACCAAAAGGCAGAGTCATCCGTATGCACCCTTCAAGAGTTCGTCAAAACAGCAAGCATACGACTTAGGGCATACATACACTTCTGTTGACCTCACTTTTAGAGTGAGTTCTCAACTTCCATATCATAGATCTAGAACTTTTATAGACACTAAGAGTTCCTTAATCTTAAGACACTTCTAGTGATTAGGTGAACATTTAACCTAAGCCTACAGACTTAGAGAGGTTAGCCTTAGGAATAGATTATGCCTTAGAGACTTAGGAAAACTTGCCTACCCTATCGCTCAAACCTAATCCATGCTTCTTTCCTCAAACCAAACCTCAAATTCAAACTCAAATCATAAATCCAATGCCAAATCAAATGATTGAAGCCCATGATCAAATTCAAATTCCAAAAAATTCTTTTTAAGCACTTTGATTTTATCTTATAGACTTAGCCTTAATCAAATTTAAGTCAACCCCAATTCATTAACTTTTCTCAAATATTCATTCAATCTCAAACCAAATTCTAACCCAAATTACAAATAAAATGATTGAGGCCCAAAATCAAATTCAAATTTCAAAATCCCTTCCTAAACCATATGAACCACCTTCATATGCTTACCCAAAACCCCCTTTAAATCAAACTTGATTGATTTCTTTATAAATCAATCATTCCCTCATTTATATTCATAAATATAAATGAAATCCAATCAAATAGCCAAAATCAAATCAAACTAAATCAAACCAAATCAAGACCTTTCTTATGCCACATGGACCTACCTTCATAAGCTTAATCAAATATCAACTTAAATCAACCCAAAATCAATTAGTTTCTTTATAAATAAATTATTCAATCATTTATATTCACAAATATAAATGAAACCCACCCTCCATTGACCAAAAATAAATCAAACTAAATCAATTTCCTACTTAAGCCCTTTTGACCTACATCCTTAGACTTGGTGGTCAAATTTACTTTCAAATCACTCCAAACTCAAGTGATTTTCTCATGAATAATTTATATCTTCATTTATATTCACAAATATAAATGAAATATAAATCCACATAGCCAAAACCAAACCCAAATCAAACCAAATTTCCAATTTTAGCCTTTTAAGCCAATTTCTTGAACTTGGTCAAAACCTATCCAAACCAATTCAAAACCCATGGATTTCTTCATAAATTAATCATTCTTTCAATCATCTACCTAAATTTAAAAATAAACTTTAATTAGCAAACCAAATCTAGGTTAACTCAAGTCAAACCCATGTTGACCCCTTTTGACTTGGAATTATCATATGAACCAAAATCCATTTGACTCCAAACCAATTGTAATTGGATTTATATTTTCATCCTAAATCCATGTATAAGCCAAACTAAACTTGAATCAAGCAATGATCAATCCAATTGACCCATTTAGGTCTACTTGACCCAAAGTGACCTAAAAAATCTTTTTGAGCCAAGTTATAATCCAATCGAAATTGGATTGAACCAAGCCCATCCAAACCTCATATCATGATCAACAATCATTCTAGGGCGATCAACTACCTTGAATTGGGTCAAACCAAGTCAACTTGGCCCTTTGACCAAGTCAACCTTTAGCCTAAATGAAACCCAAACTAGCCGAAACCCATCATATATCAAATTGATTGAAACCATTGATTCAAACCAATTCATAATCTATGATTGTACATGACCAAACCCTTAATTGAGCCAAACCAAGTCCAATTGGTTATTTGACCTAAATAGCTAAGAATGGGTCAAATCATGACTTAACCTAAATTGATTACAACCAATGGCTCATGTTTACTCCAAACCATTTATTGAACTTCACCAAAGCCATAATTAAGCCCAATTGGTCAACTTGACCTAGCCCAAATTGACCTAAAAGGTCATATTAGCCAAAATCTAAATTAAACTCAAATTAAACCAAACCAAAGTTTACAATCATTTTCAATTTATTGACTGCCACTTGAATTTGGTCAAATTGGTCAACTTGACCCATTTGACCCATTTAATTTCAAATGAGACAAAATCAAACCTAAGCCAAATTAATCAAAACCATTTATGCCAAAATTCTCCAAATCATCATATGATCCTAACCTAAGCCTTAGTTTAGCCCAATTTAACCAATTGGTCAACCCAACCCAACATGAACCCATTTGAACCCATTTGACCAAGTGAAGCCAATCCACCCCAAACCAGCCCATGGAACCCTAATGGCTGGCCAAACTCGATCCAATTTAACCATAGATCACTCCCAAACCAGCCCAAATCTAAGTGGGACCCAATCCAAGGGGTTTAACCATTGGATAAGCCTCCCCACATTGGATTCTTTCCATATAAAGCAAATTCCACTCTCCCATCACTTAGGTAACCATCGAAGTGCAAATAGAGTCCACCTAAGCTTCATAGCCCACCCTAGAACAACTAGGATCAACCATGGACTAAGGGGAGTTCACCTCCTCCCCTCTCAAGACAAACTGAGCACCCAAAGGACCAAGCTAACCCAATCTCCCATATATTGCCTTGAGCTCCCTACCACTAGTGCCTCCAACCCTAGTGTGCCACGTGGAGCTGACAGTGACCCCTCCGACACCTTGATGGCGGGAAATCGATAAAATTTTAGGGATGGATCCCATCCATCCATCACACATAATTGAGGGGTATACTCCTTCAATACGAGCAGCAATTATCATGATTCACATTCTCTAAGCTCCTTGAGTGATTTCAAAATCCCTCAGAGTTTCCTAGAGCACCACAAACCTCCCTTGATGGCCATTATTCTCTGTGTGTGAAATTGAAATAGGTGAGACCTCTCTTGATTCAAACCCACCCATTTCTCAACCAAACTCCAATTAAACTTTCACGTACCTTCACCACACCTAACCGAAGCCAAGAAAATCATCCCTTGAGTTCCAAAGCCACTGGAAGCCATACTTTGATCAAGACCGAAAGCAAAATAGGAGGAGTCTGGTCCATAGAGTAAATGACCTCAGATAAATCTTGCATGACTCACAGGCTTTATTTCTACCAAACAAAGCTACCTCGATCCACTACCATTAGCTCTTGTTAGGTAATTTCTCAAAATCAATCCTTATATGCAAAATGGGTTGTTCTTTTGTGAAGGAAAGTTCCATGTCAAGATTTCCACCATTGGATGTGTTGTCCCCTCTTCTTGATGGCGTGGGATCACTTTAATTAATCACGAGCTCGGTGAGCTCGGTCGCGAGAAAGATGGATGGTGTCCATTTTTTGCTACTCGTGAAAGAGACAGATCACAGGCCATCTGTTCCGCATCATTGGAACTGGCCATGATCAAATCGCGTAGAATCCCTTAATTTTTCCTTTGAAACCTCATATCTGATTGTAGCCGTTCGATCTTAGATTGGATGATCCAAGGGAAAGTGTGACCGTAATCTGAGTTAGCATCCCGATTTGATAACTTAAATGGCCAATCTCATTGTGCCATGTGGAAAGTGTGCCACATCAGCAGCCAAATGGCAGCATCGGGATTAGGGCTTTAATTAGGTTAATTAACCCTATTTTAAGCCTGAAACTTCTACTTCATAACAAATTGTATAAAAATATAAAAAATATAAATAAGGGAGCATTTTAAAGATATTTCAAAGGAGAATCCATTAAAATATTTATTAATTCATTTTGAATAGTATTTTATGCTTAATTAAGGTTTAATCAAAATTTTAATTACCTTAATTACTCTCTGATTAATTATCTAATTAATTTTAAACTTTCTAGAGATGTTTAGGGGGATGACTTCTACCTCCCCTATTTATCTTGGAATTTATTGGATATTTAATTAGGGAGATCAATAGATTAAGCCTTAATTACTCTCCTACCTTAATTAATGATAATTAAGCAAATGAACAGTAGATTAATTGATAAATTAAGCTTATTTCCATCTGTTAATAGTGAAAAATCTTAGGGAAATGGTTAGGGTTTACTCCTTATGACCATTTCATTAAGCCTTTTCATTTGTTTCAAATTAATTAAAGCTTAAGTAATTAGTTAGCCACTTAATTAATTAATTAAAAGAAAAAGGAGTATAATTATTTTAGAGCCTAATTGATTGTTTGAAATGACTTAGGGATTGGGATTGAGGCCTCTTCCTTGATCTCTTTTCCTAAGTTAATTTCATTATCCTAATTAAAAGATATAATCAAAAGATTTAATTAACCAATTAAGGGCTTAATTAGATTAATTTAAAATTCAATTCACTTCTAACTTTGATTAATCAACCTTGGGTAGTTCTTTAGATGTTCAATAGTCTAAAGAAATTTAATGAAATTATGATTAGCTTACATGTGTAAGAAGATCATAAGAGTAATTAAATCCCTTAAGACTAATTAGCTATTAATCATGAACCAATCGCATTAGGCCCCTTTCATTCCTTAAGAGCATTGCTAATTTACTTTCCATGTGGTTGCATATCATGTTGGCTCATTATTAATTAGTTAATTAACTTAAGGTAATATAGGTAAGGGTTTAATTAATAGATTTAATTCATACCTTAACCTAATTAAGCCATAAAATCAATTTAATTTCTTTTAATTAAATTAAATTAACTCACACATGGGGGAATGGGATTAGGATTAACAAACCTCTTTCATATCCCTTAAATTAAATCAAACATGAAATCAAAATGGCTTTAAGAAACTTTAGTTTATTTTAAATAAGCTTGTTTAATGTGATTATCCTTAGGAATTAGTTGGATTGAATGAAATTACATGCTTGTGTTACTTTATTTCTTTCCAATCATTATAAAATGGTGTATGTAACTTGATTCATGCATCCATTCCTTTCAAAAATTAATTAAATAAAATGATTTCCTTTATGTCAAATTTGCATGTGTTGACTTAATTAGAAATATGTGTATTATCACTATTAAATTTCAAATGTATTTTGAAAGCTTATTAATGAATAATAATATATATTATGACTTTAGTTACATATACATAGGAGGTGCATGTGAATATACTCTGATTACATGAAGTGAAGTCTCTTTCTTACATTCATATGTTGATTTGTATAAGTTTGAATGTTAATGGGTATATTAGTCTGGACATTCCGGGGATGCACGGCTTTAAGTAGCCCCAAGGAGATTCCTCCCTCACTCCCCTGGTGTAGAGCAATGGTGATGTACTAGTTTGATTTCATTCTTATTCATCTTAAAATTAGAATTTAGATAGAGCTTTAATTCATTTACACAAATAAATCAATTAAATAAGACTCTACTTTTTCATGGTTTCCTATTCTTATAGTTGCTTATACATCCATATGTATTTAAGAATAGCGGGTATATTAGTCTGGACATTCTGGGATGCACGACTTTAAGTAGCCTCAAGGAGGTTCCTACCTCATTCCCTTGGTGCAGAATAATGGTGACGTACTTGCTTTAAACTTTCATACCTTTGAATGTGTAGTTATCTAATGAATGAAAACCCCCCTCTTTCTATTAAAAATACATGCATTCATATCTTGTTCATGTGGTTGGATTGATTAATCATATAATGTGAAGTTCTTTTCTTATAATTTTGTATAAGAATTTAGATAGATCTTTAAATTATTATGACAAAATAACCTAATCAAATGAAATATCAATTCCTAGTACATTTTCTTACATTCATTATTTAAGTGTGCTGAGATATAAATTATTTGTATAGTTATATTTAGGACTTAATCATATGCATTCAATATATGATGGAAAGAAATGAACAAACATATGTTAAGTGATAGTAATTAATTCCAATTAATCTTAAGATGCCTTTCTTATTGAATGAGATTATTTAAAATAAACTTAAACTTAGGATTAATTTAAATTTTATCATAAGCAATTCACTAAAGAGAATTGATTAATTAATTTGCTTTAGATGTGACTTAAGGTAAGGATGAAAGAGAGTGATCCTCTCTTTCCATCTCTTTAGAACATTTAGTTATTAAGTTTAGGTCAAATGAAATTAAAGAAAATATTACATAAAATTCAAAAATCCATTAAGCCATTTAAAGTGAAACCACCCTTTATAATTAAATGCCCTTCACACTTAGAGAATGACAACTCTAAAGCCTAGTTAGAATATACCACACAAGCCTTAATACAGACACATTAGATTAAGTCACTACTTCTAACTTTATATTAAAGTGATGCATGGTTTGATGTATGTTTGTTTTGTGATGTGTTATTGTAGACTGGATGTTAGGGTATATACTTCGTAGATTGGATGTTAGGTCGTGATTAGCCTAATCATATTTTCTATAGAAGATTATGCTTAAGGGGTGCTTAAAATAAATATAAATACTCTCTTTTGCATGTTGCTTAACCCCTAAGCACAATCTAAATTAGGACAGGTGGATGGTTACCCATGTGCAGGGTGCTAAGTCAAAATTATACATATAATTGCTTGGATTGTATGGTGTGTTTAGCTAACACTTATTTTATAGGTGTGTAATTTTGCACTAGGAATTTGGTTAAGTGTTATGGGGGTTAAGGATGAACATTAGCCAAAAGGTTTAATCCTGGGGTGCTATGTGATGCTTAGAAGCCTATCAAGTCAAATGGAGTAAGTCAAATAAGGAAATGATGGAAGCATGAAGACTTGAAGACCCCCCATAACACTTATCATTTATAACTTGTAATTATTCTTTCATATACCGAGTTGTATAAGGGTAGAGCTCACCTACCCATTTTTCTTTTTAGATTGTGCGGTACCCAACTGGCCTATTATGCTTTTACGTTGAGTTTATAAATTATTTGATGATTTGTATACATTGTGTAGTAGAAATGGCATGCATTTTCTTAGTTTTTTTATATATGATTATTTAATGTGTGTCCTGGCTCTGATTAGGCTCTTAAGAAAAAATTAATCTTTCTACCCCAACTATAACTCATAACTAATTTTTTAAACAACTCATAACCTCATTTAAAGTCTAGGTATAAAATCAAGATAATTAAAAGATTTAACAACCCCTTAGCTGAATGTTGTATCTTTAATATCATGCATATCATGTTGTTTCATTCTTGTTAAGAGAGGGTTTCCATCCTTGCATGATAGGGGACGACTTGACCTTTGAGGGTCTCCCTTGTGGTGGAAAATACCTCTTTCTCTATGATTTAACCAATAACCCTAATTCATCATGCATTTAGATATATAAAATCATATAGTTGTTGTCAAAATGAAGAGTCCAAAATCAAATAAAATTTGATAAAATTTGCATTAGACTAAGTCATTATTCATACCGCTCATGTTCTAGTCTCTTAGGGAGTGAGTAAGGATCTTTCTAAAATAATAATAACTTAACCATCCTGCAAAACATATGACTTGACCACATAGTTTTAAAATGTAGGATGGGTTAGCTAGCTGCCACTCTAGGCAGTTATAAGTCCAGCAATCGGGTGATTTATCCTCTCTTGTGGAGGTAAACAATATACCCATTTTTTGCCTTAGATTTAGGACTTACTTTGGCCTTCACTAGAGCTCCCTAGAATTAGGATTTGAGGTTGCTATTTCCCCTTAGTCTACAAGCATAACTCCTCACCTCTTAGGTATTTCCATAATCTTGTATTGTGTGATTATAAGTCCTAGCTTTCTAACAAATTTTAACTCAAATACATAATTCTCCTCAATTTCAAATATATAAAGCCAACCATATGATAGATTGGAATGCTCACTAGGCTTCCTATTATCATGAGCATCTCCTACTCATCTCCTTTTGGCTTCGATAATAAGTCTCTTCTTTTGATCTATCCCACTTGATTTTCTAAACATAGTCTATTTATTGATAGTCCTATCTTTAAAATCTTTGGAGACAATAATTCTCTACTTTAATCGAGAGTATTCTTAAGAAACTCACCTTCTTTATGATGTAATTAACTATGGGGGATTTCCCCCGTAGGAAACTTTAGAACCTGATTTAAATAAACCCTACTTTATTCATCCTTGTAAAGTAGGAAAAAAATATTTGGTATATTCGAAGACCCATCATGCCTTAGGAGTCCTTATTAAGGTGATTAGGTCCATTATAAGGTAGTGATTTCTATCTTTCGAGATAGTGTACTATTACTTAATGTCATGCCTGATCACCTTAATAAGTACATATCTGCGTGTTGTCCCCCCATATATATCTAAAAAATAAACACCACAACTTCTTAACAAGTCAGTATGGATAAATCAGGTCAATATTTCATCAAGTCTATCAAGCTTAAAGCTAGGACAGAAGGAATTTTAAATCTCAAAGCAAATAAACTAATTCCTCCATCAAATCCAATCAAGCATGAAGCTAGGGTCGAAGAAAACCCAAATTTATATTGACATAAAAGAAAGATATCTTCAGCAAATCAATTGAAGTAGAGTGTAAATGGTGAAAGATGTTTTTCAACAAGCTATCAAAATTAAAGCTGAAGTAATTTGAGATTCACAGTCTGTTGACCAAATAGGAATGGGTTATGCCTTAGGGATATTAGGAAAACTTGCCTAACCTATAGCTTGAACCAAATCCGTACTTCCTTCTTTCAATTCAATTCCAAATTCAAATCAATCCCAAATTCAAATCAATTCCAAATTCAAATCAATTCTAAATTCAAATCAAATCTTCAATCAATTCCAACTACAAATGATTTTCTCAAATCATAAATCAAATCCAAATTTGAATCATCAATCAATTCCAAATCAAATGATTGAAACCTATGATTAAATTCAACTCCCAAAATCTTTTCTAAACCCTTTAATTTAACCTTATGGACTTAGCCTAATCCAAATCCAAATCAATTCCAACTCAAAAGATTTTCTCATAACATATTTATATTCTCATTTATATTCACAAATATAAATGAAATATAAATTCAAATAACTAAAACCAATTCAAAACCCAAATCCAAATCAAACCAAAATCTAACTTATGCCTTTTCAAGTCAAATTCTTGAACTTAGCCAAATCAAACTCAAATCAATCCAAACCCTTGGATTTTCTTCATGATTCAATCAATCCTTCCATCGTGAATCTAAATATAAATACAAACTTCAATCACCAAACTAAAATTAAATTGACCCAAGTCAAACCCATATTCACCATTTTGGCTTAAAATTGTCAAATGAATCAAAACCCATTTGACTCCAAATCACTTGCAATTGGATTCATATCTCAATCATAAGTTCATATGTGAGTTCAACCAAACTTGAATGAATCCTTGATCAAGTCAATTGACCCATTTAGGCTCACTTAACCCAAAGTGACCTAAAAAACCTTTTTATGCCAAATTCTAATCCAACCCAAGTTGGATTGAACTAAGCCCATCAAAGCTTCACATTGTGAGCAACAATCATCATAGGATGATCAATCACTTAAATTGGGTCAAACCAAGTCAACACTTAATCAAAATGAAATCCAAACTAGCCAAAATCCACCATACGCCAAATTTATTGAAACCATTGATCTAAATCAATTCATAACCAATGATTGAACATGATCAAGCCATCAATTGAGCCAAACCTAGCCCAATTGGCCACTTGACCCAAATTGACCCAACTTGACCTAAAAAGTCAAAATGGGTCAAATCTTGATCTAAGCCAAATTGCTTACAACAAATGAGTCAAATTTATTCTAAAGCGAGTGTTGAACTTGACCAAAGCCTCAATTAGCCAACTAGACCCAACCTAGCCCAATTGACCATGAACCCAACTTGACCTAAAATGTCAAATCAACTTGAAATCAAACTAAACCAAAATTGATTGAAACAAATCTTGCAATACATTTCAAATGATCAAACAAGCCTAAACCAACCCATGACCTAACCTAATTGGGTCAAATATGTCAAATTAGTCAACTTGACCCATTTGACCTAAGTGAACTCAAATGAACCAAAACCAAATATAAATCAAATTGAACCAAACCAATGATACCAAATCACTTAAATGGTCATATGAACTTGACCGAATCCTTAGTTCGACATAATTTGACCAATTGGTCAACTTGACCCAAGTTGACCCATTTTGACCTAAATAAGTCAACTTAAGCCAAATCATATCAAATCAACTCCAATTTCATTGAAAATTAGCACAACCCATTTTTTTAATAATTTCAAATATGTTCAAATCAAAATTAAAGCCAAATCATAATTTTACCCTTAGGTCAAAGGGTAACCTATGGCCAAATCCACTTGGAATTTGGTCAATTTCTTTTCATGGCCACTTGGCATCCTCCTAGTGGACCATTTGGACACCAAGGGAGGTGGTGAACATGACCCAATGGGTTTGGGTGAGCCAAACCCAACCCAAGGAAAAAAATAACCCCTCAATTGGATTTTCTCCACTTAGAATCCATCCTACACCTATTTAACACATGTGCACCTCCACCATTCCACTACTCTACCAAAACTGAAGCACATGGAGCTCCTAATAACAAAACAACCCATTCAATCAGAGAAACTGATCAAAAATGGAAGAACAAGCTTCTCCCATCCCATCCAAGTAGGGGGAGATATACTCCCCCTCATTCCCACTCAAACCAACTCTCTTGCATTCGATTGAGCTCAGAGGATCAAAAATAAGGATTCACAAAGTTCCCTAAGCATTTCCAAGCTCTCTCAAATTTCCCTCTCTCGATTTTCTCCATAGTTGAAATAGGGGAGGTGGGAGAAATTTCCACTTCACTCAATCCTCAACCAAACCCCAATTCACTTGGCAAGCACCATCAAGGAGGCAAGTCAAGCTCACCCAAAGCTTTTCCCAAGCATCCAAGCCACGGAAGGGGACCTAGGCCAAAGCCGCAAGCCATTGAAGGGAACTTTGGTCAATTGGCAGATCTACTTCAAATTGAACCTTAAAAATTTTAATAGAGCTTCGTCTCCACTAAAAAAAGCTACCTCCACCACTGGAAGCGTTAGTGATAGCCTCCGACGAGGTATGACTCAAAACCGAGCCTCCATTGAAAATTGATTGGTCTTTTGGGAAGTTAATTGTAATCCCAATAGAATTCAATCGTTGGATGTTCTTCCCTATGCTTCTTGATGGTGTGGGTTGAATCTCAGCATAATCTAAGCTCAAGTTAGCTCAGATCAAGCCATGGAGAACGGAGGACCTCCATCTTCCGCAGGCAAAGGCAAGGATGAATCATGGGTTGTCCATCCCGCATGTTTTGGATGGACGACCCTGATTAAAACATGCTAGATCTACTGATTTAATCCCTTATAACTACAATTTTAATCCTGACTATCTGATCCTTGATCGGATGGCCTAGGGGAAAGTGCATCGCACCACCAACTGACATGGCATGCGATGTGACAACTTAAATAACCAATCCCATCGTGTCATGTGGGAAGTGCCCACCGCATCAGTATCCCACATGACGCTAATAGGATTAGTTATATAATTAGGTTATTTAATTACCTATTAATCACAGAAACCTAATAAATTCATAACTAAATGTAGAAAAGTCCAGAAAAATGCAAACTCAAGTTCATTTTAAAGATAATTCAAAGGGGAATAATATATAATTAAGTTTAATGGATTTTGAACAATATCATTCACTCAATTTGGGTCTTATTGGGAATGTAATTATGTTAATTACTCCTTAATTACTTCAAAAATTAATTCAAGACTCCCTAGGGTTACTTAGTGGGATGACCTCTGCCTCTCTTGATTTTCTTAGAATTTATTATTGGATTAATTTAGGTAACTGCTTATTTCATCTCTAATCACTCCCTTAATTAATTAAATGATTAATTAACCTATTCAATGGTGATAAATTCATTAATTAAGCTTATTAATCACCTTGGAATAGTGGATAGACTTAGGGAATGAGATTAGGATTCTTTTTCAAATCTTTTCCCTAAGTCTATTTCATTTGAATGAAGACTTAATTAATTTATAAATTGATTATTGATTTAATCACTTCATTAAATAGCTTAATTAACCCAAACTCAAAACCAAAAATTAATCCATAAATTTAATCATCTAAATCTGGGTAGATTCTTAGGTGTTCAAAAGCCTAAGGTAAGTTTAGGAAATTATAATCAACCCACATGTGTGGGAGGGTTATGAAAGTACTTAATGAAAACCCTTTAGCTTAATTAATCAATGAGCCAATTGCATTAGGCCTCTTTTTTTTCTTAGGTGCATTGATTTACATTCCATATGGTTGCATATCATATGTTGGCTCATAATTACTTGAATAATTATGTTAAGGTGGTATAGGTAAGATGTAATTAATGGATTTAATTTATACCTTAACCTAAACAAAACATAAAATCAATCTAATTATTCTAAAATTAAACTAAACTAACTCACACATGGGGGAAATGGGTTAGGACCATCAAACTATTTTCACATTCCCTAAATCAATTCAAACTCAAAACTAAAAATGACTTTAAAGAATTTTGATTCACTTTGAATAATCTTATTTGATAAGATTGTTGTTAGGAATTAATTAGGGTGAATGAAATCATATGCTTATATCACTTTATCTTTTTCCAAGCATGCTAAATGTTGCTTGCCATATGAAACCATGCATTCATCTCTTTTGTAAAATTAATCAAATAAAATATTTCCTTTATGTCAAATTGCATGTTTTGGCTAAAGTAAGAATTTGAGTGGCTATTATCACTAATTAAACAAAAAAAATATTTTCTAAACATATAAATAAAATATTGTAAAATGAAGTGATGCTACTTATAAATATTTATAAGCTTGCATGTGATTATAGTATGAGATGTGCTTTATGTGATTTTCTTCTCTTCTCTTAACATGGATTTGGATAGGATTTGCAAAGTGTATAGTTCATTTGAAAAGAACTTAACACTTGCTTAAATCCATTCCTATACATTTCCATGTTATGACTTAGGAAGAATCCTTACATTACACATGTAAATTAAACAACCAAATTAAACAAAAATCTTTTGCATGATTCTCCATCCATTCATTTATTTTTGTACATGCACTTATATTTAAAAAAAGTGGTATATTAGTCCGGACATCCCAAGGTTGTGAGGTTTTAAGTAGCCATAAGTAGATCTTGTACCTTACACTCCTGGTGTAGAAAATAATGGTGTCGTACTCACTTATATTTTTTATACATGTGAATGTGCATTTTGTTAATGATTTAAAAGAATCCCTCTTTTCCTTTTAATAAAAAATCATGCATTCATGAAATACTCAAATTTTCCTAAACAACATCTCTTAGCATTCATCATCAAAGTGTGCTAAAGTTTTATATTTACATGTATAGCTATGCTTAGGATCATCCATGTGCATGGTATATATGGTGGAAAGAAATAAATGGTTGTGTGTTATGTGATAGCAATTCACCTTAATTAATCCTAAGATGCCTTTCTTATTGAATAGGTTTAGTTAGAGTAAATCTAAACTTAAGGTTAATTAGAACACTTAACAAAACATTCACCAAAATAATTATTAATGAATCTACCTTAGAAATTACTTAAGGTATGGATGAAAGAGAGGTCCTCTTCTCTTTTCTTCTCTTTACAAAACTTAGTAATTAAATGTAGGTTCACTCTAAACCAAATCAATTAATAAATAAAATTAACAAATCAACTAAATCACTTAAAGTGAAACCACCCTTCTAAGTTAAACCTCTCACACTTAGAAAATCTCAACCTTAAAGCCTAGCTAAGACATGCCACACAAGCCTTAAATGGCACACACATTAGGCTAAGTTACAATTTCTAGCTCTATGCTAGGGCGATGCATAGTTTGATGCCTGACTATTTTGTGATGTAATGTCTTAGCCTGGATGTTAGGGTGCATTTGCGTAGACTGGATGGTAGGGCAATCTTAGCCTAATCATGTCTTCTGTAGGGGATTGTGCTTAAGGGGCACTGTAATAAAATATAAAAATGCTTTTGCTATGCAAATTGCTTATACCCCTAAGCATAATCCAAATTAGGACAGGTGGACTTGGTTACCCATGTGTGGGGTGCTAAGTCCAAATTATTCATATATATTCTTGGGTTGTGTGGTATGTTCAGCTAATCTCTATTTTGTAAGTTTAGTTAGATTTGCTTTTCCCATTTTCATGTAATTTTATAATTAAGATTTAGAATGAATGTTATGGGAGATTAGAATGAACATTAGTCATAAGACCAAGTCTTATGCACCATGTGAAGCCTTGGAGAAAGCCATGTTCCAACCATGCCAGAAAAAAGAAGGAGGGAAAGAAGCAAAATGAAAATGAAGAAAGAAGAAATGAAGAAATGAAGAAATGAAGAAATGAAGAATGAAGAATGAAGACCCCCATAACATGAATTTCTTCTAAATTATAATTATTCATTTGTCATCCAAGTTGTATAAGGATAGAGCTCAGCTACCCACATTTTTTTTTGGGTTTGTGCAGTGGAGCCCAACCACACTTGGCCTCTTATTCTTTTGCGCTGGTTTCATAAAATTGTTTGATGTTGTTTAGCTTGTGCAATTAAGACGACATGCTTTTCTCTAGTTTCTTCATTGATTGATGAATGGCCTGGATGCGATTAGGCTCTTAGAGAAAAGTAAATTTTTTATCCAATTAGTCAACTCAAAATTAAAATTAAATAACTCATAATCTCACCTAAAGCTTAGGACATAAATCAAGAAAAATAAAAGATTTAGCAATCCCTTAGCTAGATGTTGTATGTTTCACATCATGCATAAAATCATCTTGCTTCCTCCTTTGCTAGAGAATATGACTTTACCTTTGAGATTCATGGTGGAAACACACCTCCTTCTTGCTGATTTTGGCCCATAACCAATTTCTCATGCATTAGGCATATGAATCCCATTGCTTGTGTCAAATAAATTATCTAAAAAAATTGAAATAAAACTTAACAAAATCTACATTAGATTAAGTCATTACTCATGCCATTCATGATCTAATTTCTTAGGAAGTGTGATTAAGGACTTAGTCTTCCTTCTAAATAAACAACAACTTAGCTATCTTGCACAAGCATAAGACTTTCCTACATGTATTTAAAATCGTAGGAGGAGTTAGTTGGCGGCCACCTCCAGGCTGTTGTAAGTCCAACAGTCGGGTGGTTTTAGATAAACCATATGCCCATTTTCGTCCTTAGATTTAGGTCATGCCTTGGCCCTCGGCAAGGCTCCCTAGATTTAGGATCTGAGGTTACTTTTTCCCTTTGTGGACTACAAGCATAAATCCTCGCCTCTTAGGCATTTTTGATCTTGTGTCATGGAATTACAAGCCCTAAATTTCTAATAAAAATTCAACTCAAACACATTATTCTTCTCAAATTTCAAAAATATAAAACCCAATCATAGGATAGTTTGGGATGCTTACTAAGCTTTCTACTATTATGGGCATTCCCTACACATCTCCTTTTTGGTTCCAAAAATAACTCTTTCCTTTTTGCTCAAATCCCACTTAATTTTCCAAAAAAATAACCAATTGATTGATAGTCCTATCTTTGAAATCTTTGGAGACAATGATCATTTAACTTAATCAAGAGTATTCTTAAGGAATCTGATTCCTTAAGATATAATTAACTATGGGGGTTTGCCTCCATAAGGAACTTAAAGAACCAGTTTAAAATAAACCTTGCTTTACTTTTTCATGTAAAGTAGGGGAAGAATCTCTGGTATATTCGAAGACCATCTCCTTAGGAGTCCTTATTAGAAGATTGGGTCCATTGTAGGGTGATGACTTCTGTCTCTTGAGATAGTACTTCATTCCTCAATGTCATACTCGATCACCTTAATAAGAATATCTTTGGATTTATGTGGTGTCCCAACATACACAAACAATTATTTATATGTTTCAAATCCCACAAAGGTTTTTGGAAGATAAAGATTAAAAAAAACACCCACACGATCGACATGAAAGGTCAACCAATTTTCAATAAATATGGCTCGCTGCATGCTCGAGTCATATTTGTTAGGGGCAATTATTGACCTTCATATATGTCACATCAATCGAGTCAAGCTCACGAGCTAAATTTGTCGAGCTTCTGATGCAACGATGCACAAATCAAAGTTAAAATACATTTGACATAGCTGAAACTAGTTGAAATGACTTTCGATTGATGAACAGACTTCATCATTGCATGCAAAACATCAAAATTAATAAGAATATACATATTTCATAATTTGATGGTCGACTAATCAAGAAGAAAATTCATCAATGTACCTACCTGCATATCGAGGTTGGGAGGCTACGATGATATCTAGACAATCTCCGTTCACAAAATTTATCACTCCGTTAGTATCAAAATATCAAAACCTATCAAATGAGACTATTTTGCTCAATTGGATGAGTCATCGAATATCGAGTGATTGAAAGTGATGATATATAATTTTGAACTGAAATTGACTCAATTCAATGCTGACTTGAACCAAACGGCCTTCGATCATGAAACAGACAATGTCGTTGCATCTAAAACATCAAAATAACTTAAAATCAACTTATATAATAACTATATAATAACTTCTTCACAAAAATAAAAATTTTGGTTTATTTCCACTCAAATAAGCATAAGCCCTATATATACTCCTAATACCTAACCTTAACTCTCCTATTAACAACCTCCACTCTAATTCAAGCATCGCATGTCTCTCACTCTCATGCTCCCTTCTGATCGAAGGCCAACTGAGAAGCAGCTAAGAAACTCCCAAACCAAGCGGCCGACTTCCTCACATCCTGTCTTGCTCATCTTAGCCAAAGGGAATGAACCCTTCTTTCTCTACACGTGACTGTTCATCCTCTCTGTCTCTCGCATGACTTCCCATCTCTAGCATAGCAATTAAAAGCTGCATGAACAGAGCCTCTGTTCCTTCCTCCCAACCACACAAGCCTCTCCGGTCTATCTTGCACTCTATCGTGATTCCACATGTGAGCAGCTGCCCGATCTCTCCGATCTCTCCTCTCCATCCATCCAAAATAGCAGCTGAACAGATGCAAGCCACATGCCACTCTATCCTCCTACTCTCATTTTCTCTTGGACAGGAAACCCAAACTAGCCGAGCCACTCTCTCCATCCCTCCCTCAACTACCCGAGCCGCTCAGCCTTTCATCCTCTCCCTCTTGCATTGATATTTCCTTCTCAACTAGCCGGTTGCATGAAATTGATCTCTCTTCCTATATCTATATTCTGACATTTAATCATATGGCTACACTTAAGGTAAAGCAGAGGTCTGAAATTTTTAAACTTCGTAGGGTTTAATATTCTTATTTTTCTACTTGTTTAAGCAAAGAAACCTTGATTATATCCTGCCGCCAATATATCTAATTTATCTTTAAAGTCGGTGGCTGTCTTTTCAATAATAGCAAACAAGGTGAAATTGGCTAAACTTACATGAGATTTCCTTCACTCATTTGATGTTTGAAAAGGAGAGAGTGGAATGGAGTTTAGAATCGATGCAGTATTGTGGTTGTTATTTTTGTTTGATATGCTCAAAGAGTCAAAAGATGAGCGACATAGTGATAGGGTTGTGATGCGATGTGGTCATTTTACTTGTATCCTGTTTGCCTCATCTCTATGTATTCATAAAAATAAAATTATAAGAAGTACAGTGATTTTAAGTACCTCCTCGTTGCTCTTGCACAATAGAAAAATCTACCAGACATAAGTACTCATGCATGGTGCTTCAGCATGATGAGCAAATCAAGATGCTTTTTATACAGGTTTGAAGGCCTATGTGATGCTTCTCATAAGCACGGGGTGAAAAAAATCACTCAATCATGGTGTCACAAGGCACCTACCATGCACGCTTCCTATAAGTGTGGTAGGAAGACCTTAGCACTCTGAATGCAGCCCCCTACATGGGGATGGCACCGGGAGGTTACCGAATTTCATTTCAAATACTTGTGCATATTCCTGCTTAGTATATTAAATTCTTGTGCGTGTTGTTTCAATATAATTGTAAATATTTGATAGACATAAGTACTTGTGCATGTAGCTTCAGCATGGCGAGGAAACCACGATGTATCTTATGCAAGTATTGAAGGCCTACGCAGGCTTTCTTAAGCATGGTGGGTTTAGAAGATTCTCTAAGCCACGGTGTCGCAAGACACTGACTATGCATGCTTTCTTAAGTATAGTAGGAAGGCTCCAACACTCTCGATGTATCCCCTTACATGATGATGTTGAGAGGCTGCCGAATTTCATTCCAAACACCTATGTATTGGAGGCTTATGCACGTTTTCTTAACTGTGATAGGTTTAGAAGATTCTCTAATCCACCGTGTCACATGACACTGACAATGCATGCTTTCTTAAGCAAGGTAGGAAGGCTCTAGCACTCCAGAAGTAGCCCCTACATGGGGATGATGCCAGGAGGTGGCCTAATTTCATTCTAAATACTTGTGCATATGCTTACTTTGAAAATTAAACATCTGTACTTGTTGCTTCAATAAAAGTACTCGTGCATGTTGTTTCAACGTGGCAAAGAAATTCTATTCTTGCTTCTTTTATGCAGGTATTGAAAGCCTATGCACGCTTTCTTAAGTGTGGTAGGTTTAGAAGATTCTCTAAGCTGTAATGTCATAAGATACTGATTATGCATGCTTTCTTAAGCATGGTAGGAAGGCTCTAACACTCTTGATGTAGCCTCCTACATGGGGATGATCGAGGCTTCCAAATTTCATTCCAAATACTTATGTGTTGAATGCCTATGCATGCTTTCTTAAGCATGGTGGGTTTAGAAGATTCTCTAAGCCGCAGTGTCGCAAGACATTGACTATGAATGCTTTCTTAAGTATGGTAAGAGGCTTTAGCCTCTCGATGCAGCCCCTTATGTGAGGATAACGTCAGGAGGCTGCCAAATTTTTGTCATACTCTGAACTCACACATGACTTAAATAGAGATTGAGCATAATTAAAATAAGGCACTTAAACCAAAAATTAATCTAATCAAGCTTAAGTTTACTATCAAATTAAGATCAAAATTAATGAGTAATAAAACTTTAAAAAAAATTATATCATAATAACTTAGATTTAAGAAAGCTTAAATGGAATTTAATGAATATTCTACAAACAATAAATATCAGACATGATGAATTTATAAAGATTTAAAATTTTGCTAAAGAGAATGCACAAAGTCTTTCAATAAAAACTTGAAGTTGCATTACATGATATATTGGTGGAAAAAAATGGCTTGACGAATCTGAACAGAATTTACAGCAATCTTATAAGCTCATCGACAGGCACGAGCTTGGTCCTATTGAAGTTTGAGAATCCAATGAATTCAAAACCAAATGCAAAATAAATAGTATTACTCTAACTGATTGGATAAGAATTAAAATAATGCCACCTAATATGTAACATGTTGTACAAGCAGACATAAGGTGTTAATTAAAGCTTCAAATGAACTATTGCTTACATTATGAAGCGAGCTTATATTCAAACTTATCATCTCAAAATGTATGTAAACAATCAAAATTTTAATGAAATGAATGGTACACAAATCATGAGGTAATCTCATGCTCAGATTTATGATATCGAGATTCACTTAAATAACTCAATGGAGTGAGATTTACACACATTATGATGCATGATTAAAATCTAAATTTAATGCTTAAAATGTGTGCAGGAATTCTTAAATCACACGCATGGGCCCTAACACTGTACTGAATGCATGACTTTAGTGTCTGAGGGTGCTGCACATGTTGATTCTCGGTTGGGTCTTAGGACTGACATCGGGTTAACTATTGACCTTACTTTTGGAGTGAGCTTTCCACTTCTTCATCCTAGGCATAAGGACTCCTCTAGACATTAAGAGTTCTTTAGTTTTAAGACACTTCTAGTGATTAGGTGAACACTTAACCTAACTCTAGAGACTTAGAAGAGTTAGCCATATGAATGGGTTATGCCTTACGGGGTATTAGGAAAACTTGCCTACCCTTGCTTGAACCAAATCCTTACTTCTTTCTCAAGTCAACTTCAAATTCAAATCAACTTGATTCAAATCAACTCAATCAAATCAAATCAACCTCAAATTCAAATCATTCAAATCAAATCAAATTCAATTTCAATTTCAAATTCAAATCAATTCCAAACCAATTCAAATCTTCAAATCCAAATCATCAATCAATTCCAAATCAAATGGTTGAATTCAAATCCTTAAATCTTTCCTAAACCCTTTGATTTGATCTTATGAACTTAGCCCAAAGCCAAATCACTCCAAATTCAAAAGACTTTTCATAACTCATTTATATTCACAATATAAATGAAATATAAATTCAAATAATCAAAACAAATTTAAAACCCTAATCCAAATCAAACCAAAATCCAACTTGTGCCTTTTCAAGTCAAAGTCTTGAACTTAACCAAATCAAATCTCAATCCAAACCTTGGATCTTCTTCATGATTCAACCCTTCAATCACAAACCAAATATGAACACAAACTTCAATCATTGAATCAAAATCAAGCTAACCCAAGTCAAACCTCATATTTTTCAAATAAATCAAAACTCATTTGACTCCAAATTACTTGCAAATAGATTTATATTTCAATCACAAGTCCATATGTGAGTTCAACCAAACTTGAATCAAGCCTTGATCAAGCTAAATTGACCCACTTGACCCAAAGTGACCCTTTTGAGCCAAATTAATCCAACCCAAATTGGATTGAACTAAGCCCATCTAAGCCTCACATTATGAGCAACAATCATCCTAGGATGATCAATCACCCAAATTGGGTCAAACCTAGCCTATGATCGAGTCAACCCTTTAACCCATATAAACCTAAACTAGCTAAATTGCAATCTAAATCAAATTGATTGCAACCAATAGGCTCAAGTTCACTCCAAATTGTTTATTGAGCTTGACCAAAGCCTCAATTAAACCCAATTTGACCAATTGGTGAACCTAACCCAACTTAGCCCAATTTAACCTTAATGGAAAAAATCAACCTAAAACCCAATCAAATCCAAATTGAACTTAACCAAAGCCTACAATATATTCTAAATGATCAACCTAATCCAAACCAAGCCATGATTCAAGTCAATTTGGTCAATTGGGTCAAATTGGTCAACTTAGCCCAAATTTAACCTTAAGGATCAAATTGGCCAAAGTCCAAGTTAAATCCAAATTAAACCAAACTGATTGAAACCAATTGAACCATTGCAATCCAAATTGTTATTTGAACTTGACCTAACTTTTGGTTTGACCTAATTTGACCAATTGGTTAACCTAACCCATTTTGACCCAATTTGACCCAAATAAAACCAGATGAACTTCAAATGACATGAAATTTGGTCCAACTTACTTTTGACTCATTTCAAATTTGCTCAAATCAAATTCAATGACCACTTGCCCATGGGTCAAAGGCATCCCATGAGAAAATACACTTGCCCAAGTGGTCATTTCTCTTCCTTGGCCACTTGGCACTCATTCATTGGCCCACATAGGCCCACATAGGCACCAAGGACACTGATTTTTTGACCCAAGGAGTGGTTGGGGCAGCCATGACTCATGGGGAGGTGAAATCACCTCACCTCTCCATTGAAACACTTTTCATGAAGGAATCTCACCTTTCCTTTGCTAGGACACCCATTTGTCCTTTATGGCAACCACTTTCCATGCCTTAGCCAACCAAAATGAGCCACCTATGATGATTCTCTTTCATTCCCAACCACCCCAACCCAAATGATAATATTTTGGAGCCAAAATTCAAAATGAAAGGGATTTTCAGCCACTTTCAAACCAAGGTATTATAGGCTGAAGAACTCTTCCATTCCCCCCTCATTCTCCTTCTCCTAGAACTCTCAACCCATTATCTATCATCCTCACTTCATTTTTGAGAGAAATACACCAAAACTAAGTGAATTTTGGCGAGGAAATGGCGATTACAGGTGAAACCTTTGTTACGACATGAAGGAGAAGATCCAAGCTCATTCCAAGGCCTCTTCTCCCACTCAACAATGTAATCGGGTCATCACCGCTGCCGAAAATCATCCTCAGTGAGGTAATTTTCAAAAATCATAGCCAACCTTAGGATCCTTCATTTGTGATAATTTTTTATGTGATTTTAAAAATTTACCCTAGATAATGCTGCATTTTTATTTTATATCATTAATTAGAAAATAGAAGTTTTTTGGTGTGAATCAAGCGTGAAAATGAGTCTATTTGGATAAGTTTTTATTTAGAATTTCTCATTTTTTCTTAAATCCATTGATTTTACCGTTCTGCCGGACGCGAACCATCCGATCCCAATTCACATCGGACTCAAATCACATGCCACCGCGATCTCATCCTTCAGATCAGTGGATGCATTTTGGATCGTCCGATCTATGGTCAGATGGTCAAGAGTAAATCGTGTGTAGTCACTTACGCCACGATTCCGCCAAATGGTGATGCGCGCACCGCGTCGATGGTGCACGTACACGCCAGACCGCGCATCCAATCGCATGGTGCAACATGGCGCTGTGTTGCCACGCCGTGCGCGGCTATAAGCTAAATTGAAAAACCGGATTTTCTGATTTAAAAAATCACTTAAATCACCTAAAACTTCAACAATTCATAGAAAATAAAATACTTGACAAAAAATTACAAACAAGGGCTCGTTCGATTTGTCTTTTTAATAGGAGTCCAACAAACCAAAAATCCCTAAATTTTACTAAATATTTTGAGCTTAACTTGAGTTTTAGTAAAAATTAAATTTTATTAATTAAACTAAAAATACTTGTGAGATTAAGTTAAAATTTTCAGAGATTAAAATTGAAGTTAAAATACACCCACCTTAAAACTTTTAACTCAAAATGACCTTTGTATTAGAAGTTATTGAATTTTGAGTTTCAAATGATTTATTTTAATAAAATAAATTAATAAACTTTATAAAACTCACTTAAATCAATTAAAACTTCCTAAATTCATAACTAATTATAGAAAAATTCAAAAAGTACAAACTCAGGTTCATTTTAAAGATACTTCAAAGAAGAATCTAAAAACATTATTATTAATTAATTTTGAATAGTGAATTTGGCTTAATTAAGGATTAATTGGAAATATAATTGGCCTACAATTAATCTCAAACTTTTTATGTATATCTATGGGGATGACTTCAGCCTCCCCTATTTTTTGAGATTTTATTGTTTGCTTAATTAGATAAATCAATGGATTAAGCATTAATCACCTTCTTAATATAATTAGTGACCATTAAGCAAATTAATAGTAAACTAGCCAATCAATCAAGCGTGTTAACCTCTGTTAATTATGATGAAATCCAAGGAAATGGATTGAGACTCCCTCTTCCAATCTTTTCTTTAATTCTTCTCTAATCCCTCTTAAATTATTAATTAATTAACACCTCTTAATTAATTAATCAACAAAATTAATCAAAACCCAAATCATATCTGAACCTTAATCAATTAATTGAAAGGATTTAGGGATTGAGATGTAGGCTCTCTTCTTTGTCACTTTCTCTAAGCCCATCTCACTTTAGTTGACTAAGGCTAATTCAAATTTAATTAACTAATTAATGAACTTAATTAATCTATTGAATCTATTTCTCTAATCTAATCTTGGGTAGCTCTTTGGGTGTTCAAACCCAAAGTAAGAGATAATAAAATTATGGTTAGCTCACATGTGTGAGAAAATCATAAGAATAATTAGGTGAGCTCCTTAAGCTTAATTAATTAATCATTTATGAGCTAATTGCATTAGCCCCCTTTCATTTCTTAGGAGCATTGAAAATTTAATTTTTCATGTGGTTGTATATCATATTAACTCATAATTTTTTAATCAATTAACTTAAGGTGATATAGGTAAGGTTTAATTAATTCATTTAATTCATACCTTAACCTACCTAAACCATAAAATCAACTTGATTACCTTCTCATTAAACCAAAATTAACATACACATGGGGAATGGGATTAGGACCAACAAACCTCTCTTATTTCACTGGGGATGAGAATTTAATTGGATGACTTATGGTTTGAGGCTCCATTGGGGAGAGGTCATGATTTAGTTTTGAGGGCACTTCTGCTAGAGATATGAGGTTGGATCTGTTAGGGATAAAGTATATTTAAATTTAGACTCCCCTAGAGGGAGGATGGTGAATCGGATGAAATGGACCCTATCGGTGTGCGAGGGATCCACTAAGAAGGGGCTAACTTTAGCCTATACATGTCTTAGATTTATAAATCTAAAGGGATAGTCTACTAGCCATCAGGTAGGACTAACCAACCTAAGGGTTGCCTTTCGGTGTGCAATGATTAAGCCAGGAAGAAAGCTTGTAGACTTACAATTTTTTGAACAAGGCACCATCAGTGATCAGCTTGATACAATAAATCAACTCGACCTAAGGAGACTATTTGAGCAAGTGCCGCTGTGGACTCACATTGACTCAAGAATAGGCAGAAATAATTTAATTTTAGATGAATTTCATCAGTGTGCAATAGATCCACTAAGATGGGGCTAATATCGCGATAGCCCTATCTTTTTATAAATCCAAAGGGAAAGTCTACCGGTGAGGTAGAGCTACCAACCTAGGGGTGCCTTTCGTGTGCAATGATCAAGTTGGGGAAGAAAGCTTGTAGACTTACAACATCCCAAACAAGGAACCACTAAGGTGATTAGATAGCATAACAAATCGAACCCCTAAGCTACCCATCATGAACGATCGTCTTTGGATAGAATGCATGTTATACTTACATCTTCCAAAGTAAGGACGATCGATGGGGTGTCTCACAGGACACAACAAGTCTAACTCGACCTAAAAATACAGAGAGTACACCCGTGGACTTATCTCAACTCAAAAGTAGGCCATTCATAGGAGAGTTTTCCGACACGCCTCTAAAGATAGAATGTCCGCTTGGGAAAAGATACCGCTAAGATATATATATATATATATATATATATATATATATATATATATATATATATATATATATATTTATGTTTGTGTGGGACTTGGTGTGTGCAGAGATGACACTGAGAATGAGCTCATATCAACCTAGTCCTATATCACTAGACCAAGGGAGAATGCATATCGCGAGACAAATTCTCCATTCAGGGGTGGCTACTAGGAAAGGGGATTGTCCAATCCAAAAGTAACGTGGTAGTGTCTAGATGGGATGGCGTGATCCAAATAGAGTGCCCAGGGTGGTCTAAGGGCTTTATCTAAAATCCTATAAAAAAGCCTATAGGTATATGGTGGCCAACTCAAAGAGCAAGCGTAGTAGTATTACATCTGCCAAGAGTAGTGTATCCACCGAGTGGGTCGCTATCAGCATAGCAAACACCAACCAACCTAAGGTGTCTGTCAGTGTGCAACAATCAGTCTAGGAAGAAGGCGTGTAGACTTACATCTCCCTAAAGAGAAATTGATTATCGAGATAGTATATCTTCGGCTCGACAGGTGATATCTATCCTAGGGCGACTACCAAGTGGGGAGTCCCAAGGACTGGACCCAGACTTGAAGTAGTCAGGAGAAAAGAAGCCATTGGGGGACTTACCCTAAACCTCAAATATACTCGACCCAATCAGTGCATGATGGTTAGTTCAAGAAGAAAGTGTGTAGGTTTACATCCTTTTAAACAAAGTCATCATGACGTAGCTTACCAGCTGCGCAGTAAGGCCTACCAAACTAAGGCTCACCCAAAAGCAATGTGGAAAGTAGCACTTACATCTTCTTGAATGAGGGACCACTAAGGTGACACACCAGGTGGCATGCCTCACTTAGAAGCAAATGAGTGAGTGCATTAAGCTCGAGATAAGAGATATGTGTTTATGTGTTTGTCATATATACAAAAAGCATGATGGAGTTTACATCTTCTTAAATAGCGAAGCTGTTTAAGAGCAAGCATGATGACCTTTGGAGGTCAATGACCTCTAAGACTCATAGACACTAAGAGTTCCTTAGTCTTAAGACACTTCTAGTAATTAGGTGAACACTTAACCTAACCCTAGAGACTTAGAAGAGTTAGTCATAAGGATAGGTTGTGCTTTAGGGAGTTAGCTAGGCTTGCCCACCCTATAGCCCAAACAAATCCTTGCTTCCTTCCTTCAAACCAAATCCCTTCCTAAGCCCTTAGATTTTATCTTATGGACTTAGCCTTAATCAAATTCAAATAAAACCCCAATCCAATTGATTTTCTCAAAATCCAAATTTCAATCTCAAATCAAATTCCAAATCATAAACTAATTCCAAATTCAATGATTAAAACCCATGATCAAATTCAAATTCTAAAATCTCTTCCTAAGCTATATGAACCACCTTCATATGCTTAGTCAAAACTCCTTCAAACCAACTCAAACTTGGTTGATTTCTTTATAAATCAATCATTCATTCATTTATATTCAAAAATATAAATGAAATCCAAGTTTAAACCCTTTAAACCAAATCAAAATAAATCAAACTCCTAATTTTAACTCTTTTAGCCAAATTTTTGAACTTGGCTAAATGATACTTAAACCAATTAAAAACTCATGGATTCCTTCATGATTCAATCATCCCTACAATCATTGACCCAAATATAAACATAAACCACAATTATCAAACTAAATCCAAGTCAACCCAAGCCAAGTCCATGTTAACCCTTTTGGCTTGAAATTGTCATATGAACTAAAACCCATTTGGCTCTAAATCAATTGCAATTGGATTTATATTTCAATCCTAGGCTCATGTGTGAGTTCAACCAAACTTGAATCAAGCCATGATCAAGCCAATCAACCCATTTAGGCTCACTTGCCCCAAAGTGACCTAAAAGATATTTTTGAGCCAAGTTATAATCCAACCCAAATTGGATTGAACTAAGCCCATCCAAACCTCACAACATAACCAACAATTACACTAGGGTGATCAATTGCCTTAAATTTGGTCAAACCAAGTCAAACCTAGGCTTTGACCAAGTCAACATTTAGCCTAAATGAAACCCAAACTAGCTAAAATCCACCATATGCTAAATTTATTAAAATCATTTATTCAAACCCATTCATAATCAATGATTGAATATGACCAAACCTTCACTTGAGCCAAACCAAGCCTAATTGACCATTTGACCCAAGTTGACTCAAATTGGCCTAAAAAACCAAAATAGGTCAAATCATGATTTGATCCAAATTGATTGTAACCAATGGCTCAAGTTCATCTCAAATTGATTATTGACCAAAGTTATATGAGCCCAAGTTGACCAATTGGTCAACTTGACCCAACTTAGCCCAATTTGACATAAATGGTCAAATTAACCAAAATCCAAATTAATTTCAAATTGAGCCAAACCAAAGCCTACAATCATTTCCAATTAACTAATTGGACTTGACTCAATACTTAACCTAATCCAATTTGGTCAAATTGGTCAAATTGGTCAACTTGACCCATTTGACCTATATGAACCCAAATGAGCCATAACCAAATCCAAAGCAAATTGAACCAAACCAATAACATCAATACACTCCACAATTGGTCATGTGAACTTGACCCAACCCTTGGTTTGACCCAATTTGACCAATTGGTCAACTTGACCAAATCTAACCCATTTGACATAAATAGGTAAAATCAAGCCAAATAAAACCAAACAAACTCAAACCACTTGAAATTTGGGCAACCAATTTTAACCCATTCCAAATCTACAAAGTCAAACCCATAGCCAAATGACTATTTTACCCTTAGGTTTAGGGCATCCCATGAGATGAGATACATGCTTATTGAGTCATTTTCTCCCCATGGCCACTTGGCACCCAACCATAGGTCCACATAGGCACCTTGGACTATGGCTAACCTGACCCAAAGGTGGTTGGGTCGGCCATGATCCATGGGGAGGTGAAATCACCTCCCCATTCCCATTGGAATACTTGGAAAATCATAGGACACCCACTACTCCCTTGGTAGCCACTCTCACACTCTCCTCCACTCAAAGGAAGCCAATTAACATGATTCCCTACCCAAATTGAGCTCCCCATGGTGACCTCTTGATCAAAAATTCTAAATCAGCCATGGCCGTCCGATCCAAGGAATGAGGGGGTATATCCCCCTCATTCTCGCTCAAATTCACACACTCACACTCAATTCAACCCTAGCAGCTAAGGAGAGGAATCCCAGAGCCATTTCCAAGGTTTTCCAAACTCCCCAAAATCCTCATTCTCGATTTTAAGCAAAACTGAAATAGGGGAGACTCAATCTATTTCCCATTTGCTCAAATCTCCACCAACATGCAATTAACTTTGCACACACCTTCCTTGCAGCCAATCGAGCAAGAACAAATTACTTCCCAAGCATCCCGATGGCTAGAGGGTAGAGTTCAACCACGAGCACCTACACCTAGTAGATTGGTCTTCTGAGCAAACTACACCAAATCAAAGCTCGTGCGGCTCATCAGAGCTTCATTTCTACCAAATGAAGCTTCCTCAATCATTGGAACCGCGGTCATAAGTTATGGTGAGGTATGCCATGAAGAGCATACTTGAATGAAAATAACTTAGTCTTTTATGAAAGAAATTTTTATGTTATGTGATTTCCACCATTGGATTTAATTGTCATTCTTCCCTAAAGGTGTGGGATCATTTTCATCTCCATTCGAGCTCGGGTGAGCTTGGATCAAGCGACCATTGATGGATGGTAGCCATCCTTCCTCGCTCGGGAGGAGATAGATCATGGACCATCCATGCCATGTGATCAGGATGAATGGTCTTGATCTAATCACATTTAGAGCCCCTGATTAATCCCTCAAAATCATGGGTTTGAACGTGGCCATCCGATCTTAGATCAAACTGTCCATGGAGATACCGCATGCGCCACCATCCGAGTCAGCACTCGAATGTGATAACTTAAATAGTGAATTTGTGCATGGAAAGCACGCGTGTCACCCACATGGCTGAGATTAAGACTTTAAAATGGCTAATTAATCTATTTTAAATCTCAAAACTTCTAAATTCATAACTAATTATAGAAAAGTCTAAATAATGCAAACTTAGGCTCATTTTAAAGATATTTCAGAGTACAATCCAAGAAAATTATCATTAATTTATTTTGAACAATGAATTTGGCTTAATTAAGGTTTTATTAGAAATATAATTAACCTAATTACTCCCTAATTAATCATCCAATTAATCTCAAACTTTTTGTGTGTGTTTAAGGGGATAACCTCTGCCTCCCCTATTTTTTTTGGGATTTTATTGGTTGCTTAATTAGGGAAATTAATTAATTAAGTTTAATCACCCTCTTAATATAATTAGTGATAATTAAACAAATAAATAGTAAATTAATCAATCAATTAAGCTTGGTAACCTCTGTTAATGATGATGAAGTCTAGGGAAATGGATTGGGACTCTCTTTTCCAATATTTTCCTTAAATCTTCTCTAATCCCTTAAGTAATTAATTAATTAACACCCTTTAATTAATTAATTAATAAGATTAATCAAAATGCAATTCAACCTTAACTAATTAATGAGAAATTTAGAGATTGAGACTTGGACTCCTTTCTGTCTCTTTCTCTAAGCCCATCACTTTGATTGGGTTAATTAAGAATTAACTAATTATAATGACTTAATTAATCCAATTGAACCTAATTTCTCTAACCTTGGGTAGCTCTTTGAGTCTTCAACAAACCAAAGTGAGAGATAATGAAATTATGATTAGCTAACATGTGAGAAAATCATATGAGTAGTTAAGTGAGGTCCCTTAAGCTTAATTAACTATTAATCATGAGCCAATTGCATTAGACCCCTTTCATTTCTTAGGAGCATTGCAAATTTACTTTCCATGTGGTTGCATATCATATTGGCTCATTATCAATTAGTTAATTAACCTAAGGTGATGTAGGACAGGGTTAATTAATTAGCTTAATGTATACCTTAACCTAATTAAATCATAAAATCAACTTAATCACTTCTTCATTGAACTAAAATTAACTCACACATGGGGAATGGGATTAGGACCAGCAAACCTCTTTCAAATTTTCTAACTCAAATCAAAAATAAAAATAAAATAGCCTTAAAGAACTTTGGTTTGTTTTAAGTAGCCTTATTTAGTATTATTGTCCTTAGGAATTAATTGGAATGAATGAAATCATGTGCTTATGTTCATTTTCTTTCCTATCATGCTAAATGTTGCTTTCCATGTGTAATCATGCATTCATCTCTTTCAAAATTAATAAAAATGAAATGATTTCTTTTATGTTAAATTGCATGTGTTGATTTAAGTTAAATATGTGTGGCTATTATCACTACTAAATCAAAAAAAATTTTATTTTTCACAGTGTATGAATCAACTATAACATATGGAGTGATGCTAATTATAAATATTTATAAGTTTGCATGTGTTGATAATATAGAATATGCAATATGAAGTTCTCTTTCCTTATCTTGCATGGATTCACATAGGATTCACAAATGTATAGTTCATTTGAAAAGAACATAACATTTGTCTAAATCTATTCCTATGCATCTCCATGTTAAGACTTAGGAAGAATTTCATATCACATATGTAAATCACGTAATCAAATCAATATGATTTTTTATATGATTTCTTATTCTTATGGTTCCTTTTTGCACATTCACTTGTATTTGAGAAAAGTGGTATAGTAGTCTGGACATCCTAGGGCCGCGAGGCTTTAAGTAGCCTTAAGTAGGTCTTGTACCTAACACCCCTAGTGTAGAAAATAATACATATGCATATGCATGTGTGATATGACCAATGAATAGGAAATATAAATCAAATGAATCAAATACAAGTTTTACATAGGTTTTCCTACCTTTATAGTTGCTTATACATCTACATATATCTAAGAAAAGTGGTATATTAGTCTGAACATCCTGGGGCTATGAGGCTTTAAGTAGCCCTAAGTAGGTCTTATAACTTACGCCCCTGCTGTAGAAAACAATGGTGTTGTACTCACTTAAAACTTTTATACATGTGAATGTGTATTTAGCTAATGGATGAAAAATCCCTTTTCTAT
Organism: Cymbidium sinense; assembly: GCA_021442155.1. Lineage (NCBI taxonomy): Eukaryota > Viridiplantae > Streptophyta > Magnoliopsida > Asparagales > Orchidaceae > Cymbidium > Cymbidium sinense. The sequence continues at coordinate 116,875,523 of CM038224.1, forward strand.
TAAAAGGCATGCATTCATAACTTTTATACACTTCTTACATTTATCATTTAAGTATGGTAGAATATAAATTGCATGTATGCTTAGGGTTTATTCATATGCATGATATACATGATGGAAAGAAATGAAGGAATATATTTATGTGATAGTAATTCATCATAATTAATCTTAAGATGTCTTTCTTATTGAATAAGGTCCTTTAGAGTGAACCTAAACTTAAGATTGATTAAAACATATAATAAACCATTCACTAAAGGAAACTGGTAAATTAACTTGCTTTAGAAAATCTTCAAATAAATTAAATCACTTAAAAGAGAAATCAAAAGAAAATATTAAGTAAAATCTTCAAATCAATTAAATCACTTAAAAGAGAAATCAACCCTTTATAAATTAAATCCCTCATACTTAGCAAATCATAACTCTAAAGCCTAGTTAGGACATGTCACACAAGTTTCAATTTACACACATTAGACTAAGTCATCATTTCTAGCTTTATGTTAGGGCGGTGTATGGTTTGATGTATTATTTTAGACTGGATGTTAGGGTGTACGTACATAGTTTGGATGTTATGCTGATGTTAGCATAATCATGCTTTCTGCAAGGGGTTGTGCTTAAAATAATAAAAAAATATAAATGCTTTTGTTGTGTTGCTTATCCCCTAAGCATAATCCAAGTTAGGACAAGTGGACTTGGTTACCCATGTGTGGGGTGCTAAGTCCAAATTATTCATATAACTGCTTGGGTTGTATGGTATGTTTGGCTAACATTTATTTTGCAGGTATAGCTAGATTCACTTTTTTTTTTATTTTAATGTCATTTTACATTAGGATTAGAATGAATGTTATGGGGGGGATTAGGATGAGCATTTTTCATAAGATCAAGCCTTATGTACCATGTGAAAGAAGCAAATCAAATGAATAAATGAAGGAAGAAGAATGAAGAAGGAAGAATGAAGAATGAAGGCCCCCATAACATTCATCATTTGTAATTGTAATTATTTTCTTGTAATATGAGTTGTATAAGGGTAGATCACTACCTACATTTCTTGTATTGATTGCATCAACCTTTTTATTCTTTTGTGATAGCTTTATAAAATTGTTTCATATTTATTTAGCTTGTGCATTAGAAAAAGCATGCATTTTCATAGTTTATTTATGATTGGTGATTGTTGTATGGCCTGGATGTGATTAAGCTCTTAAGATAAAAATAAATTTTCTATCCCATTAACAACTCATAACTAAAATTTTAAAATAATTCATAACCTCATATAAAAGCCTAGGAATTAAATCAAGATAATAAAATATTTAGTAACCCTTAGCTGGATGATTGTATGTTTAATATCATGCATAACCATCTTATTTTGCTATTGTTAAAGAGGGCTTCCATCTTTGTTAGATAGAATGGCTTAACCTTGAGAGCCTATAATGGAAGAACACCTCTTTCCCTCTTGATTTGGCCCATAATCAATTTCTCATGCATTTAGGTATACAAAATCCCATAGCGTGTCAAAATAAAGATTCTCAAATAAAATTTGATAAAAATTTGCATTAGATGTTATTATTCATACCCCTCATGCTCTAGTCTCTTAGGGAGTTTAAGGACTTAGTTTCTTTTCTAAATAATAATAGCCTAGCCATGCAAAAAGCATATGACTTGCATACATGTATTTAAAGCATAGGAGGAGTTTGTCGCCACTTCAAGCATAATAAGTCCAAATGGGTGGTTTACTCTCTCTTGTGGAGGTAAACCATATACCCACTTTACCTTAGATTTAGGTCATACTTGGCCCTCGCAAAGCTCCTAGATTTAGAATCCAAGGTTGTTGTTTCCCTTGCGTGCTACAAGCATAAATCCTCACCTCTTAGAATTTCAATCTTGTATTATAAATTATAAGTCCTAGACATCTAATAAAATTTTAACTCAAATAAATAAATCTCCTCAACTTCAAATATATAAAGCCCAACCCTATGATAGATTGGAGTGCTCACTAGGTTTCCTAGTATCATGAGCACTCCCTACGTATCTCTTTTGGCTTCAGTAATAACTCTCTCATCTTGATCCATCCCACTTGATTTTCTAAAATACAACCAATTTATTGATAATCCTATCTTTGAATTCTTTGGAGACAATAATCTCCCACTTTAATCAAGAGTATTCTTAAGGAATTCACTTTTCTTAAGATGTAATTAACCATGGGGGCTTGCCTCCATAGGGAACTTAATGAACCCGATTTAAATAAACCCTGCTTTGCTTTTCCATATAAAAGATGGGAAAAATCTCTAGTATATTCGAAGACTCATCATGCCTTAAGAGTCCTTATTAGGTGATTAGGCCTATTGTAGGGTAGTGACTTCTATCTTTCGAGATAGTATATTATTTCTTAATGTCATACTCGATCACCTCTATAAGTACATCCTCAGATCTGGGTGGTGTCCCCTCATACACACATAAATGAATCCAATGAACAAACACCATAGATTTTTTTGGTGACTCCACTCGGGATGGTTCCTTTCTCCATCTCTAGTAGATGATTGTTGTCTCCAAGCATCAATAGTGAACTTTAGGTTTTAGGACCTCACTCCATATAGGTCTTGAAACCCCTATTGGGCTCCCTAATAGGTGAAAATAAAATTTATCAATGAAGGGAGAGATAATAAAAAATCTATAACCTCCTTACCACTAGCTTGTTGAGGCGAGGTTCATTATAAATTTAAAAAAATAAATTCTTTCACAAAATAACACTTTCTAAAAGCATTCTTTTTGGAAATATCCACCTTCATTCAATATACTCAAATTTGTTAAATGAAGATTATATTTTCAAATCATAACATAAAATTGAAACTCCACTCAACATATCTTATATATGCTAGAGTGGAAATTTCTCTCTTTTCAAAATCATGAAATCACATACATGGCATCAAAACATATCATTGAAATCTATTTAACATACTTAAGATTTGTTAAATAAATTTCACCTCTATTTTGGAATCTTATTTGACATGCCGCACTTATTAGATAAAGAATTCCCCTCTCTTTCCAAAATGAAAGAGAACACATCAAATATACTTGATTCCCACTTAACATGTCAAAGTTGTTAAGTGAGAATCTCATTTTAATGTGCACTTGATTCCCACTTAACATGTCAAAGTTGTTAAGTGAGAATCCCATTTTTATGTGCATTTAATTCCCACTTGACATGTCAAGGTTGAGAAGCTTATCTTCATGTCATATTTGATTACACTGAACATGTCAAAGTTGTTAAGTGAGAATCTCACTTTCATATACATTCAATTCCCACTTAACATGTCAAGGTTGTTAAGTGAGAATCTCATTTCCATGACACATTTGACTTTCACTTAACATACTTTTGTTAAGTGAGAGTCTCAATTTCACATAATACAAATTTGACTTTCACTTAACATACTCCATTTGTTAAGTGAGAGACTCATTTTCAATAACATACAAATTTGGCTTTCATTTAACATACTCCATTTGTTAAGTGAGTGTCTCATTTTCACAAAACACAAATTTGACTTTCACTTAACATACTCCATTTGTTAAGTGAGAGTCTGATTTTCAATAACTTATAAATTTGACTTTCACTTAACATACTCAATTTGTTAAGTGAGAGCCTCATTTTCAATAACATTTGACTTCCACTTAACATACTCAATTTGTTAAGTGAGAGTCTAATTTTCAAGACATACATTTGACCTCCACTTAACATATCAAATTTGTTAAGTGGGAGTCCCATTTTCAAAACATATATCAATCACATTTGGGCTTTCACTTTAACATACCAAATTTGTTAAGTGAGAGTCCCATTTTCAAAGAAAAGCAAAGCTTACATCAATCACACTTGGGCTTTCACTTAACATACCAAATTTGCTAAGTGAGAGTGCCATTTTTAAAGAAAAGCAAAACATACATCAATCACATTTGGATTTCATTTAACATACCAAATTTGTTAAGTGAAAGTCCCATTTTCAAACATAAATCAAATGCATGTGGATTCTACTTGACATATCAAATTTGTCAAGTAATAAGCCTCATTTTTAAATCAACATTTCACTCATCACAAGCAAAAGGTATTTCATAAAAGAAATTTTCAAGACAATCACAACCTCTTATTAGCATACTCAAATTTGCTAAGTAGAGGTTCTTTCAAATCACCAATATTTTCAAACAAGATACATAAAATACAAATATCTTCAAGAAAATTTCTCCTCAAATTTTTGAACCCCACCCAACCTACCTAAATTGGTTGGGTTCTAAATCAAAATCAAATGGCAAAGACTCTCCTCAATATCAAAATTTCTCCACTAAACCCCACTTAACATATTTGGATTATTGAGTGTGGGTTCAGGACTCCAAATCTGTATAACTCTCGGATGAATAAAGTAGAAATTTAACTCATATTTCAACATAGATACAAGGTACAATACAATTAGTTTTTGTAATCGACACATGGCATCACGGAAGTTCATTTGCACTTTCCCTTGGATTTGGCCTTAGATCGCCTCCCCGAGACACCACTCATCGATTTTCTTTGGCCAAGATTTGAGGGAGCATGAGTTACTGTGAGGGAGCAACCCTCACTACCGCCAATTGGGATGAGGTGGTCGTAAGCCAATCATCATTGACATGCCCTCCTCGAGTATCCTCCATTGAAGAGGAAAGTTGTAGTGGTTCCTACACCTCATTAGAGTTTCAGACTTGCTTGTCCAGTCCCCACCATTGCTCGAGAGCTACTACCTCCTCATTAGTCACCCAAAGGGGAAGGCTATCTTAGCTTCTTAGATAGTCTCCTCCACTTGTGAGGTAGGTACTAGTTCCCGCTCTGCCTTGTTCACTCATACTCAATGCCATAATAAAATTTGAAAGATTCTGAGCATGAGCAGCAACTAGAGAGCTTGAGGATGTGTCACATAGAGGAGGGTTCTCCCAGAGGCCTCCCCACTTCTAACTAGCAACAAGTTCCACCCTCTCCTCGGATGGAGAGGAAGATACCGAGGATTGCTTCTCCTCCACCTTTAGCATACTACAAGACACTAGATAAGGACCACATGAGGCACTATGTCAGACTTAAGATTGTCTTATGACAGGTTGGCAGAGCATGCAGATGATCAAAGTCTGGTACTTTGTTTGATTTATGATCATTGATCCCTTGAAGTGTTAAGGGTCAGATTCATAGGGAGAGAGCTGCAGAGGATCAAACATCTACTCATGTGAGAGAGAGGTATGCTGCCTAATGGGTGGCCTCATTAATGGATTTTCCTGATCGTCCCCGTGTCAATCATTCAAACATGATTCTTCTTACCAGTGCTACCCTCCATAGGAAGTGATCTCCCATTGAGGGACAGTTGGTGTTGCCTTCACACCGCTCCCCTCATAGTCCACCATCACCCATACAACTCACAGCATCCACTACTCCCACCAAGATCCAGAAGCCCCCATCTGGTGAAAGACCAGCTCCGTTGGTGATCTGGCTATGACCAAAGGATCCCACTTTATCTACTCCACCGACTGAGGTGAGGGCGAGTCCCCCTACTCGACCTCCTACTTCAATCTTGGTGAAGAAGGAGTGGCAACCCCATAGCGCCATGGTTGCACCACCACCACCACCATCAGAGTCAATGACAACAATAGTTGTAGAGGGGGAAGGTGATAGCTTTATAATTCCCATGGAAATAAATCTCCTCAGGGATACCACTCCACCAATGAGCAGTCATGAGCTTCCAGTGAGCATGACCCTCCCAGCACTCTAGTGACAAGTAGTGTTAGTATCGGACCACACCCCTCCACCGTCACCAGTTTTGTGCGAGTTAGACCGCTCCCTAGATGACATCTTAGCATAGTACTTTGCCAAAAAGAGGAAACTCTCAAAGGATTGCATGGACTCGAGAGAATGAGAGGGTATCCTTTGATTCCAATGAGAATGACCTTCTTGAGGATGTGGCCGAGGTCCACATGGTTGATACTAGGAGCTCCCTCCATAAAGATCAGAATAGTTAGGAAGGTGTTGTAGTTGAAGAAGATGACACCATCTATTCAACCCAACACCTGTTAGCCTTAAATAGAAGGATGATACATAATGGAGAAGATGATGGAAGACTTGTTAGCCCTCCATGCACTTCAAAATCACCTCATCAGCCTTATATTGATAGAGGTAGATCATCCCAAGTTAGCACATGTCTTAGATCACCCAATAGCACTTCTCAAGAGTGATAATGGTAGCTTATAGGAAGGTGGTGGACAACACCTCCATGCGTGAGAAAGACATTAAAACATGGTGGAGTAGCAAGTGAGGGATGCATTGGCAAGCTCGATAGCTCACTGTTCCAAAGGGTAGACCCTACCCTAAGGAATTTGATGGTGTTCAATATCCAAGGGTTTTGTGCCTCCTTCCTTCAAAATCTTTGAAATGAGAACCAGACATAGCACATTTTAGTGATGTTGCAATGTTGGTAAAAGAAATTCCTTCTTCATTTGATAGACATCGCATTTGATTATGTTGAACTACCCAATGGTTCGTGAAGATATTTGCTGTTGGAGTAGCTCTTTATTAAGAGATTTGTTGGAGCTCAGTAAAGGGTAACTATGGGTGATCTCATTTTAGCTCAACAATACCTTGAGTCCTTTATTGATTACATTCTTTGATGGCTCAATTTAAGTATAAAATGTGAACCACAACTATTTGAACAGCATGTCATTGAAATTCTACTCAAGAATATCTATGACCCGATCACCTTCATGCTTAAAGGGTTTACCATTAAGACATTTGACAAATTAATCAACAAGGCTCTCCAAGGAGAGGTTAAGCGCTACCTTTCCAAGACCAACCAAGCCAAGACCGTAGAAGGCATTTGAGAAGAAGCCGGGGTAGTCACGAGTTGATAAGGGAAGCCAACCGTCCACCATAGATCTCGAGCTCAGCCTCTACCATCTCATTTGCCACCACCTAGGCCATCATAATGGCCACCCCTGCCACATTTCACACCACCTCCTCCTCAGTAGTATCCTCGAGATCCTCATCAAGATCATCAGTAGATTACTCACCGCAGTAGCTACCATTTACCTACTCTTGTTGACAAATTGAATAAATCTTATTCATTTAAGAGGGAGGTAGTCAGGAAGATCTTTAAGAATCTTTTAAAGAAGCCTGATTTCATGTTTCCAAGGCCTAGGAGGCTAGAGAAAGTGGGCAAGAGTCACTATCTAAACTATTTCCCCTACCATCGCATCTTAGGATATGTCTTATAGGATTAATTTACCTTTAAATACTGGCTTGAGTGTAGCTACAAGTCGGGTGTCATTGTCATCCCTAAGGAATATATACTAGAACAACCCTCTAGTTCTATTAGGATAATCCTTGGGGATACATGAGATCTTCTTAAGATAGAGGAGGTTGGGATATCTCCCTATCTCGAACCTCCAAGAGAATCATCTCTAAGATTAGAAAGTTACTCTTGTAGGTGCTTGAAGCAGCTCAAACCTCCAACTCTAAGGAAGGTTTGTAAGTTGCTAAGGATAACTTCAAGGAGGTAGAAGCCCAACAGCAATAGCCAAAGCCTCCACTTTCTGGGACAAAGAGATAACCACCATCTCCGAGTCCAAAGACTCCATCCACCTTGCTACTACTTCCTACAGGAGCATTGCATCGACAAGGGTAAATTTTTACCCCGCTTACTTTTAGATTTCTATCATGTACCACCACTTAAGAAGAAATCAATGAAGAAAGCTTTCACTTACATCTTGTCAACTTCTAATACTCTAGATTTTATTCCTCTTGAAAACTCTCCAAGTCTAATTAATAATAATAACTCTAGTTCTGATCAATCCTCTTCTTTTGATTTAGAAATGGATTTTCCATTCTTGAATCATTCAGGTTTGTCCATTGATATTGATTTAGAGTCATTCAACTCTGATGATCCCATAGGAGAAGTTGTAGGTGAACCTGATGAACAAGTAGAACTTTTCACTAAACCATCTCACAAAGTCGAAGTCAACCTCCGTAGTGGCAAAGTTCTACCTCCTTGGGTAACACCTCGTGATAAGGGTAAACAAGTCATTTTCTAGTGATCAAGAAGCCCCTCCACGTGATGCTCTACATATAGATATGCTAGAGGACCACCCAAAGTTGACTACAATGTTCGCTCACCCAAGAAAGTTGCCAACTAAACTAAGCATATATGATGCCCTTGTCTTATCCAAAGAGATGAGGAGTCATTGATCAAAGCCCTTCTTGATTCAGAAATATACTTAGCTCAGATCACTGGAGAGGAGGCAAGTTATTCAAGAGAAGTCTATGGAGTTACATTCATTAATGAAGACCTTCTTTTGGGGACAACAAAGCACATCCGTCCCCTCTACATCACAGTGGACATGAGTAGATTCAGACTCCCTAAGGTGTTAGTTAATCCAAGTGCATTAGTGAACCTTATGAGTCTAAATACCCTTGCCTACTTAAGGATTAACATCTCTGAACTTCAAGGAGATCGAATGATGTTGAGAGGATTCAATTAACAAGGCGAGAGGGCTTTAGGCTTTATAGTGTTGCAATTGGACATAGATGGAAGCCAAGTTCTACACAATTTATTTAGATACATCTTTCCTTTGCTTTGGTAAGCCTGGATACAACAGCATTTCCATCCTTTATCATTGCATCAAATTTCAAAGAGGTGGAATATTATGTCAAAGGAGACTTGAAGCCATTCTCGTTAGAGAGATATATGAGGACATAGCCTACTATCTTCCTCCAAATCAAAAAGTCTATTCTCATAAATAAAAGAAAAAGAAACAAAAGAAAAAGAAAAAAAAAGAAAAAGAGATAGAAGGAAAAGAAAAAGAAAAAGAAAAATAAAAAGAAAATGAAAATGAAAATGAAAATGCAAGTGAGCGAGAATCAGACACCGAGGAAGAAGTAAAGATAGATATTGGATTCTGCCCATAGTTTGTTCCTTGGTATAAACTTATGGGTAGGATAACTCGACCCACCAGTGGGGAAAAGGTAGATAGAGGTAGTTCTAGAGGTGGATGACCTTCTCCTTGTCCACCCAATAGGAGCTATTCTCCCACTCACAGGAATACCCCCACTATCCACATAGACTTAGAATCTAGTTTGAAGGATGAGTCTCATATGGTTAGCACACTAGCCAACCCCTCTCATGGGTCCCATTGGAGGTGATATTTGAGCTAGATAGCAATGAAGACCAGGCCTCCAAGCAAAGTATAAATGTATTTGAATCACTATTATGTAGAACAATCAGACAACAGTTGGGAACCTTAGCTCTCACCTCACTTTTTTTTAGAAAGTTGAAGGTTTAGTAGTAAGGAGGCCCCTAGGTCATCTACAGATGTCAATTCAAAGAGATTTTTGTTGGGAGCATCATCCTCAAGTCAAGAAGCCGATGCAGAACTTGAGGATGATTCATATAAAGATTTAATACAATTATCTTTTGATTGGTATTTGCCTTGTGTTCTTAACTTAGCAAAGAAGGGATTAATCCCACATACTTGGTCTAAACACAGATTAGATTACTTTGAAAGGTTATGGGACAACCAAAGCAGATATTCTCAATCAAGACCAAGACTAAGATTTAACACAGTGGGTATAGTTGACGATGATAACCATTGCCTCCAATCTGACTCCTCGTCCTTTTTGGCAATGGAAACCTCCCCTTCAAGAGAGAGTCTCTCGATGAGTTTAGTGTCAATAAGGGATAAGACTTGTCTATTTAGTATAAGCTCATCTTCCAGACATGCCAACTCTTTGGCAAGCTTAACTAATGCATCTACTACTGTGTTTTCTCCTCGAGGGATCTTATAGGTGGTAATCTCTAGGATTTATGCCAGTAACTCCATGCTGTACTTATTGTAATGATGGAGCATAGGCTTTAGGGCTCTGTAGGACCCAACAATTTTATTGATAACTAACTAAGAATCCCCAAAGATATTGATGCTCTGGATGCATAGTGTAATGGCTAACTCCAGACAGATAATCAGAGCCTCATATTCACCTTTGTTGTTAGTGCATGGATTGGACAGATAATATGAGAATCTTATCACATCATGATTCAGAGTTAGAAGGACTATTCCTGCCCCTACCTTTCCTGGAAGAATAGATCATGGTTCTTCTCTTTTTTGAAAGGAAGCCACACCATCAAAATACATCTCCCAATGATGAATGCTAGTGTCCCTTAAGTTTATGATTTACTCATCGGGGAGGCCATCACTAAGTGGGGAATCAGCAGGAAGTGGGTGTGTTGCTAAGAAGTCTTCTAGTGCCTATCCTTTAACCGCTCGAGGGAGTATGAATGTGATATCGAACTATGACAAAATCATGGACCAACGCGCCAACCATCCAGATAGCATCAGTCATGCCATGAGATATTATAGTGGATTGATCCTAGAGATTAGATTCACCTTATGAGAAAGCATGTAATGACATAGCTTCTGGGATGCAAAGATTAAAGCTAGGTTGTGCTTTTCAATAGGTGGGTAGTTTGCCTCATTAGGGATTAGACGATGACTGAGATAGTAGAGTGCATTCTTTTTCCCTTCATCATTGGTTTGAGCCAACAAAGCACTAAGGGAGTCATCTAATGCAGCATTATATAATATCAATGGTTTGCCTGGGAAAGGGGCTACTAGAACTGGCAACATCATCACGTAATGTTTGATGTCTTTAAAAGCATGCTGGCACTTTTCATCCTACTTGAACTTAGCATCCTTTTTGAAAAGTGTTGAGAATGGTCGACATCTTCTTGATAGGGAAATGAAGCATCTTAGATACTGACCGCCCTTGAAATGATCTGAGTTGAGTTAGAATTTTAGGGGGTGGCATTTCTAAGATAATCATAATCTTCTCCGAATCAATTTCTATTCCACGATGTTGGACAACAAACCCAAGGAATTTCCCTGAAGCTACTCCGAATGCACACTTCATGGGATTCCTTTTAAGGTTAAATTATCTTAACCGTTTGAAAACTACTCTCAAGTCAAAGAGATGGTCTTCCTTTTCTTTACTTTTGACTACAAGATCATCAATATAGCTTTCAACTTGATGATGAATGAGTTTGTTGAAGATTCGAGTCATGGCTTTGGTATGTAGACATTTTAAAGCGAAAGGCATGACCTTATAATAGATTTCGATTGGGGTTTGAAAAGTAGTATTTTTCTCATCCTCATAGGCCATCTTAATTTGGTTGTAGCTAGATGACCCATTCATGAAAGAGAATACCGCATGAGATGAGATAATGCCCACCATCAACTATGGTATAGGAAGTGAAAATTCAACCTTAGGACATGCCTTATTTAGATCCCTAAAATGACTCATATGTGAATTTGGCCATTCTTTTTCTTAATTGGGACGACACTGGCCAACCATGTGAGATATTTTTCTTTTCTGATAAAGCCAGCATCAATCAATTTCTTAATTTCAGAAATGACTTACTGCTTAATTTCTAATCGCATGCGTCTAGGAGCTTGCTTGATAAGATTAGCATTAGGATCTATTGCTAATTTGTGGACTACTACATCAGGAGATAAACCGAACATTCCTTCATAACTCCATGCAAAGCAGTCCTTAAACACAGCTAATAGCCTAACTAAGTCATTAGTTTCTTCTTCATTCAACAAGGAACAGATGCATGTCGGGCGTGGATCTTCTTTTGTTCTTAGGTTGATTTCTTCGAGTTCGTCGAAGGTTGATCTGATTTCTTCTTCAAACTATGGTGGTACATCTTTAACTTCAAGCTCATTTGGATTGTCTGAAGTTTCTAAACACACCTCCTTACATGAGCTAGCATGATTTGAAAAGAACCTATCAGACTCCAAATGATTCGTGATGACTAGGCAATGGTTGTCATCATTGACTGGACCCACTATGCCAAATCCTAGTCTAGGGCTTGATTGAGAATATCTACTTTGGTTGTACCTTAACCTTTCAAAGTAATCCAACTTGTGTTTAGACTAAGTATGTGGGATTAATCCCTTCTTTGCTAAATTAAGAACGCAAGGAAAATACTAATCAAAAGGCAATGGTATTGGATCTTTGTATGAATCATCCTCAAGTTCTAAAATGGCTTCCTAAGTTGAGGATGATGCTCCCAAGAAAAACCTCTTTGGCTTGACATCTGTGGATGACTTGGGGGCCTCCTTAACTACCAAACCCTCAACTTTCTGGGAAGAAATTGGGGTTAGAGCTAAAGTTCCCAACTGCTAATGGTTCTACATAATAAAGATTCTGATATATTCATGCTTTGCTTGGAGGCATAGTCTTCATCACTGTCTCACTCAAATGTCACCTTGTTGACCTCACTTTTGGAGTGAGCTTTCAATTTCACCATCTTAGACATAAGGCTCCTCTAAACACTAAGAGTTCCTTAATCTTAAGACACTTCTAGTGATTAGGTGAACACTTAACCTAACCCTAGAGATTTAGCCATAGGAATAGGTTATGCCTTAGAGGTATTAGGAGGATTTGTCTACCCTATAGTTTCAACATAATCCTTGCCTCCCTCTTTCAAACCAATCCAAATTAAAGCTCAAATCAATTCCAACCCAATTGATTTTCTCAGTTAAATCTCAAATCAATTCCAACCCAATTGATTTTCTTAAATCAAATCTCAAATCAATTCCAACCAATTGATTTTCTTAAATTAAATTTCAAATCAATTCCAACCCAATTATTTTCTCAAATTAAATCTCAAATCAATTCCAACTCTAACGATTTCTCAAATCAATTCCAATCCAATTGACTTTCTCAAATCACATCTCAAATCAATTCCAATTCAATTGATTTCTCAAATCTTAAATCAATTCAAACTCAATTGATTTCTCAAATCATAAGTCAATTCTAAATTTAAATCATAAATCAATTCCAAATCAAATGATTGAAACCCATGATTTAATTCAAATCCCAAAATCTTTCCTAAGCCTATTGATTTCATCTTATGGACTTAGCTCAAACCAAATCCAAACCACTCAAAACTCAAAGATTTTCATATCCCATTTATATTCTCATTTATATCCATATAAAAAAAATATAAGCTCAAGTAACTAGAACTAAATCCAAAATTAAACCAAAATTCAACTTACATCTTTCAAGCCAAATCCTTGAGCTTAGCCAAATCATTCTCAAATCAATCCAAACCCTTGGATTTTCTCTTCAAACAATCACTCCTTCAAACACATGCCCAAATATAAACATGAACTACAATCACCAAACCAAAATCAAACTAGCCCAAGTCAAACCCATGTTCATCCTTTTGACTTGAAATTGTCAAATGAATCAAAACCCATTTGACTCAAAATCACATACAATTGGATTTATATTTCCATCATAAGTCCATATGTGAGTTCAACCAAACTTGAATCAAACTTTGATCAAGCCAATTAACCCATTTAGGCTCACTTGACCCAAGGATACCTAAAGGACCTTTTTGAGCCAAATTCTAATACAACCTAAATTGGATTGAACTAAGCCCATCTAAGCCTCACATTATGAGCAACAATCATTCTAGAATGATCAATCACTCAAATTGGGTCAAACCAAGTCAAACCTAGCCTTTGACCAAGTTAAAACTTAGTCAAAATGAAACCTAAACAAATCAAATTTCACTATAAGACAAATTGATTGAAACCATTGATCTAAACCAGTTCATAATCAATGATTGAACATGATCAAGCCATCAATTTAGCCAAACCAAGCCTAATTGACCACTTGACCTAAGTTGACCTAAAAGTCAAAATGGGTCAAATCTTGATCTAAGCCAAATTGATTGCAACCAATCACAAATTCATTCCAAATCACTAGTTGAACTTGACCAAAGCTTCAATTGACCACTTAGACCCAACCTAGCCCAATTGATCATGAACCCAGCTTGACCTAAAAGGTCAAATCAACTTGAAATCAAACCAAATCAAAATTGATTAAAACCAAAGCTTGTAATACATTTCAAATGATCAACCAAGCCTAAACCAACCCATGACCTAATTAATTAATTGGTCAACTTGACCCATTTGACCTAACTAAACCTAAATGAACCAAAACCAAATCTAAACTAAATTAAACCAAACCAATGACACCCATAGCTCCAAATGATCATTTGAACTTGAACTAACCCATGGTTTGACCCAATTTGACCAATTGGTCAACTTAATTTAACCCAACTTAACCTAAATGGATCAAATCGAACCAAATCAAATCAAATAAACTCCAAATCACTTGAAATTTGGCCCAACCCATTTTTGAATCATTTAAAATTTTTCCAAATAAAAACCATGGCTAAAAGACCACTTTGCTTTTAGGTCAAAGGGTATCTTATGACCAAATTCACTTGGAATTTGGTCATTTCTCTCTCAATACTACTTGTCATCCTTCCATTGGTCTACATCACTAAGGAGATGGGGAACATGACCCAATGAGCTTGGGTAGGCCATGATCCAAGCCAGGCCTGACCTCACCAATAAAATTGAACACTTGAAATTCCAATGCACTCACCTAGCACATGGGCACCCACTCTCCTTCCCTCCACTACTCAAAATGACCCATGTGGGGTGATTGGTAGCTCAAACCACCTCACCAATCCTTGCCATTAATCAAAAATGGCAAACTAGCTCATCACCATCCGATCCAAGGAGGGGGAGATATACTCCCCCTCATTCTCACTCAAACAACAAGAATTTATTTCCATAGAACCAAGGAGGTTGAAACGAAGCTTCCCCAAGCTTTTCAAGCCATTCCCAATTTCCCATTCTTGATTTCACTCAAAGCTAAAATGGGGAGACCAATCGAGCTCAACTCATCCAATTCTCCATCAAAACTAAATTAACCTTGCACGCACCATCAATGGACCTCATCGAGCTCAACCAAGTCATTTCCCAAGTCTCCAAGCCACGAGAAGCATCACTTCGATAAAAGCCGATCTCCATTGAAGGGGAACATGGTCAACCAAACCATCCACTTCAAATCAAGACCTAATTCCTTCAACAGGGCTTCCTCTCTACTGGATGAAGCTACCTCCATCATTGGAAGCATCAGTGATAGCCTCCGGCGAGGTAATTGCTCAAAACCATAGCCAAAGGAAAAATTTCTTGGTCTTTATTGAAGAAAAGTGTCACCCCACTGAATCTTGACCGTTGGATGTTTATCTCCCCTCCTTCCAAAAGTGTGGGAGCATTTTGATCCCAATCTGAGCTCGGGTGAGCTCGAATTGGTGAGACTTGTTCATCTCTCTCACCGAAGGAGAAGGATCACACGCCATCCATTTTGTGTGATTGGAATGGCCGGTTGTGATTAGATCATACTAGATTCACTCTGATTTATTCCTAAACCACAGGATTAATCTCGGTCATCTGATCTTATATCAAATAGCCCATAGAAAGCGCATTCACCGTCACTCGGCAAGCGGATGTGACAACTTAAATAACCTATCCCATCGCCACGTGAAAAGCGTGTCGATATGTGGCCGATGGAAGAAGTAATTAGGATTAATTAATTTAATTTAATGCAAAACTTCCAAAATTCATAACTAATTATTGAAAACCAAAAAATACAAACTCAAGTTCATTCTAAAGATAATTTAAGAGGAATAATAAAAAATTAAAATTAATTAATTTTAAATATTGATTTGAATTCAATTTAGCTTTTATTAGAAATGTAATTAAGCTAATTACTCCCTAATTAATTCAACAATTAATCCCAAACTTTTTGAGGTTAATTAGTGGGATGACCTCTGCCTACCATGATTTTCTTAGAATTTATTGCTTGACTAATTAGAAGAATTGCTTGTTTCATCCCTAATCATTTTTTAATTAAATAAATGATTAATTAACATGTTAAATAGTAATAAATTCATTAATTAAGCTTGTTAATTATAGAATAGTGAATGGACTTAGGGAATGATATTAGGACTTCTTTTCCAATCTTTTCTCTAAGTCTATTTCATTTTGATAAACACTTAAGTTATAATTAATTAATGGCTTAATCACTTCATTGATTAATTCAATTCTTAATATGGATTTACATAGAATTTACAAGTGTATAATTCATTTGAAAAGAATACTACACTTGCCTAAATCTATTCAAATGCATCTTCATATTAAGACTTAGGAATTACCTTCATATTACACATGTAAATCTTTCAACCAAATCAAACATAAATATATTGCATAATTTTTCATCAATTTGTTTCTTTTTGTACATCTACAAGTATTCAAGAAAAGTGGTATATTAGTCCGGATATCCTAAGGTTGCGAGGCTTTAAGTAGCCTCAAGTAGGTCTTGTATCTTACACCCCTGGTGTAGAGAATAATGGTGTCATACTCACTTATAACTTTTATACATGTGGATGTGCATTTAGCTAATGGATAAAAGAATCCATCTTTTCCACATAATAAATACATGCATTAATGGAATATCTAAATTTTTAAATTACATCTCTTTGCATTCATCATCAAAGTGTGATGAGATTTGCATTGCATGTATAGGTATGCTTAGGATTATTCATATGCATAGTATACATGGTGGAAAGAAATGAATGGGTGTGTGTTATGTGATAGTAATCCACCCTAACTAATCCTAAGAGGCCATTCTTACTAAATAGGACTATTTAGAAAGAATCTGAACTTAGGTTAATTAAAAAGACATAATAAATCATTCATTAAAGGAAATTCATTAAAGAATCTAGCTTAAAAATGCTTTAA
Organism: Cymbidium sinense; assembly: GCA_021442155.1. NCBI lineage: Eukaryota > Viridiplantae > Streptophyta > Magnoliopsida > Asparagales > Orchidaceae > Cymbidium > Cymbidium sinense. The sequence continues at coordinate 116,892,230 of CM038224.1, forward strand.
GGTGGGGATGAAAGAGAGCTTTCTTCTCTTTCTTCTCTTTACAACATTTAACCTCTAAGTGTAGGTCCATTCAAACCAAATCAAATCACCAACTAAAATTGAAAAATCAACTAAATCACTTAAACTAAAACCACCATCTAAATTGAATCTTTCACACTTAGAAAATTCTAACCTTAAAGCTTAGTTAAGACATGCCACACAAGCCTTAAATAGCACACATATTAGGCTAAGTCATCATTTCTAACTCTATGTTAGGACGGTGCATGGTTTGATGCCTTATTTTATTTTGTGATGTAATGCTTTTAGACTGGATGTTAGGGTGTATGTGCGTAGATTGGATGATAGGATGACCTTAGCCTAATCATGTTTTCTATAGGGGATTATGCTTAAAGGGGTTTTGTAATAAAAATATAAATGATTTTTTTTGTGCAGGTTGCTTATACCCTTAGGCATAATCCAAACTAGGAAAGGTGGGCTTCGTTACCCATGTGTAGGGTGCGAAGTCCAAATTATTCATATAACTGCTTAGGCTATATGGTATGTTTAATTAACCTTTGTTTTATAGGTTTAGTTAGATTTACCTTTCCCATTTTGATGTAAATTTTGTAATTAAGATTAGGATGAACATTGGTCATAAGACCAAGTCTTATGCACCATGTGATGCCTTTGGAGCATCCATATTCCAATCAAAGTCAAAAGGAAGAAAGAAAGAAAAGAAGCAAACAAAAATGAAGAATGAAGACTCCCATAACATGAATTCCTTTTAATTGTAATTATTTATTTGTAATCCAGGTTGTATAAGGGTAGAGCTCGACTACCCACATTTTTTTTCAAGTTGTACGGCAGTACCCGACCGCATCGGCCTTTTATTCTTTTGCGATGGCTTTATAAAAAAATTGTTTGATGATTTGTTTAGCCTGTGCATTACAAAAAGCATGCATTTTCATAGTTTGTTTATGATTGGTGATTGTTGAATGGCCTGATGCGATTAGGCTCTTAGGAAAAAATAAATTTTCTATCCAATTAATCAACTCAAAATTAAATTAAATAACTCATAGCCTCATCTAAACCCTATGACATAAACCAAGATAATAAAAGATTTAGGAATCCCTTAGCTGGATGTTGTATGTCTCACATCATGCATAAAAAAATATTTTATCTCACTCTTGTCCATTGAGGGCTTCCACCTTTGCTAGAGAAAATGGCTTGATCTTTTAGAGCCATGGCGGAAACACACCTCCTTTTTTATTTTATCCCATAATCAACCTTCTCATGCATTATGCATATGAAATCCCATAGCCTGTGTCAAATAAAAATGTCCAAAAATCAAAATAAAATTTAACAAAATTTGCATTAGATAAAGTCATGAATTCATGCCCTTCATGATCTAGTCTCTTAGGGAGTGAATTTAAGGACTTAGTCTCCTTTCTAAATAAACAACAGACTAGCTATATTGCAAAGCATAAGACTTGCCTACATATATTTAAAATTGTAGGAGGGGTTAGTTGGCGGCCACTCCAGACGGTTGTAAGTCCAACAGTTGGGTGGTTTATTTTTTCTTGTGAAGATAAATTACATACACATTTTAGATTTAGGTCATACTTTGGCCCTCACCAAAGTTCCCTAGATTTAGGATTTGAGGTTGATGTTTCCCTTCACGGGCAACAAGCATAAATCCTTACCTCTTAAGCATTTCTATAATCTTGTATTGTGGAATTGTATGACCTAGATTTCTAATAAAAACTCAACTCAAACATATAATTTTCCTCAATTTCAAAAATATAAAGCCCAACCATAGATAGTTCGGGATGCTCACTAGGTTTTCCTAGTATCATGAGCATCCCCTACTTATCTCCCTTTGGTTTTGATAATAACTCTTTACTTTTGCTCAAATCCCACTTAATTTTCTAAAAAAATAACTAATTGATTGATAGTTCTATCTTTGAAATCTTTGGAAACAACAATCATTTACCTTAATCAAGAGTATTCCTATGGAATCTCATTCCTTAGGATGTAATTAACTATGAAAGATTTCCTCCATAAGGAACTTAACGAACCCGATTTAAATAAACCCTACTTTACTTTTTCATGTAAAATAGGAGAAAGATCTCTGGTACATTTGAAGACCCATTATCCTTAGTAGTCCTTATTAGATGATTAGATCCATTACAGGATGGTGACTTATGTCTCTCAAGATAGTAGATCATTCCTCAATGTCATACCCGATCACCCTAATAAGTACATCTACAGATCTAAATTGTGTCTCATTCACATCTTAAAAAAAATAAACACCATAGATTTTTCTTGGGACTCGATGGGGAAGGTTCCTCTCTCCATCTTTGGTAAATGATAGATGTCTCCAAGTATCGATAGTGGATTTGTATTTTATATGAATCCGAGACTATCCTTCTTTTCCATAGGCACTTATCTCATTTCATTCTTAAGCTAAGCTAGCTAATATCCTTTAGGTTTTAGGACCTCACTCCATGTAGGTCTAAAAACTCTTATTGGGTCCATCAATAGGTGAAAATAAAATTTAATCAAAAAAGATGACGAAAGATCTGAATGAACCCTTACCATCTCTATGGTAAGTTAAGATTCATTCCATAAATAAGAAAAAATAAATCCTTTATAAAAATATCACTTTTCAAAAGCACTTTCCAAAGGTTCACATAATAAAGTACTTAAACAAAAATTGTTTATATGACTCAACCCCATCTAACAATCCTCAACATTGTTAAATGTGGGTTTTTTTTTCAAAACCAAAATAAAAATCATCTTTCAAAAAGCACATATTTAAAAATAAACATCCTCATTCAATATACCCAAATTATTTAATGAAGGTTTCATTTCTAAATAAAATTATTTCATAAATTTTAAGTTCCATTTAATATATCTCACATATATTGAAGTTGGAATTTCTTTCCTTTTTTTAAAAGCACAAAATTAAAAAAAATAAGCATCTTCATTCAATATACCCAAGTTTGTTGAATGGAGGTTTCACTTTCAAATAAAATCACACCATTTGAAATTCCACTCAACACATTCAACATTGTTAAGTTAAATTTTCTTCTTTTCAAAAAGCAATGATCACACACAAAAATTTCATCTTTGAAAAATAAAATATGATCAACTTCCATTTTACATACCAAAATTTGTTAAATGGAAATCGCCTTTGCAAAAGTCATGGAAATCAAAACACATTGGAATTCCATTTGACATACCCAAATTTGTTAAATAAGAGTTCCATTTTTCAAAAGGAATTTGAAAATAAATTAGATTCTATTTAACACACCATATTGGTTAAATAGAAAACCCCCTTTTCAAAAACACATTTGGATTTTATTTAGCATATACAAATTTGCTATGTAAAGATCCCATTTTCAAAACCAAAACAAAAATCAAACCCATTTGGACTTTATTTAGCATACACAAATTTGTGATGTAAAGATCCCATTTTCAAATCAAAACCAAAACAAAAATCAACAAACACACTTGGGCTCTACTTATCATACATAAATTTGCTAAGTAAAGACTCCATTTCAAAATTCACACATGATACACATCATGGGCAAACAAGCAAAAAAGAAAATTATTTTCAAACATCTCATCTAGCATTCCTAAATTTGATAAATGAGTAGTCCTAAAATCAAGTCTAAAACAAAATCAATTGATCCTCTATTTAACATACTCAAATTTGTTAAATGAAGGGTCCTTAAACATAAAAATCAAATTCAAAGATGAACCAATGGAAACATCAAAAGTCTCTCAAAAATATTTTGAACCCATTTCAACATACACAAATTTATTGAAAGTGGGTTCTAAACTCAAATTCACTCAAAATCTCTCCTTCAATTTATTCAAAAATCTCTTCTAAATTCAATGAGCCCCACTTAGCATATTCAAATCATTGAGTGTGGGTTCAAACTCTAAATCAAATCTAAAAAAGTCAATAGAATACTAAGCAGAAAATATGATTTGAGTTTATTTTCAATAATTGTAGAGTTCCAATTCCCTCAGCCTTTTTTCTCGCCAAGATGCAAATGGATTCTCAAAAGTATGTGTTCACCTTCCCCTTTGGGATGGATTTGGACTTGGATCGGGCCAGCCTCCCCCAAATTGATTTCTCCCATCTGATACACTTTGGATGAGCAGTCGAAGGGGCTAGGATTACTTATGAAGGGCAACCCTCACCACTATCGGAGAGGTGGTGAGCCATCTATTGAGATGCTCTGACTGAATTACCCTCAAGAGGAAGATGGTAGAAGTTCCCACAGTAGTTGCGGTTACAAAGTGCCCATATAGTTATTCATTCCCATTATTTCTCTAGTGCGAGCTAGTACCCACTCTTTGGCTTCCTCTAAGGGGAAGGTTACCCTGGCTTTAGGGATAGTCTCCCCTACCTTTGAGGTAGGGTCTAGCTCTCGTACTGCTCCACCTAGCCATACCCAATGCCACAACAGGAGCTGCAAGATCAAGCGGCACCACAAGCATATTGTTAAGGAGATGGAGACTTTGTCTCATGTTGTAGTAGAAGAGTCACCCAGGGTATTTTCTCCTTTGCTTACTTAGAACAAGTTCCACACTCTTTCCAGTTCTAAAGGGGAGGAAGATGTCATCAGAATTATAGTGTCACCACCACCTGGAGTTCATTATGAGATGACTATCAAAGATAAGAGGAATTCATATGCTAGCCTCGTGACGCATGCTAAGTTGGCAAGGCTTATGGATGGTTAGAGTCCAAGACCCAGTTTGATCTAAGATTAATTATCCCTCACAATGTAAGCGAGCAGATCCATCAGGAGAGGGCTAGAGAGGCCCAAGTATCAGTTCATGTTACTAGCAGAGATAGGCGAAGATATGTCAGGCAGTCAGTAGCCTCTGCCCTCATAGATTTCCCTGATTGATGAGCTACCCATGCTGGTCAGACTGACAGTATTTTATTGATTGGTACTACCCAACATAGGAGGGGAGCCCTCGTGCAGAGGGAGCCAGTGTTGTCTCCACTACACCGCTCCACTTCGCATCCACTATCATTGTTTTAGGTTCCATCTTCTATAGTTTCATCCAAAGCCATGAGAGCAGCATCAAAGGAGAAGAAAGACCCACTGGTGATCCAGCTATGGCCAAAGGATCTTGCTTCATCTATGCCACCAATCGAGGTGAGCCTCCCCGCTTCAACCTCCTACTTCAATTTCAATGAAGAGCGAGTGGCAAACTTGCAGCATTGTAGTTGTGCCATCACCAACCCCACCTCAACCAATCATGGATGTAGCAGCGAAGGAGATGGAGACAGTTCTATTGTCCCCATGATGGTAGATTCTCTTAGAGGAAGTACTCCACCCACATTAGTTGACAGTCAGGAGCATGTGTCCTCCAGTGAGCATAGCCCTCATAGGGCCAGCACTCTAGTAGCAGGGGAGGTCAGGTGTATCTCCATTCATGAGCATGATCCCACCACCGATCAGCCATGAGCATTTGTGCCTGCACAGTTGGACCGCTCCTTGGATGATATCTTGGCATAGTATTTTACTGAAAAGAAAGAAATCCTAGGATATGATTGGTCTGGCCTCGAAGAGGAGAAGGTTAGATTTGACCCCAATGAAGATGATTTGTTAGAAGACTCAGCAGAGGTGCATATGGTTGATACTAAGGTTCCCTCCTTCATGATCACCAGAGTTTGGAAGGTATTGCGACCGAACAGGATGATACAACCTATTCGACCCAACACCTCCTTCAATAACTCAAACAAAAAGATGAGCATATTGATAAGATGAGAAAGAGGCTTGAAGATTTACTAGTGACAGTTCTAGCACTTCAGAATCAAGCTCCAACAGTACATCCTACCATTGTGGAGACTAGTCAGCCTGAGTTATTGCATGTCCTGGATCAACCTAGAGTTCACCTCTAGAAAGGGGTATAACTGTATAGAAAGGTAGTGGATACCTCCATACAAGAAAAGATATCAAACTCATGGTTGAACAACAAGTGAAGGAAATGGCAAGCGAGGTTCATCAGGTTCAAAGGGTAGACCTACCAGAGGAATTTGATGTTATCAATATCCTAAGGTTTTGTGCCTCTTCTTTCAAAATTTGATATAGGAATCCTGCCATCATATAGCACACTTCAGGGCCAGCTGGTGGTAGCGATGCAATATTGTTTCATCTCTTTGTCAACAGTTTGGCGAGCATAACTTTTGATTGGTCTACTGAACTCCACAACGATTCAGTGAAGACTTTTGTTGAGTTGGAGCAACTCTTTATTAAAAGGTTTGCTGGAGCTCAAAGGATAACTGTGTGTGATCTCATTATAGCTCAACAACACCACGGTGAGTCCCTTATTGATTATATTCTTAGATGGCATAATTTAAGCATGAAATATGAACTGCAGCTGTCTGAATAGCATGATATTAAAATTTTATTAAAGAATATTCATGGCCCGATCACCTTCATGTTTAAAGGTTTCACCATTAAGACATTTGAGAAGTTAATCAATAAGGTGGCTAGTCTACAAGGAGAGGCCAAATAGCTGCCTTTTCAAGATCAGTCATCAAAGCCAAAGCCATAGAAAGCCTATGAAAAGAAGCTAGAGGCAGTAGTATCATCGGATAAGGGGAAGCAACCAGAGATCACTAGAGATGAGCTCAACTTTTCACTTTCACCTTCTTTACCACCACCTCACCATCCTATCGCCGCCAGAGCCTCCATGGCCTTTGCCACCTCCCTCCTCATACGATATATCACCCCCATGTAGCTATCATCCACCTACTCATTTGGATAAATTAATAAAACTTATTCATTTAAGAGAGAGGTAGTCAGGAAAATCTATAAGAATCTCTTAAAAAATCTGATTTTTAGCTACCTGAACCTAAGAAGCTGGAGGAAGTGGGTAAGAGTAATGATCCTAACTTTTTCCCCTACCACCGCATGCTAGGTCATATTTTGGAGGATTTTTTTACATTTAAGAACTGGCTTGAGCATAGATACAAGTTGGGCGCTATAGTTATCCCTTAAGAATATCTAGTAGAACAACCATCCAATTCTATTAAGGTAATCCTTGGGGATACATGTGATCCTCTCAAAATAAAAGAAGGTTGGGATATCTCTTTATCCTAAACCTCTAAAAAGATTATTTCTAAAATCAAGAAACTTTTCTTACGTGCAAGCACAACCTCCAACATCAAGGAAGGTTTGTAAGTTACCAAAGATAACTTGGGGAAAGTAGGTGCTCAGCAGCAGCAACAACCCATACTCATCCAGGATAGCCAAGTAGTGCAACCACCGATCGAGTCCAGCCTCCATTCCACCATTGTAGCTACTACTTCAGCTAGCACTTCTACTTCAGCTAGTTCTTCTTCTAGTAGACATCTTGTATCAGCGAATGAGGGCATCAAACCCCTCACCCCACTTATCTTACTAGATTTTTACCATGTACCTCCTTTTAAATCTAAGAAATTAAGGAATAAAGCTAGTTTGAATTACATTTGTGTCACTTCTAATGGGTTATATGATTCTACTCGTATAGAAAACTCTTCAAGTCTTAATAATTATAACTCGATCATCCTTTTGATTTAGATGGACTTTCTTTCTCAATAATATGGGTTCACCTCTTGAGATAGACTTGGAATCATAATTTTGAGGAATCTATAGGAGAAGTTGTAGAATGAGAGTGAACTTTCCACTAAACTATCTCATGAAGTCACCAAGTCAACCTTCGTGGAAAAGTTCTACCTCCTAGGGTAGCAACCCAAGATAAGGGTAAATAAGTCATTGGTACTAGCAAGCAAGAAGCCCCTCCTTAGGATGCTCCACCCATGGATATGCTTATGGAGGATCAACCCAAAATTGATTATAATATCCTCGCTCACCTAAGAAAGTTTTCGGCTAAGTTAAGCATATATAATGCCCTTGTCTTATCCAAAGAGATGAGGAAATTATTAATCAAAGCTCCTCTTGATCTAAATATATACTTAGCTCAGCTGATTGTGTTAAAGAGGAGGCACATTATTCAAGAGAAGCCCATAGAGTCACATTCACTGATGAAGACCTTCTTTTGGGGGATATGGAGATCAATCGTTCCCTCTACATCATAGTGGATATGGGCAGATTCAGACTTTCTAGGGTGTTGGTTGATCCAGGTGCATTGGTGAACATTATGAGCCTGAAAACCCTTGCCTATTTGAGGATTGACAGCTCCAAACTCTGAGGAGATCAGATGATGTTGAGAGGATTTAATGAATAGGACGAGAGGGCTTTAGGCTCTATAGTGTTACCTTTAGAAATTGGCGACTGGAATACTGAAGCCAAGTTTTATATAGTTGATTTGAATACATCATTCATTTCTTTGCTCGATAGGCCTTGGATACACTAGAACAAGATCATTCCATCTTCTTTTCATCAATGCATCAAGTTTCGAAGATACGGGATTGAATACTATGTTATAGAAGATGAAAATCCATTCTTAGATAGAGAGGTCGAGATATATGATGATGTAACCTACTATCTTTCTCAAAATCAAAATGTATATTCTCACAAACTTGGTCAAAATTCAAATACAAAAGAAAAGGAAAAGAAGAAAAGGAAAAAAGAAAAAGAAAAAGAAAAGAAAATGAAAAATATAAGTGAGCGAGAAAGGGACACCGAGGAAGAGGTAGAGCCGCATGTTACATTCCACCCAGCTTCCACCATACAAACACATATAGGGGGATGACTCGACCTCCACCGTGCAAGGAGGTAGATAGGCAGGAGGTGGAAGACCCCCTAGTTGGCGGCCAACCAATAGGGGTTATGTTCTAGTTCACAGGAGTACCCCTACTATTCACATAGACTTAGAATCTAGATCAAAGGATGAGTCTCATGTGATTAACACACCAGCCAACCCCTCTCAACGGGTCTCATTGGAGCTGGCACTCAAACCAGACAATGGCAAAGACCAGGCCTCTAAGCAAAGCACGAATGTATTCGAATCAGGATTATGTAAAACCATTAGGCAGTAGTTGGGAACTTTAGCTCTAACCCCACTTTCTTCTTACAAATTTAAGGGTTTAGTAGTTAAGGAAGCCCCTAGATCTTTCATGGATGTCAAGCCAAAGAGATTCCTATTGAGATCATCATTTTCAAGTCCAAAAACAAATGTAGAACTCGAGGATAATTCATATAAAGATTTAATAGAATTACCTTTTGATTGGTGCTCGCCTTGTGTTCATAATCTTGCAAAGAAAGGTTTAATTACTTATACATGGTGCAGGCACAAGTCAGAGTATTTTGAGAAGCTGTGGAATAATAAAGGCAAGGATGCACAATCAAGACCAAGATTAGGATTTGGTAGAGTGGGTCTAGTCGATGATGATGATTATTGCTTAGTTGTCACCAATCATCTGGAATCTGATAGGATCTTCTCAAACCACACTAACTCTTATGAGGAGGTGTGTTTAGAAACTTCAAATGATCCTAATGATCTTCAAATCAAAGATGCACCTCCATAATTTGAAGAAGAAATCCATTCAACTATCGACAAGCTCAAAGAAATCAAACTCAGGATATGAGAAGTTTCACACCCTACATACATCAATTCTCTATTGAATGAAGAAGAAACCAATGACTTAGTTAAGCTATTAACTAAGTTTAAGGACTACTTTGCATAGAGATATGAAGAGATGCTCAGATTATCTCCTAATGTAGTAGTCCACATACTAGTAATGGACCCTAATGCTAGCCCTATCAAGCAAGCTCCTAGGCGCATGCGGTTAGAAATTGAACAATAGGTCATTTATGAAGTCAAGAAACTGATCGATGTTGGCTTTATTAGGGAAGAAAAATATCTTACCTTGTTATCCAATGTCGTGTCAGTTAAGAAAAAGAATGGCCAAATTCACAGATATGTTGATTTCAAGGACTTAAATAAGGCATGTCCTAACGATGAATTTTCACTTCTTATACCAGAATTAATGGTGGACATCGCATAATCTCATGCAGTATTCTCCTTTATGGATGGGTCATTTGGCTACAACCAAATCAAGATGGCCCCCGAGGATGAAAGAAATGTTGCTTTCTAAACCCCGATCAAAATCTATTATTATAAGGTCATGCTTTTCAGCCTTAAAATGTTGGTGCTACATACCAACGGTCCATGACTCAGATCTTCAACGAACTCATTCACCATTAAGTTGAATGCTATGTTGATGATCTAGTAATCAAAAGCAAAGAAAAGGATGACTCTTTGACTTGAGAGTAGTTTTTGAATGGTTAAGCCAATTCAAGCATTCAGAGTAGCTTCAGGGAAGTTCCTTGGATTTATTGTCCAACACCGGGGAATAGAGATAGATTAAGAAAAGATCAAAGCCATCTTAGAAATGCTACCCCCTAAAAGTCTAACTCAACTCAAATCATTCCAAGGGCGGATGGCATATCTAAGGCATTTTATCTCCAACCTATCGGGGAGATGCAAGCCATTTTTAGCACTTGTCAAAAAGGATGCTAAGTTAAAATGGGATGACAAGTGCCAACAAGCTTTTGAAGACATCAAATAGTATTTGGTGAAGCCACCAGTTCTAGCAGCCCCTATCCCAGGCAAGCCACTTATCCTCTACACTGCTGCATTGGATGACTCCCTTGGTGCTTTGTTGGCCCAAACCAATAATGAAGGGAAGGAGAATGCTCTCTACTACCGCATCGTCTACTCCTTGCTAAAGCAAACTACCCACCTATTGAGAAACATTGCCTAGCTCTCATCTTCGCATCTCAAAAGCTATGGAACTACATGCTTTCTCATAAGGTAAACTTGATTTCAAGAATCAATCCACTACAGTATCTCATGAAAAGGCCAACATTATCCGTACAATTGGCATGTTGGTCCATGATTTTCTCACAATTGGATATTACATTCATACCTCCGCTCTATAAAGGGCGTGCACTAGTGAATTTTTTAGAAGACACCCACTTCGTCGATTCATAGTCACCTCCCTAATGAACAAATCATGAACTTAGGGGACACTAGCATTTACCATTAGAAAAAGTATTTCGATAGTGTGACTTCCTTTCAAAAAGGAGAAGAACCACGATCTACTCTTTCAAGAAAGGCAGGGGTAGGAATAGTTCTCTTGACTCCAGACCACGATGTGATGAGATTCTTATACTATTTCTCCAATCCATGCACCAATAATGAAGCTGACTATGAGGATTTTATTGCTAATCTAGAGTTAGCTATTACAGTGTGGGTCAAAAGCATCAACATCTATGGGTATTCTTAGTTGGTCATCAACCAGATTGTCGGATCCTATAAGGCTCTAAAACCTAAGCTTCATCGCTACCATGAGTACACCATGAAGTTGTTGGCCCAAATCCCTGAGATCACGATCTACAAGGTTCCTCGAGGAGAGAACGTAGTAGCAGATGCTTTGGCCAAACTCACCAAGGAGTTGGCATGTCCGAAAGATGAGTCCATTCCAATAAGGGTCCAAAATAGACAAGTTCTATCCCTTATTGATGTTGAACTCATCGAGAGCTATTCTCTTGAAAGGGAGGTTGCCGTTGTTGAAAAAGATGAGGAGGCAACCATTCATAGATTACTTGAATATAGGTAAACTATCTCAAGAGAAATCACAAGCCCATCAGATGAAGCAGAGAGCTCTCTCTTATGCTCTCAACCCATTTTTGAATCATTTCAAATCTGCCCAATTCAAAACCATGGCCAAATGACCACTTTGTCCTTAGGTCAAAGGATATCCTATGACCAAATTCACTTGGAATTTGGTCATTTCTCTCTCAAGGCTACTTGGCATCCTTCCATTGGTCCACATGGGTCCAAGGGAGGTGGTGAACATGACCCAATGAGCTACCATGATCCAAAGGCCAAACTGACCTCACCAATAGAAATTGAACACTTGGAATTCCAAATGCACTCACCTAGCACATGGGCACCCACTCTCCTTCCCTCCACTCCTCAAAATGACCCATGTGGGGTGATTGGCAGCTCAAACCACCTCGCCAATCCTTACCATTGATCAAAGATGGCAAAATAGCTCATCATCATTTGATCCAAGGAGGGGGGAGATATACTCCCCCTCGTTCTCACTCAAACAACAAGCATTCATTTCCATAAAGCCAAGAAGGTTGAAACGAAGCTTCCCCAAGCTTGTCCAAGCCATTCCCAAGCTCCATTGATTTCCCATTCTCGATTGCACACAAAGCCAAAATAGGGGAGACCAATACCGAGCTCAACTCATCCAATTCTCCATCAAAACCAAATGAACCTTGCACGCACCAACAGTGGACCTCATCGAGCTCAGCCAAGTTATTTCCCAACTCTCCAAGCCATGGGAAGTATCACTTCGATCGAAGCCAATCTCCATTGAAGGGGAGCATGGTCAACCAAACCATCCACTTCAAATCAAGACCTAATTCTTTTAACAGGGCTTCATTTCTACTAGACGAAGCTACCTCCATCGTTAGAAGTGCCGATGATAGCCTCCGGTGAGGTAATTGCTCAAAATTATACCATAGAAAAAATAGCTTGGTGCTTTTTGAAGAAAAGTGTCACCCCATTGAATCTTGACTGTTGGATGTGCATCTCCCCTCCTTCTGAAGCAGTGGGATCATTTTGATCCCAATTCGAGCTCGGGTGAGCTCGAATTAAATGGGGAGAGACGAATGGTGTTCGTCTCTCATCGCTCGCAAAGGAGAAGGATCACACATCGTCCATTCTGTGTGATTGGAACAGATGGCTGTAATTAGATCATGTTATATCTGCTCTGATTTATTCCTAAATGGTGGGATTAATCTTGAGTCGATCTTGATCGACGAGAGAGAAAGCGTCCTCCGGCTTACTCCGTTGGATGTGATAACATAAATAACATATCCCATCACACATGCGGAAAGCGCGTAGCCACATGGCCCGATGGGATTAAGGGGTTAATTAGGCTTAATTAATCTAATTTTAATGCAGAAACTTCTAAAATTCATAACTAATTGTAGAAAATTCAAAAATATAAACTCAAGTTCATTCTAAAGATAATTCAGAGAGGAATAATAGAAAATTAAAATTAATTAAATTTGAATAATGATTTGAGCTCAATTTAAGTTTTATTAGAAATTTAATTAAGCTAATTATTCCCTAATTAATCCAATAATTAATCCCAAACTTTCTAAGGTTAATTAGTGGGATGACATTTTCCTCTCATGATTTTCTTAGAATTTATTGCTTGACTAATTAGAGGAATTTCTAGTTTCATCCCTAATCACTTTCTTAATTAATTAAATGATTAATTAACATGTTAAACAGTGATAAATTTATTAATTAAGCTTGCTAATCATCATGGAATAGTGAATGGACTTAAGGAATGAGATTAGGACTTCTTTTCCAATCTTTTCTCCTAAGTATATTTCATTTGGATAAACACTTAATTAAGTTGTAATTAATAAATGGCTTAATCACTTTTCAATTAATCAAACTCAAAAAAAAAAATCATTCCATAACTTAATCATTCAATTCTTGGGTAGATTCTTAAGTGTTCAATAACCTAAGAGGTTTCCAAAAAAAATTATAATCAAACTACATGTGTAGGACAGTTATGAAAGTACTTAATTAAACCTTTTAGCTTAATTAACCAATAATTGTGAGCTAATCGCATTAGACCCCTTTATTTCTTAGGTGCATTGTTGATTTAATTTCCATGTGATTGCATATCATATGTTGACTCATAATTACTTGGATAATTATGTTAAAGTAGTATAGGTAAGGGATAATTAATGGATTTTATTTATACCTTAACTTAATTAAAATCTAAAATCAACCTAATTATTTTAAATTAAACCAAACTAATTGACACATGGGGGAATGGGCTAGGGTTAGCAAATCTTTCACACTTCCTAAGTCAAATCAAACTCAAAGAAAATAAAATAAAAAAATCTCTCCTTAAGGAATTTTGATTCACTTTAAATGATCTTATTTTTATAGGATTGTCCTTAGGAATTAATTAGGGTGAATGAAGTTATGTGCTTACATTCCTTTATTTCTTTCCAATCATGTTAAATATTATTTGCCATATGGAATCATGCATTCATTTCTTTTAAAATTAATTAAAGAAAATATTTCCTTTTATGTCAAATTGCATGTGTTGGCTAAAATTAAGAATATGAGTGGCTATTATCACTATTTAATCAAAAATTACTTTTCAAAATTTATAAAACAAAAATTACAAATGAAATGATGCTAGTTATGAATAATTATAAGCTTGCATGTGATGATAGCATAAGATGTGTATTATGAAGTTCTCTTTCCTTCTCTTAATATGGATCTATAGGATTTGTAAGTGTATAATTCATTTGAAAAAGACAACACTACTAAATCTATTTCTATGCATCTTTATATTAAGACATAGGAAGCACCTTCATATTACACATGTAAATCTTACAATCAAATCAAACATAAATCTCTTGCATGATTCTTCATCGATTTATTTCTTTTTGTACATGTACATGCATTCAAGGAAAGCGGTATATTAGTCTGCATATCTTAGGGCTGCGATGCTTTAAGTAACCCTAAGTAGATCTTGTACCGTACGCCCCTAGTCTAGAAAATAATGGTGTCATACTCACTTATAACTTTTATATATGTGGATGTGCATTGAGCTACTGGAAAAAGAATCCACCATTTCTACATAATAAAGACATGCATTAATGAAATATCAATTTTCAAATTACATCTATTTGCATTCATCATCTTTGAGATTGATGCATTATATAGGTATTAGGATTATTCATATGCATGGTATACATGGTGAAAAAAAATGAATGGGAGTGTGTTATGTGATAGTAATCCACCCTAACTAACCCTAATAGGCCTTTCTTACTGAATAGGACTATTTAGAAAGAATCTAAATTTAGGATTAATTAAAAATACATAATAAATCATTCATTAAAAGAAATTCATTAATGAATCTACCTTAGAAATACTTCAAGGTAGGGATGAAAGAGAGCTTTCCCCTTTTTCTTCTCTTTACAACATTTAGTCTCTGAGTGTAAGTCCATTTGAACCAAATCAAATCACCAACTAAAATTGACAAATCAATTAAATCACTTAAAGTAAAACCACCATCTAAATTGAATCTTTCATACTTAAAAAATTTCAACCATAAATCCTAATTAAGACATGTCACACAACCCTTAAATGGCACATATTAGGCTAAGTCACCATTTCTAGCTCTATGTTAAGGTATGGTTTGATCATTTTATTTTGTGATGTAATGTTTAGACGGATGTTGGGATGAAGGTAGACTAGATGATAGGATGATCTTAGCCAAATCATGTCTTCTGCAGGGAATTATGCCTAAAGGGGCGCTATAATAAAAATATAAATACTTTTGTTATGCGGGTTGCTTATACCCCTAAGCATAATCCAAACTAGAACAAGTTGGCTTGGTTACCCATGTGTGGAGTGCGAAGTCCAAATTATTCATATAACTGTTTGGGCTATGTGGTAGGTTTAACTAACCTTTATTTTGTAGGTTTAGTAAGATTTACCTTTCCCATTTTCATGTAAATTTTGTAATTAAGATTTGGAATGAATGTTATGGGGGATTAGATGAGCATTGGTCATAAGACCAAGTCCTATGCACTATGTGATGCCTTTGGATCAACCATATTCCATTCAAAGCCAGAAGGAAGAAAGAAAGAAAAGAAGCAAATCAAAATGAAGAATGTAGATTCCCATAACATGAATTCCTTTTAATTGTAATTATTCATTTGTAATCCGGGTTGTATAAGGGTAGAGCTCGACTACCCGCATTTCCTTTTGGGTTGTATGATAGTACCCGATCGCATCGGCCTTTTATTATTTTGTGATAGCTTTATAAAAAAATTATTTGATGATTTGTTTAGCTTGTGCATTAGAAAAAGTATGCCTTTTCATAATTTGTTTATGATTGGTGATTGTTGAATGGCCTGGATGCGATTAGGCTCTTAGGGAAAAATAAATTTTCTATCCAATTAACCAACTCAAAATTAAATTAAATAACTCATAACCTCATCTAAAGCCTAGGACATAAACCAAGATAATAAAAGATTTAGTAACCCCTTAGCTGGATTTTGTATATCTTACATCATGCATAAAAAAACCATATTGTCTCACTCTTGTCAATGGAGGGCTTCCACTTTTGCCAGAGAAAATGGCTTGATCTTTGAGAGTCATGATAGAAATACACCTCCTTCTTTCTGATTTTGGCCCATAATTAACCTTCTCATGCATTAGGCATATGAAATCTCATAGCCTGTGTCAAATAAAAATGTCCAAAAATTAAAATAAAAATTAACAAAATTTGTATTAGATTAAGCATGAATTCATGCCCTTCATGATCTAGTCTCTTAGGGAGTGAGTTTAAGGACTTAGTCACCTTTCTAAATAAACAACAACCTAGCTATCTTGAAAAGCATAAGACTTGTCTACATATATTTAAAAATGTAGGAGGGGTTAGTTAGCGGCCACTTCAAGCGATTATAAGTCCAAGAGTCAGGTGGTTTATTCTCTCTTGTGAAGATAAACTATATACCCATTTTTGCCTTAGATTTAGGTCATGCTTCGGCCCTCACCAAAGCTCCCTAGATTTAGGATCTGAGGTTGATGTTTCCCTTCATGGGCTACAAGCATAAATCCTCACCTCTTAGAAATTTTTATAATCTTGTATTGTGGAAGTGTAAGCCTTAGAGTTTTAATAAAAATTCAACTCAAACATATAATTCCCCTCAATTTCAAAATATAAAGCCATAGGATAGTTTGGGATGTTCACCAGGTTTTCCTAATATCATGAGCATCCCCTACTCATCTCCCTTTGGTTTTGATAATAACTCTTTCCTTTTGGTCAAATCTCACTTGATTTTCTAAAAAAATAACTAATTGATTGATAGTCCTATCTTTAAAATCTTTAGAGACAATGATCATTTACATTAATCGAGGGTATTCTTAAGGAATCTCATTTCTTACGATATAATTAACTATGGAGGCTTGCCTCCATAGGGAACTTAACGAACCCGATTTAAATAAACTCTACTTTACTTTTCCATGTAAAATAGGGGAAAGATCTCTCATACATTCAAAGACCCATTATCCTTAGGAGTTCTTATTAGGTGATTAGGTCCATTGTTAGATGGTGACTTCTATCTCTCAAGATAGTACATTATTCCTCAATATTATATCTGATCACCCTAATAAGTACATCTATAAATCTATGTGGTGTCCCATTCATTCAAAAATATATATATAAACACGCACACCTCAAAGGGACTAAGAGGTTGATTGGCATGTTAATCACATGAGACTCATCCTCAACTGGACTATAAGTCTATGTGGATAGTAGGGTACTCATGTGAGCTAGAACATATCACGGGCTAGCCAAGGAGGTCTTCCACCTGAACTACTTCTAGATCCCTCTTCCTACCTGGGGGTGTCATCCTACCCATGTGTTCATGGAGGACCAAACTATGGAGGAATCCAACATCTGGCCCTACTTCTTCCTCAATGTCTGATTCTTGCTCACTTGCATTTTTATTTTCTTTCTCTTTTTTTTTCTTTTTTAATTTTCTTTTCTTTTTCTTTTTCTTCTTTTTCTTTTTCTTTTGTTTTTGAACATTGACCAAGTTTGTAAGAATATTTTTTTTTGAGGAAGGTAGTAGTCGATCCTCATATATCTCAACCTCCCTAACTGAAAATGGTTTTCACTCTCCTTTGACATAATACACGATTTCACCTCTTCAGAATTTGATGCATTGATGTAAAGAGGATGGAACCATGTTGTTTCCATGTATCCAAGGCCTACCGAGCAAAGCAATGAAAGATGTATTTAAATCAATTAATATAGAACTTGTCTTCTGTCTTCCAGTCATTTATCTCTAATGGAAACACTATGGAGCCTAAAGCCATCTCGCCTTGCTCATTGAATCCTCTCAACATCATCTGATCTCCTTGGAGTTCAAAGATGTCAATCCTCATGTAGGCAAGGGTCTTTAGACTCATAATATTCATTGATGCACCTGGAACAACTAACACCCTGGAGAGTCTGAATTTACCCATATCCATGTGATGTAGAGGGGATGGTTATACTCAATTGTCCCTACAAGAAGGTCTTCATCAGTGAATATAACTCCATGGGCATCTCTTGAATAACATGTCTCCTCTCCAATAGCGGTCAACTGAGCTAAGCATATTTTTGGATCGAGAAGGGCTTTGATCAATGACCCCCTCATCTCTTTGGATAAGTCAAGGGCATCACATATGCTTAGATTAGATGGCAACTTTCTCAGGTGAGCGAGGACATTGTAGTCAACTCTGGGCTGGTCCTCCATAAGCATATTCATAGGTGGAGCATCCTGTGGAGAGGCTACTTGATCGCTAGAACCAATGACTTTATCCTGAGGTGCTACCCTATGAGGTAGAACTTTGCCACTGTAGAGGTTGACTTCAGTGATTTCATGAGGAGATTTAGTGGAAAGTTTTACCTGCTCATCAGGTTCACCTACAGCTTTTCCTATAGGATCATCAGAGTCAGATGACTCTAAATCAATCTCAATGGGCAAACCCGAGTGATTTAGGAATGGATAATCCATTTCTAAATCAAAAGAAGAGGAGTGATCAAAATTATAGTTATTATTAATTAGACTTGGAGAGTTATCTATGATAATAAACTCAAGAAGATCATTAGAAGTGACACAAATATAAGTGGAATCAGGTTTCTTCATTAATTTCTTAGCTTTGGATGGAGGTGCAAAATAGAAATCAAGTAAAGTAGGTGGAGTGATGGATTTGCACCTCTGATGCAATATTGTTAGAAGAAGAGCTAGAGAAACCCAGCTACAACTATGGAAGGAGTCTGAAGTCGATGGTTGTGCAACTAGCTGCAAGTGGAGGTTATCTGTCGATGCTGCTTCTATTCCCTCAAGTTACCCTTAGCAATTTCCAAACCTTCCTTAGAGTTGGAGGTTTAAGCTGCTTCAAGCACCTGCAAGGGTAACTTTATGATCTTAGAAATAATTTTCTTAGAGGTTCAGGATAGGGCGATATTCTAACCTTCCTTTGTCTTAAGAGGATTGCATGCATCCCCAAGGATTATCCTAATAGAACTAGAATGTTGTTCTAATAGGTATTCCTTGGGGATGACAATGGCACCCGACTTGAAGCTATGCTCAAGCCAGTCCTTAAAGGTAATGTAATCTTCTAAGGCATGGCCTAATATGCGGTGGTAGGGGCAATAATTTGATCATGACTCTTGTCCATTTCCTCCGCCTCTTAGGCTCTAGTAACTAAAAATCATGCTTCTTTATAGATTCTTAGAGATCTTCTTGACTACCTCCTCTTGAATGAATAAGGTTTATTCAATCTATCGACAAGAGTAAGTAAGTAATAGCTACCTAGTGGTGGATAGAAATATTGATGTTGATGATGCTGATGAGGAGGCAATATGGCGATGTGGAAATTGGTGATGGTCGAGGTGATGGTAGAGGAGGTGGCAAAGGAGGTTGTTGATCTCGAGGCTTATCTGATTAAACCCTAACTAGCTGTTTCCTCTTATCAACTATTGTGACTACCCCTAATTTTTCTCAAATGCCTTCTGAGGTCTGGGCTTGGCTAGCTGGTCCTAGAAAGGCAACTATTTGGCCTCTTCTTATAGACCAACTGCCTTATTGATTAATTTCTCAAAGAATTTTATTATAAAACCCTTGAGCATGAAAGTAACTAGGCCATGGATATTCTTCAGAAGAATCTCTATGGTGTGATGTTCAGACAGCTATGATTCACATTTCTTACTCAGGTTTCTCTACCCAAGAATGTAATCAATAAGGGACTCATTGGGGACTTACGTCACTACAATAAGATCGCCTACAATAACCCTTTGATGAGCTCCAGGAAACCTCTTGATGAAGAGGTACTCCAACTTAGCAAATATCTTTACCAAACTATTGGGCAATTTGACATACTAGTCAAACGCAACACCCACCATTGCTAATAAATAATCTGAAAAGAAGGGCATCACTACCTTCAGTGTTGTAACAGTAGGCCCTGAAATGTGCAATGTGTTGGCGAGGGTTCCCACTACCATCAAAAAATTTGAAAGAAGGAGGCACAAAACCCTTAGGATATTGGATAACATCAAATTCCTCTAGGTATGGTCTACCCTTTGGAATAGATGACCCAGGGCAGCTGTGCTTTCTCTCACCGATTGCTCCACCATGTACTGTATATCCTTCTCATGCATGGACGTACTATCCACTACCTTCCTATGCAACCTACCACTATCTTCCTCTGAAGGAATGCACCTATGATGATCTAAGGTATGTGCCAACTCTGCTCTATCGACTGCTATGGGAGAAGGCTGTAAAACTGGGGCTAAATTTTGTAATGCTGAAACTAATGCCATCAACTCCTCAATCTTCTTCCCCATTTTTTTAATATGATCATCCATCTGCCTAAGCTAGTGAAGGAAGTGTTGAGTTGAATGGACTGCATCATCCTCTTCAACTATAATACCTTCCTGACTCCACTAGTCTCTCTGAAGGGAGCTCCTAGTATCGACCATGTGGACTTCGACTGAATCATCAAAAAAGTCATCCTCATTAGGATCAAATGCCACCCTCTCATCCTCCAAATTTATGTGATCACTTCGTAAGAATTCTCTTTTCTCAATAAAGTAGGCTACTACAATCTCATCGAAGGAATGATCTCCGCTACGCACTAACAAAGACTCACCGACATGCAAGATTGTGGTCACCGATAAATACATCTAACACCGAATGGAGTGTTATCTCTAAGGACTCACCAAGATATATGCTCGACCATTATTGGTGGAGTGTTATCCCTGGGGAGGGGTCCACCCATGGGAACCGCAGAACTATCTCCTCCCCTTGTTACTACCACTATCACTAGCTCTGATGGTGGTGGTGGTGGTGGTGGTGGTGGTGGTGGTGGTGGTGATGGTGGTGGTGATACAACCACGATCCTGCGGGGTCGCCACTCCTTCACCAAGACTGAAGTAGAAGGTCGAGTAGGGGAACTCGCCCTCATCTCAATTGGTGGAGTAAATAGAGTGGGATCCTTTGGTCGTAGGATCACCAAAGGGGCTTTCTCTCCATGTCTTCATGACTTTATGAGAATGGTGGATGGAACCCAAACCGGTGATGGCGGAGTGGATCAATGTGGTAGAGATGACACTGTTCCAGGCTTTCCTCAGAATCGGTGGTACCATCACTATACTTTCTATCCTATCACCGATGGCCTCAATGATCAAGGAAGTCAACTAATGAGGTCAACTACCCGGAAAATCTATGTCGCTCCCTACTGACTAAGTGCTACTCACTCTTCCATGTAGCTTTGCCTGGTAACACTCCTGGGGATGATCAAACTCAAATAAAATAGTGTGTTAGAGAAGGCCCATGGGCTGAACTGCATAATACCGTCTGACTAGCATAGGACTCCGCCCTAGCCAAAATCTCATGGTATGCTTGTGGAGGAGGCGATGCAGCTATCCTTCTATAGTCTTCCTCTCCATCTAATGCCGAGAGGGGGTGAAATATACTGCCACTAAGAAGTCGAGAGGTCTCACAGGTAGATCCCTCCTCAGCAACATGGGATGTTGTGTCTATCTCTCGGGCTGCACGCTCGTGATGCCGCTGATTTGGGCATGCGCAGTAGGGGTAGAATTAGATCCTACCTCACGGTAGACTATCCTAAAGTCAAGATAGCCTTCTTTAGAGAAGACCAATGAGAGGTGCACGCATCCAAGTATAGGAGCAACCAACATGTGGGAACCGAACTGATGGATGAATTGAATCGACTGGTGGAACCTTGACCGCCTTCCTCGATAAAGAAGGATGCTTAGTATCGAAAAGCAGGTCAATGCCGATGACTAGCTTCTACCTAGCCACCTCATCCCATGACAAGGGTGAGGTGGCCCCTCATGTGTAATGTCCCTCAAATCCTCCAAAGAAAACTAAGTGGTTGGAGTCATGGTGAGGGAGGTCAATCAATCAAGGCCAAATCCATCCTGAATGGAATGGTAAAGATGAACTTCTGGGATGCCATATATACTAACTGCAAAAATAAACTGTATTGTATCTCTGCATGTGTTGAAATATAACTTGAGAGTCTGCCATGCCCCAAGAGAGTCATAGAGATTTGAGTTTTAAACCCACACTCAATAATTCAAATATGGTGGGGTTCATTGGAGAGATTTTGATATGTGAGGAGAGTCTTTGCCATTTGATTTGATTTTTGAAAACACATACTCAACCAATTTAAGATAGGGTTCATTTTTAGATGTTTATTGTTATCTTGTTTGAAAATTTTTTGATTTTGAAGAACTTTACTTAACAAATTTAGGTATGCTAAGGAAAGGTTGTGATTGTATGTTTAGGCATTTGTGAAAAATCTTTGCTTATGATGATTGATTATGTGTGATATATATTTTGATTTGAAAGTGGACTTCTTACTTAACAAATTTGGTATGTTAAGTAAAAACCAAATGGGATTTATATGTATTTGTTTGATTTGAAAATGAGGCCTTTACTTAACAAATTTAGTATGTTGAGTATGAACCAAATGTGATTTGATTTGTGTTTGATAATGGGACTCTCACTTAACAAATTTGGAATGTTAAGTGAAAGCCAAATGCATGTCTTGAAGATGAGACCCTCACTTAAGAAATTTGGTATGTTAAGTGGAGGTCAAATTTGTGTTTTGAAGATAAGACCCTCACTTAACAAATTTTGTATGTTAAGTGAAAGTCAAATTTACATTTTGAAAATGAGACTCCCACATAACAAATGTGGTATGTTAAGTGAAAGTCAAATTTATGTTTTGAAAATGAGACTCCCACTTAACAAATTTGGTATGTTAAGTGAAAGTCAAATTTTTGTTTTGAAAATGAGACCATTCCTTAACAAATTTGGTGTGTTAAGTGGAGGTCAAATTCATATTTTGAAGATGATACCTTCACTTAACAAATTTGGTATGTTAAGTGAAAGAAAATGCATGTTTTGAAATGAGACTCTCACTTAACAAATCGGGTATATTAAGTGAAAGCCAATTTTGTATGTTTTGAAAATAAGACCCTCACTTAACAAATTAGGTATGTTAAGTAAAATCCAAATTTATATTTTAAAAAAGAGACTCTCACTTTGAAAATTAGGTATATTAAGTGAAAGTAAAATTTGTATGTTATGAAAATAAGACCCTCGCTTAACAAATTGGGTATGTTAAGTGAAAGCCAAATTTATGTTTGAAAATGAGACTCTCACTTAAAAAATTGGGTATTTTATGCTTTGGAAATGAGACTCTCACTTAACAAATTGGGTATGTTAAGTGAAAGACAAATGTATGTTTCAAAAATGAGACTCTCACTTAAAAAATTGGGTATGTTAAGTTAAAGCCAAATTTATGCTTTGGAAATGACACTCTCACTTAACAAATTAGGTATGTTAAGTGAAAGCCAAATATATTTTTTGAAAATGAGACTCTTATTTAATAAATTGGGTATATTAAGTGAAAGCCAAATTTGTATGTTATTTTTGAAAGAAGGGAAATCTATTTAATAATTTTAGGTATGTTAATAGAGTTCAATGATATGTATTGCTTTCATGTGTGATTTCGAGAGAAACTTCAACTCAAGCATATATGAAATATATATTAAGTGAAGTTTTAATTTTATGCTATAAGTTTATTTGAAAATAGAATCTTCATTCAACAATTTTGAATATGTTGAATGAATATGGTCATTTTCAAAAATGTTCTTTTTAAAAGATGGAAACTCCAACTTTAACATATGTGAAATATGTTAAGTAAAATTTTAATTTTATGCTATGATTTTATTTGAAGGTAGACTCCTCACTCAACAATTTTGAGTTTGTTGAATGAATATGGTCATTTTTAAAAATGTGCTTTTGAAAAGATGATTTTGATCTTGATTTTGAAAAGAACCTCCATGTAACAATAATAGGGATTTTAGGTGAGGTTTGGTTATATGAGTTTTGTGCTTTTGAAGATTTTATGCAAAATTATTTGTTATGTGAGTTTTGAAAAAGGTGCTTTTGGAAAGTGGCACTTTGCAAAATAATTTATTTTCTTAATTTTTAAGATGAACTTTGCCTCACCAAGCGAGTGGTAAGGAGGTTCTAAATTTTTGTCTTTTCCTTTCATGAGTTAGTTTTATTTTTCACCTATTAGGAAACAATAGGGGTTCCAGGACCTACAAGGAGTGAGGTCCTAAAACCTAGAGGATGCTGGCTAGCTTTGCTTAAGAATGAAATAAGCTAAGTGTCAATAGAAGGAAAGATAATCCTGGACTCATATGAAATACAAGTCCACTATCGATGCTTAGAGATAACAATTGTCAACTATAGATGGAGAGAGGAACCATCCCTAGCAGAGTCACCAGAAAAATCTATGATGTTTATTTTTGGTTCATGTGCATGTGTGTGTGTAGGGGGGAAACACCATGTAGATCTGATGATGTACTTATAGAGGCAATCGGGTACGACATCAAAGAATAGTGCACTATCTCGAAAGAAAGAAATCACTACCCTACGATGGACCTAATCACCTAATAAGGACTCCTAAGGCATGAAGGGTCTTCGAATGTACCAGAGATTTTTTCCCTACTTTATATGGATGAATAAAGTATAGTTTATTTAAATCGGATTCTAAAGTTCCCTATGGGGGAAAGCCCCCATAGTTAATTACATCTTAAGGAAGGTGAGTTCCTTAAGAATACTCTCGATTAAAGTAGGTAATTATTGTCTCTAAAGAATTCAAAGATAGGACTATCAATAAATTGTCTATATTTGAAAGATCAAAAGGAAAGACTTATTATTGAAGCGAATGGGAGATGAGTAGGGGCTGCTCATGATACTAGGAATCCTAGTGAGCATCCCAAACTATCTTATGGTTGGCCTTTATATATTTAAAATTAAGGAGAACTATATATTTGAGTTAAAATTTTATTACAAATCTATGACTTATAATTCCACAACACAAGATTGTGAAAATGCCTAAGAGGTGGGGATTTAGTGAAACATCAACCTCAAATCCTAAATCTAGGGAGCTTTAGCGATGACCAAAGCATGACCTATATCTAAGATGAAAGTGGGTATATTGTTTACTTCTATAAAAGGGAGTAAATCACCCGACTGTTGGACTTAAAATTGCTTAGAGTGGCAGCCAGCTAACTCCTCCTACATTTTAAAACCATGTGGTCAAGTCTTATGATTTTACTAGATGACTAGGTTGTTATTATTTAGAAAAGAAACTAAAGTCCTTAAACTCACTCCCTAAGAGACTAGAGCATAAGTGGTATGAATAATGACTTATTCTAATACAAATCTTATCAAAATTTATTTGATTTTGAACTCTTCATTAGGATTTTATATGCTAAAATGCATGATGAAGTTGATTATGAGCTAAATCACAAGAAAAAGAATTGTTTTTCATCATAGGCTCTCAAAGGTCAAGCCCTTTTCTATCTAGCAAAGATGGAAACCCTCTCTTAGCAAGAGTGAAACAAAATGACATGATGATATTAAGCATACAATCATCCAGCTAAGAGATTACTAAATATTTTATTATCTTGATTTAATACTTAGGCTTTATGTGAGGTTATGAGTTCTTTTAGAAAATTTAGTTATGCGTTGTAGTGGGATAGAAAAAGTTAATTTTATCCTAAGAACCTAAACGGATCTAGGCCACACAACAATCATCAATCATAAATAAACTATAAAAATACATGTCATTTCTATTGCATAATGTAAACAAATCATCAAATAATTTATAACCTCAATGTGAAAGAATAATAGGCATATCATACCGCATAACCCGAAAAGAAATGGGTAGTAACCTACCCTTATACATCTGGTACAATGAAAGAATAATTATAATTTAATTACAACAAATGAATGGGTGCTATGGGGGGTCTTCAAATCTTCAAAGCTTCTTCTTTCCTTTACTTTCTTCTTTCATTTGGTTGGGAAAACTCCATAGGATCACATGGTACATAAGACTTAGTCTTGTAACCAACGTTTATCCTAAACCCCCATAGCACTAATCCCAATTCTTAATGCAAAATTAGATTAAAAATAGGAAAAGTAAATCTAACTAGACCTGCAAAATAAGTATTAGCTAAACACACTATACAACCTAAGCAGTTCTATGAATAATTTGGACTTAGAGACGCACATGGGTAACCAAGTCCACTATAATGATTATACTTAGGGGTTAAGCAACTTACA
The DNA here is from genome assembly GCA_021442155.1 of Cymbidium sinense. NCBI lineage: Eukaryota > Viridiplantae > Streptophyta > Magnoliopsida > Asparagales > Orchidaceae > Cymbidium > Cymbidium sinense. The sequence goes on from CM038224.1 coordinate 116,918,488, forward strand.
AAAGAGAGCATTTATATTTATTTTTACCCCTTAAGCATAATCTCCTATAGAAATAATGATTAAGTTAATCACAGCCTAACATCCAGTCTACAAAACATACACCCTAACATCCAGTCTACCACATTACATTACAAAATAAAATATACATCAAATCATGCACCTCCCTAACATAAAGCTAGAAGTAGTGACTTAATCTAATGTGTATGTGTTGAGGCTTGTGTGGTATGTTCTAGCTAGGCTTTAGAGTTAACATTCTCAAAGTATGAAGGACATTTAATTATAAAAGGTGGTTTCACTTTAAATGGTTTAATTAATTTGCAAATTTTACTTAATGTTTCCTTTGTTTCATTTGACCTACACTTAACAACTAAGTGTTATGAAGAGAAAGAAAGAGAGGATCACTCTCTTTTATCCCTATCTTAAGTCACATCTAAAGCAAATTAATTAACCAATTCCCTTTAGTGAATGGCTTATTGCATGTTTTAATTAGTCCTAAGTTTAGGTTAACTTTAAATAAACTCATTCAATAATAAAGGCATCTTAAGATTAGTTGGAATGAATTACTGTCACATAACACATGTTTATTCATTTCTTTCCATCATGTATGTCATGCACATGATTAGATCCTGAGCATAGTTATACATGCAATTTATATCTTAGCACACTTAAATGATGAATGTGAGTAAATATATTTGAAATTAATGTTTCATTTGGTTGAATGATTTTTTTCATATTAATTTAAAGCTCTATCTAAATTCTTATGCAAAAGCATAAGGAAAGATCCTTAAATCACATGACTAATCAAATCAACCAATTAAACAAAGTATGAATGCATATCTTTTTTAATAAAAAAAGGGGTTTTCATTCATTAGCTAAGTACACATCCACATGTATAAAAGTTTTAAGCAAGTACATTGGCCATTGTTTCACACCAATGGAACAAGGTAGGAACCTCCTTGGGGCTACTTAAAGCCATCCTGAATGTCTAGACTAATATAGCTATTCTTAGATACATATGGATGTAAACAACTACAAGAATAGAAAGCCATGCATACATATTTTGGTTTGATTGATTTATTTCGTATAAATGAATTAAAGCTTTATCTAGATTCTAATGTTAAAATGCATAAGAATGAAATCTAGCAGGTACATCTCCATTGTTCTACACCAAGGGAATGAGATAAGAATCTCCTTAGGGCTACTTAAAGCTGTGCATCCCTGGGATGTCTAGACTAATATATCGCTAACATTCTCATTTATGCAAATCAACACATGAATGTAAGAAAGAGACTTTATTTCATACACTAAATTTATATTTACTTGCATTTTTTATGTATATATAACTAATTTTACAATATATATTTGTATTCATTCATTAATAGACTTTTGAAAGTATATTTGAGATTTAATATGATACTAGCCACACATATTTTTAATTTAAATCAACATGCAATTTGACATATAAGGAATCATTTTATTTAATTAATTTTAAAAGAGATGGATGCATGATTCATATGACATACAACATTTAGCATGATTGGAAGGAAATAAAACAACATAAGTATGTGATTTCATTCAAATCAACTAAGTCTTAAGGATAATCAAACTAAATAAGATTATTTAAAAAAAACCAAAGTTCTTTAATGTCATTTCATCTTTATGTTTGATTTGAGTTAAGGAAAGTGAAAGAGGTTTGCTAATCCTAATCTCATTCCTATGTGTAAGTTAATTTGATCAAGGAATCTAATGTGGGATTAGATCATGACCGTTTCGTTGATCACGCAACGACATTCGTGATCCATCCTTTCACGGTGAAAGATGTCGCTCGCCTTTCCGGTTGATCCATCACACGAGCTTGATTACCTCCAAATTGTTCCCATACCTTCGGGAAGGGTAGGCGCACACATCCAACGCTAAAAATGCATTACATTCAAATTTGCTTCACAAAAGACCAAATGATTTTCCATACAAGGCTCGGTTTTGCAAAATTATCTCACTAGACCTAATGTCTGGTGATGAGATTGACGAAGGTAGCTCCGTCTAGTAGAGACGAGGCCTTGTTGAGAAGATTTGGGTTTGATTTGGTGTAACGCCGCTTGACAATCCACATGTAAAAGCTCGATCGAACTCCGATCTCGGTCGAAGATGGTCTGGTTAAGCTATGAAGTATGAGGATGGTGTGGGTGCAAGGAATTGAGGTTTGATCAAGTGGAAAAGGAGTATTGCTCAAAAGGAGGCTGCCCCATTTCAACTTCACACACAGAGAGCAATGGTCGATTGAGGGAGGCTTGGGATGCTCTAGGAAGCTGAGGGATTTCAAAATCACTTCAAACTCATAGAATGTGAATGATATCATTTATCGCTCGAATTGAGGGAGTATATCCCTTAATTGCATTTGATGGACGGACAAGATTCATTCCTAAAAATTTGTTGATTCGCCACTGTCAGGTCATCAGAGGGGTCACCATCAACTCCATGTGGCACATCCTGGTTGGGGGAAGTGGTGGCAGAAGTCTCAAGGCTTGATATGGGGAGATTGTGTGTTGATTTATCCTTGCCTTTGCCCATGGGGTCCGGCCATGAGAAGGAGTGGCTTGGCTTGCTTCCCTTGGTCCATGGAAAGTGCTAGGTGGCTCAAATTGGGCTAAGGGGTTTAGGAATGTCTCATTTGGCTAGTAGAGGGTTTCATGGGAGAGGCAAAGTGGACTTTGCCTCTTATGGAAAGAATTTAATGCAAATGAGCTTGTCCAATGGTCAATTCCCTTGGGTTGGGTCTCACATGGACTTGGGCTGGCTTGGGGCTGACTTAGGATTAATTTGGGTCGGGTTAGGTCAATCACCAAGATTCCATAAGGTGGCTTTGGGTGATTTAGCTTAATTTGGTCAAAATGGCTCATTTGGGTTAGGTTGGGTTGGGTTGACTAATTAGTCAAATTGGGTCAAACTAAGGCTTGGATTAGGTCATATGATGATTTGGGATGTTTTGGTTCAATTAGTTTTGATTAATTTGACTTAATTTTGAATTTGACTCATTTGGATTCAAAAGGGTCAAATGGGTCAAGTTGACCAATTTGACCACTTTGACAAAATTAAGTTAGGTTTGGTGTTGAGTCAAGTTCAATTGGTTGATTGAAAGTAATTGTAGGCTTTGGTTTAATTTAGAATTAATTTAGTTTTTGGCCGATTTGACCCTTTAGGTCAATTTGGGCTAGGTTGGGTCAAGTTTACTAATTGGTCAAATTGAGCTCAATCATGGCTTTGGTCAAGTTCAATAAGTGGTTTAGAATGAACTTGATCCATTGGTTGTAATCAATTTAGATCAAATCATGATTTGGCCCATTTTAGTTTTTTAGGCTAATTTGGGTCAACTTAGGTCAAATGGCCAATTGGACTTGGTTTGACTCAATTGATAGTTTAATCATGTTCAATCATTGATTATGAGTGGGTTTGAGTCAATGGTTTCAATCAATTAGGCATATGATGGGTTTTGGCTAGTTTAGGTTTTATTTAGGCTAAATGTTGACTTGGTCAAAGGACCAAGTTGACTTGGTTTGACCCAATTCAATATAGTTGGTCACCCTAGGATGATTGTTGATCATGATATGGGGTTTGGATGGGCTTAGTTCAATCTAATTTGGTTTGGATTAAAACTTGGCTCAAAAGGCCTTTTAGGTCACTTTGGATTAAGTGGAACTAAGTGGGTCAATTGACTTAATCATGGCTTGATTCAAGTTTAAGTGAACTCACATATGAGCCTAGGATGAAGATATAAATCCATTTGCAATTGGTTTGGAGTCAAATGAATTTTGGTTCATATGATAATTTCAAGTCAAAGGGGGTCAACATGGGCTTGACTTGGTTGACTTGGGTTTGGTTTGATAATTATAATTTATGTTTATATTTGGGTAAGTGATTGAAGGGATGATTGAACCAAGAATAAATCCATGGGTTTTGAGTTGATTTGGGTGTCATTTAGCCAAGTTCAAGAATTTGGCTAAAAAGACTAAAAGTGAGAATTTGATTTGATTTGGGTTTGGTTTTGGCCACTTGGATTTATATTTTATTTATATTTGTGAATATAAATGAAGATATAAGTGGTTCATGAGAAAATCACTTGGGTTTGGAGTGATGTAAGTCAAAAGGGCTTAAGTAGAGAATTGATTTGATTTGATTTGATTTGGATGGTTTAAATTTAGATTTCATTTATATTTGTGAATATAAATGAAGGAATGATTGATTTATAAAGAAATCAATTAAGTTTGGATTGATTTAGTTTGAGATTTGATTAAGCTTATGGAGGTGGGTCCATACGGCTTAACAAAGGTCTTGATTTGGTTTGATTTAGTTCATTTGATTTGAATGGTTTGAATTTAGATTTCATTTATATTTGTGAATATAAATGAAGGAATGATTGATTTATAATGAAATCAACCAAATTTGATTTGGTTTGAAGGATGTTTTGGCTAGGCATATGAAGGTGGTTCATATAGCTTTGGATGGGGTTTTGGAGTTTGAATATAATCATGGGTTTCAATCATTTGGAGTTAGATTTGATTTAGAATTTGGTTGGGATTTGATTTAAGATTGAATTTGATATTTGATAAAATCAATTGAATTGAGGTTTGATTTAAATTTGGTTAAGGCTAAGTCCATAGGATAAAATCAAAGGACTTAGGAAGGGATTTGAATTTGAATTTAATCACGGTTTCAATCATTTGATTTGAAATTGGATTTATGATCTTGAATTTGAATTTGAGGTTTAGTTTCAAAGAAGGAAGCAAGGATTGGGTTTAAGGCTATAGGGTAGGCAAGTTTTTCTAAATCTCTAAGGCATACCTTATTCATATGGCTAACTCTTATAAGTCTCTAGGCTTAGGTTAAGTGTTCACCTAATCTCTATAAGTGTCTTAAGACTAAGGAGCTCTTAATGTCTATAAGAGTCCTATGATGAGGAAGTTGAGAACACACTCCAAAAGTGAGGTCAATAAAGCCTTAAAGAAAATGAAATGTGGAAAACTAGTAGGACTTGATGATATTCCAATAGAAGTGTGGAAAATGTTTAGAAGATCAAGAAATTTCTTAGCTTACAAATCTTTTAATGTTATTCTAAAGACTAAAAAAATGTAAAATGAGTGGAGAAAGAGTTTGTTGGTTTATATATTTAAAAATAAAGGTGATGCATAAAAGTGTGCAAATTATAGAGGAATTAAGTTAATGTGTCATACATTAAAATTATAGGAGAGAGTAATTGAGCATAGGTTTATGTGATACAAAAGTTTCTCACAATCGCTTTCATACCGTAGATCTAATTTATACATTTGTTAAGCTATTTGATGGACAAGTATAGAGAAAGTAAGGAGGATCTACATATGATATTTATTGATTTAGGGAAAGCTTATGATAAAGTTTCAAAAGATGTTCTTTGGAGAGTTCTAGAAAAGAAAGGAGTTAATATTGGTTATATTCAAGTCATTAAGGATATGTATAGTAGAGGTGTTACTTGTTTCCAAACACATAAGGAGGATTAACAAAATATTTTTGTATTTCAGTTGGATTAATATATTAGATACTAAAGAAGGTGAAAGATGTATGTATAAGTTAGCCAACCAAAGAGATAGGAGAAGTAAAGACCTAGTTCAAGTGATGTATTAAGGATGAAAATAATAAAGTACTTTTCTTAGAAAAATATATTAAAAATAGGTGGATGAGGTATTTTGATAAACTTTTCAATGAAGGATCTGAAAGTATGATTGATTTTAGCAATCATAATACCCTAAACAAAAATAGAGAATTTTATTTTATCGTCGTATTAGTAAATCTGAAGTTAGAGAAGCATTAAAGAAAATGAAATGTGGAAAAATAGTACAACCTGATGGTATTCCAATCGAAGTGTGGAAATGTTTAGGAGATCAAGGAATTTCTTGGCTTACAAATCTTTTAATGTTATTTTAAAGACTAAATAGATGTCGATGAGTGGAGAAAGAGTTTGTTGGCTATATTTAAGAATAAAGGTGATGCACAAGAGTGTGCAAATTATAGAGGAATTAAGTTAATGTGTCATACTTTAAAATTATGGGAGAGAGTAATTGAGCATAGGTTACGATGTGATACAAAAATTTCTCATAATCAATTTAGTTTCATGCCATGTAGATTTACTATAGATGTTATGCATTTGTTAAGGGGTTTGATGGAGAAGTATAGAGAAAGTAAGGAGGAACTACATATGATATTTATTGATTTAGAGAAAACTTATGATAAAGTTTAAAGAGATGTTCTTTGAAGAGTTCTAGAAAAGAAAAGAGTTAATATTGGTTATATTCATGTCATTAAAGATATTTATACTAGAGCTGCTACTTGTGTCCAAACATAAGGAGGATTGACAAAATATTTTCCCATTTTAGTTGGATTACATCAAGGATCAGCTTTAAACCCTTATATTTTTGCTTTAGTTATGGATGTTCTTACTAGGCATTTACAAGAAGATGTACCTTGGTGTATGTTTTTTTTTATGGCATTCTTCTTGTTGATAAGACTAGAGATGGAGTCCAAGAGAAAATTGAATTATGGAGGTCAACATTAGAGTTTAAAAGTTTTTGTTTAAGTAGATCTAAAACTGAATATATAGAGTGTAATTTTAGTTGTAGAAGTTCTAGTGGTTGTGATATTAGAACAAGTCATTAATAAGAGTGATTCAAATATTTAGGCTCTATTTTTCAAAATGATGGTGAAATAGATGGAGATGTTAGTAGGAGAATTCAAGTTGGATGGTTGAAGTGGAGGAATTTTGTTGTGTGATAAAAGTTCCACTTAAACTTAAGAAAAATTTTATAAGATGGTGGTAAGACCCATGACATATAAAATGTAATGGCCAATAAATGAGAAGCATAAGACTAAGTTAAGTGACATAAATGAGGATGCTTGGGTGGATGTATTACTTTTACTCTTAGAGATAAAATGCAAAATGAGTATGTTGGGAAAAAGTTGGAGTAGCTCATGGTAGATAAGATTAGAGAGTCGCCATAAATGGTTTGGCCACATAAAGCGGTCGTCCATGATCTGTTAGGAGAGTAGATGTATTAGATTTGTTTATGTTAAGAAAGGTAGAGGGACTAAAGACTTGGTTAAGATGTAAAAAAATGACCTTAGTATACTTGAATTAAATGAAAATTTGACACATAATAGGACACAATGGAGATGAAAGATTCATGTAGCCAACCCCACTTAGTGGGATAAAGGCTTGTTATTGTTGTCAGTTGGATTACATCAAGGATCAACTTTAAGCTCTTATCTTTTTTTTACTTTAGTTATGGATGTTCTTACTAGGCATTTACAAGAAGATGTACCTTGGTGTATGTTTTTTGCTGATGACATTCTTCTTGTTGATAAGACTAGAGAGGGAGTCCAAGAGAAACTTGAATTATGGATGTCAACTTTAGGGTCTAAAAGTTTTTGTTTAAGTAGATCTAAAATTGAATATATGGAGTGTAATTTTAGTTGTGGAAGTTTTAGTGGTAGCATTGTGACATTGGTTGAACATGCCATTAAAAAGAGTGAGCAATTCAAATATCTAGGCTCTATTATTCAAAACGATGGTGAAATAGATGGAAATACTATTAGTAGAATTCTAGTTGAATGGTTGAAGTAGAGGAATGCATCACTTGTGTGATAGAAAAGTGGCTTAAACTTAAGGAAAATTTTATAAGATTGGTGTAATTGTAATGAATGATGAATGTTGGCCAATAAAAGAAGCATAAGACTAAGTTAAGTGTTGGAGATGAGGATGTGTGGATGAGTGGCTTTACTCATAGAGATAAAATGCAAAATTAGTATGTTCGGGAAAAAGTTAGAGTAACTCCAGTGGCAAATAAGATTCGAGAGAGCCGCTTTAGATGGTTTGGTCACATAAAGCGTCGGTCATCCGATGACTTGATTAGGAGAGTAGATGCATTAGATTTTCCATATAGAAAGGTAGGGTAAAAAGGACTTAGTTAAGATGTATAAAAATTAATAAGATACTTGAATTAAATGACATATAATATAATACACGAAAGATTTATAGAATGTAACCCCACTTAGTGGGATAAAGGCTTGTTGTTGTTGTTGTTGTTGGCGGCTTAAAAAATCAAATTTTAAAATTTTAATTTATTTTAATTAATTTTTTATTTTGCCACTGCTCTCCTTAAAATTATAATTTGGTCACTCAATGAGGAATCTAATATTAGAGCTAAGTATAGTTCAACCTATGAAAATCTTATTTATTTTTAATCATTCTTAAAAGATGTTGTGATGCGTAAAAGATAATATTATCATAATCATAGAAATCACATTTTTTTTTTAAAATGTGGCTTTATCAATTTGGAAGGTCGGCACATAAGATCGCGAGTATAAGATCTAAAATTTATGAACTCTTAACAAATATGGGCTTATTTGCACTAATCTTAATGGCCTTAAAAAGTTGGCCTATAAATTCATCTTCTTTTAAAATTCCCTATTTGTGACCTGCTTTCAAAACTATAAATTAAAGGAAGATTTGCATAAAAATTTATATACATATCACACAATTTTTATATATTTACATATCTTATACCAACAATTAAATATTTATTTATCTAACACTTTTCTATATTTAAAAAATTATATTTTACTTCAAAAAATAAATGATGATAATATTTTTGATGTTAAGATTGAGATTTTATATATATATAAATTAAAATTTAAATATTAGATATATAAATTCATAAAAATTATATGATATGTATGTAAATCCTCTAAATTTATATAAATGCATCTATAATCAGCTTTTTTAATTCAGAAATCAAAATGATTTTAAATTATTTTTAAAACACAACATTTACAATTAAAACTGAAATAAAATTGAGTTGATTTACTTTTGATTAAAATTAATTTGGCTGAATTTGCACATTTTTTAGTGGAAAATTTTATTAGTTTTAACACACCTTAATTGATCTTAAAAGATAGCTTATTTAAGATTGAATCAAGCTGACTAGATATCAAATCTATATATATATATATATATATATATATATATATATATATATATATATATATATATATATATATATATATATATATATATATATATATATATAAATGCCTCAGAACGTGTTTGAAAATCATATTTATCATCATATATTTCAAAAACTTGTACAAAGAAAACATTCAAAAGCTGTTATTTTCAAGCCAACTACACACATTAACTGCAACACAAAAAAAAAGCTAACACTTCACAGCATCCTCCAGCAGCAAAATCCTCAAATCCTTATTATAATCCTAACATCTAAAAAACCAAAAACCAAAGCACAGAACAAATGGAACAGATACTTTTCAACAACAATGTGCTGTCAGCTAACTTCCTATTATTTTTTTTACAGAAAACAGCTCAATTGGCATTGCTGTCTTCAACCTCGACTGGCAACTGAAGGGGCTCCAAAGTCTCGACAATGTCTCTGATGAGTGGCCGCGCCTTCGGCTTTCGGTCGAGGCAGTGGTAGGCCAACATGGCGACCTTGTGAGCTGCCTTGGCCGGGTAATCGCCGTCCAGCCTCGGGTCGACAATGCTGAGCAGGGACTTCTTCTTCATGAGCAGTGGTAAAGCCCAATCAGCAAGAGTCTGCTCTTTCACCGGCCGCGATTTGTCGAGGGATTTTCGTCCGGTGATTAGTTCGAGGAGTACAACACCGAAGCTATAGACGTCGCTCGATGCAGTCAGATGACCTGTGTGGAGTGTCGTGAGTTGTGATGATAGTGTTCAATGTTGACATGGTCAAGCATGTTGATGCGTCTGATATAACGGAGTTACAGCGTTTCACATCAATGGCAATATAATTTTCATCAAAATGAGTCAGGGGTCATATAAATGTATCAGAAAAGGTATTAGCTCATGTCTCTCAATTAAAACATTAACCATTCCTCTTTCAAAGAGTTAACATGCTAAGATATCATTAATATGATGCTATAAAGTGTTAAAATAAGATGGGATATTTAGATTCTTGAGTCTTTTCTAACATGTTATTAGTTTTAAAGATGTTGTGCAATAAACATTGATACTGTGAAATGTTAACTCAATGGATTATTAGTAAGGTTTTAAGTAAATCAATGCACTTAACAAGCAATTCGATAATCAATTAATATGAGATTCATTTATCTTCATCTATTTGCGTGATCGAATAAAGAACATTAATCCATGCCATCTCCAAGTCATCTAAATATATAAATAAATAAATAAATAGTACTGAATCAACAACTTGAGCTTTCACATGAAATTCCCACAGCTTTCAGTTTTCCCCATGTTCTCCATAAATGTAATAAAGAAGCTATAATATTGGGAACTCTGACAGAAAAAAAATCATTTAAATTGATAAAACAATAATAATACAAATTAAAAAAAGAATAAATGAGGCAAAAATAAGTTTGAATTATGAGTAAAATTCTTGAATGACATTCTATGGTTTTTAGTCCAATAAGAACTTACCTGTCATTATGTACTCGGGAGCTGCATATCCACGAGTTCCCATGATTCTAGTGGATACATGAGACATGTCGCCCACCGGACCAGCTTTTGCCAATCCAAAGTCTGAAAGTTTTGAATTATAATCCTATATAACATGAAATTTGGACAATGAAATTAACTAATATGTATTAGAAAATAAGGATTCAGTTATGAAATGAGAAGAGGAACAATGAAGGAATAAGTCATAAGGAATGAAAAAAATCCTTACAAATTTTAAGTGTTAATTTCACAAGTAGGATTGTAGTCACAATTTTCCTATTAAAAAGACTAGACAAAATAGCAAGGAAGAAAATATTGAGAATGAAGCTATATGCATCAAAATAATTTTGAAACAACACTCAACCTTTTATATGTTAATTTGTGACCCGAATTTTTGTAGAACTCACTTGCCTTAGTTGGAAATTATGAGCACACAGATTGAAAGCCTTTACTATCGGATTGATTTTATTATAGCCTTCAGATTGCAACATATGCTCTTATTTTGGTTAGAAAGTATAAACATGTGGATTGAGACCCTCTATTGGTGGATTGATTTTAGTATGATCTTTGGATTGCAATCTGCGTGCTCTTTTTTTGTAAGTCCCTTTAGGCATTTCCTTGTAAGGAATCTTGTAGAAATCTATAAACCTCTCACTCTGTTTAAAGGTGCTAACCTCTTCTTTGTAAGAATTTATAGAGAGAGTGTGAGATTTATTTATTTTTTTATCTTCAAGAGAGATTTTTTAAGTTTGTCATTGAGTCATTTACTTCTCTCTTTTATAATCTTTATTTGATTAGTGCATTCTTCTCCTTTGCTTGTGATTTTTCCTCTTTCCATGAGATTTTTCACATAAAATCTGATGTGTGCTTTTATGTATATGTGTGTGTGTATATATATATATATATATATATTTATATATATATATATATATATATATATATATATACACATATATTTCTAGTGTATCTCTTCTTGTTATATTATATCTCCAAGAAGCATTATTCATGATCCTGATTTCGCTTCTACTACTTTATTTTCTAACATTATACATAGGAACAATGTTGGAGATCAAAAAGTACATGTGGAAAACCAATTTGAATGATTTAGAGCATACATGAAAAAAATAAAATCAAAGCAAAAGCAATCACATAGAGGAATACCAGATTTAATGTGACAAAACCAAGAAAAAAAAAATAAAATCACAAAGCCACACCACCAAGAAATCCACCATAAAAGAAAAATCGAGAATAGTATAGATTACACTTATCTGAAGCCTCTCTACACTTTAATCACTCTAGGGCACTCACTTTACTCTCATACATAAGAGAATTTGAAAAAAATTCAAAAAAACTGCAGAACAAATTGCCTAAAATAAGAAATCTCTCGATTCATAGCATTGTAGTGCTGCGACCTAACGCCACTGTCCTCAAGGCAATTCTACACAGGTTCAAACGCCGCGGCACTGCTCCTGCAGCGCCAAGAGGCTAGTTTTTTTATCTTGAGTCTTTGGTACCCTAATTCTAGCACCAAAACATTGCCTCCTATAGCACCATGGCGTTGATTTCTCTGACTTCCTGGTGTAAATCCATGAATCCCAGTGTCGTGGCGCCATCCTCCTGATGCCAAAGTGTTGTCTTTTATATCCCTGATCCAATATGACTTCCTGCTCTAGCACCGAGGAGCTACACACAAAAAAAAAATTCCACTTGGACAGGAGGCTAAGTGATAAAATCAGGCTCCACAAATAACAAAAAAGAGTTAGGTGATTCCTTCCCCAACATCTTCACCTAAACTAAAAGTTTCTATCAGCCATTCTTTAGTATATTGTTGCTTCACTTGGCAGCTTCAACAAGATAAATAGGTTAGGGGAACCTGTTCTGCTATCCTTCCCCACCCTACATCAATCTCATACCAAAGATAATGGGCTACTTTCCTACTTGTTTTGGGACTAGGTGGATGAATGGGTGAGCAAGATGTAGACTACAACCAACAAAGCAGATTCAAAAAGTCCTCATCTGGAGTAAAGTACATAATAAGAAGATTCTCCATGGGACTAATTACTCATAACTATTTTGAGTGTATTGCATTTGAAATCCAGTGATTTTAAAATTTTGAATGCTTACTTGGGAGTAAATCAATTTTGACATTTTTTTAAAGAATTTCAAATTCAACCAATAGCTTATTTTTGTTGTTTTCAAAAATTGCAAGAATAGGAACATCTCAAAATACACTGCATGTGACCTCTTGCGCATTTGACAATTCTTGCAATCATTCGCAACCTCGCCAAATGCCGCTTCAGCTTGCACACCTCACATCAACTCTATTGCGACCTTGCTCAAATGTTAAATCATCACTTAAACGAAACCCGCCTTCCATGCATTCCACATAGTCTCCATCTCAAGGCATGCAGATGACATAATTCCTCTCTGTGCAAGCCATAAATTCATTCACTTATTCATTTTTTAGTTTAGATTAATTTTACTTCCAATCAAACATAAGAAAATGATCTCCTAAATTTATTTTATAATAAACCAAATAACTCTAAGCATTTCAAAAAATATTGTAATTAAAATAGTCCTGAACTCTAAACACCTATAACCGAACAACCTTAAAAAAAGCCACTAAACGTACTTTAACCATAATTTAAAGTGTTTGAACAGTGGGACACTTAAATGGGAAAAGGTAGAAAAGATGAAAGAGGTTAAATATGTTGATATGTAACAAGTACGATGAAGTTTCAGCCAGAGTTTCAGAATCCACAGCAAGGATTAATATGATTTGATATTTGTGAATAATTAACATGATGAAATCAAACTTTAAACATAATGTTTAATATGCAAGATAAAATAAAAAACTTTATTGTTCAGAAGTAAGAACAAAAAAAATAAATAAATAAAATAAAATAAATTTCGCATTTAGAAACCTTCCCTTTAAGTATTAACGAAGGAAATGCTAGGATTGTATGAACACATCTTGACGCATTACTCCAACAAAGGCTTAGACAATTGTGAAATTCAGACAGACTTACCTTATCTAACAAGATGTTAGATGTTTTAAAATCACGATAAATAACTGGAACTTTAGCTTCATGGAGGAAAGCAAGACCATTGGCAGCGCCAAATGCAATTTTCATTCGAATGGCCCAAGAAAGTCCTGGGAAGAACTCCTGCAAAGAGAAAAAATATACAATTAGGAAGAATTCACGTAAAATATTAGAATTGTAGTAGAGGAATGCAATATATTGTATACTACTTATTTAAATATGTGTTATATATATATATATATATATATATATTGGGAGGAAGAGGTTTTTACCTTCTCTTATCTCGAAGTTGAAAAAAATGCATGGAAAATGATATTGATATTGACATGTCTTAAAAGTGTAATTAGGCATTGCTCATATGACCGTTGTATTATAAGCCAAATAAAACATGCTATGATATGTTCATTTTCATACTCATATTGTTAATATCCAACTGTATGTTGGGTTTTTTTTTTTTTCATTATCCTCATTGAATGAAATGTGAATGTTTTTTTTTTTTTTTTTTTTTTAGAGCTATGGTATACCTACCGAGTTATGTGTATAACTCACCTTTGCTAATGAAAAAATCTTTTCAATAAAGAATCCTACTAAATTAATGGGTGAAAGAAGAGAGTTTGCTTATAGCAAATGAGGAGCATCTAGTGATAGATATTTATGCACACAATAAGTTTATTAATGTGTATTTTGTAGACATTTTAAGCTACTACTTTTTTTTATTGTCATTTAGAGATAAATAGAAGTTGTGGCTTAAATGCTCTTTTATATAATGCAAGAATTATCTAAAAAATTATATGTATGTCGCCAGGAGTTAAATTTACATTCAACCATCTATTTCCACCTTGGCACTCCAATTTCTCGGGTCAGATTGTAACAATAACTAAGTACAAAATCTTCATAATTAAATATAAGTCGTGATAGATATTATGCATCTCCTTATCATATCACATCATCATTATTTTGTTATCCTAATTGTTTGATCAAATCCAAAAACTCTAAATTTTGTTATCTGACTTGCTTCGAGCAATACAAAAATAATGATAATAAGAGATGTTCAATCTAGATTTTCATTCTAAGAATCAAATAACTACTTCATGAAATTACCCTAGATGACCTTATCCTTACACGTACCAGGGAACTGTCATGCTTGATATTGTTGCCTTTTGAACTCTCCAATTCAAAACCAAGGAACTTAATCCCAATCAAATAAACTCACCCACCCCTAGTTTTCTCAAATTTGATATTGAGGAGTTTATATCTATCTTCCTACCAATGGTGGCTATGGTGGGAGTTGAGGGCTATAATTGTTTGACCTTAGCTAACAAGATTAGTGGAGTGCTCTAGTGCCTTCACTTCAAGTTCAAATAAGCATCACTCTAAATATTTCTCTAAAATAATCATTTTTTAATTTTTTAATTTCACCATATAGCTATATTATACATACATACATGCATGCATGCATGCATGCACATACATACATGCATACATACATACATGCATGCATGCATACATATAGCTATATTATACATACATACATGCATGCATGCATGTATTACTTCTCTTTCAGTGATCAACCTGTTGTGCGTTCAACCCATGTCTATCCAACAACACTAGAACAAACAATATATCTAAATGGAAACGGAAGATTCAACATAATGCTTATATATAAGGAATGTTTGAAAATATTAAAATAAAATTCTCACATAAATGAACCACCTAAAATATGATAACAGAAATCTTAAAATTGTAAATCGAACTGCTTATCACTGTTAAATATCAAATGAGAAAAGTTAAATAATTATTTTAAGATTAATTATAAATTTTTTTTTTGGTAATTCTCCAATATTGTGTTTAAAGTTATAGATTCCAATCGATGCAATTGATTAAAAAAAGGCACGCCTAAACAAGACAATTAAAGGCTTTGACATGTAATTTGTCTTTGCTCTTGTAGGTGTGCAGGAAGCTTCTTTTATACATACTAGATATTTTTCCAGGCAGCATAGATTAGTCCAAAGAATTAAATGTTTTTATATGGATAAACGACAAGCCAACTTGTTAAAATGTTGACAAGCACAGCTAAAGTTGAACTTAACGTCTCTATATTTTCTAATTCTAAAAAAAACTCTCAAGCAAATCAATATACACAACAGTTTGACTAACTTGAGAAGAGATTGTCTTCCACACTGCCCAGAGGCATGAACTCATATATGAGAACCCTGTGATTATCCTCGCAGCAGTATCCAATCAATTTCACTAAATTCGGATGTGAGAGTTGCCCAAGGAATAAGACCTCCGCCTACAGAATGAGCAGTTTCAACGAGACTGAATTAATGGCGGATCGTATGATTGAGAGTATCAGTAGTGAACAAAAAAAGGAAAGAAAGATTGATATAAAGTTGAAGAGAAACAGTTACCAGCCACTCTCTATGGCCCTGGAAGCTGTTATCTCCGTCATGAACTTTAACTGCAACTTGAACAGATTGCAAACCCTTCCTGAAATTTTCTGAGATTAAGCCCTTATAAACCATTCCAAAACCTCCTCCGCCCAGAATATTGTCCTGCCTGAAATTCCCAGTTATTTCTTTCAGTTCGTCGAAGGTGAAAGCAGTCAGTGGATTTACAGCAGAATCCCTACGCAGGTTTTCCACTTCCTCGGGATTAGACGGCAGTTTACTTTGTTCTTGCTGCTCCTCTTTCTCCTGCTCTTTCACTAAAGGAAGACTTGTGGCTTTTGGAGATTCTACCATTATTTTTTAAATTGATTACGTTAAAGAAGAACAGAAAAGGGGGGAAAAATCAAATAAAAATACTCACCTGATTTCGCAGTAGAAGATATTATGTTAATTAAAGGATTCCCGAAGCAATCTCCCATTACAGCAGAATCCCTACGCAGGATTTCCACTTCCTCGGGATTAGACGGCAGTTTACTTTGTTCTTGCTGCTCCTCTTTCTCCTGCTCTTTCACTAAAGGAAGACTTGTGGCCTTTGGAGATTCTACCATTATTTTTGAAATTGATTACGTTAAAGAAGAACAGAAAATGGGGAAAAAATCAAATAAAAATACTCACCTGATTTCGCAGTAGAAGATACTCTGTTAATTAAAGGATTCCCGAAGCAATTTCCCATTATTGTCCGAAAATACACAAAGTTTCACCGATCACAAAGAAACCGCCGCCATGAGAACAAAAACAGAGAAGTTGAAAGGGCGAGCGGCTGAGAAGGAAAGTGAAAGGAATAAGCTTTTTTGGAGAAGAGAGGAGGCGGGCACAAAAGAACAGCCGCGATTTTAAAAATTGAAATTTCAAGGAAGAAGAGTAAATGGATTAGGAAATAGGACACTTCACCAAGTCTTCTTGGTGAGGATGGAACCATCAAAAGGTTAGAAATAAGAAGAAAACTACAAGACGCAGATCTCAGAGGAATCCTGCATCCATCAATGTTGGTTTTTTAAAAAACAAAATTTGAGAGTCAAATTTGTGATTTTAAAATTTTTTTTTATCTTTCCGCATTTAAATTTTGCGAAAAAATAAATTTGAATTGGGAGAGAAAAAAAGACACCACTTTAGAGCTCTAAAGAGTAATTTGTATATAAGTATTTAAAAAGTTATGATCAATACATAATTTTTTTATTTTATAAAAATCTAATTGTAATTTTTTAGCCACTATTATAAGTAGCTAGATTAAGTTAAAATTACATCTTTCTCAATATTGATTCTTTAAAATGCAGGAAAAGCATAACTAAAATGCAGCTCCCAAATGACTGTATTGTATTTCACACCGCATCGATATTATATCGCTCCCAGAAACACAATCTTAGCTTTTCAACCTTTAGATTTTAATTTTTACACATACATTTGTGTGTGAGTTTGTAATTAAATTGACATAAATATATATAAAAAATCTAATTATATATTTTAATTATTTAATAAAAGAAATAATTATTTAAAACATAAATAGTCACATATATTATCTGGTAATTAAGATGATTGTAATTATTAATATAGCTGATATGCCACTAAAAATTCTATTAGTTGAAGCATGAATCTTAACATCAAAAGCAATTTGATCTTAAGTTGAGACTAGGTCAGATCAAGTACTTAAAATATCATTAGAAACTTTAGCATATCAGTCGAATCCCTAAATAGTTTAAATATGGAGTGTTTATGATCAAATCGAGCGTTTTAACGAGCCGGATCTAACAAACTCAAGATCTCGACTGAATTTCATGAGCATTTAAATACTTAAAATAAATCGGATGATCAAATGAATCATTTTGAGTCGTCAGATGTGTGATTTTGCATTTACAAAAAACGCCATTCCTCTAATCTATAAATAAATCATTCTTCAGAGGGAAAAAGCAGAAGAGAAAGCTCGAAGATTCGCTCACTCTTTTTAATGACTTGTTCACCTAATGTCACAACACTGCCACTAAAACTTTTACAACTAAAATTACACTCCATATATTTAGATTCGGATCTACTTAAATGAAAACCTTTAGACTCTAAGGTTGACCTCTCTCTTGGACTCCCTCTCTAGTCTTATCAACAAGAAGAATATCATCAGCAAAAAGCATACACCAAGGTACATCTTCCTGTAAATGCCTAGCATGAAAATTCATAACTAAAGCAAAAAGATAAGGGCTTAAAACTGATCCTTGATATAATTCAACTAAAATAGAAAAATATTTTGTCAATTCTCTTTGTGTTTGGACACAAGTAACAGCTCTAGTATACATATCCTTAATGACATGAATATAATTAATATTAACTCCTTTCTTTTCTGGAACTCTCCAGAAAATATCTCTTGAAACTTTATCATAAGCTTTTTCTAAATCAATAAATATCATATGCAGATCCTCCTTACTTTCTCTATACTTCATAGTTCCAAAAGGGAAAAAAGGCATACAAATCATACAGATCATTCAAATTTTATCTCGCACAAAAACATCATATAATTAGTGTTTCTCTCTTGAACAATTAGTAGGCTTATACACTGAGGATGAAACTCAGCTATACATAATTACTCACTTTGCACTAGCAAGACATACCAATCATACTAGACAGGTCAAATTTTACTGAACACAAAAGCATCATATAAGTGTGTGTAAAAATTAAAATTTAGGTATTAGATATATAAATATATAAAAATTATTTAATATGCAAGTAAATCCCCTTTTGAAATTCCACCCAACGGAGCCTAAATTTGGCCAATATAAGAGTTGGTGGGAAGAATAAAGGTGGCCACTACTATAAAGTATAAACATCAAGGCTTAAGATGCACTAATAAATGAAATGATGTCAGCATAAATATTTAGAGAGAGAGAGAGAGAGAGAGAGAGAGATTCCGTGATCATTTATCGTTCTGGAAAACCAAGTGATCATTTTATATCATTTTCATTGGACCGATGATTTTGACTAAAGTTCTCAGTTTTGAATTATAATTGACTTGAGAGTCATATCTTTCATAAAAATAATCCAAAAAAATAAAAAAAATATTCTTCAGATAGCTAAACAAAAATCTAAGATCCCGATCGGGATCAATTTTATTTTACATTTAATAACTTTTTTCTTTTTTTTTAAACATATTTATTTAATATATTTATAAATAACTCAAATTATTTTTAAAAATAATAATAATAATAAATTTTGAATATTTTGAATCTTTTTTAAATATAATTACAGACTGTTTCTTCATCGAGTTAACTCAACTTGTAATATATTTTAATTTTGGTTCAACTCGTTTATTTCTTTTATAATTTTAATGTAATATACTAAAAATAATAATTTTAACAGAGAACTTATTGAAGGCTTGTAGGGGGAATGGTAGGCTTTTGATGAGCCCTTTTTTGATTTAAGGATATTTGACTTAGTACCTCATGATTCATATATGACAATTTTTTTAAAATAAGTATCATTAGAATGCTAATTAGGTAATTAAATATGATTAAAAAAATTTCAAAATAGAGCAACTGCATAAATCGCGGATACAATGTGACGGTTATCGTTGAATGAATGGGCCGCTCAGGAAGCGCGTCAAGGCCAAATTACGGAGTCGCCTACTGTGCAACTACCATGACATATTATTAGGCCGACGGGGGCTTATGCTTTCGCTTCGATTCGCCCCGAACTTCGCTTCCTCTGGAGTCTGACGCCCTTCATTTCCGTCAGCACGGTCCTCTCCTCTCGAACTTCCAGCCCAGTAGCTCAACCGCTGCATACGATCTTGTCCAGCTAATCGAAAGGAACTTCCTTTTGTTCCCGACAACTGCTTTCATGCCGTTTGACGACTTCCCTCTCCCATCTAGCAGCCGTTGGAAGTCAACATTAGCTTTCTGCGACGATTCCGGCAGCTCCATTTCATTCGAGGAAAATTCCTTTGAAGAATTCTACATTTTTTTTGCGCACTTCCCCATCGTTCTTCATAAACACACAGTAAATCACTTTTTTTTATCAATTTATAAATTAATAGAGTGCGTGTGCTAGAGGTTAGAGTTGTATGGTTAAACTTTTGTTTGGGATTTGATTTGTAGGTTTGTGTTAGCGTTGCGGTTTAGGTGTATTGAGTAGCCAAGGGTAGTATTATTTAGGATGTCGATTAATATAAATTTCTAATTATTCATATAGCTTGTTTTGCAAGAATAAATAGAGAATTTGTTTCGCTGATTCTTTTCTATGGAAGAGAACTGAGTATCGATAAGCAATTTAGTCCAAGTTATGTGGGAGGTCGAAATCGACCAGTTAAGGTTCTGCGTCACAACAGCTTATTGGAATTGAAGCAATGGATTATGAGAATCTTGCACATTGATTCAGAGCGTCATACAATCACTCTTACAGGTCATTATCCAGTGGGTAACGGATTTATAGCATCTGTAATATATGATGATGACGTTTGTGAAGTAACACTAGACGAAGCTTCTCGTCAGATGTTAGTGTTGTATGTCGAAGTGGAGAATGTTAATGTTGCATCCACATTAATTGATCCGACAATAAGGTCAGTAGATATACCACTGACGACACACCAGGATTTTATCGCACATGCACCTCTAGGGACACAACACAGCTTTGATGAGTTGATTCCCATATAACATCTTGTCAATCTTTCCCTGCTTATAGTTGTAATAATTAGTATGATTGGTTATCATTCAACTTATGAGTTTTGTGGCAACGGCGATGTTGTTTATCATTCAGAGAAATCATATGTGTCTCACAGTGCTGCAGGCGAAAATGAGTATCATACTATGAGCAGTGGTTCAAGTGGTGAGTCTGAGCAGGATATTAGTAATGATGACTGCACACCGGCGTAAGCCACGTCGAGTCTAGTATGATCTTCTAAGAAATCACTCACTCAAAATATTGACAGTGAGAGTCAGATGTTGTCCACAAATGAGTATGTCCGGATGTGCCAGACTACAAGAGAGTGGGACAGCGATATTTACTTCGGCAGTCCTTTTGACGAAACTGTCCTAACAGACGATACTGAAATCCCGGGTGACCTTGTCGAAGGTATGTGCTTCGCAAATAAATGGAGTCTGCAATTTGTTATTGTTAAGTGATGCGTAGTAAATAATGTTCAGTTCCAAACAGTTACTTCTAACCAGAAGAACTACACTGTTATTTGCGTACAACATGATAGTCCTACTAGACCATGTAAGTGGTGTTTGCATTATAGCAGCAGACGATGTTTACGGGATGTTTGGAGAATATTAAGAGTCGGTGAAAATCATAGATGTATCAATGCAGTAAGTGCAACAGGTCATCGATAGTGTAGCTCTAAATTCATAGCTTACTTCATTATATCTGTGATCAGACATCAGATAGATCTAAAATCCAGGGAGATTATAGGTAAGATGGAATCAAATTCAATGTTAAAGTTTCGTACATGAAGGCTTGGAATGCGAGGCATAAGACACATATTACAGATTGGTGCCTACACAGGGTGTCGCACACCATGACTGGAGCACCGGGCCATCTACTTATGCGGATCCAGTCCATCTACGTATGCTGATTCAGGTCCTTCTACCTATTAGCCTACATATGAGTCACAGCCACCTATCTTCCAGTCACAGGACAATCCAACGTAGACTGCCGAAGATCTTGCACTGGAGGGTCACCATCAGTTGCGTGATCGTCCATCCCGTGCACCTGACCAGTACACACTTGGGAGTGGTGCGATTCCACGCAGGCATCGGAGGCATTAGATGTTTAGGGTAGTGTATTTGTGCGTCTGTACTACGTTTCTTTTTATCTATTTTATTCATTGATCATTTATGCTTATTGACTCTCACTTAGTTGAATGTACTTGTTCAAATTAGGATGCAAATACTTAGATCATGTTATTATATTTCATATGCACTTTCTTTGAACTACTTGAATCAAACTAAACTGGTGTTCTACTCAACTCTTTTGCCTGCTGTTTTGTGTAGTATGTCATTCAAACGGTTTAGCTTACAAACTTGTAATAAAAAAATTATTTTAAAGTTTGTCACTATACAAATGAATCAAGGTATAAATTAAGTAAGAAAGGTAATAAGTGACTCTATTACAAAAAGGCACAATATTAAAGATTAACTCAACTTCACAAGTTAAATCAATCAATATACTAATCGCTGAAGTCACTAAAATATAAATCTAAATATAGAAGATACATGTGTGATTACTAATATTTATGTTAAAATCATATAATAATTATTAGAAGTAATGCAAATCAAAATTATTAAAATACTTTGCACAATAAGAATTATTTTTTACTTAATATCATACTTATATCCCAAGCTTTGTAAATTAATGATACTTAGTTTAAAAAAAACATTAGCAAGCCCACTTAGTGAGGCTAATTGAAGCCCGCCCACTTAAGAGTAATTCTTCAGAGCCGCCCATTAAGTAATGACGACTCATTTTAATGTGACCGCATGCCACGTCATATCCGACGTAGCCCACCCGATCATGACGTACTATTTTGAAAATTTTTAAACCATACTTAATTACCTAATTAGCATTCTAATGATACTTATTTTAAAAAAATTGCCTTCATATATTTGGATTAATGAAAGTGCACCTAATTTTTATATATTTATAAATCAAGCATCCTCCTACCTCAAAATTTTAAATTACACTTAAATATTAAAATTCATAATAAAAGCCCATCACATTTTTTTTCATTTTATAAAATTTCGAATAATTTGATTGTGCTACTTGCAAATACCTAAACTCTCATCCTTTATTGTGATCTCTTTCATCACAATATATATAAGATAGTGCTAAATTATTTTATTTAATTTATAATTTATTTATCATTCTTTATATTATCAATAGTCTCATGTAGTTGCCTCATATTGTAAAAGAAAAGAGATGAGTGTGAATGTTAAGTTCAAATAGAAGCTTCAAACACGAAGTTCGATCAAATTAGGTTAAACCAAGGATTTGGTTAAGTTCAAATGATCATTTGGGATATTTTGGTTTAATTGATTTAGTTTAATTTGAAGTAGATTTAGATTTAACTCATATGGATTCATATGGGTCAAATGGGTTAAGTTGACCAATATGGTCAAATTGGCCAAATTGGCTTGGGTGAAGGGTTAGTTTAGATTTAATTGATGATTTGAAGATGATTGTAGGTGTTGGTTTGAATTGATTTGGATTTGGAATGATTTAGCTCAATTTGACTATTTAGGCCAATTGGGTCAAATTGGGTCAATTAGGTTGGTTTGGTCAAATGGAGTTCAATTGAAGGTTGGATCATGTTCAACAATCAATTTGTGTTTGAGTCATTGGTTTCAATTAATATAGTTTAGGATTTGATTTGGCCTAATTTGTCCCTTTACATCAAATTACGTCAACTTGCGTAAAGAGCCCAAGTTAGCTTGGTTTGGCTTGACTGATGGTTGAGTCATATTTAATATTAAATTTATGATTGATTGAATGCATTGGCTTCAATCAATTCGGTTTAGAATGGAGTTTGGTTCAATTTAGTTCAATTTGATTCATATAGGTTAAAATGAGTAAACTTGGGTCAAGTGATCAAACTAGTTTGGTTTGACCCAATTGATTGCAAGTGGACAATCAATGGTGATCAACAATCATTGTAGAAGGTATTAAATAAGTTGGTTTAATCCAATTTGGGTTGGATTGGGGTTTGGATCAAATGAGTCCTTCCTTTATGTTACTTTGGGATAACTGAACTAAATTGGTCAATTTGAATTGGATTAGGTTGAATTAGGTTGAATTGAGTTTGATAATTGATTTAGGATTGATTGATGACTTTGATTGCAATTGACTTGGATTTAATTGGATTTTGCCTCATATGGATCCTTTAGGTCAAATGGGCCAACTTGGGTATGAAATGAAATCCAATTAGGGTTTGATTTTATTGGTTTGGGTTTGATTGTATTGATTTTGGATTGATTGTATTGTATGGATAGGCATAGGTTATGGTGTAGGTCATATGATAAGTAGGACCTATTTATCCTAGGGCATGACCTAAGCTAGGGATATACCTTCTTAAGTCTCTAGACTTGGATTTAGTATTCTCATAATCACTAGAAGTGTCTTATGACTATGGAGATTCTAGTGTCTAGAAGATTCTTAAGTCTAAGGAGGGATGAGTCAATCCTCACTCCAAAAGTGAGGTCAACAATGAGTATTTGTTACAACAAGAGATCATGGAAAAAGAAAATCTGTATGTGAATATTCTTGAATGGTAAAGCTACGAAGTGAATGGAAGATAAATATATATATAATTAAGTCTATTTGGATTATTAATGTTTTATTATTGTATACATTAGACTAAATATATTCTACTGGCTTGTTTTATTGCTTGCTACTCTATAATGCATTTCCTCTTAGGCTTTTATAGCGTAGGTTTTCCTTGCTACTTTATATTGAAATTCAAGCTAAGTTAGTGGGCATGTTATATTGCTTACTACTTTTTGGCAGCCTAATAACTACTTGCTATTATTTTGAGATTGGGCTACTTATTTTCTTCAGTTTTTTTTAATCTTGAGGACCATTTGATACTAGTTATATAGCAATTGGGCTACACCATTATGACTATATTAAGGTATATCTTTCTATATAAATTCATTTATGAGTTTTCTTATGTGAGATGTTGAATAACGAAGTTTAGATCGTATATATTCCTTTTTTTATGATGCACTTTTGATTGAATTTATTACTTTATTGTATTTTGGTCTTTAGTTTATTAATACTATACTTGATTTTATGTTAGGTTACTTAGATTTATGATTTTTAAAGAGATGTGATATTAAACTTTTTTTAATATGAGATGCGACTTAATTTGATAAAATGGCTGCTTATACTTCTTGTTTAGTTCAGTATTTCAATTATTTTTTTTACTACAGTTTCGATTTTATTTTATGTTTTATTATATTTTTTGTTTTTACTTTATCAATACTATACTTGATTTTATGCTGAATAGTTTGGATTTATAAGTTTTTTTAAAAAAGTTGTGATGTTATATTTTTTTTTATATGAGATGCAACTTAGCAATGTGGTTGTTTATTTTTCTTGTTTTATCTAGTCTTTTTCATTTGTATCTTGATTTATGCAATTCTGATTTTATTTATTATTTTGTGGTTTTTTTTTACTAGAGTCTAATTTGTTTGTGGTGGATAATTTGATATTATGATTTTTTTTTATTTCATGAATTTAAGCAACCATCAAACTATGACGGCATCATTGATTAGTTGATATAAAATTTCAAATTGAGCGCATTTATTAATTATTTAACATAAACTTTTCTAGTTTTATTTATGTGGTGCAACAAGAAGTGCAAAGTGTAGATCTTATGTGACAATTTGTTGATTTCTAAAGACTGAGTAATGAAGCCAAGTCTACCAATATTATTTTGAAAATTGAAAGATGTTAAAGTTTCATTTTGTTTCGTTTAAATATATAATTGGATTGTACTTATTTGTTAATTTATTTGTAGATTGTAATTAATTATAATTTGTACTTAAATAAATAAATAGTGTTACTTTATCATATTCAAATGTAATTCCGAGTTCTGTTTGCAATAAAATTTATGTATTAAAAGATCGTTTTTTTTACTAGAGTCTACAAATTGTTATTATATATTTGCAATAAAATTTTTTTCTTATTAAAATTAATATTTTTAAATATTAATTTAAAAAATCAAAATTTCTTATTTTAAATATTCAAAAAAATGATCCAATTCGAGCCGAACACGAGCTGTTAACGAACACGAATAGATTCTCGAGCCGAACATGAACACACTGTTCACGAGCTATTTCGAACACGAGCTGATTTCGAAAAAAAAAATTTCTTAACCAGTCAAACATGAACACATGTCAAACTCGCTCAAGCTTGATTTATTTACACCTCTACTAACCATCACACTCTACCATATTAAAAAAAATATAACTTTTTATCATAATTTTTTAAAAATACAATTAAAATATAGTTTTTAAAATGGAAGATTTATACTATATCCCACAATTTTATGCATTTATAATATAATATCAAAAGTTAGATATTTATTTATCTAATATTTTCATATGCTTAAAAAATATATTTAATTTTTAAAAAGTGAGTAATGATGATATTTTTAATGTGATATGTGTATGTAAAAATAAAAATTTAGGCATTAGATATGGAAATATATAAGAATTGTTTTGTATGTTAAGTAAATCCCCTTTTTAAATGCCACCCAACGGAGGCTAAACATGACCAATATAAGAGTTGGCGGGAAGAAGAAAACATCAAGGCTAAAGTTGCACTAATAAATGAAATAATGTCAGCATAAATATTTAGAGAGAGAGAGAGAGATTCCGTGATCATTTATCGTTCTGGAAAAACAAAGTGATCCTTGTATATCATTTTCATAGGACCGATGATTTTGACTTAAAGTTCTCAGTTTTGAATTATAATTAACTTGAGAGTTATATCTTTCATAAAAATAATCCAAAAAAATAAAAAAATATTCTTCAGATAGCTAAACAAAAATTCAAGATCCTGATCGGGATCAATTTTATTTTACATTTAATATCTTTTTTTCTTATTTTCTAAACACATTTATTTAATATATTTTATAAATAACTCAAATTATTTTTAAAAATAATAATAATAATAAATTTTGAATATTTTGAATCCTTTTTAAATATAATTACAGACTGTTTCTTCATCGAGTTAACTCAACTTGTAATATATTTTAATTTTGGTTCAACTCGTTTATTTCTTTTATAATTTTAATGTAATATACTAAAAATAAAATTTCTTAACTGAGAACTTATTGAAGGCTTGTAGGGGGAATGGTAGGCTTTTGATGAGCCACTTGTTTGATTTAGGGATATTTGACTTAGTACCTCATGATTCATATATTTGGATTAATGTGATTGCACCACCTAATTTGTATATATTTATAAATCAAGCATCCTCCTACATCAAAATTTTAAATTAATCCTCAAATATTAAAATTTATAATGAAAGCCCATAACCTTTTTTTTTTCATTTTATAAAAAAATCTGCACAAAATCTCCGCACCAGCCCATTTTGATCATAAGGAAATGCGCCAACAGACCCGTAGTTCATATCAGTCAGTCCAACGAGGATAGTCAACTGATATGACACTTAAAATACTACTAGTCGAAGCACGAATCTTGATGCTAAAAGCGATCCAAGCGGCCGAGATCAAGACTTAAAATATCCTTGGAAACTTTGAGATATCGGTTAAATCCCTAAATAGCTCTCAAACATGGAGTGTTTATAGTCAAATCGGCAAATCCGGATCTAACGAGCCAAGATCTCATAATTGACTTCATTTGGGCATTCAAATACTTAAAATACATCACATGATCAAAGGAATCATTTTGAGCCGTCCGATGAAGATGAGTGGTTCGGATTTTCCATGTATTTATAGAGACGTCACTCCTCCAATCTATAAATAGCCCCTCATTCTTCATATGAGGGGAGCCGAAGGAGGCCAAACTAAAGAGATGAGAGAGCTCTAAAGCTTGAAAATCCTCCAAGCATAATCGTGCCACCACTCAACGGTCGCCGACTACCCCCATCGGCCGCCGGTCACCGCCGTCAATAGTTTGGTGTCATCTGTGGGAAGCTGATTCCCATTATTTCATCTTGTATGGTGATCAAGTTTCCCAACAAGATCAAAAGCACCATCGAGGTGGAGCATCTCAAAAATTTTAAGGAGCGTAAGTGAATAATGAAGATTCATCAAACTTTATTCTTTCAGATTTTGTCAGAAACTGGGGGGCAACTCTTAATCTCAAAAGATCGCCATGTTAAGCATCTAATCGATTACCATCCCAAGAAACAAGTCAAAGTTGAGGATATTTCAATATCGAGAAGAGATATAGCTTTGCAAATTATGATTTTTCAATCATACTCATGGAAAACAAGACCAAGGTTAAGAGCAACAAACTACAAACAACGATGTTTTGATTCAACCTCTTCCATGTGTTAACGCCATGGGTAACACTCGACAAACAACCTAGATGGGTCAAAAATTTCGCCAATTCAATTCAACCTCTTCCACGTGTTAACGCCATCGTAACACTCGACAAACAACCTGATGGGTCAAAATTCTCATTCAATTCAACCTCTTCCATACAAAGTTAACATCATCTGCAACACTGACAAACAACCTCGATAATAAAAATTCCGATTCAATTCAACCTCTTCCATATTGTGTTAACGCCATCAAGTAATACTGACAAACAACATCGATGGGTCAAAATCTCAACGGATCTAATTCAACCTTCTTCCACATGTTAACGCCATCGAGCAAAGACTCACAAACAAACTGGGATAGGTCAAAAGGTCATTGGTGGACATCGCGGCTCTTCCACGAGTTAACGTCATCGGGTAACACTCGACAAACACCGGATGGGTCAAAATCCTCGGCGATTCAATTCAACCTCTTCCGTAGGTAACATCAGTGCACTCGATAAACAACCTCGGATGAGTCAAAATCCTCGATTAAATTCCTCTTCCATACGGGTTAGTCGCCGAGTCACACTGATAAACAACCTCGGATATGTCAAAATCCTCGCCGTCGGTCACCGCCATGGCCGACTACCATCGCGGTCACCTCAGCGGACCATCGCCGGCAATCTTGGTCACCACCATGGTCGGGGTCATCCCACCACTTCTGCGCTGATGCGATTATTCTGCCGCGATTCTTCTTCTTGAGCCACCCCGTCGGTACAAACCCGCGGGTCCTGCGTGACCATTGCGATCTCAGTCACCACCATCATCGCTATCATCCCAGCGACTGCGGCGTCGGTGCCCGTCCGACTACGCCGTTGCCTGACCACCCCGGCCGCCAACCACCATCCGCCGTCCGCCGTAGCCGACCATCGGCATCTCGCTGGTCACCACCATCATCGTCGGCCATCTCCGCCGATTACCACCATCGTCGCTGGTCATCCCCGCCAACTACTGACGCCGGCCGCCACCGCCCGTCATCCGCGTCGCCCATGCCCGGGCCGGTCGAAGGCAGGGTTGGCGCTTCTTTCGAGGGAAAAGCGTAGCCTCATATGAATTATGGGCCTGCCTCCGGCGGTTGGTCACAAGGCGGTTGATGCCTCTTCGAGGGAAAATCGCCTCATATGAACTACGGACATGTCGCCTGAACCTGGTCGACAAGGGCGGTTGATGCCTCTTTGAGGAAAATTGGAGCCTCGTGTATGAACTACTGATTGTCTTGAACCCGGTCGATCCAAGGCGGTTGGCGCCTCTTTGAGGCGGAGCCTCGTCGTATGAACTACGGGCCTTGATCGCCTCCGAACGACCTCCTCTTAAGAAGAAGAGGGACACTCAAGCATATGAAGAGTGTGCCTTCTCTTGGCCTTAGGAGGTTTTATAGACCCCTATAGGGGCAAAAAGGTCAAAACATCAAAATCGCAAAAATCAAAACCGCCCAAAAGCGCTAAAGCGGAAAAAGCGGACAAAAAAATTCTCATGGGTCCAGCGGATTTCGTCGCTTCACCGATTCAGCGACCCGAACTCCCTGCGAAAAGAACCATGCGACGGCCTGCTTCAACCCTGCCCCATTCGGCCGTTCGACCCAAACCCCAGACCCGCGCAGGGGCCAGCGTGCTCTGCCTGCCACCATGGAGTCGGCCCTCACATATCCACATACATCCGCTGCCCCTGGCGTGATAAAATCTGTGCTCTCAAAGATCTCTCTCAAAATGTATGGTTGATGGACCCGCAGATTTCATTGAAGAATGTGCTATTTTCAAATATTTGACGTATATATTTTTGGATGATTGAAATATTGTCATCCAAAAATAGGGGGACAACTGATATGATACTTAAAATAATACTAGTTGAAGCCTAATCTTGATCCGGTAAACAGAATGGTATATCCTTGGAAACTTTGGGATATCGTTAAATCCCTAACTAGCACTAATGGAGTGTTTATATTCAAATGGCGTCTCGAAACGGATCTAACGAGCCCAAGATCTCATAATTTGACTTCATTTGAACATTCAAAATACATACATGATCAAAGGAATCATTTTGAGTCGTCCGATGGAGAAGTGGTTCGATTTTCATGTATTCTGACGCGTCACTCCAATTTATAAATAGCCCTCATTCTTCATATGAGGGAGCGAGCTCTAAAGCTTGAAGATCCTCCAAGCATAATCGAGCCACCACTCCGATCGCAACCACCGCCGTTGGGACGCCTGATCTACCACTTGCCAATTGTTATCACCTAAACGTGACTACATAGTTGTTGTTCCCTTCTCATATACAATTCTGTAATCTCGTTATCGGGAAGATTTTTTACTCTGAAACAGATACATAGTGGAAGATTTTTACTGGCTAGGCCCTGATTTTCCCTCTTTTCGAGATTTTTCACGTAAAAATTCTGGAGTTTTCTTGTTCACTCTTTAAATACATGTGTGTGTCTTTGAATTTCACAACAAAGCTAAGCGTAAACTTTCAC
The DNA here is from genome assembly GCA_021442155.1 of Cymbidium sinense. Classification (NCBI taxonomy): domain Eukaryota; kingdom Viridiplantae; phylum Streptophyta; class Magnoliopsida; order Asparagales; family Orchidaceae; genus Cymbidium; species Cymbidium sinense. The sequence goes on from CM038224.1 coordinate 116,948,989, forward strand.
TCTATGGCCGATTTTCTAGCATAGCTTTACAACCTCGGATAGGTCAAAATTCTTGGATTAATTCAACCTCTTCCTGCAGTTAAGGTCATCAAGTAATACTTTGATAAACAACCTGGATGGGTCAAAATCCTGGATTCAATTCAACATCTTCCACATAGGTTATCAGCAAAGACTCGACAACAACATAGGATAGGAAAGGTCGCGGTGGACTTCCCGACCTCTTCCACACGGTTAACGTCATGGGTAACACTCTCACAAACAACCTCGGATGGGTCAAAATCTCGCCGGATTCAATTCAAATCTCTTCCACAGTTAACGTCGCCGGTAACACTCTGATAAACAACCTCGGATGGGTCAAAATCCTCAGCGGATTCAATTCAACCTCTTCCATACAAGTTAACGCCATCGAGTCACACTATGACAAACAACCTCGGATAGGTCAAAAATTCTCATCGTCACCGGTCACGGCATCGTGGCTACCGCCAGCGGTCACCGCACCATGGCCGCGATCTCTCGATCGCCACTACACGCTGCGCCACCGCTCATTACCGTCGCCGATTCTTGCATTGCCGACCACTCGTCGTTCGCCAACCACCATCACGGTCATGGTTGTCATACCGTCATCGGTCGCGTGAACCATCACCGTGTCCGGTCACCACCATCGTTGCTCACGTGACTCGGCGTCGATCGCCACCATCTACTTCTATGCGCTGTTGCGTGCCGACCACCCCATCGGCTGCAACCATTGCCGGTCACCGTCGACCCGCGCAATCTCCGTCACCACCATCATCGCCATCTCGCGGTTACCACCATCGTCGATAGTCATCCCCGCATTCGATGCCGGTTGCCCGCCGTCATCGGTGTTGTCGTCGATCGCCTCCGAACCCGATTGGTCGGCAGGGAAGTTGGCGTCTCTTTCAAGGGAAAAGCACTCGCAGAGTATGAACTACGGGCCTTGATCTCCTCAGAATCGGTCGGTTCGACAAGAGGCGGTTCCTCTTTGAGGGAAAATGCCTCGTCGTATGAGCTGAACGAGCCTTAATCGCCTCAGAACCGGTATCCGACATGGCGGTTGGCGCCTCTTTTGAGAAATCAGAACTCGCCGTATATATGGGCCTTAATCACCTCCAAACCCGTTGGTCCGGAAGGGTAGTTGGCGCCTCTTCGAGGGAAAAGAGCCTTCATGAGAACTACGAGCCTTGATCGCCTCAAATGACATCCTCTTAAGAAGAAGAGGGACACTCAAGCATATGAAGAGTGTGTCTTCTCTCTTGGTCCTAGGGGGGATTTTATAGACCCTTATAAGGGCAAAAAGATCAAAAACTGTTAAAAATCGCAAAAACTCGCTCAAAATCACCCAAAACGGGCGAAAATGGGCAAAATGAACAAAAAACCCTCATGAACCCGCTCGCCCCGTGCGCGCGGTCCACTCGCCTGCCTATGGCCCGCCGTCCGCTGTTTTCTTTAACCGCCATGCGACCGAACTCGCCCTTGAACAAGAACAGCGACCGCCGTCGCGCGATCGCGAATACGACCAGCGCGACTGTTCGGCCGACCTCCATCATTACTGCCGTTCATCGACGAACCCGGCCAGCGGCGGGGCCAGCGGCGTGCGCGCAGCGCCAAATGCCCGTGCTTGCCGAATGGGTCAATAACTCAAATCTTTGCATATCCACATACATCCGTGACCCTGCGCCCGCTTCCATGATCGTAATCTTGTACTCAGATGATGATCTGTTCTCTCAAAATGTATGGTTGATGGACTCACAGATTTCATTGAAGAATGTGTTATTTTCAAATATTTGATGTATATATTTTTGGATGATTGAATTAATGTCATCCAAAAATAAAACGATATGCCACTTAAAATACTAAGCATCTTGATGTTAAAGGTCGAGATCAATATCCTTGGGATATCGAAATCCGGTCTAAGTGTTTATCAAATCGAGAATAATCTCGAGATCTTGATCCCGAAAGATCATTTGAGCATTCACCAAATACACATCAAATGATCAAATGAATCATTTTGAGCCATGATGGAGAGTGGTTTGGTTTTATGTATTATAGACTCCTCCCGATAAATAACCCTCATTCTTCATGAGGGGGTTGAAGGAGAGAGGAGAGCTCTAAAGCTTGAAGATTCTCCAAGCATAATCGAGCCACCACTTGGCGATCACCACCCCATTGGTTGTGTCAACCACCACCGGTCCGCCACCCGGCGATCCTTGCGTCGTTGATCCCCGCGTTCTCCATCATCTGTACCCAACATTGTTACCACAATGTGACTATATATGTTGTTCCCTTCTCATACTGTAATCGTTATCAAGAAGATTTTGCACTCAAGCAGATACATAGTTGAAGATTTTCTTGGGCTAGGCCAGTGATTTTTTCCCTCTTTTCAGTTTTCCGTAAAATTCTAGAGTTTTCTTGTTCACTCTTTAAATACTGTGTGTTGGATTTCACAACAAAGCTAAACTTTCACTCTACATATGGTTTCTCATAATAATATATATATATATATATATATATATATATATATATATATATATATATATATATATATATATATATATATAAAGATAGTGCTAAATTATTTTATTTAATTTATAATTCATTTATCATTCTTTATATTGTCAATAGTCTCATGCAGCTAACTAATATTGTAAAAAGAAAAGATGTGAGTTTGAATGCTAAGTTCATATAGGAGCTTCAAACACTAACTTTGAACATCATATTATGTGCTTGAACTTTGTTGCGTGCTAAAATCATTTGCGGTAGAATAAAAGTTTACGTCTTAGCCCTACTGTGAAATTCAGCACACACATAAATATTTAGAGAGTGAATAATAAACTCCAAGATTTTTATGTGGAAAAAGAGAGGGAAAAATCACGCGGCTCTAGAAAGATCTTCCACTATGTATCTATTTCAGTACAAAGTTTTCAGATGAGATTACAAAATTATATATGAGAAAGCCTGACAATAGGATCCCAAAATTAGGTAACAACATTTATCTGCGATTGGTTGGGTAATGTAATAATTGGTGGCAATTGGTGATGATGAACAAACTAATTTACATTTCAAACATATGATTTGACCATTGGTTTCGAAATAGAAGTTCAAAACCCTATTTAACTAGGTTTAAACAAGGTTCTTGTAATATCAATTTTGAATATTTTTTAAATTACGCTTGTGCTAAGGTTTTTGAAGCTAGAGTTCAACCATTCATTCAAAAAATAGGTTTTAAATTTGGTTAGAGCTTTATTCAGTTCAAAAAAAATTTTATTTGAACCTAGAGTTCGATTATTCACTTTAAAAATAAAAGTTTGAAACTCAATTTGAAACTTGATTAGAATAAGGTTGGAACTAAATTTTAAAGCTATTGTTTGAGTATCTATTTTAGAAGAATTGTTTAAAATTGAGTTACCTTTTTTTTCCATTTTTTTTTCTATGGAACTGATAAATATATACATATATCCAAATTAATTATTCTTATAAAGTGGCATCACATTATTGAGTCTTTGTATTTTTAATTACACATAACATTTTAAAATTTATGTATTTATATAATTAACACTTATGCCATTTTCACAATTTTTTTGGAACAACTAAATTTATATATTTGCATAGTTCGTGATTAAATCATTAAAGTTTTGATAAAAGCTCAAAAATAATTATATCATTAATACGGTGATAAAATATTTTATAAATAAAAAATATATATTCTAATTTTATATTATTTTAAGGGTAAATAGTTCTCTCATAATTATTTTTCAATATTTTAATCTCATTTTGCAGATTTTCAGTCTCAATAAAATCCCCAACATATATTTCCTCGCAATTAAAAAAATTAATAAATGATGTCGATTTATGTGTAAGGAGTGATTATTATTTGAAGTCTCTCTTAAGCTGTGATTTTCAGAAGGTAAATAAATTTTAAATAAAGTATTTTTAGAGAGAATTATATTGACCTCAATTAAAAAAAAATGAAATGTCGCATTTTAGTGATATAATAATTCAAAATATAATGATCATTTGATGTTGAATTATTAAAAAAAAAATCTTAGAAAATAAATTAATTGCGTGAGTGACTAGATGCTAACAAGAAGTAGCCCACGTCCTCGCATGTAGTGATATTATTTAATTTATTTATTATTAATATCAGCTAGGGGTGTGCATTATTTAATTTTAACCAAAAAAATTAAATGGAATCAAAATTTTTGAGTAATTTTGTTCGATTTTGAACTTAGTAATTTGAATTTTAATTTTAATTAATGAAAACTTTGATTTTAATTTTGGATCGATTTGTTAAATAAAATTTTGGATAAAACTAAACAAATCAAAGTAATTATATATATACGATATTATTAATTTATGTATAATAAGTTTATCTATTATACACTTATTTTTATTTTGAATACTTAGTAAGTATTTTGGATGACTATTATCCAATTTTCTAAAATATTTTGGTTCCATCAACTTCTAAGTTCAAAATATGATTTAGGTGAGTAAAAATTAGTTTTAATTTTTTTTTTTAACTTATGAAATAGTTAATTGCATTTTGATTATGTTTATATTATTTTGTTTATTACTTGTTCATTATATAATAATAAATTATGCAAATATTTTTTAAATATAGCCAACTTCGGTTTATCCAAAACCAAACCAAAATAACCGAACCAAATTATTATTTGATCAATTTGATTCAATTTTCTAGGAATCCAAAACCAATCGATTTTAAAAATTTATCATCCAATCCATCCAAATCAACCAAACGCACACCCTATCACCATCTTAAAATAAATTATATTCAATTAATGATATCATATAAATTTAATATTTTAATATATCTAATATCTAAAATTTAATATATATATATATATATATATATATATATATATATATATATATATATATATATATATATATATATATATATATTTCAATGGATCACATAAAAAATATCATTATTATAAAATTTAAAAAATAAATACAAATTTTCATGTATATTTGAAATTTAGAAATATGGATATTAAAATTTTAAATATTAAATATATAAATATAATAAAATGTTATGATATAAATGTAAATCTTTCAATAAATTTTAATCTTGTACGAATTTTCTATTAGTTTAAGATACGGCGCAGCAAAACTTGAACTGTTTGCTGCACCTAAAATTACATAAACGTCTTTCTTTTTATTTTAAACGTTTTTCACGCTATGATCAAATACAGAATAGTGGCTTTGATTTGATGGAAGAATAAATTTTTTTTTCCCAATCTAAAAAAATATATTAAAGAACGATATTAAATCTAATTTAAGTTTTCAGCGACCTAATAAATTCACACTTCAGTTCTACCTAATAAATTCAAAAATATTGGAATCATGAGTTTATATTAGTTCATGAAAAAATAAAATCCATTAAACAGGCATTAATTTACAAATTTTTATAATATTAAACTATTTTAAAACGAAAATTTAAATCTATTTTCTGCTAAAAATTAAAAAATATTGGCTAGAGTATTATTATGATTTTTAATATTTGAATAAAAAATTAAGGAAAAAGCAAGAAAATAATGATTATATATATAAAATAAAACTAAGAAACATTATATAACACTCAATTCTTGTATATTTACAAAACAAATGCTCTTCTATCTATTTTTTTAATTACTACTCAAATATTGATATTTATAATAATAATTCAATTTTTATTTTTATTTTAATAAAATTCTAAATAATTTGATTGTATTGATACTTATAAATACATGAATATGGTGATTAAAAAAAAAAAAAAAGTGTTTAATTTAAAAAAAATGGCTCATCTAAATTTAAAAAATTATAAAAAAATAGCTTAAAATAATATAACCAACACTAATAGTACCGGAACCCAATCACATGGTCCTCGCCCCCAGTGAGAGAAAGCACCCCGAACCTCCTCCCCTTCTATTTATAGGATCGCAAAACTCAGATGAAAACACGAGAGAGAGAGAGAGAGAGGGAGAGAAGCCCTTTAAACTCCATCAACGAGCAAATGGCGGCCAACTCCCACTCCACCGCCAGCATTTTCACCGACGAGGTCTCCAACACAGCCATCGGCACCACCGCAGAACAAGCCCACGAAGACCAGCCAAAATCCAACGGGCCAGCCCAAACAACCAATGGCCCACTCACCAACCCCAACCCCAACCCCTTACCACTAAAAGACAGGGTCGCCATCGTCACCGGCGGCTCCGGCGGCATCGGCGCCGAGATCAGCGTCCACCTCGCCATCCTCGGCGCCCGCGTCATCGTCTCCTATCTCGGCGACCCAACGCCGGCCGACGCCGTCCTCTTCACAATCAGTTCCCTCTCTTCCACCCTCTTGCCCCCTCGCGCCATCAAAGTGGAAACGGACGTCACGGACGAAGTCCAAGTGCAGGCCTTATTCGACCGAGCCCAGCAGGCCTTTGGCCCAACGATCTACATTCTCGTTGCGGCTGCGGGGATCCAGGATCCGACCTATCCCGATATAGCGAACACTTCTTTGAGCCAGTGGGAGAGGGCTTTCAATGTGAACGCGAGAGGGACATTTCTGTGCTGCAGAGAAGCGGCGCGGCGGCTGGTGAGGGGCGGCGGCGGGAGGATAATAACGATGTCTTCGTCGACGGTGGGATCGATACGGCCGGGATATGGAGCGTATTCGGCGACGAAGGCGGCGATTGAGGTGATGACGAGGGTGATGGCGAAGGAGTTGAAGGGGACGAGGATCACGGTGAATGCGGTGGCGCCGGGGCCGATTGCGACGGCGTTGTTCTATGCGGGGAAGACGGAGGAGAAAGTGAGGGCGGTGGCGGAGATGAGTCCGATGGGGAGGTTAGGGGAGCCGAGGGATGTGGCGCCGCTGGTGGGGTTTTTGGCTGGTGATGCTGGGGAGTGGGTTAATGGCCAGGTTATAAGAATTAATGGTGGTTATATTTGAATTTAGAAGAAATATGTGGATCTTTGTTACTTTTATTTTAAAATATTTTAGGGTTTAGGGAAGAATAATAAATTATGTTATCTTGATGTGAGTTGTGAGGTCTTAGTGATTATGAATTATGCATTGTTATTTTTTTATTATGATGATTTAATATTGGAGAATTTATACACAATAAGCATTTGTTATGTATTTATATATCGTAACACCATAAGCAACTTGCATGAGTTAGACTTGCCACTGAAAGCTTTTTATTACCAAGATATGACCCTTTTTGCTTTCTTTTCCTATTTTTATAATATATATATATATATATATATATATATGATATTCAAAATTTCACTAACTCTTGATATCAGATAATTACAGTCGATTAACCAGATCAAACACTTATTTAAAACTTTGTAATATCAATCGGCTTTTAAAAATATAGTGTTTATATTCAAATCAAGCGTATTGACGAGTTGAATCTAACAAGCCCAAGATCTTATAATTCTGACTTTGAGGATTCAAATATTTAAAATACATCAGATGATCAAGGAATCATTTTGAGTCATTGATGGAGTGGTTTGGATTTTGCATGTATTTGCAAAAATGTCACTCTAATATATAAATAGCCTCATTCTTCGTGAGAAAGGTCAGCTAAAGAAAGAGTTCAGAGCGAACCTCCAAGTATAATCGTCCTATTAGTCGGCATGACCACCACCATCATCATGTACCACCGCCGGTCATCGTCGCCGATCCCCCCAAAGGTCATTGCGATTTGACCAGCGGCCCACCCGCCATCACCGGCCATTTGTCGACCATTGATCGCGCCTCGACCTGCGTGACCCGTGATCTCGGCGCCGCATTACCGTTGTTGGTCACCCGCTGAACCACGCCGTAATACCGTAGCTACCGCCGTTGACTACCGTACGGCTTCGGCGCCATAGTCGTCCTTGCCGTGACCACCATCGTTGGTCGTAGCCAACCGCCATTTGCCCTTATTATTGTCGTACATCATCTATCCCCGATTTGTCACCCGACTCATTCACTATCGTAGAGTGTCACGAGATTTATTCAGCATATTTGTGTCTGGTAGGATGACCATTGTCGCTTTCTCATATCTGACTCAGAATCCATTATCGAAAACTTAAACTTTGTGCTTCAAAATAGATATATAGTGGAATATTTTTACTGTGCTAGGCCCCGTGATTTTTTCCCTCTTTCCGAGATTTTTTCATGTAAAAATCCTGGAGTTTATTATTCTCTCTTCAAATATCTGTGTGTGTGCTGGATTTTCTAATGAATCTAAGGTGTGAAGTTTTATTCTACCGCAACTAGTTTTCTAGCACGCAATAATTTGACCCCGTCTATAGGAAATATTCCCTTTACATCTTCATAATGGTTGATAATTTGACTTTATATTCAGATCAACACCACTTATATAGTGAAGAAAATCTTACTCTCGAGGAACACATAAGAAGAATGAAGATTCATCAAACTTCGATCCTTCAGCTTTTGTTGAAGACAAGGGGGCAACTCTTAATCTCAAAAGATCATCCAAATTAATATTTTGGATATCTAATTGATTATCAATTCGAGAAGCAAGTCAGTAATACTCATGAAAAAGACAAAGATCAAGTTGCAACTTTTACTACAAACGGATATTTTTGATTTGACCTCCTCCACACAGGTTAAATGTTAAGCTCGACAAATAACCTCGAGATAAATTAACTTTGTACTACTCCACAGTTAACGTCGAGTAACACTCGATAAACAACGTCGATATGTCATAACTTGTACCTACTCACAGTTTATGAGTAATACTCACGATAATCTTGGAAGAATCAAAATGTTTAACCTCTTCCACACAGGTTAATGTCATACCTTAATAAAATAAACTCGGATGAGAGTTAAAACTATTGACTTCTTTCACACAGGTTAAATGTCACGGAGTAAAACTCTAACAAACAACCTCAGATAAGTCAAAAATTCTTGGATTCGATTTGACCTCTTCCATACAGGTTAATATTGTTAAGTAACACTTTGACAAACAACCTCGAACTGGTCAAAATTCTTAGCGAATTTGGTTCGACCTCTTTCATACAGGTTAATGTCATCAAGTAATACTTTAACAAATAACCTTAGATAGGTCAAAAATCTTCAATGGATTTGATTTAACATCTTCCATACAGGTTAATGTCATCAAGTAACACTTCAACAAACAACCTCGAATGGGTCAAAATTCCTTGGCGGATTCTATTTGACCTCTTCCATACATGTTAACGTCATCAAGTAACACTTTGACAAATAATCTCAAATGGGTCAAAAATCCTTAACGGATTCGATTCAACCTCTTCCATACATGTTACTATCATCAAGTAATACTTTGACAAACAACCTCAGATGGGTCAAAAATCTTTGATGGATTCGATTCGACCTCTTTTATACATGTTAACGTTATTAAGTAATACTTTGACAAACAACCTCAAATAGGTCAATAATTTTCAGCATATTTGATTTAACCTCTTCCATACAGGTTAATGTCATCAAGTAACACTTTGGCAAACAACTTCGAATACATCTGTGGGATCCGAATATTCGCCACCAACCTCTTTTGGAAAAAAAGAAAAGAGTTGTTTAAGTGTCGGTGAAAATTTCAGAAGACAGATGAATAGTAGATAAGACACTACCCAGAGATTTTGTTCTCATTTGGTGAGAACTTTTTATATCTGGCTCTAAGTTTCCTATAGACAAGCCCATAGTTAATCACCCTCCCGTCTTGAGAGAGCACTTTCGATTAAAAGTCAATGAATCGTTAAAGCGAGTATATAATTGTAGTGAGTGGAGTTTAAAACTTATGAAATTTATTATTTTAATTTAAAAATTTTTGTGGGGAGAACGATGACACGCCCGATCTGGATCCCATGGTTCTCATCCGGGATGTCGCGGTCCAGTGCCTTAGTCGAGGAGGTAGTCGATGACGAAGAAGGATCTTTGTTAACAACACATGGGTTATGTCGTCCGTGTCCTTATAGACTGGGTGGAGTTTGTCAGGGGACAAATATAAGTCAACCTAACATATGGCTTTTTACCCAACCAAATACATTCTACATTTCATCAAAGAGCAAAGTTGGGGAACATACTGGTACGTGGCCGTGACCGTAATTTAGTGGTGACATATCGCGAACCACAGTCGAGGGCTCGTCATAACCGCATTTATGTGGTGCTATTTCACAAAATCACCGCGGACAGAGGACACGTCACATGGGCTTTAGAAATATTTGAGTGTGAAGTTAGTTATGCATTTGATTTGACATTATCTTTGTGAGCAAAAGTTTTCTTAATTTGTCACCCAAGATAACATTGGGGTGGATTGATTTTTTTTCTTTTAATTTTAATTTAAATAATTCATTTTATTTTATTTTTTTAGTTATATTTTATTATTTTGTTTGAATTTTTGATCATTCTATGATTGATTTGCATTTGAATATAATGATCATTTATCATTAAAATTTTAATAATAATTGTTCTTCTCGATCATAGGACTAATATTAATTAATTGACCTTGTCTACTCTGTCTGATTTTTTACAGAGGATCGGGTCTAAATTCATTATCTCAAGAAGTAAAATCCTTCAAAATCTTGTCCACTCTAGCTTGAACATAGAGGATCGAGTTTGAGACTTTTCTTCTTAAGAGTTTGAATTTTAGAAGTTATGTCAGTTGATTTATATCTTGTATTATATGACAGAATTATCTTCTCAGATATTATTAATTTGAAATTCTTATAATATCAAATTTTTAGATTTTGTTAACCCAACCCTTAGAAGACCAAGCGGGATAACGCGTCTTCTTTGCTTTGTATCTAGCTCGCATATATTTCTAAATGTTTGAACATTTCAACACACATGCGAGTATCCATTCTTTTAAAAATCTGTATGGATATATAAATGTCAAGTTGAAATATAGATGTCAATTTGCAAGTTTAATTCTTGAAATGATATTTTTTTTTTGGGTTTTGTTAACTCGGACTCGGTCCGAAGACCAAATCGGGATGTGTTAAATACTTTTCCTTTAGTAATTAATCAGTGAGCAATACCATCTTTTAAGTAACTATTCACCAAACACAAGGGCTGAAGTTTAAAATTTTGGGGATCAATTTGATCAAGTATAACATCATTGATACAAGATAGGGATTGACATTCATCTAGGGGTATGATATGAACATTATTTAGGCTCGAACACCCTCATTTATGTGACAAATCAGCAAGCAATATGGGCTGAAATTGAACACTTTAAAGGCCCATTTGATCAAGTGTAATGTCATTGATGTAAGATAAAGATTGACCAAATATCCTTTTATTTAAGAGTATATTATGAACCCCATTTAAGCCAAATACCTTTTTTTATGCACCAAATCAGCAATAAAGAGAAATTGAACACTTTAAGGGTTCATTTGATTAAGTGTAATGTAATAGATCCAAGATAAACATAGACATTTATTTAGAAGCATGATATGAATATTATTTGGGCTAAAATTCTCTTCTTATGTAACAAATCAGCAAGAGAAAGAGGCTGGAATAAATCACTTTAGAAGCCCATTTGATCAAGTATGAAGTAATAGATCTGAGATAGATATAGGCATTTATTTAGAAGCATGATATGAATATTATTTGGGCTAAAAATTCTCTTATTATGTAACAAATCAGCAAGGGAAAGAGGCTGAAATAAATCACTTTAGAAGCTCATTTGATCAAGTATAAAGTAATGGATCCCCTCATATAGGGGCTGTTTGGTTCCGAGTAATTACCGTGTAATGTAATCCAAATACGCGCAATTCTTCCTTTTCCGTGTTTGGTTCCGAGTAAATGTAATTAGTGTAAAATTTCCACGGTATTTCGTTTTCGTTTCGACTTATTTTCGTGTAAGCGAAATCGCTCAGCGGCGTATTTCATTTACACGCGAACCTGAGCTGAGCGAGGAAAAAGGGTTTTTTTTTCTTTTAGGGTGTGGGCGAACGCTGGGAATACAATTTTTTTTTAATTTATTTTTTTCGAATTCGTTGAATCCGTAATGTTAATTTTAACTTTAATTAAAATAAATATTATTATAGCTTAATTAAGATTTAATAAATATAATTATATTTATTTAAATTGATGATAAATAATTCACGATAAATCAAAAAAATTAAAATAATTATTAAATTTTAGTTTATTTAGTAAAAAAAAAAATTAATGAGTAAACTATTTATTAAAGAAAAAATATTTAATAAATAAATATTAAATCTTGACGATTAATTTATTTAATAAAAATTCCTATTAATTAATTAATATTTAATATATTAATAAAATTATATATATATATATATATATATATATATATATATATATATATATATATATATATATATATATATATATATATATATATATATATATCATATATATATACATATATATATATATTAAATTTGGGTCATTATGTTAATATAAAATGATAATATTCAAATTTTATTTATTTGTAACACTAATTAATATCTTAGAAAATTTGTAAATTAATTACTAATAATTAAATATTCAAAATAAATTTTATTTGTATTTGATTTAATTTTAATATCTTAGAAAATTTGTAAATTAATTATTAATAATTAAATATTTGAAATAAATTTTATTTGTATTTGATTTTATTTATTTTTTAGTCAAGAAAAAAAATTTTATTTATAAATTATTTATATTTTATTTGATAATATTTATTTTTTAATTGAATACTTTAATTAGTGAATAAATTATAATTAATTTATATATAATAAAGTATTGAATACAAATATTTACTTTACATTCATTAAACAGAAAAATAATTTTCCATGTATTTGCTTTATACACACTAAACAACAATAAAGTATTCAAAATTCATTTATTCACTTTACAGATTTCATGCATTCTAAATCTCAAAACAGTCCCATAGAGAAGGAGTACATTAATTCTAAGTGGGCCTTCTTTCTATATTTTTTTTTTGTCCAAATGAATGAAAAGTAGCCCATAATATTATGATCCATAGCCCATGTTTTCTTTTAATAAGGGGGAGGAGAAGACAAAGGCATGAGTAGATGTCATATGTCATTAAGAGACAAGTCGATTAATTAAAATCCACCTCCTTCACATGCAAGCTCATGAAAAAATGGGCACAAGTACCCATCAAATTTTATTAAGAAGATATGACAAAAAGAGAGTTTATTTTCCCCCTCAAATCCATATATTTTTTTGTCATATGGCATTAAAAGAAATGATAAAGATGTATAAGAGCATGCCACATGTCCCTAAAAGACAAATGACAAAAATATAGAAATGCATGTGGTATATTTTTGAAAGAAAGTGATAAAAAGAGAGTTAATCTTTCCATAAACTCATATTTTTGTCATATAATCATTAAAGGTAAATGACAAAGGAGAATTTAAAATTTTCTCACATGCATGTGCATGTGATATGTGATATGTGGCATGAAATTGGGTTCATCTCCTTGCATGCAAACTCATGACAAAGCACAAATATGTGCCAATGTCATAAAAATTAATAACAAGAGGAGAAGCTTAAGGAGGCTATAAATAAGAGAGATTCACCTCTCATGAAACCGCTTTCCTACTTTTCTTCTCCCTTAAAACATATTACAAGTCTAAGTCTCCAACTTGCAAAAGGAGTCAATTTGACTTGACTTGTAAGTTCTTTCTAACTTGACATTTTCTAATTTGATATTTTCATAAGATGTCATACCACATTTGCAAGTTTAATTCAACATCATTTCTTCTTCTATTTTTTTTACCATGCCTCATGAATGTGTATAAATCATTATAAAAATGAGCAAGTAAAGTAAAAGTAGATGGCATACTAAAAGATACACAAATACAATATCTCATAGCATGTCAAGCTAAGTAGAAATTGAGATAAGCATTAATCAATACATGTCACAATTATCATATAATAGGATAGCTTGCCTGATGCACAATTAAAGCACAAATGCATATGTATGACATGAAAAATACTTAAGCATTCCATCTTTCTTTCTTTTTTATCAAAAATTTTGGCAGCCTCCCGGCGTCATCCCCGCATAGGGGGCTACTTCAGGAGACTGGGCCTTCCCACCACACCAAGAAAGGCGTGTATGGTAGGTGTCGTGAGACACCGCGGCTGAAATTTTATTTGCCCACCATGCCAAGAAAGGCGTGTATGGGTTAGCATATTATAATTGTCATATAGTTTGATTAATAAGTTAAGCATGAATAAACATATGCACATACCTTCCTTTTCAAGCAATTAGGATTTTTTTTAACACATTTTTGTTTACCAAAATTTTGACCTCCCAAGATCATCCTCACATGGGTCGCCGGGAGACAGCCTTCCCACAACGCCAAGAAAGGTAGGTGATGTCGTGAGACAATCAAGGCCGAAATTTTATTTACCCATCACGCTAAGAAAGGCGTGTATGGGTTAGCACAACATAGCATAGAAAAAAAATTTGAAAATAAACTTTGCCTAAATCCTCATCTTCATATTAGCACAATAGTATGTAATAGAATGAAGAGCTCCCCAACAAATAATTTTCTTTCCTCCCTTTTTTTTTATGAAAATTTCTAGCAGCCTCTGCCATCCCCATATGGTCGCCGAGACTGGCCTTCCCACCACGCCAAGAAAGGCATGGTGGTAGTGTGAGACACCATGGAAATTTTATTTCACCACCAAGAAAGGCGTGTATGGGTTAGCATAGCATATCAACAAATTGTCCTACCATGTTGGAGAAATATGTAGGTACTTATAGTAATAGATTTCAAGCTTGCATTTGCATATAAACATGCTTGCATATATACTTAAACAAGACATGGCATTTTGCTAAGCATTGCATTGGAACAAAAGTGATTTCATGAAAGCAACATATATATTGAACATTTGCTGAAAATATTAAAATCTAAAATTAACCTTCTAAAATAAATCTGAAAATTAATCTTCTTTCACATTATGACTCTCATAATAGCAACTAGCCATGTTTTAATTTCAAAGTCTAGCATGCATACACAAGAAACATGGCATATATAGTTTCTTCCATAGGAAATCAACTGAAGCAAGATAGAAACATGAAATCCATAGAAGAACAAGTAGTGTGAAAGAAATATGTCATATGTAGCCATACAATACTTGAAAACCTTCTTTTCAATTTCAGATTTCAACTTGCATATGAAAGAGACATGATATATATAATTCCCTTCACAAGAAATTAATTGAAGCAAGGTAGAAACATGAAACTCATAGGAGAACATCAAGCAATGTAATATTTAGGCCATACATCTCTTCTTATCACATTTCAATATTCTGCTCAAATAAAAAAAAAATTCCAGCAAGCATCATATCTATTAAACAACAAACTGATATGATTTCCCTTAGATAAAAAACATCAGCAAGCATCATGTCCATTAAACAGCAAACTGATATGATTTCCCTTAGATAAAAAAATTCAACAAGCATCATATCCATTAAACAACAAACTGATATGATTTTCCTTAGATAAAAAATTTCAGCAAGCATCATATCCATTAAACAGCAAACTGATATGATTTCCCTTAGATAAAAAAGTTTTAGCAAGCATCATATCCATTAAACATCAAATTGATATGATTTCCCTTAGATAAAAAAATTTCAGCAAGCATCATATCCATTAAACAACAAACTGATATGATTTACCTTAGATAAAAAATTTCAGCAAGCATCATATCCATTACAGCAAACTGATATGATTTCCCTTAGATAAAAAAATTTCAGCAAGCATCATATCCATTAAACAGCGAACTGATATGATTTTCCTTAGATAAAAAAGTTTCAGGAAGCATCATATCCATTAAACAGCAAATTAATATGAAAACATGAAGGAAACTTGCACATAGCTTAGGATTTGAGCCATACACTATCTCAAAATCCATTCTAAGCTTTAGATTTCAACTTTAAACTTATAATAGAAGGATAACCAACATAAACTTTGCTATGAGGAGGTCATTTCCAGCAACAATAAAAACGTAGATATCCATAGTCAAGAGAAAACAGCAAAAAAAAAGGGGGGGGATTTGGGCCATACATCATCCCAAATCTTTTAAGGGAAAACTTTTAAATATCATTCAAGCATAAGATATGACATATGTAATAAAACCCTAACTTCCAAAATACCCAAATGTATGAAAATAAGCTTAGGGTTAGAAAGAGATGACCTCGAAGTGTCGAATATTAAGGGGAAAGGAAGAGGAAGGTTTGACTTAGAAGAAGCAAAGTGATCGGACGGAAAAGCCAACCGCACATAAAGCTTGACCAGAAACGAAACGAGGAAGGGAGACTTGAGGAGGGGACCAGGAAGAGAAACGAGCGACCTCAGAGGGAAGAATCAGCGTGAGGGAAAAATGAGAGTCGTGCCAGAGAGAGTCGTGCGAGGGAGAGTGTCGTGCGAGGGAATGAGGTCGAGAGCTTCGTTTCCTAGGCCCACCGTCTTTGATTGGGCCTAACGGTGTGTCAATCGCAATGAAATTTTAATTGGGTGAGTTGGGCGGCCGCTTTAGGATAAGGATTAGGGAAAGTGAGGGATTAGGCAGCCGTTAATTACTTTAGTTACTCACTAATATCATTTCACCTCGATTATGAGGAAATTATTTTATGCAATAAAACCCAAGCAATATGGGTATTGATTTTTTATTTCGAATCACGCAACGCGATCGATTTTACGATCGGAGGTCATTTAAGCAATGTCGACGATGGTCGAAGTGAAATTAGGTTTAAATCGTGCAACATTGCGCTCAAATTGATCGATGTTCACGCATACTTTGCTGAATCGATCGCGAAAGGCGTCGTTTGATAGAATTCGACGTTTCGGCAACAACGCGGATCAATTTCACGAACGGAGGTCGTCGAGACTTCCTGACTTCGATATGCGCATAATTTCATTAAAAATATTTTTAATCATTTGATTGGTTATTAATTGATTCGATATTTTTTTAATTAATTAAATTTTATCTTTTAGGCCCATTCGAAGCTGGATTTTTGATTTGAAGCAAATTTAATCGATTTTGATCGTGATTATGGGGTTTTAACCTCTACTTTATTTATTTAATTTCAAGTGGCATAATTGTAGGTCAACAGTATCAAAAATGTCCATCATATTAGATTCGGCCTCTTCCATATAGGTTAATGACATCAAGTAACACTTTGACAAACAACCTCAGATGGGGTCGAAAATTCTCAACATATTTGATTCAACTTCTTCCAAATAGGTTAATGTCATCAAATAATACTTCGACAAACAACTTCGGATGAGTAAAAAATTCCCAGGGGATTCGATTTGACCTCTTACATACAAGTTAATGTTATTAAGTAACACTTTGACAAACAACCTCGGATGAGTAAAAAATTCTCAGCGGATTCGATTCTACCCCTTCCATACAAGTCAATGGAATCAAATAACATAATGAAGAATGACACTCTGAAATTATCTGTCAAAATTTCTAAGTTTTTTTAGGAATGGTTTCTAATCAATGCTTCTCCACTACCTTGGTTAACAACTGTTGAACCATCTATTGAAGTTTCAAAAAAATTAATTTTTTATGAACTACGAGCCTCAATCACCTCCAAACTCGGTCGGTACAACGAGGACAGTTGACGCCTCTTTTGAGGAAAAATCGAGCCTCGTCGTATGAACTATTGGTCTTGATCACCTCCAAACCCAGTCGGTCTGATGAGAATAGTTGATGCCTCTTTCGAGAAAAAATCATAGCCTCGCCCGTATGACTGTCTTGATCTCTCCTCATCATCCGATGAGAGGTTGATGCCTATTTCGAGAGAAAGCGAAGTCTCTTACGAGCCTTGATCGCCTCAAACCCCGCCGGTCGACAGTTGGCTTGTTTGAGGAAAACCATAGCCTCGCCATATGAACTACGGGTCTTGATAGCCTCCAAACCTGGTTGGTCCGACGAGGACAGTTGATGCCTCTTTGAGGGAAAATCAAAGCCTCACCATATGAACCGTGGGTCTTGATCAACAAAATAAAGGACTTTCATTTTAGAAGAAGTTCAGAACTTCGCTGATAAAATAAAAAAAATAAATTTATCTTTAGCCCTGAACTTCTGCTAGATAATTTCTCATCCAACGCAAAAGAACATTAGAGTATATGGGAGAAAACTGTCTCCTTACTTGACCCTGTTTATAGATCCACTATAGGGACAAAAAAGGAATAAATTAAAAAAACCATCTTCTCATTATGGCTAGTGTTTGTCAGCCATTTAATTAAAAAAAACTCATCTACCCATTATGGCAGCCTTTGCCAGTCATTTAATTAAAAAAAATCCCTCTACTCATTATGGCTAGCATTTGCCAGCCATTTAATTAAAAAAAAACCCTTTCCTCATTATTGCTAGCATTTGTCAACCATTTAATTAAAAGAAAAACTAAAATTTCTCAAATACGCGTTTTCGCATCGTCTTGCATGCAGTCGACACCGAGCGAACAGCCCTACTGACACTTGTCATAAGCGCTTAAGCACACACACATGACCCTTTTCGCGATCATAGTCTTGTTACCATGAAGATATTCTCTCAAACTATATGTGATGAATGTTAATGATCCCGCAAATTTCATTGAAAGTTGTTATTTTCAATTATTTGACATATATTTTTTGGATGATGAGATAATGTCATCAAAATAGATGATATGACGAAAATTCCACTAGTGAAACCGCGAATCTTTATATCAGCGTCGATTATGAGTCAAATTAACGAGATCAAACACTTATTAAAAATTTTGTGATATCAATCAGCTACTAAAAATATAGTGTTTATAGTCAAATCAATTATCTTGACGAGCCGGATCTAACAAGCCCAAGATCTCATAATTTTGACTTCATTTGAGGATTCAAATACTTAAAATACATCAGATGATCAAGGGAATCATTTTGAGCCCTCCGATGGAGTGGTTTGGATTTTTCATGTATTCTGTAAATGTCACTTTCTAATCTATAAATAGCTCATCATTCTTGAGAGCTGTAAAGAGAAGAGAGCTCGATGAAGAACCTCAAGCATAATCGTGTCATCGGCCGATTGCCGACTACGCCGTATTATCGCCGATCCCTCATCGCCATCAACCATCGACGACGGCCGCCATCCACCGCCGCTCCGCTAACCACCGCTGTTGATCACCACCTCACCAATCGTCGACCACCACCAGGTCTCAATTGCCGTCGACCATCGTTGCGGTCACCACGACCACCGCCAACCATCGCCGCATTGCTATCGCCACCGCTGCCGACCATCGCACATCAACCGGCCAACCACCGCACCGCTAATTACTATTATTGGTCATCGCCGATCGCTATCATCAGTCACCACCGCCAGTTGCCACCACCCGACAGCAGATTATCACCGACAACCGTCATTCACTATCGCTGAGTGCCACCAACAAGCATATAACCATCACGTGATACTATTATCACCTAATTATGGGGTATTCGTTGTCAGGCTTTTTCTCATATACAACTTCGTAATCTCATTATCGAAAAAACTTAAACTTTGTATTTCAAAATGTATATATAGTGAAATATTTTTACCAACTAAGCTGATTTTTTCTCTTTTGGATTTTTCTATGTAAAATCGGCTTCATTTCTTTTCAAATATCTCACAAGTGTTAGTTTTCTCAACGAACCTAAGAAGTGAAATTTTATTCTATCACAACTGATTTTCTGACACATAATATATATATATATATATATATATAACATTCAAAAATTTTAATTAATTTAAAAATAACATCTCCCCCTCAATAGAAGCCATATCACTTAGAGATGTGTTGGTCCTCGCGCTTCTCCCTCTCAGACATCCGTGAGGCGTGAACAACTCTTTCGCAGGCCCAATAATGACCCGATATTATGATATATTAATCCCACTAATAGGTGCTATATGGTCTAATGTTTAATTAGGTGTGAATATATAATATTTAAAATTTTAGGTGTTTAGTATGTAATTGTTTTTATTTTGAGTGTTTTTGTTTTATGATTCTTGTTTCGGGAAAATGTTTTATGATTCTTGCTTATGTCCCTTACTATTAGTGAAATGCATTTATTGAACTACATTTTCAGCAAAACATAGTGAATAATTGAGCATGGCCCACAAAAAAGTGAATTTTAAAAGAATTAATATAAAATTTGGTCTCTAAGTCTTAACTTCAAACAGATATACTTTAAATCACTTCAAATCCTCAAATTGACAAATAGCACAATAGGCAATAGCAACACATTAATTTAAGGGCAGCCTCTGATCAATTTATTTTGTATTTTTTATATTTTTTATGCTGTTTTTAAAAATACATACACACATATCAAACGAATATTTTTTAAAACGGGAACGAAATACTAATTATAATAAATAAAATAGACAATGCGTTTGATCCAAAAACCTTATTTCATTTGAACTACTAATCCCCATCTTTGAAAAAATAGATAATATTTATTTATCGAGCTAGCTCACGAGCTAACAAATTAAAACTCTATTAACTTAAATTTGACTTAGTTCATAGAATTTGACTCACGAGCTTAGCTTGAGCAGGCTCACAAGTCAACTTAACTCACCTTTAGAGAAAAGGAGTGATGACAGGATCAAATTATGGTTTAACAAAATAAGAAACCTAGGAGTTTCACACATCACTGTGAGAGCAACCATATAACTCGATGAGCTAACAAGTTGAGCCACATCAAAACTCAAGCTCAAGCTCCATCAACATATGAGAACAATTTCAAGCTTGTTATAAAAAATTTATGGTTCATAAGCTCATCAACAAGGCAAATTTGAGTCAACTAACAAACCAATTAAACTCACCTATACTCCCATAAGAACCAAATCCTGACATGAACAATCAAGAGCAATCTTGGTGGTACAAAACGAGAAAACAATCATCATCATCATCATCATTCCAAAGGCTCTTATTTTACCTGCAAATTTATTACACCAGATAAACGATAGCCCATCAGATTTAAAAAGTGTCATGATAAAATGCAAAAGCCAACAATAATTTCAGCTTCACATTGATGAAGGCAGGCATTCCATTCCAGTTTGCTGACATGGTCACATACATTGAATTTTAACACTATAAAACACCAATGATTCCTATGAATACATAAATATATATTAACAGAATCACTTAAAACATCCAATAATCTGCCCTTTACATCAAAATCAGCAGCACTGAGTACAAAACACTGCCTTGCTGAGCAGGAGAGAAACTCTTCTTCCTTCCTTCCAAATCTTGTAGCCGAAAGAAAGTTGCTTGCCAGCTGAAGGCCCAAAAAAAAAAAAAAAAAAAATTATGGAACCACAAAGGAATTGATTCATTCAAGCCTCCATTCCAAGGATGCGTGAGCTCTTCAGCGCTTAGATAGGTTATCGGGACCGATGATAACAGCTGCAATAAGTTTTGGTAGGAAGGCAGAGGAAAACTAAACGCACAGCCAACGGATGATAGGATGGAATTTTTTTTTTTCCATTTTAATAACCGCAAATAAATAATCAGAACATGGTTTCTCACTATGCTTAGTCGCAAGCCTCGAAAAAAAGTACTTGAGGCTGCAAATGACCCCTCTCGCACATATTGATAACATCATCCCAATCACCTATAACCTGCGCACATTGAATGCATTGATTTAAACTAGGGTTGTAATAAAGGGGAATTTAAATACATGACACATAATTCTTATATATTTACATATGTGATACTTGAAATTTTGATATTCATATTCATAGCACTTGAAACTTTATTATGTTTTTAAAAGTGAGTACACCTTTTTCATGACAGGTGAAGTGTTTTAGATATATAAATATCAAATTTTAGTTGCTAGATATGTGAAAATGCATATAAAATCTATGATATGTATGTAAATTTTTCTATAATAAAATGATGTAAACAAGTGATAAGAGACAGAATTATTATAGGGGCGGATTTTATTTATGGTCCCATGAAAATTTCTTATAGATAAAACATTCATCTCTAGAAATGCTCCTAAGCCCGATGCCACAACACCGCCCCATACACCAATAACTTCTTAAAATCCTATAGTTGGAATTAGAAAAGCATGTTTGATTCCTTCTCCATTTCTCTGATCTGCAGTTGTGTTGATTAGCAAATCTTGGAATCCAAGATTGATGGCAACATCAATCTAGCATTCTGACAGTGAAAAAGTGGTTTTGGTATAACTTTAACAACAAACCACCATCATCACAACCCTCTCACACAAATTATCTCCCCACTGTACCCAAATATTTTCTCATTTTAACTTCCTCTGAGTTGAATCAAGAAATGGTCGCCTAATTTTCTATTTCTATCGAAATTTACCGCAGCAGACCTAATTATATAAATTGAGAATCCAAAAATGGCCGAAATCTTGATAATGTTTACGTGAAGACAGTTCCCTACTATGAAACAACATCACATACACACACGTGTATATATATATATAGAGAGAGAGAGAGAGAGAGAGAGAGAGATAGATTTTATTCATTTTTCCACTATTTCTAATTATTTATTAGAATAAACAAGTAAACTACATAACAGAATTACCTTAACAGTCTGGTCATCGTACATAACCCAATGTTCATGTTCATAAGCAAAGCAATGATAGTGTTGCCCATAATAGCAAACCTAAACATTTAACGTTAAAGAAAAATTAGATGTATCAGTTTGAAATCAAACCAAGTGCAGTCAACATAAGAAGAAGAATGGCTAAAACGAAGTCATTGGTGTTTGAGCTGTCACTGCAACATAGAAACATGATACACAAAATAATAAGTAATGTAATGTAGGATTATCACTCAATTATGGTCAAGTTTTCTGATGTACAATTGTCCTATGCAAGTGCGTGACAAAAATTCCAAAGCATCTCGGTGCTTTCAGCTTACGGTAGGAATCGTTTTTTCACGGAAAACGTGCTCAATGAATGCATTAAAATGCTATTTTACTTCTATAAGATAACTTTGCGTTTGATTAAATGATTTCCAATCTCCCGTGCTTCTATAATATTATTTAATGGCAACACCAGAAATTTATGAAGAGCTTATAAATATCTTTTGGAAGTTGAAGCACCAAAAATGAAATGCACAAGTTTCCGACATTTATGCCCAGAAACAGGCTACAAGTAATGATCAAGCTGGTGAGTGACGTGGCACAACAGATTGGCATATGACTAATGATCAAGGTTATTGTTAAGGAATGCATGTTTACGAAGCTTTAGGTTCCGATCTAGTACAAGAAAATCAATGGTTACTAAAGTAATCCCACTGCACAATAAGAACTTTAACTATAAACAATTTGAATAGTGAAAAGACGAATGCCCATTGCTCAAAAGATAATGTTGAACATTCTAGGTCATAGATTCAAGCTACATACTTAACAACTTACCAATCATCTTTTCGAAACAAAAAAAAGAGAGAGAAAAGAAAGGAAAGAACTTGAATATTAATGCAATTTCTATTAAAAAAAAAAAGTGAATTGTGCAGGCTATGCCAATGGAAACAAATTGAATTGGCTGGACAAGTCAGACCATCAGAATTTCGGAAATAGATGGAAGAATATTAGTGCAATTTCTGGAATTAGATGGAGCACCATTAGGATGGTTGGTCATAAGAATTTCGGAAATCGATGACTCAATAATAATGAAATGGCAAGAATTAGGAGCATCATTTGAAGGGCTGAACGACAATGTGAATATTGAAAGTTTCATCCAAGATTTTAACAGTCTGCCTCAAGTTGAAACTATATGTTTATCATTCCTAACTTCAAAAATTAAATAGTCAAATTGATCTTTATTATGTTAGCAAGTTTACTTTCATAAGACTTGGTAGTAGATAATAAGTGGTCAAATAGTCATTCAGTGTCCATGCCTTTTTAACCACCATGGAGAATATGCTGAACTGGGCTTTCAGTGAATACTTTAGGACGAATAACAATTTCTTGAATTCTCACGCTTTATTTTATTGCTAGGAGTTTGAAATCAGGAGAGATCACTACATAGACTAGCCTTCCAAGCCTCCATTTAAAAAGATATTGCTTAAATCCAATTAATGAAGAAATCAATCTGAATTTGCAGCAAGAGAAAATATGGCCCAAACTATGTCAATCTTAGGAGCAAATCTCTTATTACCTGGCATTTGAGTGAATCATTTGTAACATTGAAGATCATTCAAACATCATTTGTCTTATATTTAACATTGAAGATCCATCTTCCAACAATTTTATAATTTATCAAAAGCCTTGAAGAATTTTCTTTCCATTTTAGTATTTTTAGAGCTTCTCGAATGTCATTTGGACTTTCAGTGCTAGAAATATTTATAGTGTGAAGGGATGATAATTAAGAGATAATCTTTAATAAGAAATTTCCAATTGAATTTTGGTAGATGGTCATATCATAAGAATCAATCTTACATTGTGAACTGAATTTAGGACTTCGAGGTGCTTGGTTCTATTTAGATAAAATACTCTAGTTAACCTTTCAGATGAAGCACCCCTGTTGCCTTAGAAAGGCCTTGGATAAAATTAGAATGGGAATAGGACACAGATCAAAATTCTTGTTAATACAAACTGTATATTCATGAAAAGATTTAAGAATTCTCCCAATTAATATAAATTTATAATAAAGAAGTTGATTTTCAAAAAAATGTTACGTCCATGGTGATATAAAATTTGTAGGGATGATGTAGAAAAAGTATTTAGAAAAAAGGCCTTTGTAGTTTTGGGATCAAGTTTTCATCCTTTTTGTGGGATATGGGGGGGCAAAAGCAAAACAACCAAAGACCTTTTGGGGTATAGATGAAATCAGTCTAGTTATGGGATAGGCTTGTGAAAAGGATTGAAAATCAATGTAAATCCCAAAATTACTTCCAAGATTTCCTCAAAGGCAAAAACTTTTTTAAAGAGGTACAGGATTCGAGCGCTCACCCTACCAGAAAAAAAAAATTTTGAAATCTTAAAAAACCCAACAATGTACTTCTGTTGCTTATTAATAAATAAACTGATGCAAAGTGTACTAATTTTATGTAACATAGGGGATCACCCCAATCATTTTTGTCATTATATCTAAACTTTTTGGGGTCCACTTTATCATTCATCATTCTCCATTCAGAAGTTGCTAAACATATTTACAAATCTTTTTGCATATCCATCCATGTTACATTTGACAAACTACTTTTTTTTTTCATAATCCTTCAACATTAGATTTAGCTACAAGTTGTTTTGCATGCTCAAATCAATCAAAACTATCTTCTACTAATTTATCTTCATAGATGCATCTCCCTCCATTGGTAGATAAGAAGCACAATTATGACCATGCATGAGAGCATGTTTAGCATCAAAGAAATAAAACATAAAATATTTTATCGACATAAAAGCACTATAGCTGAAGTGATGGAGATGAGATTGAAAAAGATAAAACAAAGAGAATATATATTTAATACTAAATCACTGATGGGACGCATAGGGCATTCACATTCTATTAGTATCCTGAAGTTCTGCCTTTGTCAAATACGAATCCAAGAAATTAAAAGAAAACAAGGGGAAACAAACAGCAAGCTGAATACAATATGCTTCTACATCTAAGTTTCTGCATACCCAATGTGTATCTAGCATAACAGGCCTCGTCAAATATGTGATGTCCAAGTATTCACCACTGTCAGAACACAGGAACTATAAGAGATATATCCCTATGGAAAGTGAACTATTTAATGTAGAGCAGCGCATAGCAAGCATAAATATAGCTTGGCTCGTGCCCAATAGTATTCTATTTTCTGGAACTAGTGCCATAACTAGTTTGACATAAACAGTTTAAGAGTACTCAAATTTGCAATATACTGGTATAGCTTCATTTATATCCACCCAATAATTGATGTTACTTTCCCATTATTACTATAAAATCCGTCATAATGTTTGAACAAGGAAAAAGTGACGCTAGCATTCACCATATGCATCCCGCATCAACACTAATGAGAAGAAATTCAAAATATTCATTTTAATTGCAATGTCAATAACAATGCTAACAATAACAACAACAAATTAATTCCTACACTTAGACACAAAATAAAGTTTATCTTCTACTTCATCTTAGTGTAAGTTAAAATTTGTCAAAAAACAAATATCAATTTTAAAACCAACTGAGGCAAAAATATTAAGCCATACCACTGATACCAGAGAATGCTTTCTTCCTTTGTCAAGACCACAATATAAGACACCAACATCTAATTTAGTTGTAATGGCTGCCAATGTAGCAGCGATGTCATCAATACTTTCATTTGTATTCTGCCATCCCAAAACTGCAAAAATATTATAATTATAAGCACCTGATTTTAAGAATGAAGTCAGCATGCAAACAATAAACACATAAATGCCTTGTGTCAGATACAGGGATGGTTCAAAAAAAAAAAAAGCCATGTTTGCTTTGTCTTCTGAACAAGATTTGGCCATCAGACTCACGAAGTGTAGTCCTCTAGTTTCAATGTTAGCCCTGATCTTTGCTATCTATAAATGTCATATTATTTCTAACATTTTTCTCAGTAAGGAAACGCTTTAACAAACTAAAGCAAGTAATTACACCCCTGAGCAAAAATACCCTGAAGCATTCTAAAGGCCTATAAATTACCCGTTGTAAAAACATGTGGCGGTTTTTCAAGGATATGAAAGATGGAATTTAACTTTCCACAACCGCCAGCCTCCATATCACACGGCAACTGATGATTCATTTCCACAGTTTTTAAAAGCTCATCAAATGAACTGTCCATATATGTGATCTGTAGAAAAAGAAGGCGAGAAATTTTCACCAATGGTCCATATGAAAATGGAGGTATACTAATAATATAAAAGGTATTAACAAAACAGACTGCTAGCAGTCAAATATAAATCATGCCTTCATTGTCCTGAGTCACTCGCATTGATATTATGGAAAAAAGTGGTATATTTAAGGTGTCTTGACTCCATGCTGCATGTAGAACAGTTCATCTGTTCAAATATGTTCATTCCAAAAAAATTATGTGCTATACAAGTAGTGCTATCACAATCCCAAGTCCCCATGAAGTTGCTTTCTTCAGATTCAGTGTCACATGGAGCAGAAAATGTGAAGGATTTGTGCAAGCAATCAAAGATTACACCTAATACCTCGGAAGCATCATTCATTTGAGCCTGCAAAATTGAAGGCAGCAAATCTTGTGAATACATAAATCAGAATTAAACCCTACAGAAATCACAAGAAGGCCAGACTTCCTATCCCAGTGAATCTCCTTAGGAAAGATTTGATATTTAAAAATCAGATACCTGCTGGAAGAAATTACTGTCAGGATACAAGTTGCTCAATGCTATCCTCAAATGTGTAGGTGTAACAGCTTCCCTTTGGCCATCCAGAGTTGCTTTGTTCATAGCAACAAAAATATCATGCAGTGCACAAACAACACAAGGATCCCCAACATGAGCATGTACTGATGATCTCATCAAGAACTCGTCTCGAAATCTTCTTAAATGCCACAATGACTAATTTGACAGAATTGAAGAGTGTTACTAGTCTATGATATTGTATTAGGTTCTTGCAAACATGGAAATAGTAAGGCTGCATGCTTACCTGAATAATTACGTTCAGAAAACAATTATATTCACCAATTGCATTCGTTAGGCCTGTACCATATACATCCTTGTCTGGAAATGTAATAGCAGTTTCCTTAGCAAAGTTCACCAACTCTGAAGATCCTTGATGAGACAATCTTAAGGCAGGAGCAAGAGGTAATTTTCTCTCTGCTTGAAAAGAATCTGAAAATTTTATCAATATTCAGCAACTGAAACAAGAAAGGATGAAAGCAATTTTGACGATTATACATAAGGCATCAGGGGAATATCTCCTTAACAAAGCCAATAGACAATTGCCATACACAACAACAACAACAACAACAACAACAACAATAATAATAATAATAATAATAATAATAATAATAATAATAATAATAATAATACAAATTGCAAGTTCATGAAATAAACCTTCAATATTTCAACAGAACATTTTATGAAAACGGATTTGTTGGAAACAGGTAATGGGTCATGCAGGCATAAAAACAAAAATTTTATCTTACAAAATTAACAATTTTCATTTATCACAATCTAAAATTATAGAGAGGAACACATTGACATACTAGAGGTCATTAAGGAACTAAGTGAATCGTTATTGGCGAATTGCCTTTCTCTAAAGTAAGAGAACATGTTTTATAAAAATAAATACATAAGCTACTCAGGAGACATTAAATATGACAAGACTAGAAAAACATGAAGAAGTTGCTGTTTTGTGTGTATGGTGGTTGCGGGGAAGAAACTAGAGTATATAACCTTTATCCGACTAAGTGGGGTCAGCTACATGAATCCTTCGTCTCCATTGTGACATTATGTGTCAAATTCTCATTTAATTCAAGTATACTAAGGTCATTTTTTTATACATCTTAACCATGTCTTTTTAGGTCTACCTCTACCTTTCTTAATATAAGGCATGCATCTACTCTCCTAATCGGGTCATTGGACGCCGATGCTTTATGTGGCCAAACCATACTACTCTCTCTAATCTTATCTCACCTGGGGTTAATCCAACTTTCTCACGAACATACTCATTTTAGCTTTATCTCTAAGAGTAAAGCCACTCATCCACGAGCATCCTCATCTCTGTAACACTTAAATTAGCCTCATGCTTCTCTTTTTATTCTCACATAAATCATTGCAGGTCTTACCATCATCTTATAAAATTTTCCCTTAAGTTTAAGCGGTACTTTTCTATCACACAACAAGCCAAATGCATTTCTCTACTTCAACCATCCAACTTGAATTCTACTAATAACAACTCCATCTATTTCACCATCATGTTGAACAATAGAGCCTAAATATCTTAATCGCTCACTCGTTTTAATGACTTGTTCACCTAATGTCACAACACTACCACTATAACTTATACAACTAAAATTACACTCTATATATTCAGTTTTAGATCTACTTAAACGAAAACCTTTAAACTCTAAGGTTGACGTCCATAATTCAAGTTTCTCTTGGACTCCCTCAATAGTTTTATCAACAAGAAGAATGTCATTAGCAAAAAATATACACCAAGGTACATCTTCCTGTAAATGCTTAGTAAGAACATCCATACAACAACAACAACAACAACAACAACAACAAGGCTTAATCCCACTAAGTGGGGTCGGCTACATGAATCCTTCGTCTCCAGTGTGTCCTATTATGTGTCAAATTCTCATTTAATTAAGGGCTTAAAGCTGATCCTTGATGTAATCCAACTGAAATAGAAAAATATTTTGTTAATCCTCCTTATGTTTGGACACAAGTAACAGCTCTAGTATACATATCCTTAATTACTTGAATATAACCAATATTAACTCCTTTCTTTTCTAGAACTCTCCAAAGAACATCTCTTGAAACTTTATCATAAATTTTCTCTAAATCAATAAATATCATATGTAGATCCTCCTTGCTTTCTCTATACTTCTCCATCAAACCTCTTAACAAATGTATAGCATCCATAGTAGATCTACCTAGCATGAAACCAAACAGACTGTGAGAAACTTTTGTATCACATCATAACCTATGCTCAACTACTCTCTCCCATAATTTTAATGTATGACACATTAACTTAATTCCTCTATAATTTGCACACTCTTGTGTATCACCTTTATTCTTAAATATAGGAATCAACAAACTCTTTTTTCACTCATCTAACATCTTTTTAATCTTTAAAATAACATTAAAAAGATTTATAGCTAAGAAATTCCTTGATATCCTAAATATTTTCACACTTCTATTGGAAGATCATCAGGTTCTACTGTTTTTTCACATTTCATTTTCTTTAAAACTTCCCTAACGTTAGATTTACTAATAAAATAAAGTCTATTTTTGTTTAGGGTATTAATCGCTAAAATCAATCAGATCATCAAAAGTTTATCAAAATATCAATCTACTTATTTTCAATATCCTTCTCTAAGAAAAGCACTTTATGATTTTCATGCTTAATACACCTCACTTGAGTTAGATCTTTACTTCTCCTATCTCTTTGATTAGCTAACTTATACATACATCTTTCACTTTCTTTAATATCTAATCTATTATATAAATCGCTAAAAGCTAATTTTTTTCATCATAAATTGCTTTCTTAGAATCTGTACATATCACTTTATATTTTTCCTAATTCTCCAAATTTTTACATCTAAACCAAATTTTATAATAACATTTCTTATTTTTTATCTTCTTTCTCATTCTCCCACTATTTTAATTAAAGAAGATTTTCTTTTGATTCTCCAAGCACATCTTTAACAACTGCTTAATTTACTACTTTTTCTCATATAACATTAAATTTAGAACATCCCAAATTCTAAGCTTCAGCTTTCTTAAAATATTTGTATTAGTGTTAAGTTTTTAATCCTAGGATAATAATTTGATTTATTTTTCATTTTTCAATCTTTCATCTTAAAATCTAAGACTAATAATCGATGTTGAGTAATTAAACTTTCACTTTGAATGACCTTACAATATTTACAATCTAAACGATATATTTTTCTTATCAAAAAATAATCAATATGTTTCTTAGATCCATTTTATAAGTAATAATATCTTTCATCTCTTTTCTTAAAATATTAGCACAAAATCATAAAAAAAAAAATCTAATATAATCTTACCTTCTCTTC
This sequence comes from Cymbidium sinense, assembly GCA_021442155.1. Lineage (NCBI taxonomy): Eukaryota > Viridiplantae > Streptophyta > Magnoliopsida > Asparagales > Orchidaceae > Cymbidium > Cymbidium sinense. The sequence continues at coordinate 116,979,682 of CM038224.1, forward strand.
ATTAATCACTCCAAATTCATAAGCTAATATTTCTAAAATCTTCTACCACTCTACCAATACGCCCATTTAAATCTCCTCCAACAAACAATTTTTCTTCAAGAGGTATCTTTTGTATTAATCCCTCTAATTCATTCCAAAAATTTTATTTTGAGCCTACATCCAAACCTACTTGAGTAGTATAAACACTTATAACATTGATAATCTTAGTATCAACAATAATCTTTAAAGCTATAATTCTATCTCCGCATCTATTAATATTTATAACATTATCCTTCAAACTTATATCTATAATCATACCAATATACAAGTGTAAAAAAAACCCCAATATGACATGGTTAAGAAATTTGCTATGTTCGAGAAAAACGAGAGCTCAGGAGCAATAGTAAGTAAGAATGGGAAATAAATTCTACAAGGAAACCACACCATAACCGACGTTTACCTACATTCATGACCACACAAAGAGATGACTACTCCAACAATACGGAGATGCATGCAAAATACAAATTTTTATCCCATTACTTTTCTTACTCTCCTACTAGTTTAGCAAAAACCAATAAAAACAAAGTTTTGTTTGTCATTTTCTCAATCTAACATCCCACCTAAAAAAATGCAAATATTATAATGTTACACATCTTCACTCAATCAAAAGCAAACTTGTTTCTTCCTTACTAGAGCAACATGCCAAAATCCTCTAGAGACCAAGGTCTTTTTTGAGATCCTTCACTTACCTCTCATGCTAAAGTTGAACCACCTTTTGACTATAAAATCTGAACTTGCTCATAGCCTCTAACCAAGACCCACCCTTGTCACCAAACAACAACTCTTGCTCAAACTACTAGCGATAAAATAAACTTTTATTCATTCACTATCATGCCGATTTCTCAATCATCAACCAAGCTCATCAACCATATGTTGTGCTAATTAATACTGATCCTTGAACTGTTGGCTACCTCATGTACAACGCTAAACACATTAATTTGAACAATAAAACCTGTGTAGCAACTACACCCTCTTGTAGCTACTGACTTTATAGTTAATCTCTTTATCGTCAACTCTATCTAGCATCAAAGAAAACACCGTGCCCTTAACAAGGTTGCCTTGTACTATTCCAAACCCTAATTTTTGGTCGCCTAAATCTTATGTCCAATTGCAACCCACCAAAAATCTAAAGTCTTAGTGATCATCCATACAACCTACCCATGTATCCTACATTGTATGTATAAGAATTTTGGGGCAATGGGCGGTATTAAAAAATATAATTACTATTGATATTATCAAATATCAATAATCAAAGATTTTCAAAGAAGAAATCGACAACAAACCAATTTTTAATAAATTTAATTATAATTTTAAGGGATTTGTAGAAACAAACTTGAAAAAAATAATATCCACATTTAGGATGCTAATCATGTCAGCACTTCAATAACTATCCAATGTGGCAATTTAAAAATTAAATGACCGTTCACCCTTGCACTCAGACAAAATGAGAAAAATAAGATAAGGTCATAATGCTTGCACGCCATCTAGGCTGGCATCATTATCAAGACATGCCTTGATGAGTGCCTTGCCATAAGGTGTAAAGATATGAGGAAAGCACCTGCACCCTACCTTAATTAAAGATATGGTTATCAATGATTCAATGTGAAAGATGAATAAGTTTTTCATAATAATAATTTGGCATGATGTAATGATGCCAAAATGAGCAAGAGTATTTAAAAAAAGAAAGTGCACAAGAAAACAAGTTACACAAACATTAAGGAACTGCGTGTTTCAAAATGGTAAGTCTTGAGAATAAGGATAAGTACAAGGCAATGGAAGAACATATGGAGGGCAAGAAATCTATTAATAGAAAGAAAGTGTGAACGATGAAAAAAAATGGAATTAATCAGAAGATTAGATTATCTATATGTCATGCATGCTAGTAGTTAATTATAATTATACTTATTTGGATAATCTATTTTCCAAGAATTATATATTTAGAATATAATAATCTTGAAAATTCATAACACAAATCTTTAATGTGATGATTATCACTTCACTCTTAAAAAATATTCATTCAATTTCTTATAATGTGTTAATCATACTTAAATTAGTTATAAGTGATATGATTATTTCATTACGAGAGTCTCATTTCGGGTGATAAGTATTATGGGATTTGAAAATTCACGCCCAGTGGCATCCTCTCGGTGAAAAATAATTTTAGATTTATGTAGATCAAATTTTTAGAAAGCGGATAAAGTTTGTAGATACGATCCAAAGACTTTAGCCTCATTTTGTAAGGACTAGATCTGGTTCCAGGTTTCATATAGGTAAAAACACTTATAGGTAATTACCTCTCCTAATAATGAAAGAGATCTTTCAATTAAGGTTAGTCATTAGGTTACTAACTGCTTAGCATTTAATAGCAACATACTGGATTTAAATTTTATGAAATTCATCATTATTAACTTAAAGCGTATTATTGGTAAAATTATGACACGCCTTATCAAAATCTCATGGTTCCGTCGTGCCAAGCAATCATGGTCCCTGAACTTCTTAGTTAAGAAGAAAATCAACCCAACCTAACTGAAGGGTCTACATCAACAGCTATGGATTACATCGTCCAAGGAAATCGTGTAGACCTCAAGTGGATGCTTGTTTAAGGGGACAATCTTAAGTCAACATTAATTAACATAAAGATTTATGTCTTATCAAACTCATCTTATGATTCACAGATTAAAAAATAAGCCATTGTTGAGCTTATGAGTTACAACTATAATCGTAATTTAATAGTACATTTGATGACGAACTACCCAACCAAAGAGATCTGATCGTATTCGCTACTTTTATGGTGTCATTTGGCAAAAAAACAATGTAGTTGGATAACACATGTCACATCCCTACTACCAAGAGAAGGTTTGACTGTAATCATAAATATGCACTTTATAAGACTGTAATCCTAAGTTTATCACCCTCAATAGATTATTGCAAAAGATGGATTAATTTTTTGGTTTAAGGTGATAAATATCTTTTAGAGATTTCAATTTCAAGACATTCTATTGTCTTTAATAATTTCATCTTTGCTTACGCTTGAAGTGATTCAAAAGAGCTTTTGAACATTTTTGAAAAGGAACCCCTCCGGTTGAGATTAACTTTCAACACGGCCATCATCAAAGTGAGACATTTAAAAAACTAAAAATTGTCTTTCACTTGCATCTTATAACTTAAAAATTGCTAAAAGTATCAATCTTATCAACTCCAATCTCATACAAGGAAAATCAGACTGATTAAGATTCAAGATTTTATATTTTTGTTGAATTTAATATTATAAGATGATTTATTTTTCCAAAATTATTTCAAACATTGTTAAGATAATTGCATACTCGATGAGACAAATGCAATTTTGAAATAAACTTTGTTTTAATCCGCACAAAATTCCCAAACCATGTATTTAATCACTTAGCTTGTTAGTCAGAGACTCAGAGCACATGTGAGATTTTTATTAATATTAATATGTCAGCATGCTTTTCGATATAAATGCATAGTAAAACTTTGTATGCTTTCCAATGTATAATATATTGTGTACTTGTGTAGTTTGTATTTATAACTTCTAAAACATAATATACTTGTATAGATTTCAACATACTTATACACCTTTAAAGGCAATTATACAATTTCTAAAATGGTATGTTTAAGCTTGAAAACTATCACATGATGTATGTATGAATATTTTATCATTCAAATATGTACAATGTTTCATTTAAAAATTTTTGAAGAATCGCCTTATGTTCGCTTGCACAAAATATTGTGGATTTGGGGTGATTTAAATTCTTGTTATACAATTAAAATGAAATTCATCTCTTTCATTTAATTCAAAGTTCGTTGAATTTTGAAAGTTTAATAAAGTCTACATCATTTGTTTTGATGAGCCATTATTTTCACTATAAGTCTTATTCAATTCAAATTCTTTTTGGTTCTTTTCAATTTATTTGATATGATGTACAACACTATTTGCATGTTTATTAGAGACATGTATTCATTAATGAGCTTCCAATTTCACTATAAGCCTTCTTCAAGTTCTTTTGATTGCTTTATAGTTTATTCAATGTGACATGTAGTGTTGTTTAAATGGTCATTGTAAGTCTTCTATAAATTTAATGCAAGTATTATTTGCATTCAATTTTGTCCTTCTAATGTGTTGTATATAAATATCCATCACTTTTTCTACTTATAACTTGGATTTTATTTTTTCATTTTACTATACTCAGGCTCAAGAAATGCTCATTTAAGTGTCCCACATGAGTTCGTTAAATTTTCTTTCAAGTGATATTTCTAACCAATCTAGTAGCCTCTCTGTCTCCCTCACATAGAGGACGTGTCATCAGGAGTGCTAGACCTTCCAACTATGCTTATACAAAGCATATATGATCAATACCTTGTGATACCGCGGGTCTTCATACCTACCACACTTATAAGAAGAGTCACATAAGGCTTCAATTATCCACATAAAAGAATGTAGCACTGGGTTTTCTCCACCATGTTAGAATAACTAGTGTTGTCCATTCAATTCGACGAATCAAGTTCAAATCTAACCCGAAATTGACCCGACCCGAATAAGTTTGATCTGAACCCAATCTATTAATTAAACAAGCCAAAAACCTTAACTCAAACACTACCGGCCTTCAACTCAATTGAACTATATGATTTGAATGACATATTTCTATGTGCATTCTAAATCAAAATTGGGTCAAATTCAACTTCGCGGGTAAAAAATCAGGTTAGTTCTAGGTTCTTGAATCAAAATCAAGTCAGATTCAAGTTGGCGGGTCAATTTCAAGTTAACAGGTCAACTCAAATCCTACCAGAAATATTAAATATGTCAATTTATTGAACCTGAACACAACCTAAAATTTAATCAACCCAAACTTTGATTTTTTTGAATCAGGTTCATGTCGGGTCAATTTTTGACACCCCTAAGAATAATATGCACAAGTACTTAATTTTGTCATATTTTCCCGTCACATTGGAACAATGTGAATGAATACTTAATTTTAAAGTTTTCTAGTATTTCGCCTTCACACTATAATCAACTCTAATTTTTAGCGAAAAAAGAATGCATAATAGAGATGGAGAACTCTCTCTCTCTCTCTCTCTCTCTCTCTCTCTCTCTCTGTTATATATATATATATATATATATGCATATATATAGACTTCCTGAATTTTTCAGAGAGAGATAATGGGTAGAGAGACTTTTTGTTATTGTTTGAAGAGTAAATGAAAGGTAGGAATGAAGGCTCGGTTTAGGGAGCTTGAGTTGGGTTTGATTAAAAGAAATTGAGAGGGACTAGAGAGTAACGGGTATATGAGAACACAAGAGAGAGCAAGGAGACGGGACAAGTGTGGCCAAAGGGTTGCATGACTTTGTGCGAAGAGAAATGCTCGGGAATGTGTGGGATGAGCTGATCCTTTGGAACCGAGACTTCGTGCAAGGACTATTGAAGTAGAGATTGTGTGAGTAGAAGTTTGTGGTTAGTGACGTGCATATTATGTGAAAGTGGTGATGATATGGAATGGAATGTGGATGTTTTGCGTGTAAGTAAATTTTTCTCTCCGTTTTTTAATTACCACGTCAACAAGCACCTAGGGTAGGAGGCACCTTAAGCATTGATCAACCATATCACCCTAAGAACATTGAGTGTCTTTTACAACTTGATTTGACCACAACCACCTACCCCTCAAGTGTAAGTTCATCAAAAAATTTGTTTTTTAAGCTCCAAATAATGTGCTTCACTTCTATAATTAACATTGAGAGCTTTTACGAATCAATTGTTTGAATATTCAAAATTGTCCTTCCATCACTCCTAGGCAAGCCCCATGAATTCATAGGATTGTTTCAAGTGCACCCTTACACCACGTCTCTTTCTTCTCATCTTATCCTTATTTAAACAAAAAAACTAGCACTCAAATTAGTTCATGCATACAATAATCCTTGAAGCCTAAACACTTTTAAATAGCATCCTTTGCGCATGCATTACAAATTCATTGAATCTATACAAAGCACAATGCATTGACTCTGGTAACTAATTATCATTAAGAAGATAAAAGCAATGGAATGCTCTAGCCCTATGCATCGCTTGCCTGGAAAGCCAAAGCTCTCACATCACTTTGTTGCATCACATCACAACATTGAAGGCCGTTCTTCAACGCAAAACAAAACTTTAAATTTTATGATTCTATCATCATCTGTCAATAACTAGGTCACAAATACATATTTCTCCTATCAAGATCCCAAGGTCATTAAGACATTGCAAGATTATTCTTTGTTCTCTATCACTAAAGCAAGTTTCTTTTTGGATGTCTGCTAGTTTTTCAAATACAATTATTGTCCGATCATATTGCTAGTGCTAATAACTTATCGTGCACAAGCTTTTTCTCATGAATGCATCTAAGTGTATCATCTAACTATTTCTTACGGCAATTAGTCGGGCACAAATACTTGTTTCTCTTGTCTAGATTTCAAGGTGACTGAAACATTTCAAATTTATTCTTTGTTCTCTACTTCTAAAACTACTCTCTTCTTGGTCATTTTCCTATTTATACTTTCTTGCCCATTGATTTTCTAATGTGCTTGTAATCAAGTGCTAATAACTTAATTATGCACAAACTTCTTCTCAAAAATGCATCTTAGTATATCATTTGCATGTTCCTTAGTGCCTAATTTTCACTCTTTCACTTCGTACTTTCTTAAGTCTCTTAGTCTTTAACAAGTCGCTAAATCTCATTAGTATTAATTATTTATAAATATTTTTTCATCACCTCTTTCTTTATATCTTAATTTTTTTCTAGGTTTTATATGGTTGTAAATTACTATTATTGAATGCATCATTATGTTTGCTAAAAGATAATTCTAGATGTGATTTATTTTGGTTGATTAAATGATTACTATAAGCACATAAAAACCCCTGACAGAAAGTTTTGGATCTCTAGTCTGTGAAATTCTTTTAGAAAGAAGTGATTGCTTATTTATTTCATTTGTTGTTATCACAAAACTATGGACTAAAGAATAATGAGAATAATTAATTGTCATTTGTTGTTGTCATTTCCTAATATTATAGGTTATTTATGGCTGGGATCTTCATATTCACTACTATAGTAATCTTTATTTCCTACTTTTGATCTTCCCTAGTTATAGGGTCTATTAACATTTGTCTTATGTTTGCTACACTAATTATAATAAATCTGAGATGTAATTTCTATAAAAAAACAAAACAGGTAAAAATGCTAGAAACAGCATAATAAAACAATCAAATGCGATCATTCGAAACAACTTGGGAATCATCATACATACACCAACGCTTACCAATCCAATACAAAAAAACTCGAATAAGAATATATGGAAGCAATCTTGACAGGATTATTCTAAATAAAGAGCATTTGATCATTTGTATAAGTTACTCCTAGAACAACCAACTCTCTTTAATTGCCCAGAAAGATAACTTTCTTTCTGCCCTTAATTATACAAAGGATTAATAAGAATCACAAATAATCGATTCAAAAGCTTCAAATCATATGACAATTTGTGCACAACTATTCTCCTCATATCCTCATACATTTGGCCAAATTAAAGTAAAAATTGTTTATGGGTCTTCTCCAACTCTACGCTTCTCCTTAAGTTCTACACAGTCCCAATATATCTTGTAAATAAAATCTTTAAAAGATTGTGATTGTAATGTTGTGATTATTAGAACCATCAAAGAAGAAGGTTGACAATGGTAGTGAGCAATGGGGGACTAACAAGAATTTGACGTGAACACCAAAGATAGAACAAGCTCATATACTGAGTTAGGTATCCTCCCTTACGAGAAGAGACCAAATAATATTATAGCATTTTAGGTTAGGTCATCCCAACTTTTCATATCTGAAATATTTATTCACTTCCTTATTTAAGAATATCAAGTTAGCTAATTAGTTAAACATCAAAGGGCCATCTTTAAACCTAAGCCTTACAGAGCAATTGAATATTTTTCTTTATGCACAGTGATATTTTGATCCCTTTTTGGTCTCAAAATTTTGATCAAAGTTCTGGTTCTAATACTCCTTAACAAAATGACATTGTTTTGGAAGTGCCAAGATCAATTATATTATCAAATAACTCCAGAACTTGTCTAGCGTGATGCCATCCATACAACTTATTATATTATAAATCAGATGCCAACACATATTATTCACTTCCAAACTCCAACAAAAACTTTTTCTAGTGCTGTCTTGAAACTTATATTATTGCAAAATTACCCTTGAAGGTTTTCAGGGTGTACTGCCTTTTTCTAAAATCATCAAGTTGATTGAAAAACAAACTGAATCTTAAAGGCCTTTAAATGCATTTTTCATAGGGTATGGTGCAAATCAAATAGTACAAATGCTATCTTCCTAAAAAAAATGTGTCTATCAATGTCACTTTCTTTAAAATTAGGTAATTCTTCCCCAAAAATTTCATTCAAAGAGAGATGAGAAGTGACAATGATTTCCACAATTTTCCCAGGAAATCCTCAACCCTACTTCACCATTTATAACCTAACCTTCCTAAAACTGACAGTCTACTAATACACATAAACAATACACTCAAAATCAAGAGGAAACTCAACAAAATGAAATTGATGTTTCCAACCAAAATGTTCAGCATTAGGCCCAACATAATTCTCTTGAACTTCATGTTCACTCTCAACAAAAGAATAAACATAGCATGAAAACTCCTCAACCAATTAAAGATTGCATGAATCTAAATCAAACTCAGATACCACATGTCCTCCTTCCCTCGGATATTATTGATGAATTGCCAATTTCTTTTAGGAAAGAAGCTCATTCTTATACTCATAATTCTATAGCAAGCGTGGTGAGATATGGTCACTTATCATCCTTTATATAAGCTTTGGTTCCAATCTAGCAGAACTTGAAAATCCAAAGACAATTCAAAAGGCTTTGAAAGGATCGAATAAAAAAATAATTAAACAATAGAAGAAGGGAATTAAAAAAAGGGGACGTGGGAGATTATTCAAGAAACTCAATAGAGACAACCTTGTCAGTTGTAAATTAGTCTTTGTAGTAAATATCCATATGAAGGGTCTATTGATACATAAAAGGCATGGTTGGTTGCAAAAGAAACCTATTGTATTGATTATTAGAAGATGCTTGCTCATGATGTCAAACTTAGCATAATTCAAGTACTCTCCATAGCTACAAATCTAGATTGACCTCTACAACAATTTGATGTCAAAAATGTCTTTCTAAACAAAGACTTGAATGAAGAAGACACTTGGAATTCCCTCGAGGATTTAGGAATACTAGAATAATTACTCAGGTGTACAAGTTGAAAAAAAATCTATTTATAATCTCAAACAATAACCAACAGAGTAGTTTAAGCACTTTACTAATGTTTTAGTCAACTAAGATAAAAACAAGTACATATACACTTCATTCGACAAACATGAAGACAAGTAAACAATATGAATTATAAATGTTAATTATATTATTCAAACTAATAATAATATATTTGAAATACATTCATTAAAGGAAAAGCTAGCAAATAAAATTAAAGTCGAGGATCTTTACTCTCTAAGACACTGTCATAGAATAGAAGTCACTAAAATGATTCAAAGATTATCATATCCTAAAAAAATGATCTTAATTTCTTGAAGAAAATTGGTTTTACTTGGGTGCAGGATAAATTATACTCATGCGGATACAAATATAAGATTAACTAATCAAAGCACTAGCTCACAATTAATAGTGGTAGATATCAACATCTTGTCAGGAAACTTATCTATTTAGCTCACACAAAGACTAAAATTATTTTAGTTGTCAGTATAGCACATGTAAGCACCTTATGAAATACATCTTAAGATTGTTCTATGGATCCTAAAGTAACAAAAAGAAGAACAACGAAAAGGACTGCCCATCAAAAAAGAGGAATCCATAAAATTGAAGAGTACGTCTTGGGCTGCATCTATAACTGAGATCCACATTAAGATACCACACTTATGCTTGGGGTAACTTTGTGACATGGAGGAATAAAAATATAAAAAAGAAATTTACATACAGACCACCCAATTTTTATATTTTTACAAATTAAACACCTTCCTTATTTTTTTTGAACTACCGAACTCATACATTTGCACATCATGATCAAATAGTTGAAGAATTTTACAAACATAAAAAATACAGGATAGGATTTTGAAAAATTAAGATTGCAGGATATTTGATTTGTAAATATATAAGAATTAGGTGCTATGTATGTAAAAATCTCAAAATAAAATGTTATGGCCAAAAGTAGTGCAAAAGCTAAACTAAACTCAAATCCATAGCAAATGATGTCAGTGACTTATCTAAAATTATCCTTAGAAGAACTCCTTGTCACTAATTATGAGTCGATGACAATTTCTTGTGATAATACTGCAACCATCAATATAATATAGCCTACATCTCATCAAACATGATCATGCTAAACATATAAAGGTAGATCAACATTTCATTAAAAAAAAATTGAGGATGATTTCTTGTGACTATACTTTGCATCTCTTATATTACTTCCTCCGAGCAAATAGCCGACATTTTGACCAAAGGATTATCAAGATCTATCTAGGAGATAATGACAGGAAAACTTGGATTGTTTCATTTGAACAATCCAACTTGAGCATTGTTGAAAACCCTTGATAGAAAGTTTTGGCTCTCTCGCACTTCGAGAATTTCTTTTTACAAGAATTGAGGACCATTGATTTTTGTTTCCTATCATGTTATTTTCTAGCATACTAGGTTATCTATAGCTGGAATATTTCATGTTCACAATTATACTAATGTTAATTTCCTACATTGATCTTTTCTAGTTTGAATGGTCAATTACAATGATAATCCTACCAAATGCTGGCAGGACCAAGTGTAACAACATCCGACTTTCAGCTAAAAGAAAATATGGCAAAGTGGAGTAAGATTCTTTCTTGTTTTTCTTGCTTTCATTATTTTAATGATATACAACTCATAAACACTCTAATTAGAAAAAACTTAGCTCAATTTTATATTTTGTTGCTTAACTTTTGAACATCATATTGCACTTCTCGCTTTAAAAATACAAACTAAATCAACATAAGGCCAGTTAAGGATCAATTTTTGTTTAATATTTTTTTTTATTTTTATATTATTTTTGAAAATATATTTGTTTGATATTTTTTGGGTTTCTTATTTTTTATGTTTAAAAGTAAATCACATTATTTTTAAGCACTTAAAATAACTTTTGAGTGCTTTGAATGTTTTTAAAAATTTCACCACTAGTCACTAGCTACTATCGCCTATTGCCTACCATCATAGTCATGCTTGCAACTATCAATCATCGTTGCTGGTGTAGGTTATAGTCATCGCCATCACCAGCCACCGCCGCAACTATTGATGCAAGCATCCGCTGCCACCACCATATAAAATGAGAGAAACATATTTTTAAGATACTGAACATGTTTTATTCAAATCAAAATATAAATAAAATAAAAATAAAAATAAAAATAAATGTGATCACAAGCAACTCCTTAATTACTAAATACTGACTAAAATAATTAACTTAATGATTAGATGAAACTAACCAATATCAAAACAACATCCAACATAATTAATGAGAAAAAAAGCACACATATTTAACTTCAACAACTATAAATTTATGATGGATTGCAATCTTAGCAGAATTGACATAAGCAATAATATTCCGAGTATGAAGGTAATAAATCATCATACGTAAGACAGCATTAGCACACATCTAGCACAATAAGATGGAGTCCAAAAGGAGGAGCAAGCATGCAACTATAGAATTGAATAAAAGCAACAACAACAAGCCTTTATCTCACTAAGTGGGGTCAGCAATTGAATAAGAAGAGCGTGAAATATAATTTTTTCTTCAATTAGTAACTTAAAAATATGAATCAATGAAAAGTATCGTTGCACGTAGATCAAAAACTCGGCAATAAGAACCGAAAAAAGAAAAAAAAGGATATTTCTCTTCAATTTAGGTTTATTAATGTGTCTATTAATATTTTTTTTTCTCTCTTCTTCAATGAGAAACCCTCTACAAGTCTATTAATGGAACTCGAAATGAGTTAATTTTGGCTATAGATTGACTCCATGCAATCCTGTTTAATTCGATCTGAATTTGATTTAGACAATAAATCATTACAAGCTCGATTAATTTTGGGTCCCCAAGATGAGTTCTTACTCCAAAATACAAACATATAGTCAATACATACATACATACATACACACATATATATATATATACTAATTTAAATCTAATTACCTACAAAAATATATGTATGTATGAATTCATAGTTCATAGTTACAAAATATATATGAGTTGATCTAATACACGGCTAACTTGATTTGATTATAATCACCTCAATTTAAGTTTGATTCAAGCCACGCCTAGCCGTGCAATCCTGTTTAATTCGATCTGAATTTGATTTAGACAATAAATCATTACAAGCTCGATTAATTTTGGATCCCCAAGATGAGTTCTTACTCCAAAATACAAACATATAGTCAATACATACATACATACATACACACACATATATATATACTAATTTAAATCTAATTACCTACAAAAATATATGTATGTATGAATTCATAGTTCATAGTTACAAAATATATATGAGTTGATCTAATACACGGCTAACTTGATTTGATTAAAATCAGCTCAATTTAAGTTTGATTCAAGCCACGCCTAGCTGATTGATGAGTTTGATCCAATCCATAAACTGATCTGATTTTGAAGCTACATTTTTTAGCCAAATTCAGTAATACAAGTAGTTACCTGAATTTGTCAACATCAAGGCTAGCAAATTTGGAATGTGATAACTAACTCGGTAGGAATTACAGACAAGATGCTAAACAAAAAAAATCTGCGAGTGTCATGAAAAATTCAAAGTAGCTGAGTAGCTGAGTAATTAACCGAAATAATAAAATAATTAACTTCAAAATATTAAAATTTTAATAAGCTCTACGCTGTCATTATAGATAATCATGAAGATATCCTGAAACAAATTAAACGCAAGATGAATTAGCATAGAATACTGGACGCATTTCTGTAATATAAAAGAAGAATTCTACATTGCCCCATACAAATTTTGAATGAAGATAGAATATGAAGAATTAAAAAAACGTTTACAAACCAAGGCTTTGGCGTACTGCTTTTTTAAGATCTTCCTGAAACCTTACGTCTTCATCATCAACAACGGGCAATAAATTGAATGCCTTCATTTCGTCAAGTCCTATTAATAGAAAAATGGCATTCAATGAGTAATGCATCATAAAGTTTAACCCCATTGCCTCAACAGTGCAATATCATAAGAGTTCATAAAAAAGATAAATCCATTAGGAGTAATTACACGCAGATCTATCAACATGAAAGAAGAAGGATGAATAACCTGCCTCTTTTAAAATAAATGCTATAGTAAAAATGAAGGAAAAAACATGTTTTTCCATTTAGAATATTTTCAAATATATTACAATAGAAAACATTACCCAAAAGAATCTAATGGCCTACATTTCCCAACCCTTCACCAGTTCCATTCTTTTTTTTTTCATTCCAATACAAAAGTATGTGCAAATAACATTAAAAGTAACTTCCTTGTACAAGTGCGGAACAAGTAGTCAAGGAATAATTTCTGAACAAATAAACCACATTCATTTAATTTTATTTGGCTTCGTCAGAACTAGTCATCAGCCTTCGGAGCAAATATTAGAATCCTACTCGTTCTAGAACTAGATGACTTGACTTGCTGCCAGGCAGACCAATAGAAAGATGACTGGTAAACGAACAGTAAGATAAATTGAACCAATGTCATATCAAAATTAAGAACACTAAAATCTATCTGATTAACATTTCATAATTACTGGGGCTAAGCATTTTCAATCAATAAAAACTACTACCAAACATTTCATGTGCCAATGGCATCTGTAGTTAAGAAACGAATTTTAAAATGTCTTATTTTGTAAATAAAATGTCACTCTTTTGGCCAACTTTAATTGGAGTTTTAAAACAGTTAGCAAAATCCATTTAATCCTCGTCAATAACAAAAACCACAATGTCTAACATTTTCAGAATATAAAGGTGATTCTCATCACTTGACTGGCTAGCAAACCTAATCCGCCTCCAGCTATATATGTCCTGAGATTCATGTATTTGAATTAAGATAACGAAAAGGAAAAAAATTTGACCAGTTTTCGCTATTTACAACATGATACAAGAGCAGGAGAATAAAAGCAAACAAGTAAATACCCTAGATTTGGGGTCTTCAAGCACTTAATTAGCAACTAATTTTTATAAACATGAATAAGGGGATTTACAAAAATACCATTAAATTCTTATATATATTTATATATTTAGCACCTAAATTTTGTATTTACTTATATAACAGACTAGAATGTAAATCACATCAAATATAAGCATGAAAAAAGTATTTTATTTTAAATAAATTAAAGTTAAAGACTTGATTATTATATAAGCAAATATAAAGATTTAAGAGTTAATATGCAAATACATAAGAATTAAATGGTATGTATGTAAACCCCCTATAAATAAACATGCATTTATTATTAAACCAAAAGCAAACAATAAACAAATATAATTTTACTATTTCTGTTTTAAAACACATTCAGCAGTTAGTAAAGAAAAATAATATGGGGATCATATTCTCACAAACATGTGACTCCTAAATATCAATGGGTTAGATCTGATCCATGCTCAAATTGGCAGGCTTGTAAATGTGCCAAACGACTTGGAGATCAGATATTAACTTATCATGTTTCCAAAGATTTACCAATATCCTAGATTTCTAATTGCGTAGTTAAAATATCCCAAAGAAAAAGAACTTAAAAAGCAAGAGAAAGTAAATATTACAAACTATTGGAGATCAAACCACCAATTGCTAAAGATGCTTTGATCGTTACTGTAGTTTATTTTCTTTTGTTGTGCCTTCTAAACTCCCTAGATCCTTGCCAATGTTCACCCTTGAAGCCTTTAATATCAAATTTGATGGGTTGGTAGTGTGAGGATCTTGATGAGAAGACACAAATACTTGGTGATCACTTGTAGAAAGGGAAAAGACCATTGTTTAAAATTGTGCAATATGAGGTGCGCCTTATTGCAATTTGAGCCCAACCCGCTTTGAGGCTTATGCCTCATGCAATTCAAGTGAGGCTTTCACCACACATCTGGTGAGGTGCATCTTGCCTCAGTTCCATTGAACCATATGCCTCTTTATTTTATATTCTTTTTGTTTTAATTAATGTTATAAGTTATAACTGAGTAATCACCATCTTTATGCATGCAGCCCCCTTCACCAACATAGCTCCTCTCAAGTATGAAACTCCCTTTTCGTGCATTTGACGGCCTTTTCTTGGGCTACTGCCGCCACCACTACCACTAGGTGATGAGACTATTAGGGACTTTTGATTACTTATTATATTTTTATTTAGATTTATAAATATTGTTGTTGGATAATAGCAGTAAGAGAGAAATTTATTGTGTTAAATTTATTTGATATATTTTAATGTATTTTATTACTTCCATTTCTAATCTTATATTACTTTGATTAATTGATATTTGCATTACACTTCTACTTTGTATTTTTTGCTAGATGATGTTTTATAGATTATGCAATTTATTACTTGATTTATGTGCAATTTATCACTTCTTATTATGCTAAGATATTAATATTCATTTTTTTTAAAATTCATACCTTCATTTTTGACTCTATGCAATTTTCTAATTGTGAGGTTTACTCCTCAATATGCCTTAAGACTAACGCCTCGCCTCATGAATGAAAAATACCTCAATACCCAATTGATTTTAAACATTGGAGAAGACCTTTGAATAGGTGGAAGATTGATGGAGCTATGGTTTGTGTTGGATTATTAATGGTGAAGGTATTGTGGAATTAAATTGTGGTGGTTGCAAGTGGAGGAGGACATAGAGATGCTTGGGAGGATTGTGCAAGAGTGGAGAAGGTAGTATTAGGATTTAGGGATTGAGAAAGGGTCATGTCAAAGCTTATGAGTAATGGAAGATGCTTGAGGAGGTCATGGGGAGGTCAAACTCAAGAGGACTGATTTTAGGGTTTTACATATGTAGGGAGGAAGGTAAGATTGAGGGAAGGTAGAAAATGAAAAGGAGGTATAAAAGAGGTACATAAACACAAATATAACTTAAAATCACCAATGTCAAAAGGTCATGAATTTGCAACCAAACTTCTCTAAAGGAGATCAAGCAAATTTTGTAATTCATTCAATATCCATGATGAATAGCAGAACTATTGAAATAAACAACAAAGTCAAAAAAAAAACATTAATTTCATGTGTTAGGTACAACCAAGCTAAAATAGAAGAAAGCGACTTCAATTGCAATCAAATCTTCATATCCTTAGGAGTGGCTGATGTATAAAATTTGGAGAGAAATTTAACTTCAAATTACAACAGTTGATGGCTCGGAGAGAAGAGTTGAATATGCTTGCATGAAAGGTGATGTCTTGTAATTTGAGTAAATGTTAGATTCCACAGTGAAGGAACTAAGTTATGATCTAGCTTTCCTGCTTTGAGATTTGGAATGATTGAGATGGTGATAGTTTAGAATTTTGATGCAGTGCTCTTTTCCATGCCATGATCTTGTGTTTGTACTGCATCACTTATCCAAGGAACTTGCTCACATGTGATGTTGTTCAGTTGTCTATTATGATCAAACTTTCTTGATTCGAAATTTGGAATGATGGTGATAGTTTAGAATTTTGATACAGTGCTCTTTTCCATGCCATGATCTTGTGTTGGTACTACATCAATTATCCAAGGAACTAACTCACATGTGATGTTGGTTAGTTGTCTAATGTTAATTTTGAATATGCAAAGTATTTAAAAAAATCAATTCAAGAAAATAGCAATTCCTACACCACTCATGCTTGATCAAATAGAAAACAAAAGTTGGTTAACTACAAAAGTTGACTGCAATTAGCTATATTGCTCAAATCCTATATTTAGAGCAACAATTCAAAGATTGTGATATTCACTTGGAGCATATACCAATAAATGTAATTACATGAGAAATTAAGTAGACAAAGAACAACACTCTATGACCAACCACAAAGAGATTAGACATAACTTCATTAGACATTACAAAACAAAAAGTTATATAGACATAGATCATCAGCTTGCAGATATTTTCACTAAGCCTTTAGCTGAAAATAGATTCAACAATATCAGGAGCCAAATAGATATGTTGTACCCTAATTTATGTTTTTACTTTTGAATGTAAATATAAAATATTTCATGTTTGTTCATTTACCTTCTTGTATTTTATAAAAGCATTGCAATCTCATATTTAAAAGATGAAAAATTAGTATTTTTTTACCAATATAAACATATAAACACGAATGCACTTATCATGAACACACATGCATTGATGACAATGTATATATGCCCATCTCTTATAATTTAGATCAATCCGATAATGTATATACATTAGATGGCTTGAATTTAAAGTTTAGGGTAGAAGATAATTCATACGAACACACACACACACACATATATATATAATGCTCTAAGTTCATTTTGATGGAATCAAGCAACTACGTTTGGCATTTCAAGTTGGGTTTTCTCTCAAAATCTTCCTCCACCAAATGTGCATGTATTCAATGTCTTGAGTTTCATCTTTGTTGGAATGTTTATATGTTCATATGAATTTATATACATTTCATTATAATAGTCGAGCAACTATATTTTTCCATTTTGGGTAGTGTTTTTGGCCTCTCTCAAAATCCCTCTCATCCTCTACCACCCAAGACGTTTCAACTTCTCTTGATCCCCTTTGCCTCTTGAACTACCAATCCAACACCTCAAGTGATCTCCATTGAAGGAGATATGGGGAATCTGTTTTGAACATTTCTTTCAAGGAAGAAGACCTTTGGAGTCAAGGGTCAACATTATTTCAAGCCTTGCCTCTATCAAAATAACTCTTTTCTCCCTTACATTTTTGCTCTTAGACTTCCTCTAAAATATGAGTTCTAGAGGTTATATAAAAATAAGTTGGCGACAATCTTGATTTTCTGTAGTCACTCGAAAATCTAGGAGTTCTAAGCATTAGAAGATCAACAAGCATATAAAAAGTAATAGTAAAATTTCTAATAATGAAGTCAAACCTTAACATTACACTATGCTTTTGATTATGATCTACATAGCTTGTTCATGGCACCACTTTAAAATTCTTTATAACAATCAATCAATGCTTTCATAGAGTATTGATCCATCTCTTCAACTCTAACTTTGTGATTGATATCAAAAAGAACATGTCTATGTCTTACATTTGTGGAAGAAATATTCAATTTTCTTCTATGGATTTAGCATAATATCTTTAAGTTTCCATAAATGCAGCAAATTGTCAAATGTCTACTATAATCCCTGAGGTAAAGCATTAGTTAGTAGGTTGGACTTTATCCAAGCATATCAATCAAATCAAGGATCTAATCACCGAAGCACGTATCATCTAGAATGTTCTATAAACAAAGTGTATTGATCACTACTATTATTTCAACAGCCTCTTCTTGCTATCTTATGCAAGTCCATTTTATATAGTTGACACTATATTTGTTATCTTAAATATTTCTTTTGTAATGGAGAGCCTTCTAAGAAGTTAATTAGTTTGAGCTTTGGTAATATAATTCCCTACCTTATGGTAAAGAAGCACAACAGTATTTTTAATGGTCCTCCCGATCATATTTTGAAAACCTTCCTTGGGCATCACTTCAATAATATAGTAAATCACCATCGTGCCATCAAGATTGAGATCAAAAGGACAACAAAGAAAGCAATGATGTGACAGTTGTGATGATGATGAAGGAGCTTAAACATCACAACTTAGTTGTTCCTATAAACCTTATAAGCCTAACAATAGCAACACCAACACTAGCAACAACAAACACATCAATTGTAATGTCAACAAGATATGCCCTTCTATGTGCAAGAGATTCTTAAACTATAGGAGGGAACAAATCACCCATGTGCAAGATTGCCAACCAACTAATGGTATGCCATCACTCACTCCGCCAAATTTCAATTTAGAAGGCCTACACTCTTTATTTTCTTTTAGCTTTTTATTAACTATACTAGGTTTAGCACATCAACTTTTTTTATGTTTTTGTTCCTTTTTTATGATATAAAAAATAGGAGAGTATTTTTATGTAATAGATCACTAAGCTAATTGAATGTTATGTTGATATTATATTTGTGGATATATTGCATGGATTACTTATTTTTTGCAACATCAGGACACCTTGTTTACTTGATAATATTAATTTATTTGATGCTTTATTTTTATTTATGTATTTGATGTATATTTTAAAGGAGTTTTATCTTTATCTTTCCCTCAATAAAGATTATCTATTATCAACATAAAATTGTCATCATAAAAAGGGGTCATTATTAGACTAAGTCCTAAAAAACTAGTCTGATACTTCTGAAGATAATCATATATCTTGAGCTAATTCTTGAGGTATATCATTGCATTCATGAGCCATCTTCTTCCCTCTTCTCTACCCAAACAATAATTCACATTTGTACGTTCTTAAAGTTATAGTAGAGGTTAGGATACATTCCCATTGTGTTTCACTTACCTTGCATGTGGCCTAGCCAAGCAGTGCGGGAGAGGTTGCTGTTTTCCTTCAAATAAAAGAGTTGGATATTCTCGTCCCTGATTGTATGAAAGGGCTGTACAAGGCTTCTTCGCATTTTGAAAGAATGGATATAATGAAAAGCCAAAAAAAAAAAAAGATGTTTGGAGTTAAGGCCGAACCATCAATATATCAATTTTCCTTATTTATTTCCCGACATTTACTCTTATGACTAAACTGCTTAGAGTTATTGCGAAGTCTTCTATCTACTTGTGCTCTCAATCAGATATTCATCTATGAATCTCTCGTCTGTCACTATAATCATACACTAACATCATTCTCACACACTTGAAAATGAAATAAGACTGACAATTGAAGGATTTTCAATAAAACCTAACAGCCTCTTGAATGGGTGTTTTGGCATAGCCATTAAAATAGTCTCTAATATTAGATAACTCAAGCATCTGAACTATAGTAAAAAATAGACTAGCAAGAGTTATGCTTCTACAACTTGGTTGAAAACAGGTTATAATTGAATAATTTTAGTTATTCTATTTCAAGTGAGACTAATTTCATGGGTAATAGAGTCCTACATGCGGTAAGCTACACATGATGCTTCACAAAAGCTCCAGCCCAGTACATTTTAATCTATGCAGTAGGCGTAGAGTGGTTGGAGGTATCCTTTATATTGTTGGAGGAAAAATAAGTTTTTAGCACCAGTGATCATAGCCGTACACTCATACTGACATACGTTGTAAAAAAACACTTGAATATTTGATCTATGTTTCTGCAAGAGCCAAATGAAGCTGCTAAGAGAGAAAATGACATGAATGTCAAGAAAAATATGATTACAATTTTATTTCACAAAAAAAAGTTAAGGAAATACTGCTAGCAATATATTATTCAAATTCCAACTTACCATCATGAGAGTTATCAATGCCAACTTCAAGAGGCTGATTTTTTAAATAAACTCCATTCAGCACCCTCCCACATGAATGGTTTTCTTGAGAATGTTGCAGAATTCGTGTATTTTTATCAGGCAATTGTACCAAACTATTGTCTCCATTGGCTTTTTTACTAATCTGGTTGGTAGATGATACAAACCCATTTTGTACATCTTCAAAAGAATATACAAAGAAAAGAAAACACTGTTAAGGGCATGTTTTTAACAAGTACATGCTGTCTGATTCTTAAAATTTCAAACAATGAAATAACTTTAAAACAAAAAAATAAATAAATAATTTCCTATAAATTTAATAAGTGAAACCTTGCTTATATTTTGAATGAGACTGCTTATTATCTGTTTTCTTGGTCTTTCTTGCATTAGAGTGCGTGGAAGATTTGCCAGTGGATGTGGATCTATCTACACCATTTACTTTAACACCACCTGATCTGTTTTCAGTTTGAATGCTCCAACCCAAAGTTTGCATCTCCTCACCAGGTTCATAACTGTTATTGTACTTGCCCAACATCTGTACTTGAGAGTATGTCAGCTTCTCCTCACAGAAAGTATTAGACCTATTAGATTGAGGGTTCTGATGATCCATTATTGTTTCCCCAGAACCAAAATCTCCAAACTGTATGCTCTTTGAACAAACTGCAGCAGCATTACCATGCAACATTGCCTGGCTGTGACCATTAGATGCCAGAGTATTGAAATTTGGACCTGAATCAACAGAAAATGATTCCTGGATGGTTTCTGGATGATTCCCAGAAGAATTCTTTAATTGTTCAGCAAGGTGCTTCTGTTTTGCTTCATATTCTATCCGCCTTTGATACTCTAAAGTTTCCTCCAACTTTCTTTCTTCTTCCTCAAGTTCCATTTTACGTTTTAATTCCTCTTCTTCTTCTTCTTCTTCCAAATGATAACCAGTTGTGGTGGCCTCAAAATCATCAAGCTTTCCAGCATTTGAAGCAGTAAACTCCCTGCAAATAGTGACCAAAAAAAGGTAAGTTAACAGCAGAATGCATTTAAAAAGAGGGGCAGGGGGTGCAAAAAGACTGAGGGAACTAGTATAATGAGACAAGCCATGCCACTATATTGTCAGCATAGATCCATCAAAATTTTATAAGAAAACGGAAAAGCTCTACAAGAACAATTGTCAAATTAGAAAGTATTTTCTGCTTTATTTACAGATCATTAAAAAATACAAACAATTCTAAATTAAAACATGCAGAGCAAATGGAAAGAAGGTATCCACATGTGTGCAAGCACATAACATCTTAATCTAAAACAATCAATACAGTGAAAAAAAAAATAATTTGAGTTAATAAATGAACAGTACAGTTAATGTTGAAACTACTGTTTGAAATGCTCTTAGCAATGACAATATCACAATTATACACTATCAAAACAGTTTCACATCTCAATTTTGCAAAGCAGAGCATCCACAGATCATAAAAATGTTAAAGAGAGTATGACTGTAATCACTGAAATACAGGGATCTTTTGGTCCAACCCAGGACCGCCCAGCTCAATCCAACTCATCATTGGCCAGCGCAACCACTGAGAGGTGATACACCGCTCCCTCACCACTATTATAAGGGGAGAAGAGAATTATGTTTCCATTTTGTTTGAAGCAAGAGAGTGAGGAAGACTAGTTGCCATCCTGCCTTCCTTTTTATCCTTCCAAACCTCTTCTTTTGTCGAATCCTGCTACAGTGAACCGACCAAAACTTCATTATTGCTGTTGGAGTTGTAATTTCCTTCTAAACCATCATTCTTCTATATCAAGCCATCATATCTTCACCTAAATACTTCCACTCTCTCCATGGTGATTAAAATAAATTAGGGGGATTTTTTGAGTTGGCCCAACTAAAGCAAGCTTAACATCAGTTAGGTGTAGCCACCTCATAATGATATGATTACTCCCTCACAGGTATTATAATTGAAGGAGAAAGGTGTTAAGGAGTATGGAAATGAAATGAGACAAAATTTGGGTCAGATCAACAAGTGCTCAAACAGATTTTCAATCCAAAAGCTTAAGTTTATAGGTAACCGCAGACCACTTAATATTTCAACACCAATATATTTTTTAAACTTGATGTGAAACAAAACATGGTAGTCTCACATGTCCTAACAATAAGTTATGTTTATCTTTGTTTGTAGCCAAAGAGTGAGAGAGAGGATCATGATGCCTTTTTTCTCTTACTTTTTGGCCTGTCTTCTTATTTTGATTCATGCTAGTGTGAACTACTTAAGGTTTCATCATCATCAACAAAGTTTTAGCAACCTTCTTCCCCTTCTTTAAACACTTGCATCATCCTATCATATCCCCAATATTCTACTCAAGTAGATGCATTTGTTATTCATGCTAGTGTGAACTACTTAAGGTTTCATCATCATCAACAAAGTTTTAGCAACCTTCTTCCCCTTCTTTAATCACTTGCATCATCCTATCATATCCCCAATATTCTACTCAAGTAGATGCATTTGTTATTCTATTGCCTAACAATGCATCATGTTTAGTACGCCATTTTCATTTATGATCAGTTTGCAAATATCAATATTAAATCAGTAGATAGAGTTAGTTGAAAAAAATCACGGCTGCATTAAATAATTCAGTTGATCTAATTATTACAATAAATGTCATTATTATACCTTTATGTTTGTGTAGTTGCCACTATATATTCTGCATACCACATCATGTCATTTCTTCCATGACAAACAGGGGTTATCTACTAAGCTTGTTTTGCAACCTTACACCATGATGTGATTAGAGATGTAGCTTGCTTGATTGTTGGAAACTCAATAGAAGAGCCACATCTTCAACTGTAGATCAAGTATGATAGATGAGTCTTTCTAGTATTTTCAACACTCACCTATTTGTACTAATAAAATATTTTACGTTTCTTGGCTTATGACTGATCACATTTTTCTCTTTAATGAATAAGTTATATTTCAACTAACTTGTGATTATATTATTAACCACAGCAAAGTCATTGTTTTTGAAACACAAAATCATTTTACTTTGCCTTAATTCCTACGCCAAACTATTGAGTATAGATCTAATGATCATAATGTCCAATTGTTAGGATCTACCACCTTGTTAGCCCAATATATGATAGTGATCAACTGACAACAAAGAGAAAATAAATAAGGAGAAGCTTTCAAGATCAAAAATGTATTATAAATGAGTAGTTTTTCACGTGATTTCAATTTAAATTTAAGGCAAATAACAATGATTAGCTTTCAACAAATCTGCCATCCAAATTAAAAAGCTTTAATATTTTATTTTTTGCTTTGAGAAAATACAATGAAAATAACAATCTAGAGTTGTTGTATTGGCTCTATTGATTGTATCATTCAAAGCCTTGCCTACAGTGAAAGGTCTAGTTTATACTTACAACATGATTTGTAGTCATTTTCCTTAGTATTCTTCTCCTGCAGTACTACTATGGACGGATACTTTGCTCTTTACCATACATTCCCAAGGCATGTCCATTGTCTATAACAGTATCATCAATAGGTGTTATTCACATTCTCTACAATATAATCACTCTACATTCCTAGTTTTATACAGTACTGATTTTTTGTGTCACTTCAAATAAATTTAAAAGCATAAAAATGATGACAATTTTTCAACTCAGCTGAATTTCTCATTCTTATATGTAGCCTTTCCTAATACATTTATTCACGATATGATAATCCCTATATAACCTTCCTTTCACACCCACTACGAACTATCCCAACAGCTTCTAAACAGGAATAATTATGGCTGAAATATGATTTGCCACTGCTCCCAAAATATTCCTCCTTGCCTAAAATTGAGATAAGGCAAGTTCATCAAGTAACAAATGAATGAAGCCAACAAGACAAGTTACTGATTAGATACACACATGACTGCCTCGTAAACCGGATATCGTGGTTTACAGTTACATGACCAGAGACAAAGATATAAGTCCCAAAAGAAATGCAAAACATTACCGTGTGCATTTGCTTAGATCTTATACAAATGTGCTCTTCCCTTACGCAGACTGAAACTATCTTTCACCAAATTTTAATTCAAATACTTCTGTTAGCATATATGATTTGGCACCAACAATCTTGCGTACCATGGACACAACATGGATATTGAAGAGTGTGTGCTGTATAAAGGTATTTGTATCTTGCAATAAGAAAATGCTATTAATACGAATAATACAAGTAATTATAAATAATCAAATATCAGTAGCATGCCAAGAAGATGCTAATGCATTTTTAAAAAATGAAGAATTGAAAAAAGGTCCTATTGACAAAGCTAGCCAGAAAAAAGCACTTATTAGTGATTTCAAACAGAAGTAAAAATAGAACTTTAGAAAACAAGGATGATAGAAAGTAAAATATAAAGTCAATAAACCATACAAATGTTCTGCAGTTTCCTCGTGAAAGTTACGCTGATCATTATCACCTGCAGTCTGTAAGCATTCAAAAAAATCAGCGCTATGCTATACCAATCGGTATGCTCAGCTAAAGCAAGAAAAAAGATCCTAGAACCTTTGTGTCCTTGACTTTTCGGGAATCTTTACTCTTTTTCTTATCCTTCACCTTTTCATGTCCTTGTCTCGAATTAGCTTCCTTGCTTATGTTTCTCTTCTCATCAAGCTCGAGTTCTGCTAAAAAGGCTTCTCTGGCCGCATCTGACTTCTCAGTCGCAGCTTTATCTACTAATGACTCCAAATGCAGCTAGCACCAAAAATTACAGGTGTTGTGACAACCCAAAATGTTAAGTTTCGGAGCTGAAAATGCATAAAGTAGGAGAGTTATGTACTAACCCGAAGGAAAGACTTCACTAATGGTATAATAATTTTCTGATAATCAAAAGCAGAAGCAGGACCAAGCTTCACTTCCAACTGCTGCATGCCATTCATATTGTGCATTAACTTTGCATCAAGCTTGTTATGCTGCACGTAAAAAATACATATGTAACCACTATGTGATAGATTGAAGAAAATTTTTCCTTCTTGAGAAGCACAAAGTTACCAGACTTTCACACAACCTTTCAATGAGCATGCCAAATAAGCATACCTCAACAGATAATTGCTCCCTTTGTCTCTGAATTGCTAGTTCAATACAAGCATCAGCTTGCTGTGCATACTCATGAACTCTTCTCTCCTCATTATCATAGTCCAACTCGCACAAACGAGAAGTCACGCTGGATAGAGTTTCATCATAGCCAAATTGAGATATGCTCAAGCCCTTGGATTCCTTGAGAACATTGGAGATGGCATCCAGCTCGAGTCTATTATTTGTGTGCATCACATCATTCTCTCTTTCCATGAGTTCTTCTTGTCGCTTCCTCAGTACAACCTCATAACTTAGCGGAGCAAACTTCATGGTAGGATCCCTTTTCTTAAACTCTTCCATACAAAGGTTTTCTACGGCCTGCAAGGCCTCCTCATAGCTCAAATGTTCACACTTTCTCTCACACATGCTTTGCAAAAGGTAAACCTCCTTCTCAAGAATCTGAAGGGTTTCCATACCCAGTTGAGACTTCTCCTCTTTCCTACAATTCCATGCAGATAGTTCTTCGTCGCATGATGAACCCAAAAATAGCCAGGAAACAATAGCATCAGCATCAGAGATAAAATCTATGCCATCAATAAAAGATGATGCATCAGATTTTCTAGAACCAGTTTTTGCATGGAATAGATGACCGTTGACAAGAAGCCTGGCAGAATCATATGTAAGACTGACTCCATCTAGAACCTGATCACCATTATCAATCTTAACTGCATCACCAGGTGCATTATCCTTCTCACCGTATCTGATTAATCCGCATGTCTGAGACAAATCCTGCAAGAACTTGAGCACCTTCCTAAGCTGAGGTGCACCTAAGAAACAAATGCAGATGGGCGACTGATCAAGTTCATTATTCAGCAGCAGTGAACCTGATAATAAGCCTTTGATATCTTCCATTGCAAGCTGGATCACCTTGTTGAGATAGCTAACAGAAAGAATCTTATGTTTAATGAACAACCGAAAGATTCCTTGAATCCTTTCAAGAAGTTTGGCTCTTTCCAAATCATCAGACAAGGGCCATCTCTGAAATGAATCTGTAAAAAAGGTTGAGATCTGATCCTCCCTGCTTGCTAAAACAAATCCATTCTCCCCATCTACATAGTCCCCCTGTTGTGGTGATGAGAAAGAATCTGAGTTATCTTTAGAACTCCAGATATTACTCGTAGCATCAGAGTCATCCTTGTTGAGAGCCAAATGCTCCTTTTCAATAGCATCTTCTAACATTTTCACAGCAGAAGCTGAATCAATGGGCTTCCAGCTCCAATTCTGAAGCATCTCAATCCACTTGGCATCAACTTCTTGAGGCAGAACAGATTGCAACTTGGGTGAGAGGCTGCCTATGTGCTCCTGCATGACATGCTGGACATGAGTAACAGAATCTGTAAACTTCTCCTTACAGCGGCAGCAAACCCAGTGCTTCCATGCACCATTAGAGCCAACAAAAGCTAGGGCCTCAGAGAGAACATCCGATGCAAGGTTATTTTTTGATGATAGCGCATAGTGCTCCTTAATATCGGAAACCCTAACTGAGAGAAACTCAAGTTTCTGGTCAGTACTCATGGACTTCCAATGGGAACGTACCTGGTCCATTCTCTCAGAAGATGATGATTGTTTTCTTAAGTTGTTTGACCGGCGACGCTCTCGAGTACCAGAGGAGGAAGGCAGCTCACTGCCCCTGCTATTATCATCACCTGATGCGGGTGAATTAGACTTGTGCTGGAGAAGGATAGCAGCCGCTACACGTACTTCAATCTCCTTGCGGCGCTCCTCAGGGGTCTTTGTGGCCTTCTTGATCTCATTAGGTCGGCGAGCTGGTATGACAGTGACTTCCATGGGATCCTCCATCAGGCGGCGCATAGGTATCAATCTAATATTCTCCTCGCGTCCAGAGCCATTGCCTAAATTCTTCACCCAGGTGGAGAGTGATGCGAGGTTGGACTTCTGAATGAGAGAGCGGAGCTCCTGCTGCACGTGAGCAATCCGGGCCAGGGAAGTAGTGAGCTTCTGCTGGCTTTCTTCCTGAAGGCTCTCCTTAGCTGGATCTACCGGGTCTGCAATGGCAAGAGCGCGTTCACACTCCTGGACGACTTCTTCATAGGCGGGACCGTCATTGGCAGCTTCGTAGAGAAGGTTCGCATAAAAGTGAGCAAACTCAATCGAGTTTGGGGAGAGCGCAACGGAGCGACGGGAAGAATCGATCGCACTACGCAAGTACCGGAGCTTGGTGTTAGGATCATCGAGCAGGGAAGCAACCTTGAAGAATATGGTGCTTTGAACGCGGTGGAATAGCGCGGAGGATTCGTAACGCTGGCATGCTTCCTTCATGAGACGGAGGGCCTTGGTGTGGTTTCCACGGCGAAGCGCTGTCAGCGCTCGCTCGCACTCCGTCTTCACGGCTGTAGAATCCGATGCCTGCAACTCCGGCGGAAACTCCGCCGGAGCAGGGCGTGAAGGTCGATGGTTAGGGTTTCGTTTGCGGACCATAGGAAAATGTCTCTTGGTCGCTTTCCCTCTATCAAAGCCACGACTCCGACTCCGACTCCGAGTCCTCTCTCATCTAAGGAAGCAACCTAGCTATACAGAAGAAGTGGGGGCGGCGGAGAAATGAGGCACGCCGAAACCGGAGAACGAGAGAGAGTGGAAGGCTGCGGCGGCAGATCGTCGTCGACCGGAGCGGGGAAATGGATTGCAGTAACACGATATCGTTTCCGTTCTCGGTATAAATTCAGTGTGACGGAGCAATCGATGGATTGGAGCCAGCCGATCCGCAAAGAGGGCAGGTAAGGAGCGGAGGAAGATGACGGACCACACTTGCCTTCCAAGGTGAGGGCGATACACCGATTCTCTCGGCGATTAGATGGTCTGCTTTATTTATCAGTTTGATGGCAAGATTTTTTAAGCACCTCATTTTCCCCCATATTTAATTCTCTCTACAATATATTATTATTATTATTATTATCCAAATCTTAATACATTTTTTTTTCACATTGTGATATTTTTAAAACTCTCGAATAAAAAAATGTGTAAAAAATTTTGATGATCAAATAATTGAAAAAGCTTATTTTCAGTAATAATAATTTGAACAGTTTTACATTTTCCTAAAAAAAGAACATATTTTATGATTTTATTTCTTATTATATAAAATAACAAATTATTAAATAAATTGAAATATTAGAGGTACAAATTACTTTAATTAAGTGATTAAGAGCTTTGACTTTAAACTAAGAGGTTTTGGATTCAAGTCTTTGTATATATGTTATGTATATGAATTTGAGATTAAATTCGTTCAAAATAAATAAATTGGGCTTGTAATTTCTTAATTAAATTTTGATTACAGTGAATCTTTAAATTATTAAAAATATTTTAAGATGAAAATAATATGTATAAAATTAATTTAATATACTTCACTCATTTGAAAATAAAATTAATATATTTAAAATAATATTTATTAAAAATTTGATCGAAATATTTTTATTTATTCTATTAAAATAAATAATTACATTAAGGGCCCGTTTGGGGCACCGTTTCGTCCGTGGCGTGGCCTCAACTACGCTGCTCGTCTGTTTGTTTCTGGGGAAGCTGCCACGAAGCTCCAACGCGGATGAAAAAAGTTTATCTAAACTACCCCTCCGCCCGTGACAATAACTGTTCTCTCGTGCTCATGGGTCTTTCTATTCTTCCGTGCTTTACAGATCTCGGCTTCGATCTCCTCATTCTCTTTACCAGGGAATCGACGGATCTGAGAGTCCAGGGCTTCGATCTCCTCCTTCCATTTCCGACCTCTCTTTTACTGTCTTCAGTCATTTGTGAAGGTAAGCATCGTCTTTCGTAAGCATCTTCTCCCGCTTCCGATGGATCTATGAAGGTCATCTTATTTGAGTTCTCCTTTGAATATTTGGTGCTCTATGAGTGTTGGTTTTTTTGTTATATGTTTTACATAATCTTTTTTTAGTCAAAGTGTTGGTTTTATAATATTTTGGTTCCAAAATAGTTGTCGATGCAACTTACAATGCATTTTACCTACTTATTAAAGAGAATAAAATTATGGAATAAAATGTTTTCAATGCCCACAAAATCGATCAACAGATTTTCAATTAGGTGGATAAAGTTAAATCATCGATACATAACATATTGTGTCAATCAGCTATCACAATGTGATGACTAAAATGAAATTTGAGCCCACCAATTTCAAAACTTTTGATTGGAGTCATTGTTGTAGCTATGGTATACCTATTTTATTATTATAATTATAATTATTTATGCTAAAAGTAATAATCATCAATATTACTCTTGGATTCTAATTATTATTATTATTATTATATATATATATATATATATATATATTGCTCTGAGATTTTTAATTTTATTAAGGAGAGCTTCTTTGTCCTTCCTAGGAGCTAAGGCTAGTTCGGCCCCTATCTATATGTTTCTTGATGGCTGTTTTATTGTGAGAAATTATGTATTATGTATAGTAACTTTTATTGACTTTGAAGCTAAGCATCCTACCGATCGATGATTACGATGACTTTAACCTTAATTTAACAGTTTTTTTGAACTAATGTTTTAAGAAGAAACACAATGTCCTGAAGAGGGAAGTTAATACCATTAGCTATGTGTAAGATGGTTTTTCTAAATATTTTTGTCTTATGTTAACATTCTTTATATTAAGGATGTACATCAATGAGCTGTTAACTTGTTTTATAATATGAAAGATTGAAGAGATTATAAGATTTTCATATGTGCATCAACAAGTTGTTAGTTAAAAAAAAAAGTGGTAATATTATTTGCTAACATGCCATCTCATATAAAATAAAAATTAATTTCAATTTATGTTTTTTTGTGAAATATTAGATTAGTGGTAAATTAAATAGTAGCTAGCACAAGTATTATAATTTTAAATCACAGCATCAGTGTTAGAGAAATCAAATTCTTTTAAGATGATTTTTATCCTCGTCATTTTATATGCAAAATGAGTCAACACCTTACATTCTTGCTATGCATTTGATTTAGTTTTAAGATGATACATACCTATTAGTAACTCAATCATTTCTTCATCATAATAAATAACAAGTAAATATATAGTTTCAAATTTTTGTAAGCAAAACATAAATTCGGTAGAGTTATATTTATAAAAAAAACACCGTATCAACTTAAGAACTGTATTTGTTTAGCATCAGGATTTTAGAACCTTTTTTGGTCGTAAAATCAAAAGAAGATTAGCATGTTCGAATGGTTCTCCTCATTGTTCTTTCAGTTTCTCTTTAGTTTATTATATGATTCCTATTTGCTTCCTTTTACTTACATAAAGACATGTTCGAATAGTTTGATTTAATTAACTATTAAACATTAAATAAGAATAATCAAATTCAAGATTAGTACTACATGGTTTATCTCAAGCATTGATTTTACTTTCATCAGATCTAGAATCTTATTTTGAGTCAAAATATGTTTTGATTCATATTTTCATGATAGCTATTTGATAAGATATTAGGAACTTGAAAAAAGATTATGAACAATAACTAAGCTACTTTGTTATGACACACATTACAATTCGATAAAAATTGCATTCACTTAGTACACATGCAATATGATGTTGATCAGGTTTTAAAGAACTCATGGTTTATTCGTTATAAGTTATGTTATATGTTTAGCATTGCCTAACCAAATTAAATAATTGCAATCCTTTGTTGTTTGATTCATCTGGGTTTCATCGCTTGTGTGATAATAATATGAGCTTAAAATAGGAAACCCAAGGGAAGGTGGAGCCGGTGCTACTTGGGAGAGAGATGTGCAAATAATATTTTGTGATCTTTGTCTAAAGGAGATAGACTTGGGTAACAGACTGATGACCTATTTTAATAAAGAGGGTTGGAATAATTTAACCAAAAATTTTAAGGAGAGAACTGGAAGCGAGTACAACAGGACACAACTTAAAAATAAATGAGATCAGTTGAAGAAAGATTGAAAATTATGGAAAGAGTTGAAACAAGGATCAACTGGTTTGGGATAGGATCCGACAAAGTAGACGATTGACCCATCAGACGATTGTTGGCGAGAAAAGATAATGGTAAATTTCGTATCCATACTTGTCTATTCTAATAACTCCACAAAGAGTTCATATGAACATAATTGCATGTGTACTTGCAGATATTACCAAATACGAAGAAATTTAGATATTGTGGCTTAGACCCTGAAATTGAAGAGAAATTAGATCTCATGTTCAGTGGTGTGGTTGCCAAAGGTGCCCATTCTTGGACACCAAATCAAGAAGCTGGCGACATTGTGCAAGAACAAAATTATTCTGAGCAAAGGTCTGATTCAAATGATTCAGACAATAAATTGTTACATGTCATAGATTCTCACACCGAATCTAGTCATGCTATGCGTTTAACAGCTCTAGCTCCGAGAGGTCAGAAAAAAAAGAGGAGGTGCTGGATTCCTCGGACATCAGATATCAGAGTTAGTCAGTGCATGCACTTCGAGAGCAAATAAGGTAACTGCACTGCCATCACTATCTGAAGCGATCACTATTTTAGATAAAATCACTGAAGTTTTCAAAGATATTCCACTTTATTTGCATTCAACAAGGTTTCTTGAAGATGCAAACAAGCGAGAGATCTTTGTGGCTATGACACATGAACGGAGAGTTCATTATTTACGCTATCATTTTGAAACACGTGATGTTTAGCTAGGTTGCTTTTTAGTAAAAGATATTTTATGATATGTCAAAAAGTTCATTATCTACACTATCATTTTGAAACACGTGATGTTTAGCTAGGTTGCCTTTAGTAAAAGATATTTTATGATCTGTCAAAATTTAAACTTCTCTATGATATGGTAGTGGAGAGTTTGCTCTTTTTTACTTCATTTACTTGTTTCTGTTATATGCTTAACTTCTTTAGAAATTATATGATAGCGGTTAGCGAGCAATTTCAACACTCATCTAAAACCATAAATAGATACTTCTCTATTGGCCTTAATGCTTTAGTACGTTTATCAACTAAAGTTATAAAGCCGATAGATTCAACTTTCTAAAATATACCTGATGAGATTCTGCATGATTGCCGATACATGCCATATTTCAAGGTATACGTCATTTGTAAGTTTATTTAAAAATGATCATTTCTGATGATCACTTAAGTTCATAGCAAATTCTATTGTATGACTGTATTGGAGCAATTGACGGAACACATGTCGATGCCCGTGTGCCATCAACTGAAAATGTCGCTTACATTGGTCGATGTGGCGCAGCTACACAAAATGTGATGACAGTATGTGATTTCAATATGTGCTTCACTTTTTTAATGATTGGATGGGAAGGAAGTGCACATAATAGTCACATATTCAATAATGATGTACGTCGTAGAGAAAATAACTTCCATTGCCTCATATATGTATTACTGGAACAAATCATCCATTGAGTACAAAGAATGTGATATTTTTAACAGCTTCTAATTATAAATTTAAATAGAAAAATATTACGTTGTTGATGCTGATTATCCAATGCAACGAGGGTTCTTGAAGCCTTTTCCGGAAACAAAATATCATATTTCTGATTTTGAAAGGAGCAGCCAAGTTACCAGGGGCAAGAAAGAATTATTTAATAAATGACACTCATCGTTGCGTGGTGTAATTGAGCGAGCCTTCGGAGTGTGGAAGAAGAAATGGGTTATTCTACGTAATATATCTGTGTACTCCTTCAAGAAGTAGGTTAAAATAGTTGCAGCTACAATGGCTTTGCATAATTATATATGTCGTCACCCATTACACAATGACATTGAGTTCAACATTGTCAATAATGACCAATCGTTTGTTCCACCTGTAGCATTCGAACATCAGTTGGGCTACTCAATGGTAGAAACAAGTCAACATACCACAGAATTGAAGACACAGGAAGGAGTTGAGGAGATGAAAGAGTTACAAGAGAAAATTATAGATTCCTTAGATAGTGTTATATTTTAACATTTGTAAAGTATTAGGTAGATTCTACAGACCAGCTTCGGCCTGTTTCTTTTCTAGCTTAGTGCTCATTCCTTTTTAAGACATTGTTGTGTTTAGTCTTGTTTGATTAACGAAAGAATATTTTATCAGAATTGATTCTCTCCATAGTAGTATTTTGTGTAAATATGAAGGTATTGCTTATTTAGGGAAATGGTTTAGATGCTTATTTGTTTGATTTACCTTTGAAGTTTAATTTAAGTATTTTGTGTAACATTATCAATATAATACCATGGTAGAGTAATTTTCAAGCTATGAGTCTGTCTCAATTGTGATTCAAAGAGACTTGTGGTGGTGGGAATATAGTATTGTATTTAAATGTTAGTGTTAATTTGATGAACCATACAACGTTGACATAGCCACAACATGCACTCTATTTTTGATCATGTTGTTACTAATTTATCATGTTTCTCCAAACGTAACTGATTTCCCCATAATAGTTGATAGTTTCCTGCCTTTGTGTTGTTTATTACAGTTTTGACCTGATGCTTGTAGACAATGAGGTACACAAGAGTAACATGCTAACCTTCTTAATTTATAGTTGTCATAAATAAAAGAGTTCAATGTCATAAACAAGAGTATCAATTTGGTGGTAGATAGCATCTTAAAATATTCTTCTCTTTCGAGTGCTTAATGAGATGCCAAGGAAAATCCTTCAATTTTTTGGCATCCACTCATTGATAATAGATTCTGCATTATTCTGCTTTCTGTGGAAGATGAAATTTGATTGCTTTAGTATTTTAGTTGCTCAAGGATACTGCTAGATCAAACCTGCACACTTATACCGTTAAGTAGTTAAATGTGAATTTCTATCACGAAATTTTGTTCTTCTGAATGTCATGGTCTCTGGCTGAATAGAATATGTATATTCAATTCTTATAATGATTAAGAATGTCTTAGCTGCATAGTCTTAGCATCAACTTGTGCACTAAAATGATGTCATAAAAAGTATGAAATAGGAAATTTTCACTTTGGAGTAATTTACTATAGTGGAAGCTATTGTCGAAATGGAAACAACTTAAATTCATGAAAACAGAAAATAAAATTGATAACATATTTTTTTCATTTTATTGAAAATATGCAAATTGATATATTTAGTGTTATACCCTTCTTACCCAAGATGGATTTTGGAAATTTTATCTCAGTTTTTTCCTTGTTCAGGTTAATTATGAGTTATTTATGTCTGATATATTATCATATGGTTTCATACAGTAAAGTATCATATTTTAAATAGCTTTTTATTAGATTATTAGGCTAATCATCAAAGCGTTGACAAGGGATGGTCGAAGAGGAAAATAAAAAGAATTATGCCTTATTTCAACAACTCCTCCCAAGGTGTTTTCTTCTTTTTCACTTATGGAGCACTTCTCTGAGGACACAACATTTTTATTATGGCAAACCTAGTGAGTTGAGTAGATGCAGAATAAATATGACTGCTGCATGTATGATATTTTGTTGTATGTATTGGAAATTTGGAGGTTAGAATGGGGTTATTGGGCCACTTCCCCATGGTTTTCATTATTTGGAAAAAAGTTCTGATTTTGACACCTACATCTCAATTGAATATGATGCAATAATTTTTGGTGTATTGATATAGTCAGTGTAAGGTTATGTTTTGGTTGTGGCAAACATTAGAAACTTCATTAACGAGGGGGTAAAACAAGTTATATTGCTTTCTGGCGCTTGATATATATTTTGATGACTTAAGAGACATCATGCTTCATCAGTTAGTTTTCATGACATCCTATATCAAGTATACATTGGTGAGCTCCTCAGAGGTTTGGCTGAACAACCTTTTCAGGAACAAGCTGAGAGATTCCTATGAGTGATTCTCGAGTAGATTCTTTAGAGGGTTCATTCTCTGGTGAGGCAGGATCCATAGAGAAGCTACAAGTTTTTGAAATTCAAGCTGGAGTTATGCAGAAATGGATAGCATGTTCAGGCAAGAACATGAATATGCATTAGTTTTATTGCAATGTGGACTTGCTGCTTTTTCCCAAAACTCAACTTACAGCATATTTGACATCATTTTAACTTTATTTTATCCTTTGTTTCAAAAAATTAGGTTATTTAGTATATTTTATAACAAATCATAATTTTTTGATCTAATGCCAACTGAAGTCTGCAATTTTTATAATCAACTTACATCATATATTCAAAATTTTTTGATCTAATGCCAGCAGAAATCAGGCCACTGATCAAGAGGCAAACCTAAAAAGATAAATTGAGGAGGCCACATATTTGTTTATACTACATATAGAAGGTAATCTTCACCACATTTTGAAGTTTTGTTTATAGATTCTTATTTGCTTAATGTGTTGTCAAAATGGTCAAGAATAATTTATTTGCCTCTGTTAAAGCTTTCCTTTACCCTTGCTAGTCCATCATCAATCATCGCTTACAATCATCTTATATATTTAGTTGAAAATTATGTGTGCAAATTACTTTCCAAAATGTTTTAGGTTGTGATTGTATGCTTGAAGCTTGAGTGAAAGGAGATGAAATAAATGTTGAAAAATTCAAATCAATGATAAAGATTCATAATCAGCTTATAACTTGTTTTGATTTCATTTGATTTCCTTCACTTCAATCCCAAATTAGCCTTAGTGAAACACTTCTAACTAAATTTCATTTTCTTGGTACCTGTGATTTGAATGGATTTTGCTGATGAAGAATTATGGTGAGAAAGGTTTTGTTTTTGTTGATTCTTTGTGTTAGGATATATTTTGAAAATTTCTAAAATTTGTCTTACAGGTAATTCTAGTCGTCTTCCAACTTTACTGCCAGATCAAGTTCACAAGTTGAAGCGACTTAAGTGTGTTAACATTAGCGAAAAATAATAAGGTAGCTTTTGTATTTCTGTGTTATTCTAACTTTGGAATCAAGGTAACATCTAAAAGATGGCAATTAATATCACGTGTATTGTGCAGTTACATGATCTGCACTCATAAATTTCTTGCATTTTATTTGCTCTTAGTTTTACCTTTCTTAGCCCCAATCGTGTACTTCTCTCTTAAGAAGTTTGAGTGCTTTGCTAATTTTACTTTTCACACATTTATTACAATGCATTTTTCCAATTTTATATGTTTAATAATACTACGGCTGATAATTATCAGACTATATCATTCACTTGAAAGATGAAACTACCATACACTAGAAATGCATGTTAATTTATTTTTTTAATCTGCCATTTTTATATCACCTTTTTCCTTGAAAATAGTGAGCGATAAATTTCAAAATATGTGGCTTGAATCCGCAGCTTGGAGAAATAGCCTTCTCTAACCACTAACCCCATTAGCTTGATTGTGACATTCTTTAACTAGGCTTATCGGGCATTATAACCAATGTTTAAGTAATTAAAGAGCCTTTAGGAAAACAAGAAATATACTTTTTTTCATGGTCCCTTGTTATGCATGTGGTTGAAACTTATGCAATTATGAGATGTGGAGATTTCTGATTGGACCACTAGTTAACACTTCTTCCTAAAGTCTCTTCTCTCATTGAAACTATTCAAGTTTCCATTGCCCCTTTCTACTTTCACCCTATTCATTCAACTAGAAGATTTCCAAGCAAGGTGGACCATGGAGAAGGGAGATGGATGGATGAGCTGAAGGTCAACAGAACGACTCTATGAAACTAAGTGTAATGTTGGAGAGGTAAAATAAAATTATACATTTACGTTTATGTATATCCTTATTAGCTCTATTTAGCTATTGTACCTATTTTAATTTAATCACATTGCATTACATGTGTTGAGGAAGAAAAATATGATATGTAATGTCTATATTTATCTCTTTTAATGTGCTACATCATTCAATTGAACTTTCAATTCAACTATGATATAATTTTTGAATCTTGAATCTCTTCATTCAGTTTCATGTCAGACATGTAAGAAACAGAATCAAATATTGTGCAATGTCACCCATTCTCATATTAATATTTTTATTGTTAATACAAATTTTTTATCAGGAACTATGACTTCAAGGATCTCTACTGAGTCAAGAGCTGTGTATTGCAATTATAATTTGCAATGTTATATATTCACTTCACATAGAGAAATAAACTATGAGAGAAAATTTCTTAGGTGTCCAAGAAATAGAACAGGAGATGATTGCAACTATTTTAGATGGATTGACGAATACGAGGACGGCACATCAAACAGTGATCATGCTAAGAGGGTAGCAATGAATTTTTTTTTAAAAGATTTGATCAACAAGATATTAGGCTTAATATTCTAATCACACTAGTTTTTGTACTTATACTTTTAATATTAATATTATTAATTAGGTAATATTATTTATTAAGTGATGTGTAATCGATCAATATAATTTAGTTGACTTAAAACTAAATATGATTATTAGTTACTTTATTTTTGTTCATTCGATTTAAATTTATTCAGCTCATATAGCCAGAGGGACATTTCAGTCATTTTTACATAAATAGCTGCAGCACAGTAGATTTTGAATATAATTTTCTAAACAGAATCATAACCAAAAATCTTTGCCACCGACTTCTTCTTATACGAAAAATGCTCTAAATGGGCCCTAAAAAACTTCAAAGATGATAAAATCTTTTGGTCATGAGCAATTATGTAATTAAGTGTGATAAAAAAATTTCAATATTAATATATGGATTATTTTTAAATTCTTATATAGAGAGAAGAATGAGAAAAGAAGATTTTTAATTTATGGCAATAAATTCTTATGAATAGGAAATTTACATAAGTAGCACTCAAAATATTAGTAAAAATAGCACTCTCTTGGTTAAGTTTGTGAAAATCGGGTTTGACCAGTTTTTTTAAGAATTTATGGTAAGAAAGTTATGTTTTACAATCTTACTTGTTCCCTATGGTGGCAACCAGAAATCTACGATTTGACTTTTTATAAAATAAAAAAATTTGTAGGCCCTATCATAGCTTTCTAAATAGCAGATTCTTTTGTAGCAACTCAACTATTGCTTTTTCAGACAATTGCAGTTGTCCCGAACTTATGATGCACGGACACGGATACATGGACACAAACATGACACGGCACGGACATGGAATACTTCTATTTTTTAAAATATGAGACACGACATGCATTAGACATGACATAATAATAATAAGAAATAAATAAATAAATTATTAAAAATAATAAAAAATAAGTAATTTAAATATAAATTTAAAATTAATTACTTAAGTTATATATATATATAATTTTTTTATACTTTAATTATTTTTGTAATGAGTATCCACCCAACACCCCACCCATCTTGTGGGTGGGGATAATAATTAATAGCAGATTCATCACCCACACGTGTCGGGTCCCCACTTACTTTTCTCACCTTAGTTATAGGCGCCTCCGCCCTGGAGAGGATTCAAACTCGGTCCGGGGGGTTCTCGGCCGCGCTTGCCCATCAACTGAGCTAAGAGACAGTAGGTTTTTAATATTATTTTAATAAGTTATTTCTTTGTCGTATTCGATACTTGTGAAAGTAGTGTCAGATTCATATTCATATATGTCATCTATATATATATATATATATATATATATATATATATATATATATATATATATATATATATATATATATATATATATATATATATATATATATATATATTAAATCGGTGTATATCATAATCCCAAAAGGAGAAAATATGCGTCGAGTCCGCGTAGCTTGTCAGGACTCAATCTGCGTTTTAGGTGGTTTTTTCCCTTTTTTTTGGCGCTTAGCGTTGTAACTAGGACGACGATCCGTTTATCTGGCGACGACGCCCACCTGGTTCAAGCAAGAAGAAGAAGCATCGTTGGAATGAGCGGGAAGAATTTAAAAATATATATATAGATTTAGGATTTAGGGGTGTATTTTTTTCTTGCAAATCGAGCTCAGAGAGAGAAATAGAATTTCTCATTTTTTTTTATGAAAGAACCATGAAGATGGAGAACGAAGGCCTTGAAGAAATAGCTGAGGATGTATTAAATAAAAATTCATCGATAATTTTTCTCAACCGTTGTATACGTACAATTTTTTTATGGTTTGTTAGTGTTATTCTTTGAAATTCTTTTATTTAGTGTATATTTCCTACACTGTTTGGAGTTCTTTGCAAGATGACTTTGCTTATTTCGAGAGATTTTTGCATCTGTACTCTCTGTACTCTAATAAGAGTACAGATAATTTTTTGAATATTTTTGCAGTTTATTTTGCCTGGATGGAGAGAATATGATCATTAAATTCTATTAGAAGTAGTTTTGTGGTTGTTTGCTTAATCTTTATGGTAGATTTTCATCTGTACTCTCTATACTCGCTGTACTCTCCCGAGAGTATAGAGCATTTTGAACAGTTTTTTCCACTTTGTGTGGCATATTTGGAGGAAATATGTTTATTACAATCCATCACGAAAAATTTGGAGGTTGTTTGGTGGTTTTTTTAGTGTTATTTTGCATCTGTACCCTCTGTACTCTCTTGAGAGGTACTCTCTTGAGAGTACAGATAATTTTGTGAATAATTTTTCCAGTTTCTTTGGCCTGGTTGTTCAGATTATGTTCATTACATTACATTAGAAGTAATTTGGTGGGATATTTGGAAAATTTTTGGGGGATTTTGCATCTGTACTCTCTGTACTCTCATGAGAGTATAAATTATTTTGAGTTATTTTTTTCATTTTTTGTGGCCTGTTTGGAGAGAATATGTTCATTACAATCTATGAGGAATAATTTGGAGGCTCTTTGGTTATTTTTTTAGTATTATTTTGCATCTGTAGAGTACAGATGATATTTGGTCATTTTCTCTAGTTTCTTTAGACTGGTTGTTGAGATTATTTTCATTACATCTACTCTTTGTACTCTCTATACTCTCTGTACTCTTTGTACTCTCTATACTCTCTGTACTCTCTGTACTCTCTGTACTCTCCTGAGGGTACAGAGCATTTTGGTCATTTTTTATCTATTTTTTTAGCCTGTTTGGAAAAAATATGTTCATTAGGCACAATTTGGAGGCTGTTTGGTTAATTTGTTAGTGTTTTCTTGCATCTATACTCTCTGTACTCTTATGAGAGTACATATAATTTTTGGTCATATTGTCTAGTTTCTTTGGCCTGGTTGTTAAGAGTACATTCCGTTGGAAGCAATTTGACAGTTGTTTGGATAGTTTCTAGGATATTTTTTGCATCTACTCTCGTACATTCGTTCGACACACTTTAGTAATGAAGTCATTGACGTTTTACAGAGGCTTCATCTACATCAATTCATTAGACTCCATGAAATTTAGCAAGACTCAATAGCCATGACCTCAATCCTGTCTTGTTGGGACATAGAGAAGCAAAATTTCTTTCTGGGTGGGCAGTGTATTCCTTTCACCCCCGATGAAGTTGCAATAATTGTAGGGATACCAAACAGAGGGGAGAAGGTCTTATGGAATAGAGGTAATGTTCTATCTGTGAGGTCAGCACTTCTAATGAGGAAGCCCTTAAAAAGCATCTTGAAGATAAAAAACACAAAGCAAAAGAAGTCTTACAGAAAACAAAAGAAGCCTTAAAGTGCATCACCCCCGTTGAAGTTGCAGTGATAATAGGGATGCCATATAGAGAGGAGGTCTTATGACATAGAGGGAATGTGCTATCTGTGAGGTTAGCACCAGGTGAAACCTTAAAGAGCATATTGAAGGTAAAAAATATAAATCAAAAGAAGCCTTATTGAGCAAGAAGACTGCCCCCTCTGTACTCTCTGTACTCTCTGTACTCTCTGTACTCATGGGTAACTTGATATAATACTGTTTATGTTTCTATGATGATTTCTTTACTTGTTTGGAGGCTGTTTGGTTGGTTTTTTAGTGTTATTTTATATCTGTACTCTTTGTGCTCTCTTGAGAGTATAGATAATTTTGTGGACATTTTTTTCAATTTTTTTGGCCTGATTGTTCAGATTATGTTCATTACATTACTTTGGAAGCAATTTGGTGGGATGTTTGGATGATTTTTGCATCTGTACTCTTCATATTTAGCTCATTTTTTCCCTTTCTTTGGCCTATTTGGAGGTAATATGTTTATTTGTGGAGTTATTTTATATGTCACATTTATGTGGAGCTGTATTAGCAGGTGAATGCGGTCAATGAGTAGTGTGATGATGAAGTCGTGATGTCTAATGAACCAAATTTGGGGAAACTCCTTGGCACCACTGTTCAGAATAAAATGGAGGCGTATATGCTTGCCGTGACTATGCACATTAAAGCGGCCGGTGTTTGGAAGGACCATACTAGTTATTGGCCAAACTCAAGAAATTAAAATCAAAAGATTTTTTTATGCAAAAGCGGGAAGAAATCACGATCAAATAACTTAGCAAAATTCTAGAAAACTGATACATGGATGACTTGTCTGGCCATGGTTAGATTCTCTGTTGACTTGGACGGGAACTGGATGGTTAAAAAATATATAGAAAGTCATAATCATTCGTTGGCAAAACCTGCTGACCTACATCTTCTCAGATCACACAGATGCATTAGTGATGAAAATGCTTCCGTGTTGAAGACAATGATAGAGGCTAATTAGAGATGCATTATTTATCTAAGTGAGGAGGTTGGCAGTGTAGAAAATATTGGATTCACAAAATGAGATGCTTTCAATTTTAGTCAGAAAGAAAAAAGATCAAGGATTGCGAATAGTGACAGTAATGCATTAATACAGCTGTTCAAGGAAAGGCAAGCAGCGGACGAGATGTTTGCATGGGATGTACAAGTTGCTGAGTCAGATTGCTTAGTAAGTTTTTCTGGAGAAATGACATGTCTAGAATAGAATATGACTATTTTGGTGATGTGATAATTTTTGATATAAGCTATCAACTTAATAAATATAATCTTATTTGTGCCCCGCTTGTTGGAGTGAATCATCACTGGCAAAATGTATTATTTGGAGTAGCCTTTTTATCAGAAGAGATGATTGAGTCATTCTCATAGCTATTCCAGATATTTTTTTGGTTGATGAGTGACAGACATCCTACAATAATATTCACTGATCAAGATCAGGCTATGACACGAGCTATCAAAATTATATTACTGCATGCTCATCATAGGTTATGCTAATGGCATATTTCGAAGAAAGCTCCTTCCAAGGTTCACTGCTTTAATAGTAATAAGAGGGTACAAGGGCTATTTTATGCATGCATAAGAAAATGTGACTCGGAAGAAGAGTTTGAAGAAGCTTGGTGCATGCTAGAAGAAGGCAATTTGCATGATCATCCTTGGCTGTCTGAGCTTTATAAAATTAAATCCAAGTGGTCCACTGCATTCAGCAAAGACTCATTCTGCATGGGTATCTTGTCAACATAACGTAGTGAGTCAATGAACAATGTATGTCACAGAATCTCTAAACCAACAAGTTCGCTCACAGATTGTTTCTTGGGGTTGGAGAAGGTTATGGAGACATGGCACCAGAATGAACATGATGTAGACTTCAAGTGTAGCCAGTCATCGATTGTTCCTATTGTTAAGACCAGTCCAATTCTAAAACAAGCTACTATATTTTATACAAGAAAGCTGTATATTATGTTTGAGGAAGAATTTTTGTATGGAGTTGGAGGCCTATCAGTAATTGTGTCAAATGACATCCCCATGGAGTATTTGGTGAGAAACTTAGAGAATACAAATTCATCCAAAATATGGACTGTCCATTTCGATGGGACTACCCTAGATGTAACCTGTACTTGTAAGAAATTTGAAATGATGGGATTATTTTGTGCCCATCATGCTCGAGTTCTTAGTCGGGGAAGATGTAGTGCGCATTACGGATAAGTATCTTCTCATGCGATGGTCTACG
This sequence comes from Cymbidium sinense, assembly GCA_021442155.1. Lineage (NCBI taxonomy): Eukaryota > Viridiplantae > Streptophyta > Magnoliopsida > Asparagales > Orchidaceae > Cymbidium > Cymbidium sinense. Next base: position 117,023,128 of record CM038224.1, read on the forward strand.
AGCAAAGGAGGATATTTACATCGATAGTGCATATAAAAAATTGAGATGTCGAAACCTGGATGGAAATGCTTCTTGCGACATTATTTTTTGAGAATCACGTTAGTCGATATGCATATCGAATAAGTGTCAGGGCATAGGATAATAATAGAGGCGGATTATATGCTTCAATCCTTAAAACTATACGATGTCGACTCTATACTAAGTGGGACTCTTCCAAATTGAAGAGGAAGAAGAAGTCACTACAACATAAGGGAAAAAACATCTTGAAGGATCCAGTAAAGCAACGTCCAAAGGGTGTTTCCAACACAAGGCTTAAGGGATATTGGGAGAGATCCAAGAAAGCCAAGAGTAATTCTCTATTTGCCTCTTAATTTGTAGTATTTAAAACATTGCTGCTAATCTTTAAACCATCATATTTTTGTTATTAAAGAACCAAAATTCAAACTGATAGTGTCGCATAACATGTTTCGTCACCCCTTGCAACACCTTTCTCTGTTATGCCAGAGTGTTTTTCAGAGGTACGCACAAAATAACACACATCAATGTTGTTAAAAATATTAACTGATACGATGTTCTACCTCAGGAATTCAACTCAAGCTCAATAATCAATCAGTCAGCAGAAGGGTACACTAAGTTGATGATGGATATTATTACAGGAAAATATTTCAATGCTTGATATCATTTAGTTATGTGTTCTTCGACTGTGCAATCATTTCTACAAAGCTTTAGAGTCTCCAAGATGACTTTCTTAACAGCACACCGCCAGCCTCACCTACGGGATTCTTAGGAAGACCGCCTGAGTGGGATTAGGATGACCTTCTCATGCTCTCGACTGTGCAATCATTTCTTTGTCAGGATGACCTTCTTCTTTTGAGCAGCTTTATTCTGAAACGTACTATTATTATAATACTTAGACTATGACAACTAAATCTCTCATATTTTACCAAATTGCAGTATTTGATTGATGAGTCTACCTTTCTTACGAGAATGAGCTGATTTCCATTGGAGGCATTACATAGTTTGGTATATGTACTCTATAAAGTACTTTACATTTTATGAAGAAGAAAAAAAAATTGTGATGATGATTATATTAGTACTGACGATATTAGTTATAAATTTATCAATGATATTAATTTAATTCAGATGACACTTTCAGTTATTACATTATTTGAAAAAATTCATCATCTTCAAATATATAAGTGGCTAATTTTATTATTTATTCTGAAAACACGTTGGTAAGTCGCATCATCGACAATATATTTTGTATTATGAAGTGGCTAATTTTATTATTTATATTTTTTATTTCACTATCTTTTAATTCAATTAAAAAAGTATAATTTAATTAATTTTAAAAGATAAATATAACTAAAATATTAGATAAATAATATAGTTATAATATGCATATGATTCATATTGAATATTTTATTTATGTTAAGAGATAAACATGATGGATGAAAACAATCATATGAATGATAAAATTAGTCTCATCTGAGCATAATATGTATCATATTTTTTCTCATTTTGGAGGTTACTCTCTCTAAACTATGATAAAAAAATATTTTAAGATAGGATAAATCTCGAAACTATTGATTTTATTTTAAAAATATAATACATCAATTCTTAATAAACTTTTATAGTATTCTCATATCAAAATAATTGAATTTTGGTCAGAATATTATCATCTAAATTTTTTATTAATAGTGTTGATTAAATGAGACATATTTATCATTTGAGTTACTTTCCATGCACAGATAATGTAAATTTTAGCTTCACCTTTTCATTTGATCTGAATTTAAAATATGATATAAATTCAGAAAGTACAGAGAGTACAGAGAGTATAGAGAGTACAGAGAGTACAGAGAGTACAAAGAGTATAAACATGCAAAACTGCTCAAAAAACTCATAAAAAGGCAACCCAGTAGCATCCAACTTGCTTTAAGGTTATAAGGCTCTACAAAGCAAAAGTGAAAATGAGAAAAATAGATTCTGAAAAAATAGAGAGTCTGAGAATACAAAGAGTATACAGAGATAGCATAAGCGAGAGATGAATAATAAAAGATCCAAAGCTGCATATAATATTGAAAAAAAATAATATTTCCTACTTATCATGCGGTGTTCTCGCAATAATATTGAAAAAAAAAATGAAATATCCTGTACAATTATTTCCTACTTATCAAACTTTAAATGTACAGTTCTTAGCTTGGCTTTTTCCCCCAAATAAAAGATAGCATAAGCGAACTTGACCCTAAAACAATTCATCTTCTTAGGCCAATCTTGGTGGTCAGCCCATTTAAGTGGGGATTTCCTAATTGCTGCCTCCATGTACTTGTAGATTAACATCTCACAGTCAATACTATTATCTTGGACTGGTAGCCCGCTCACCATTTTGATTGGTCATTTTATAGGATCGCTCACAAAAGACTGTTCAGCATCTTCAACAAGTAATTTGATATGAATAGCAAGAAGTATAGTCAATAAGGGGGGTAAAAAAAAACCAGTTTATGGAAACCAAATTGAAAATAACTCTTACAATCTCTGGAAGAATGACCTTATGGGTTGGTTTTGGTAATGAGTCATAAAATACGGGCCCCAGCTTAATATAAAGAGTGTCCATCGATTATCTATAATTGGAAGTAAGAGTAGCTTCGGCCTTGACACACCTTGTCTGCGGTGACATCTTTGGATGAACATTTTGCTTTCCTTGTAGGTATATATTTTGCATAGCTCTGTAAGAAAAAAAAAGAGAACATTTATAAATTATAGTTTCCATCTATACAAATAATGATTGAATTGTAATACCCTGCATATTTGTGGGGTTACTTACCTAGTGCAAGCATGAGATGTACAAATAGGGGACATACAATCCCGGACAGAGCGAGTACTCCTCGATCAATAAGAAGGCAAAGGCATCAATGTGTGCATCTAAGAGATATTGATTCCAACTCATCGACCTCGTCAATAATGATATTCCCAAGCAAAATCGTATCACCCCGCAAGTGATAAATGTTTTAAAATGATCTTAATTAAACAAATAAGTTATTTTATGTATGAAGGAGCTGATTGAAGATTGACTTACTTGTCCTCGAGCGACGTGTGATAAGATGGAGCATCGGCTTAGGAAAATACGGATGAGAACTCAAAAATGATGTGCTCTGTTGCTGCAACAAAATTGCGATGATGAAAGTTAGTGATGAAGAGAGTTAGATTCACTATGAATTAAAGATCGATCTCGAGATGATTCATACCTCGAATGATGCTCCTCCACCACAACGATAGGGTAATTGACCTTTATTGGCTCATCTTTTGCACCTATAAAAAATTTAGTGAAATCTATTTCTATTATCTCAAATTTAAAAGAAAGTAACTTAATACCTCTCGGGCTCATCTTGAGTGGAGGCCACCACATCACTTATTCTTGCTTGTCCTGTAAGTGTGTGTGAAGGGGGAACTAACAGCTTTCCTCTTCCTTATCTGTCGAGCTTTCACACCAGCAATCTGCTTAAAGTTTGAGCATCTTCATGTGCATTGGAGGCCTCCTGAGCTTCCCACAGGTAGACTCAGCGGGGCTTCCCTAGTGGAGAAGGCTTCCCAAGTGGAAGTATCCTGGGGCTTCCCAAGTGGAAGTATCCAGGGGTGGTGTGCCTCCAGAGACTCCACAGATGGTAGGACCCGCTTGAGAACCTCCTCGATAGCAGTAACCCGCAAATAAATCCCATATATTCTCTTTGTCATTGTTGCTTGAAAAGAAGATACTATATCTTTTAAGTCTCTAAAACCTACAAGTATCCTCTCCACCGCAAAGCCTTCTGTGGGGGTAGTAGCAGAGGGTAGGTTATATACACTGGATGGGGGAGAATATCGAGGAGAGATATATGGAGATTCAATGGGACCTGAACTCAGTGGACTTAGAATGGGACTACTATCGGGCTCAACATGTATTGCATGTTGGGCAGAGAAAAATGATTCAAGGAGCCAGGTCTTCTCTTCTGATATGTCCTTGAATGAAAGGCAGACCTGTGTTAAATCGATAAGAAAATGTGATGACTATAACATAAATAAATACATAATTGTAAAAACTAAGTGATATTATTATATGTCACCTGGTGTCCTCTTAAACTAGTGAAGGCTTCATCTAGAAACTTTATTTTTGGCCATCACAGCATACATGACTTTGCAAATGGAGATGGCGGCCTCATGATGCTTATGTGTTCAGCGGCCCAGATCTACAATTAATATTTATGTAAGTTAACTTCAATGCATCAAATAATACATAACCGAAGATATAAAACATACCATAAAAAGAGTGAAAAATTCACTCATGTACCCGGGTGTCCTCTGGGTATGAATCTTTGATGTAATACCATCAAATTGTGAAACTAGAAAAGCCTAGATGGCCTCTACCAACTTGTATTCAGCAAATTTATCTATGTGATCGGCGTAGGCAATCAATTTCGATGCCACCCTATAGTTGTTATACAAAAAAAAGAATTGACAAAATATATGTACAAATCTCGTACCGCAACAAATATCCGCATGCTCAAGCATAGTCTTATAGTCCACTGGCTGACTGCGGGATTTTACATAAGACCTTCACCCCTGCGGCATCCCTACAATTCTTTACTTCATGGGGTGAAAGGAATGCCAGAAAAGAAAGCTTGCTTTTCTATCTCCCAGCAAGACAGGATTGAGGTAATGGCTATTGAGTCTTGCTAAATACCATGGAGTCTAATAAATTAATACAGATGAAGCCTATTTAAAATGTCAATGACTTCATCGAAATCATCTTTATATTACATTCTCTAGCGGTGGTAGGCAGCATCTCGAAGTTATCCTTTTCCCGGACATTGTAAACTTCAAAATGAAAAGTCATTAATGAACATAATCAACAACAGCCAAAGAAATGAAAAATATCCACAAAATTATCACTCTCAAGAGAGTGAGTATAAATGTAAAATAACACTAAACCAACCAAAACTCCACCAAATTACTTCCGGAATGTAATGAACATAATCTGAACAAAGCCAAAGAAATTGGAAAAATGTCCACAATTCGTACTCTCAAGAGATGCAGAGTGCAAAATAACACTACTAAACCAACCAAATGACCCCAAATTGCTTCCATTGGAATGTAATGAACATAATCACAGGCCAAAGAAACTACAAAATGTCCACAAAATCATACTCTCAAGAGAGTACAAAGAGTATAGATGCAAAACCACCAAATACCAATTGCTTCTGAATGTAATGAACATGTCAACAAAGCCAAAAGCTGGAAAAAATATCCATAAAATTATCTATACTCTCTTGAGAGTACAAGAGAGTACAGATGCAAAAATCTCCCAGAAATTAACCAAACAACCACCAAATTGCTTCCACTAGAATGTAATAAACATAATCTGAACAGCCTGGCCAAAGAAATAGGAAAAAATGTCCACAAAATCATCTATACTCTCAAGAAAGTATAGAGAGTACAGATGCAAAATAATACTACTAAACCAACCAAATAGCCTCCAAATTACTTCCTAGAATGTAATGAACATAATGAACAACCGGCCAAAGCGGAAAAATGTCCACAAAATCATCTCTCTTGAGAGTAGAGTACAAATGCAAAATAACACTACCAACCAACATCAAATTGCTTCTACTGGAATATAATGAACATAATCTGAACAACTAGGCCAAAGAAATAGGAAAAAATATCTACAAAATCATTTACACTCTCAAGAGAGTACAGAGAGTACAGATACAAAATAACACTATAAAACCAACCAAACATCCCACCAAATTGCTTCCAATGTAATGTAATGAACATAATCTGAACAACCAGGCCAAAGAAACTCGAAAAAATGTCCACAAATCATCCTGTACTCTCAGAGTATAGAGTATGATGCAAAATAACACTACTAAACCAACCAAATACCACCAAATTGCTTCTGGAATGTAATGAATATAATCTGAACAAGCCAAAGAAAGCTGGAAAAAAATATTCACAATCATATACTCTCTTGAGAGTACAAGAGAAATCTGGCAAAAATCTAAACCAACCAAACAGCCACCAAATTACTTCCACTGGAATGTAATGAACATAATATGAGCAACCAAGCCAAAAAAACTGGAAAAAATATCCACAAAATCATCTATACTCTCAAGAGAGTACAGAGAGCATAGATGCAAAATAACACTACTAAACCAACCAAACATCCCACCAAATTACTTCCAATGTAATGTAATGAACATAATCTGAACAACCAGCTAAAGCGGAAAAATATCCATAAATTCATCACTCTCAAGAGAGTACAAAGAATCTGCAAAATAACACTAAACCAACCAAATGACCATCAAATTACTTCCCTGGAATGTAATGAACATAATCTGAACAACAAGAAATAGAAAGTATCCAAATCATCACATTCTCTTGAGAGTACAGAGGAAATACAAATGCAAAAATCTCCCATAAATCAACTAAATAGCCACCAAATTATTTCCATTGGAATGTAATGAACATAATCTGAACAACCAGGCCAAAAAAAGAAAAAATATTCAAAATTATGTACTCAAGAGAGTACAGAGTATATACAAAATAACACTACTAAACCAACCAAACAACCACCAAATTGTTTCCACTGGAATGTAATGAACATAATCTGAACAACCAGGCCAAAGAAACAGGAAAAATGTCCACAAAATCATCTGTACTCTCAAGAGATTACAGAGAGTACAGATACAAAATAACACTACTAAATCAACCAAACAGCCACCAAATTGCTTCCAATGTAATGTAATGACCATAATCTAAACAACCAAGCCAAAGAAATTGGAAAAAATGTCCATAAAATCATCTATACTCTCAAGAGAGTACAGAGAGTATAGATGCAAAAAAAACACTACTAAACCAACCAAACAGCCACCAAATTACTTCCACTGGAATGTAATGAACAAAATCTGAACAACCAGGCCAAAGAAATTGAAAAAAATGTCCACAAAATCATATGAGTACATATGTAAAATAACACTAAAAAACTAACCAAACAGCCTCCAAATTATTCCTGATGGATTGCAATGAACATATTTCCCCCAAACAAGCTAAAGAAATAGGAAAAAAATGACCAAAATGCTCTGTACAGAGAGTAAAAATACAAAATAACACTACTAAACTAACCAAATAACCACCAAATTGCTTCCATTGGAATGTAAGGAATATAATCTGAACAACCAGGCCAAAGAAACTGGAAAAAATATCCACAAAAAATCTGTACTGAGAGTACAGAGAATCTAATGCAAAATAATACTAAAAAACCAACCAAACAACCCAAATTATTCGATGGATTTGAACAAATTCCATCCAAACAAAGCCAAAAAAGCAGGAAGGAAATGACCAAAATGCTCTACTTTCATGAGAGTAGGAGAGTCTGAAAATCAGCCAATTTTAATTCCATCGACTGAACATACTATCATCCCTAATCAGGCCACAAAATTCATCTTGAAACATGACCAAATATCCTACCATATGATATACTAAACATTTCACAAGGCTAATCAGTTCAAAAATTTAAAAATAATATCATGTACCATCTTGACAGTACAGTGAGTACACATGCAAAATATCTCCAAAAACTACTAAAATACATCCCATTCATTTAAAGAACTCAAATGTTCTAAAATATTCACATACTGGACGGTGAGAAGAATAGAGAAAATCCTAAATTCATTAAAGTTCAGAAACACAGGTGTAAATACCTCATGTAGTTGCCTACAATACCTCAATGAAAGTTATTCGCAAGACTCGTTCAAACCACTGAGCGACGGTCGGACATTCACCGATCAAGAGCAGGAGTTGAGCAAGCAGAGAAAGCCCTAAACTATCATACGCGGGAGGAATGTCGAGCGGCCCATCATCTCATTTTCTTCTCTCTTTGTTTGAGCAGGCGGGGGCAGTCGGGCGGATAAGCCGTGGTCCATCCATCCGATTCTGGCGTCGTTAAGCACTAAAATAAGAAAAAAACTATTGGACACGCATCGGGCCAGGATTGGAGTCCGCACGTAAAGCTACATGCGGACTCCGAATGTAATATTTTCTCCCCAAAAAGACCCTTGAAACATCACCTTAAATGCCGACCCCTCCACCCACAATAAGTCCTCCAATGATGGATCTCTTCATTCGATGAGAACAACGCCTCATGCGTCTATGATGCCAATCGGCGGATGACCTCCACCGAAGGTGGACTCGACAAAATGGACACTAGCCCCTCCACTTTGCAAATCATTTTTGAGGAGGGCAAGAAGTAGTTGCCCACACCAACCCCTCGCCACCTCTTCTTAATCTCCAATAAAAGGACAAAGGATGAAAGGCTTCTTCCTCCCAACTTCTTCACTTTGACAAAAAAGACGAGGATGAAACGGAGCCCCTCTTCACTGAGCATAATCACATTATATCCAAATCGATCTCGAAGCTCGCACTCTTCAGCTCTCAAATCTACCCCATTGAAAGCTTCGACTTCGAGCACCTCTTTCCTCCTTGCATTTCTGAACCACATCGTCGGTGATGGCGAAGGAAAATCATGTTGTCTCGTCTACTATTCCTTTCTCCTCGTCAAGTCATTTTACTGCCACTCTATCCTCCTGCTCCGCCTAAGTATCTACCCGCTCAACAGCAATGGCAGGAGGTGCAACATCAGGAAGAAAAATTAACTGAGTTATCCTTGTAAATAGTGAACTTGAAGTGTTTAGTTTGTAAATTCTAATGTTTTTGAGTGATATGTATGTGAATCCTCCTAAGATATAATCTTATAAAGTTATTTGATGTTTTCCCAAAAAAAAGTCTGCTTCTCGAGCACATGGATTCTTTAAATTATTGACATAAGCAATTTCATATTATTATTATTATTATTATTATTATTATTATTATTATTATTATTATTATTATTATTATTATTATTATTATATGTTAGAATATTATTAAAGATGCAATGGGAGAATTTATTATTTTAATATTATATGAAAATTTTGTTATACACAAAATAAGTAGCTCATGGGAGACTAAGAATTTTTATCATGAATAATGTCAAGGGTCATTTAGTTTGCTAAAAAAGGTATGCTTTGTAAAAAGAATTCAATGAAATTAAAACACACTATATTTGAAATACTTTAAAATTATATGAAAAAATATAAAATAAATGTAAGAATTTTTTTTTAATATTTGGTACAAGGTATAAATAATGTAAATCTCAAAAGTAGACAGTAATAACAATAACAAGTGGAGGTCGATGATGAGCGATGATTGAGGGTGGTAGGTAGTGATGGTAGCTAGTGTTTGGCGGTGACTAGCATTGGCCAATGATCAATGGTAGACAATAAGCAGCAATGGTTGGCTAAGATGTGTGATTAGCAATAGCCAATAGTTGACAACCATGATGAGGCTCATCAGTAATGTTTGCAATGATCATGGCTTTGGTGCATTCAAGATTCAGCCAAATAGTGCTAATTTAGACTACACCAACTACGAACTACAAGATAAATTTGTAATTTCTTGAAATTTTATAATGTATTTTAAATTCTTCAAATCAAACATCAAAATTTAGAAAACCAAGTAACTCTTGAGAAAAAAATTATATGATTTAGTTTAGTTGAAATTAATTCATTAATATTAGCTATTTATTATGTGGGATAAAATTTTTTGTGATTAGAAAAAATGTTGATATAATTTAGTATATTGGATCCATAAAAGATGGAGTACAATATAAAAGTTAAATAAACTTTAAGGGCCCGTTTGGGGCCCCGTTTCATCCACAGCGTGGCTCGAACCGCGCCGCTCGGCCATTTATTTTCGCGATATTTAGGGAAGCTACCGCGAAGCTCGAACGTGGATCGAAGGGAGCTACCACGGTGGGTGAAAAAAGTTTATCTAAACTACCCCATCTCGTGACAATATCTGTTCGCCCGTGCCCATGCTCTTCTTGTTCTCCCGTACGCTACAGATCTCAGCTTCGATCTCCTCCTTCTCTTTACCAGGGCATTGACGGATCTGAGAGTCCAGGGCTTCGATCTCCTCCTTCCGTATTCATCTTTTGCCATCTTCCTTCTTTCTAATCTCTCTTTTGCCCTTCTTCCATCGTCTGTGAAGGTAAGCATCCGTTTCTGATAGATCTTTGAAGCTCGTCGTATTTGATTTCTCCTGTGAGCATTTGTTATTTAAATGGGTGATTTCTCCCAGTTTCAACCTCTCTTCGAGCTATTTCCAAATTCAGGGAGATTATTTTGTGCTAAGTGCCTATGAGGTAGAGAGGAAATTTTGTCAAAAATTGGATCTTCAGTTATAATGTGGCAGATATTGGATCTTCAGTTATAATCATACTCCTCCTCTAGATTTGCAACATCCATCATAATAAAAGGCTATAATGTGGCAGCTAAATATAGCTTCAATTTTTTTAACTATTACTGCTTTTATCAACATGTCTACAAGATTATAGGTTGTGCATACTTTCATCAAAGATAATTAACCATCTATTAGGAGTAAATGAATGGAATTATGTCTTAGCTAGATGTGCTTCATCCTGGCATGAAATGCAATATGCTTGGCTAGATGCATAACACTTATTCTGTCAAAATGAAGATTACCATTTTGTTGGCCCTTGACAAGTTTTGCCAAGAAGTTTTGTAACCTAATCATTTTCTTTGTAGCTTTGATGATAGTAATATACTAAATTTCTATGGTCAAGAGAGCAACAATCTTCTATGTGATATTAACATTTCAGTTTACAATCAGAAACTATGTTGTTCTCTGTTATGAGAATGAGTTGTAATCTCATATTACTTTTTGGAATCATTATTGTTCACTTGATTGTGGTCTAGAGTTTTGGAGTTATTCGATCTATAATTGTGAATTCATGGGAAGTATCATTGTTGATGTGAAATTGGCTTAGATTTGTTGTTGGATTTATGTGGGTGATTTTTTAGCATATTGTAGCATATTGTAGCATATTGTTGGATTTATGTGGATTTTGTATATAGTAGAATATGGACTCAAGATTTATGGTCTTTTTTTGGTTTCAGTAAGATGATATGCAGGTTGGTTTTACTCTTTCATTTACATGTCTTACTCATGTATTATCTAACACTCCTCCTCCCTTCCCTGCACTCCGTCTCTTTATCTACATGTGTCGGGTGTTGTTATTGGCTTTGGCTGGGTGGCAGATTGTTATTGCTTTACAGGTTGTTTGTTATTCGATCTTGTTGTTGTTGTAATTGGCTTTACCTGGGTTGTCTGTTGTTATTGTTGATCTTGTTGTTTTCTTTGTGTTCTTTGGTAAATGGATTGGTGGTGCCTTGGCTTTGGTGGTGGCTTTATTTGTTATTTATTCTTTGTTGGTGATATGATTGGGTTGGCTGTTGTTATTGCTGCTCCTATTATTTTCTTTGTGTTCTCCAGTAATTGAATTGGTGGTGCCTTAGCTTTGGCTGGGTGACTTCCTTAGCTGATTTTTTGTTCTCTATTCATTATATAGTTGGGTTGGCTGTTGTTATTGCTGATCATGTTCTTTTCTTTGTGTTTTGAAGTAATTGGATTGGTGGTGCCTTGACTTTGGCTGGGTGGCTTACAGAGCCAATTTTATGTTCTCTATTGGTGATAGGATTGGGTTAGCTGTTGTTATTGCTGCTCCTGTTAATTTCTTTATGTTCTCTAGTAATTGGATTGGTGGTGCCTTGGCTTTGGCTGGGTGGCTTTCATAGACGATTTTCTATTCTCTATTGGTGATAGGATTGGGTTGGCTGTTGTTATTATTGCTCATATTATTTTCTTTGTGTTCTTTGGTAATTTGATTGGTGGTGCCTTGGCTTTGGTTGGGTGGCTTCCATAGCTAGTTTTCTATTCTCTATTGGTGATAGGATTGGGTGGCTGTGCTGGCTGGTTGGGTTGGTTGGCTGTGTTGGCTGGCTGGGTTGGTTGGCTGTGTTGGCTAGTTGGGTTGGTTGGCTAGCTAGGTTGGTTGGCTGTGTTGGCTAGTTTTTCCTCATTAATTGGTGGTAGTTTGCTAGTGGGTTGGGTGCCTTTTTTGCCTGATTGCTTCTGTTTTGTTCCTGGTGAGCTCTTGTGGGTTTTTCAGTCTTGATTTTGGATTTGTTGTTGTTTTGTGTTGGCTAGTAGAATGCTGTTTAGTGGCTGCTATTTTACCTGGGGTGGTGGTGACTTAGTTTGGTATCTTGGAGTTTATTTTGGCTCTTTGCTGGATGCTCTTTTGGTATTGCTATTTATCTATCTTGGTGGAGGTGCATCTGCCCTTTTATCACTTGCTTGTCATCATACACAATATATTTGGAAACTCTTTATTTAGTTGGTTGTACTGTTGTTCTTGCTTATGTGGTATCTAGAACTGCTGCTTGGTGGCTGATTCTCTCTGATAGTGAAGGAAATGACTATGATGACATTGATGTTATTTTTTTTATCGTTAAGGCTGGTAGCATTTTATGTGATTGTAACCCTTCTTTTTGAAGTTTGGATGCTCACATACAATATTACTCATTGGGATAGACTTTCATTGAGCCTGAGCCATTATAATTTACTTTAATGTATCTTTCTACATTTGCTTATATCTTTTTTGAGCTTCTTGCAGGTATTTGTATACGGCGGAGCTTTGCAGTGGTTAAGTAATTTTACTTAGCCAAATTACTATCTTTTTTGTTAATAATTATAACCCTTCTATTTTTGTTAATGAAATATCTATCACTTTTTGGGAAAATAAATATCTTGTTATTTCATTTTCATTTTAAAAATATTTTGTAATGTGACCAATCCTCATATTAATATTTTTATTGCTTACACAAATTACTTTATCAGGAAATATGAGTTCAAGGATCTCTACTAAATCTAGAGTTGTGTATTGCAACTATGATTTGCAATGTTATGTATTCACTTCACATAGAGGAGGAAATTATGGGAGAAGATTTTTTAGGTGTCCAAGAAATAGAACAGGAGATGATTGCAATTATTTAGATAAATTGATGAATACGAGGGACACATCAAATAGTGATCATGCTAAGATTGGCAATAAATTTTTTTTTAAAAAAAGATTTGATCAACAGGATATTAGGCTTAATATTCTGATCATACTAGTTATTGTACTTCTACTTTTAATATTAGTATTATTAATTAGGTAGTATTATTTATTAAGTGATGTGCAATCTGTTAATATAATTTATTAGATGACTTCTGACTACATATGAGTATTAGTTATCATATTTTTATTCATTCCGTTTAAATTTATTTAGCTTATATAGCCATAGAGACATTTCAGTCATTTCTACACAAACAACTGTAGCACAACAGATTCTACATAGAGTTTTCCAAACAGAATCACAGCTTCAGCAACAACAGCTTCCTGCCACCAGCTTCTTCTGCTGTAGCTTCACAGCTGCTTATCAAAAAACTGCAACTGCCCCCAAATAGGCCCTAAGTCATCAGAATTATTATCAAAAGATGCTCAGTTGTTCTTATAAAAGGGAAAATTAATGACTAGAAAGTTAGGTGTCAATCTTAGTGATGATAATAACTATCACCCTTAATGGAGGTGGTTGGTATCAACACTGGTGGAGGTAATGAGCACTAGAAATGTTGGTGATGTTTGGGGATAGTGATGATGGTGGTGTCGAGTGTCCACCTTCATGGTAACGTTGAGCATTAATTACGTTGATGTAATTATGATGGTGAAAATCAGCGCTAATCTTTTTGGGAACGATAAACATTGACCTTAATGATGATGGCTAGCCTCTCTTGGTGGTGATGTTAGGCACCCACCTTGCCATTTTTTTGAGAGTTCACATTGTTAATGAAAACTAGTGTCCATTTGATTGGTGATATCATGTGTTAAATTTGTCGGTGATGGCTAACATCACTTATTGATGATAATTGTTGACTCTTTTTTTGACTTTATGAGCATAAGTGACTTGTGTGCGGTATATTAACTAAAACTTTAAATTAGGCTTAATTAAAATTTAATTTTGTTAATTAGGCACTTAAATTTTTTTTTGAAATAGACCTAATCGCCCATTGACTGGCGCCAACGTGGATGCCACATCAGCAGTAATCACCCATTGAACTGGCGACGGACTTTAAGTCTATTTTTTTTTTAAAAATTTGTCCTACCCTCATAATTTTGCTCGAATCGGGCTCATTCGAAGTCAAAATTGAATGAGCTTAGTATGGTTGGAAAGTTTATAAAATTCTCTATGATTTTCATATTGATAGTGTTCGATGAATCTATGAGTCACTATACAAGAGAGAGGAGAGCGTGGTGAATTGGGTGATATTAAAAAAATTTAACTTTTACTAGAAAATTAATTTTTGGTTTTATAATGATAATGTTAATTTCTCGATGCAACATAAATAAAAGTATGGTAAAGTAAAGATAGACAAATGACACATAGTTTTTACGTGGTTCAACCAAACCCCAAAACCGGCCTACGTCCATGCCTAGTCACTCCTGGCTAGGAATCCACTATGTAAAATAGCTTATAAACCGTACTCTCCTATAACGGGGCGAGTACAACCCCTACAATAATATACACTCTCCTACAAAGGGATGAGTACAACCCCGATATAAATTTTACAGCACAAAAAGAAAAATACAGAATAATAAAGTTGTGATAAAATAAATCTCTTACAAATAAGCTAAGCTATCCAATTCAAAAAGTGATCTCACAACTTATAAATGATAACTTTACAACTTACAAATTTAGCAAGATAGAATGCTCACTTAATTTTGAAAAGAAATAATAAAATAAATATCTTAAAGTGATCTTAATGAGTTGTTTATATTATTACAATTTCTAGATTAATATAAAAATGATTTCAAAATAAATTTACAATAGTCCATTGCATAAAAAAATAAATTTCACCAAGGAATAATTTTAAGTTTAAGAGAAACTATAACTAGTATGCATATAATAATGTAAGAATGATTAAGTCTCAACTAAACTTCTTTTTCTTAATTATTAAATAATAAAAACAATAAGCTTTACTAAATTTTAGTGAGATAAAATTACTTAAATAAAGGATATTAGTTGAAGTAAAATGATAAGTGACAAATAAAATAATTTAACTTTTTATAAAATTTTATTTTGATAAAGAAACTTGATATATAATAGATCTAGCATATACTCTAAAATTTCAGAAATAATTTATTTTATTTTAATAAAAAAAATGCTTTCAATTGATGTAAGTGATCACAAATACTTACATAAAATTAGTATATAATAGATCTCAGTAAACTAATAAGTTTTTAATTAAAAAGAGATATCTTACAAATATGAAAATATTTTCAGCATAATAAATTAATTTTAAAATAATTAAATATACTTCTAAAATAGATCTAAGAATAAATGATCTTTCAAATAAGACTAATGAAGAAATATTTCAAGAAACCAAAAAAAATATGTAGGAAGATAAAAATTTCAACAAGATGAAATAAATCCTACAAACTATCACAAGAGTTTTTCACAAAAAATGATTGAAGAAACTTTGATATGAAAAACTTAAACTTTGATGTCCAAACACTGATCCACCAAAAAGTAAAAATTTGAAAGAACAAATAGATGATGAAAATAGTATGAACAACTAAAAGAGATTAAGATCAAGAAAAATAAACTCAAGTAATTTGAGAAAGCTTGCTTAGTTGAAGATGTTGAAGCTTCCAAACTACATATTTGATCTTGCAATATTTGGAGAACACTTGGAAGAAAAATCTAGAAAATATTCTTTTAGATTTATTGGAGAGATTTTGAATTTGAATGAGCCACACTTTTATGAAGAGAATGATGACTATTTATAAGCAAGAAGGTCATTTTAAATAATTTTTAAAAAACTTTTATTCTATCATCCTTTTCTCAAATATAATTTAATATTCAATAAAAATATGATTTATATTAAATAAATATTAAATTCAAACAGCTAAAATTCAGCTATTCACATGGGTAAGTAAAAAATAATTAAATATGACTCTTAATATATTCAAAGCATGTAGTATGCATTCATTATTAAATTCAGCTATTATTTGAAAAGTCATAATAAATTCAATTTTAATCAAACATGGGTCATGTAGCCTATCATATTAAAAGAAAAAAAATTCAAAGAATTCGTTGAAGATAAAATTAGATCTAAATTCATCGATTATAAAATGATTTTGGCTGAAATACAAAATTTTATATATTTTTGTTAATTTTGAGATATGACATTTAAATATTATGGTATAATTTAGATATAATCATATATATGTTAGTTATTATATAACTTTTAAATTAAATTAAAATATTTAATTATACCCAATAGTCATAATTAATTATCATTTATTATTTTGACAATTTAAATGCTATGTATGAAGCATATAATTGAATGTCAATTAGATAAAAATTTATATAAATGAATCTCATTATCATTATTTAAAATAAATAAAAATAATATGTTAAATAGTGAGCAATTAATTCATGCCATGCATATAACCTAAAATATTGTATCTTGAGCTTCATATTATCCATTCTGATCTATCTTTCATTCTTCCATTCTTGTAATTTCCTTAAACACATTGTGAGATATATTAGATATATAATTAGCAATCAATTTATCTGAAATACATAAAACATACATTAGAACATCTAAGCATACATTTATTATCATCAAAATTAATCAGATTGAACATAAGGCTCATTAAGCCAACAAAAGCTTGCTTGATAAGCTGCAATTTTTTTGTATGCTTGGCATTTTACAGTGTGAAATAAAAAATATATATACAACCTCATATTTTTGGCCGTATCGAACTCATCCGATGTTAGAATTGAGCGAACTTAGTATCATTAGAAAATCAATGCAACTATCTACAACTTTTATATTGATAATCTTCGATGAATCTTACTCGATAAGCCATAATTTTTGCGTATGCTTGATATTTCACGGTGCGAAATAGAGAATATATATACAGCCTCACATTTTTGCCCGTACCGAACTCATCCAGTGTTAGAATTGAGCAAACTTGGTAACTTTATAAATATAATGAAATTATCTAAAACTTTTATGTTGGCAACCTTGATGAATCTCGCTCGATATACCATAGTTTTTGTGTATGCTCGGCATTTATATCAAACTCATTGGACAAACTTGATATTTGGAGCTTTTCTATAAGATTGATCTTGCTCCGTACTTTTACAATGTACTACAATGCCAAATAGAAAACATATACACAGCCCCACATTTTTAGTCATATTAGACTCATTAAGTGTCAGACTTAAGCAAGTTTAATATTGTTAAAAAGCTAACGCAATTATCTATGACTTTTATGTTGATAACCTTCGACGAATCTCACTCTATAAGCAGCAATTTTTACGTATGCTCGACACTTCACTGTGCGAAACAGAAAACACATACACAGCCTCATATTTTTGCCCATATCGAACTCATCCGATGTCAAAATTGGGTGACCTTTGTATTATTAGAAAGCTAACAAAATTATCTACGACTTTGATGTTGACAACTTTCAACAAATATCACTTTATAAGCCATAGTATTTACAAGAATTGGTGCTTAATTTTTGATCTATGTTGCTAAACAACATGTTCTTAACTTTCAAATATGAGTAGGAGGAAATAACACCATAATTAATTTAGATGATGCTTAAGTGATGCAAGTTAATTATATCTCAGTTCACTAAATAAGTAATAACCAACATCGAAGGAAATAGAAATAAATAATACAAATACAATGGTGAATCAAAATAAATAAACTTAATACAAACTAATACTACAATTAAAAGGTGGCAACTGTCTACAAAACATAATAGTAGAGATGGTTATCATCGACGAGGTCTGTGTGATGAAATTACATCACTCCCGAAGTGTAATGGACTAGTGGTCATCACGGCTGGTCTTGTAGATGATGTTCTTGACACTACTCCTTCTCCACAACTTGCTCGACAGGCTATTGTGAGTAACCCAGATGTATAACGTCAGGTATCTCAGGTGAAACCTGTGTAGGGAGAAAGAAACCATGATACACACATATGAGGGTGTCATATGGAATGACAGATGACCATATCTGGGAGAGACTAGCGCATGCCGTGGCTAGAATTGAGTCCACATCACTTCTTGATATGAATACTGCGGTGGCTCTATGAACGTATATATAGAGGGATCGACCATTGGCATAGAAGATAGATTGACATCCATCCTCGAAGCATCTGGCTATCCTGATGATGGAGTTCTTGAAACATTAGTGCCCTTGTACCAACTATCAGAATTGTGCATATTATGTCACAGCTCCCTTGGCAACTCCTCATATTTTTGATAGATTATTGAAATTTTGTAGCTTCGTCTCTCCCAAAATAAGGTTGGAATATGTCTTCAGTATTCATTATATACTCGCATTGTGCTGAAATAAAGTTATTTATTACCATTTCATTGTACAAAGCAATAACTTTTAAGTTAAGACAGGCTTACCATTAATTGCTCTCTAGGTGCTCGTGGGTAGTAATTGTCTGGAGGAATTGTTGGTGCCTTCAACATATAAAGTGAAGCCCATGATCGATATCACCCCATGTATTGGTTAATCACCGGCTCAACATCCTATTGGAAAACATCTACTACTACAACAAAATAATGTCAGCTTTCCCACTATACAATGTATGTCTAGTGGTAATCGATCCAATCAACATCTACTTTCCCCCGACCATTCACTCGCTTGAAGGTGAGATTAACTTATGCTACATCAATCTTCGATGGAAGGTCGAATTGTGTGAGAACATGATCAGGAAGGTATGACTCAACTCAATTTCAGTTAATTAGTGGTACTCTAGCAAGCCATATCTTCTCACTATCTAAACATATATTCATGTCTCGTACACGAATTTAATACCTATATTGCTCCTAGATCACCTGTACAATTTGAAAGAAATATTAGATATATAGTTGACATCAAATAATATTCAACCAACAAATTTACAATACAATGTACCTGACTCTACAATAGCCCATCTAGTTCGTCTTTGTAAATTCAGATGCGGATCAGTGTCATCTCTCATACAAATCCTTTCTTTCTCATACACCCCATGCTTAATCCATCTATATCTGTAGAGTATGATATATGTAATGTAGGCCTACCCACATGAATGTGCTCCCATGCCTATACTTGCAATAAGTATAGGCATCCATCCATATTCATACACTTTAGCTTTCTTGCATCATGTAGCTCTTTGTATAAATGAACAAGCATAATATAACCAAATGAGAATTCCCTAAATGTAGCAATATCCTCCAGTAGTGGTAGATAATGCAAGTGAACCTCAAAACCTGATATGTCCGGCATTGTTGACCTCATTTTTAGGGTGAGCTCTCAACCCCTCCATCTTAAACATAGGACTCCTCTTAGACTTTAAGAGATTTTTAGTCCTAAGATACATCTAGTGATTAGGTGGACACTCAACCTAGCCTTAGAGACTTAGAAGAGTTAGCCATAGGAATAGGTCATGCCATAGGGGTGTTAGGAAAATTTGCCTACCCTATAGCTTGAACCACATTCTTCACTTCCTTCCTTCAAGTCAAACTCCAAATCAAATCAACATCAAACCTAAATCAATTCCAGCTTAATTGCTTTTCTCCAAACCCAAATCCATGCCAAATGATTGAAACCCATGATTGAAATTTATGAGTAAATTCCAAAATTTAAATACAAATAAAAATATTTCCTTAGTCCTTTAATCCCCTCTTAAGGACTTAGCCTAAATCAAATTTAAATCACTTCAAATTCATAAAATTTTCTCACAACCCATTTATATTCTCATTTATATTCACATATATAAATGAAATATTAATTAAAATCAATCAAACTAAATCCAAAATTCAAATCCAAATAAAAAAAAATCTTTCATAAGTCACTTTGATTCCCTCTTAAGGACTTATCTCAAATCAAGTTCAAACTACTTCAAATCCATGAAATTTTCTCATAACTCATTTATATCTTCATTTATATTCACATATATAAATGAAATATAAATTCAAACAACCAAAACCAACTGCAAAAATTAAACTCAAATTCAATCCAAATCTAAACCTAAGTCTTTCAAGTCAAAATCTTTAACTCAGCCAAATCAATTCAAATCAAGACAAACTCTTGATTTTTTTTCATGATTCAATTAATCCTTCAATCATGAATCCAAATATAAACATAAACTTCAATCAACAAACCAAAACTCAATTCAAAAATCAAGCCCAAGTCAAACTCATGTTCACCCTTTGAACTTAAAATTATCAAATGAATCAAAACCCATTTGACTTCAAATCACTTACAAATGGATTTATATTTCAATCATAAGTCTATATATGAGTTCAATCAAACTCAAATCAAGCTTTGAGCAAGCCATTTGACCCAAAGTGACCAAAAGTGACCCTTATGAGCTAAATTTTAATCCTAACCAAATTGGATTGAACTGAGACCCTCTCATCATGAGATGATCAATCACTCAAATTAGGTCAAATCAAGTCAAACCTAAGGGTTGACCAAGTCAACACTTAGCCAAAATGAAACCTAAACTAGCCAAAATCCACCATAGGCCAAATTGATTGAAACCATTGATCAAAACTCATTCATGATCAATGTTTGAACTTGATCAAGTCAACATTTGAGCCTAACCTAGCCCAATTGGCCACTTGACCCAAGTTGACCCAACTTGACCTAAAAAGTCAAAATGTGTCAAAACTTGATCTAAGCCAAATTGATTGAAAGCAATGGGTCAAGTTCATTCCAAAATGATTGTTGAACTTGACCAAAGCCTCAATTGGCCAACTAGACCTAACCTAGCTCAATTGACCTTGAACCCAACTTGACCTAAAAGGTCAAATTGAGCCAAACTCAAATATAAACCAAATTGATTGGAAATAAAATTACCAATCCCTTTCATATGACCAAGCAAACATTAACCAACACATGAACTAACCCAAATAGGTCAAATGGGTCAATTTGGTCAACTTGACCCATTTGACCTAAATGAACTCAATTGAATAAAAACTAAATATAAATCTAATTGAATCAAACCAAAGCCACCAAAACATTTCAAATGGTCATATGAACACCCTTTTGACCCAATTTGACCAATTGGTCAACAAGTTGACCCATTTTGACCTAAATGGGTCAACATGAGCCAAATCATATCAAACCAACTCCAAATTCATTGAAACTTGGCCTAACCTATTTTTCAAAAATACCAAACATATTCAAATTGAAACCCAAGCCAAATGACCATTTTATTCCTAGGCCATAGGGTAACCCAAAATCAAAACCACTTGGAATTTTGTCAATTCCTTTTCATGGACACTTGGCATCCTCTTAGTGGACCAAATGGTGACTAATGGACCTAGTGCACATGACCCAATGGGTTTAGGTCAGCCAAACCCAACCTAAATCCAAAATTGACCACCTTTTTTGAAAATGGCCACATGGAATCCTCCCTCCACCTTGTTTGAGCATATGACCACCTCACCCACTCCTCCTCTGGCCAAAATCGAATGCCATGGCACTTTAAATAGCTCAAACACCTCATTGAATAGGATAAATTGGATCAAAATGAAAAGTGAAGGAACGAACATCCGATCCTTCAAGGGGGAGATATACTCCCCCTAATTTCATTCAATCTTCATGGCCTCATACTCGATTGAGCTAAGGGAAGCCAGAGGAGCCATTACTAAGTGATCCCAAGCTTCCTAGAGTGATTTTAACTTCTCCATTTTTGGATTTACTCAAACTGAAAATAGGGGAGTTCCATTGAAAAGCCAACTTACTCCACACTTCAAACCAATCAAATTCCCTTTGCAAGCTCCATCAGGGAGCTCGATAGAACTTGCCTAGACCTTTTCCCAAGTTCCTAGGGCAAGGGAGGTGCTATCTTGATCAAGATCGAGCTCAAGTGAAGGTGGACTTGACTCATAGAAAGATCCATACAAACTCAAGACCTCAAACTCTCAACAAAGTTTCATCTCCACTAGACAAAGCTTCTCCAAAGGAATTGAGCACCGGTGATCACCTCTGGCGAGGTAAGCCATTAAACTGAGCTCAATCTAGATGTGGTCTGGTCTTTTGTGAAGTAAAGTATCACCCCATGATATTCTAGCTGTTAGATGTGATCCCCTTTACCTTTAGATGGTGTGGGTTGACTTTTAATCCAATCCGAGCTCAATCGAGCTCGAATCTTCTCCTAGAAGATGGGTGGTGCCCATTCCTCACAGAGAAGAACATGGAAGGATCATGGGCTATTCATACACACATTTTGGATGGATGGCCATGATCAAAGGCAGGTAGATCCATATTTTAATCCCTTTAGAACCACAACTTTAACCTCAATTGTCTGATCCTTGATCGGACGGGTGAGGAGATAGCATGTAGCACCGCTACTAACGCAATGCTATGATATGACAACTTAAATATCAAATCCCATCATACCACATGAAAAGCACATACTGCGTCAGCAGTCCACGTGGCGTCGATGGGATTAAACATTTAATTAGGCTATTAAATCACCTAATTAATCATGAAACTTCCTAAATTCATATATAAGCCTAGAAAAATTAGAAAAATATAAAATAAATTGCATTGGATAGTTAATTGAACATAGAATATTATATAAATGATTTAAATGGATTATGAATAATGCATTTCTCTAGATTTGGGTTTTATTGAGAATGTTATTTTACTAATTACCTTCTAATTACTCCAATCGATAATCCCAAACTTTTATGCATAATTAAGGATGACTCCTGCCTCCCCTAATTTTCTTGGGATTTATTCGTGGTTTAATTAGAGGAATTACTAGTTCATTCCTTAATCATTTCCTTAATGTAATTAAGCTTAATTAAGGGTATAATTAGTGATCTGACCCTATGATTGAGTCAATTAAGTTTTGATTAAGTGAATATGAGGTTTGGAGAATAATTTTGGGATACTTTCCTTAAGATATTTCTAAAAGCCCCTTTCTTCCTTAATCCAACCTGAATTAAGGGTTAATTCACTAATTACCCCCTTAATTAATTTCATGAAATTATAAAACTTTTTAGAACTCAATTAATCTATCTTGGGTAGATGATTAGGTGTTCAAGAGCCTAAGTACAATTTAAGAAAATCAAAACTCAACTCATATGTGTGAGAGGTTATGAAATTACTTAAAATAAACCCCTTAGCTTAATTAATCCTTAATCATGAGCCAATTGCATTAGGTACCTTTCTTTTTTAGGTGCATTACTAATTTAAATTCCTTGTGTGATTTTATGTCATATCATTAGCTCATAATTATTTGATTAAGTATCCTAAGGAGGTGTAGGTAAGGGGTAATTAACACACTTAATTCATACCTTAACCAAAGCAACCTATAAAAATCATCTAATAATCTTAAGAATAAACTAAATCAGAAAACATATGTGGGAATGGCTTAGGAGCAGCAAACTCACCTCATGTTTCTCAAATTAAATCAAACTCAAAATAAAATCAAATCTTCTTTAAGAATAACTTGATTTGCTTTAAGCTTTCTTATTTCATAAGATTGTCTTTAAGAATTAATTAGGGTGAATGTGTTTACATGCTTTCATCAAGTTAGTTTTTTCCTAACATGCTAAATGTGTATGTCATATGAATTTCATGCATTCATGCTTTTCAAAATCAAACAGAAAATGAAATATTTTCATTATGTCAAATTGCATATTTTGGCTAAAGTAAATATATGAATGACTATTATCACTATTAAATTAAAAACTATTTTTAAAATATATAAATTAAACACCTAAAATTGAAAGTGTGCTACTAATAATTATTTGTAAGCTTGCATGTGGATATAAATATGAAGATGTGCGTAGTGTAGCTTTCCCCCTCTTTTCTTTTAGCATAATTTTGAATAGGGTTTGGCAAAGTGTATAGTTTATTTGAAAAGAACATAACACGTGCCTAACCCCATTCCTATTCATTCTCATGCTATTACCTAAGGAGGACATCCACACTTGTATATATAAATTACATAAACAAAATAAATAAACTAATACAAACTTTTTGCATCTTTTTTTTCTATTCATTTCTTTTGTACATGTGTTTGTATCTAAGGAAAGTGATATAATAGTCTAGACAATCATGAGGTTACGAGACTTTAAGTAGCCCTAAGTAGGTCTTGTACCTTAAACCCCTAGTGCTAACAATGGTGTCATACTCATTTATGCCTTTCATACATGCACATGTGCATGTGAATAATGGATAAAAGAAACCCCCCTTTTTTACTTAATGAAAGTCATGCATCATAAAGCATTCCAATTTTCTTAAGTAGCATTTCTTGGCATTCATCATAAAGTGTGCTAAACATTTCTATTTATATGTATAGATATGCTTAGGATTCATTCATATGCATGTTATACATGTTGGGAAGAAATGAAGTGATGCGTGTTTTGTGATATTAATTCACTTTACTTAATCTTAAAATGTCTTTCATTTTTAATAGGTTTGTTTAGGGAAAAATCTAAACTTAAAATTAATTTTAACACATAATAAAATATTCACTAAACAAAATCAAATATAAATTCACTTTAGAAATTACTTAAGGTAGGGAAGGAAAGAGAAGTCCTCATCTCTTTTCCCTCTCTTTAAAACATAGTAATTAATTATAGTATTCACTTAAACCAAAATAAATCACCAAATAAAAATCACACAAATCAACTAAACACTTAAATGAAACCACCCATCTAAGTTGAACATCTTCACACTTAGAAAATCTAAATCTTAAAGCCATAGCTAAGCATATCACACAAACCTTTTAAAGCACACATATTAAGTTAAGTCACCACTTCCAGCTTTAGGTTAGGGCGGTGCATGGCTTGATGTTTGCTTTTATTTTGTGACATATTATTTTTAGTTTGGATGCTAGGGTGTATGTTTGTAGAATGAATGGTAGGGCGATATTAGTCTAACCATTATTTTCTACAGGGGATTGTGCTTAAGGGGCGTTGTAATAAAAATATAAATGCTTTTTGCTGTGCAGGTGCTTATACCCCTAAGCATAATCTAATAGATCAGGTGGACTTGGTTACCCATGTGTGGGGTGCTAAGTCCAATATACATGCTTAGAATTTGTATGATTTGTCAAGCTAATCTTTATTTTACAGGTGTTAGTTAGATTTATTTTTCCTTTTCATGTATTTTATAATTAGGATTTTTGGAATGAATGTTATGGGGGATTATGATGAGCATTGGTCATAAGATCTCACCTTATGTATCATGTGAAGCATTTGGAGCAACCACCTTCCAACCATCCAAAAGAATGAACCAAAAGAAGAAAGAAGAAAGAAGAAAGAAGAAAGAAGAAAGAAGAAAGAAGGAAGAAGAAAGAAGAAAGAAGAAAAGAAGAAATGAAGACCCCCCATAATATGAATTTTCTTACTTGATTGTAAATTAATTCATTTGCAATCTGGGTTGTATAAGGGTAGAGCTTAGCTATCCAATTTATTTTTGGGCTTGTGCGGTGGTGCCCGACCACAAATGGCCTTTTATTCTTTTGCGTTAGCTTTATAAAATGCTTGTTATTTTGTTTAGCTTGTGCATTAAAATGACATATTTTCCTAGTTTCTTCCTTGCTTGATGTATGGCCTATATAACGATTAGGCGCTTAGAGAAAAATAAATCTTCTACTAAATTAATCAACTCAAAATTAAAAAAATAAACAACTTATAACCTCATTTAAAGCCTAAGTTAAAAATGAAGATAAAAGAATTAAGAACCCCTTAGTTGGATGAGTATTTCTTTTTCTAACATCATGCATAAAAGCATATTATTTCACTCTTGATTGGAGGGCTTTCACCTTTGGCAAAGAACCCAGCTTGACCTTTGAGAGCCATGGTGGAAACACACCTCTCCTTCTAGTTGATTTTGGCCCATAACCTTATTTCTCATGCATTAGGCATATGAATCTTATAAGCCGGAGTCAAATGATTGTCCAAAAATTAAAATAATATGTAATATGTTTTGCATCAGATATATGTCATTTTTCATGCCCTTATATGATCTAGTCTCTTAGGGAGTGATTTTAAGGACTTAATCTCTTTCTAAAATAAATTATCAACTTAGCTATCTTGCATAAAGCATATGACTTGCCTATATGAATTTAAAATCATAGGAGGAGTTAGTTGGCGGCCACCCCCCAGACGGTTGTAAGTCCAAGCAGTTGGGTGGTTTGTCCTCTCTTGTGAAGCCAAACTAAATACCCATTTTCATCTTAGATTTAGGTTGTGCTTTTGGCCCTCGCTAAAGCTCCCTAGATTTAGGTTCTAAGATTACTTCTCCCTTCTATGTGCCATAAGTATAAATCCTCACCTCTTAGACATTTTCATAACCTTGTATTGTGGAATTATAAGCCCTAAACTTTTAATAAAAATTCAACTCAAATAAAATAACTCAATTTCAAAAATGTAAAGCCCAACCATAGGGTAATTTGGGATGCTTAGTAGGCTTCCTAGTATCTTCAGCATCCTCTACTCATTTTCATTTGGTCTTTGATAAGAACTCCTTCCTCTTGATTGATCCCACATAATTTGCTAAAAATAATCTAATCGATTGATAGTCCTACCTATTGAAATCTTTAGAGACAATGATCATTTACCTTAATTGATAGTATTCCTAAGGAATCCCCTTCTTTAGGATGTAATTAACTATAGGGGCTTTCTCATGTAGGGAACTTAATGAACCCGATTTAAAATAAACCCTACTTTACTTTTCTATGTAAAGTAGGGGGAGAATCTCTGGTACATATGCAGACTTATTATCCTTAGGAGTCCTTATTGAGGTGATTATGTCCATTGTAGGGTGATGACTTCTATCTTTTGAGATAGTACACCTCTCCCAAATATCATACCCGATCACCCTCAATAAGAATATCTGTGGATTAACATGGTGTCAAAAAATGCTTAAAAAGAAGTACATTTCTATCTTCATTTTATCCCGCATAGATTGAAGATGGAAGTATACATTCTTTAGAAATTATATATATTAAAATTTCACCACAGGCATAAGGAACAACTAATAGCAAAGAGCATGTATGCTCTAACATGCATAGCAAACTCAACTTCAGTAAGATCTAAATAAGAATCTTTGTAATATTTCCAATGTTGCCAACATAGAGGCAAACAAGTATGTGTATGAGCCTATCCCATATGGAATTCTGATGTGACACGTGGACTAGATCATGATATACGTCATGTGCCTCTGGTGTGCTCTTATCAACTCATTACAATAATCTAATTAAAAAGTTCACTGCTTGCCTTCCCCAATAATAATTCGGCCAACTATTGGTGGACCATCAATCTGAACACCCAGAATCATAACAACATCTTACAGTGTAATCACCATCTCTCCAACTGGTAAGTGAAATGTATTTGTTTGTGATGACAATCATTCAATAAATGCTGTGAGCAAGTGTTGATCAAGACGAATGTGCTGCATCTTTGTCAAAATCTTTCCTTAAATGTTGTAGCAATATTGATGCGTAGCCCAAGGGAATACTTCTCTACAACCATGAACAAGGCCTGCATGCCTATCATATATGATACATAGACCGCCTCTTGTAGAGACTAATGGGATTAAGTCCTGAAGTGTTCATAGAAACTAAATATATGACTCAGTACTTTCAAATTCAACAACTCTAATGCTCAATGAAAATAAACTATTACGGGTATCAATCTCAACTGCACTAAGAAGAGTCCATGTATACTTACTGTGGTGAAATTTTTTTATTCTTGCCTTCATTTATGGTGAAAACAAAAATATAAAAATGTCTTATTGGGATGCCATGCAGATCCGTAGATGTTCTTATTAGGGTGATTGGATATAACATTGAGAAGAGGTGTACTATCCTTAAAGATAGAAGTCATTACCCTATAATGGACCTGATCACTTCAATATAGACTCCTAAGGACTATGTGTCTTCAGAATGTACAAGAGATTCTTCCCCTACTTTACATGAAGAAGTAAAACATGGTTTATTTTAAACCGAGTTTGTTAAGTTCCCTATAGGGGCAAGCCCCCATAGTTAATTACATCATAAGGAACATGATTCTTCATGAATACTCTCGATTAAGATAAATGATCGTTGTCTCTAAAGATTTCAAAAGGTAGGACTATCAATCAATTGACTTATTTTTAGAAAGTCAAGTGGGATCGATCAAGAGTAGGGAGTTCTTATCGAAGCAAAATGGAAAATAAATATGGGATGCTTAAGATACTAGGAAGCCTAGTAAGCATCCCAAACTACCTTATGGTTGGGCTTTACATTTTTGAAATTGAATTAATGTGTTTGAGTTAAATTTTTATTATAATTCTAGAGCTTATGATTCCTTGACACAAGATCATGAAAATCCTAAGGTGAGGATTTATGCTTATGGCCCATAAAAGGGAAGAAGCAACCTCAGATCCTAAATCTAGGGAGCTTTGGCGAGGGCCAAAAGCATGACCTAAATCAAAGGTGAAAATGAGTATTTAGTTTACCTCCATAAGAGAGGGTAAACCACCAGACTGTTGGACTTACAACCGCCTGGGGGTGGCCGCCAACTAACTTCTCCTATGATTTTAAATTCATGTAGGCAAGTCATATGTTTATGCAAGATAGCAAGATTATTATTTATTTAGAAAGAAACTAAGTCCTTAAACACACTCCCTAAGAGACTAGATCATGTAAAGGCATGCTTTAAATGACTTAAATCTAATGCAAAAATTTTTACATGTTTTATTTCATTTTGGACAATCATTTGACTCAGGCTATAGGATTCTTTATGCCTAATGCATGAGAAATTAGATTATGGGCCAAAATTAACAAGATAAGGAGGTGTATTTCCACCATGGCTCTCACAGGCCAAGTCAAGTTCTATGGCAAAGGTGGAAGCCCTCCAATCAAGAGTGAAATGTTATACTTTTATGCATGATGTTAGAAAAAAAAGTACACATCCAGCTAAGGGGTTGCTAATTCTTTTATCTTGATCTTAACTTAAGCTTTAAGTGAGGTTATGACTTATTTATTTTTAATTTTTAGTTGATTAATTTGGTAAAAGATTTATTTTTTTCTAAGAGCCTAATCGTCATCCAGGTCATACATCAAGCAAGGAAGAAACTAGGAAAATGCCATTTTTAATGTACAAGCTAAACAAAATATCAAACATTTTATAAAGCTAATGCAAAAGAATAAAAGGCTATTTGTGATTAGGCACCACCGCAAAAACCAAAAAATAAATTAGGTAGCCAAGCTTTACCCTTATTTAATCTGGATTACAAATGAATTAATTATAATTAAACAAAGAATTCATGTTTTGAGGTCTTCATTTCTTCATTTCTTCATTTCTTCTTTCTTTTTTCTTCTTTTTTCTTTTGGTTCCTTCTTTTGGGTGGTTGAAATGTGATTGCTCCAAAGGCTTCACATGGTACATAAGATGAGATCTTATGACCAATGCTCATCCTAATCCCCCATAACAATCATTCTAAAATACTAAATACAAAAGTACATGAAAAGGAAAAGTAAATCCAACTAACACCTATAAAATAAAGATTAGATAAACAAACCATACAAATCTCAAGCATGTACATTAGACTTAGCACCCCACACATGGGTAACCAAGTTCACTATTATGCTTGGGGTATAAGCACAACAACAAAAGCATTTATATCTTTATTTACAAAGCACATTCTAAGACAATGATTAGACTAAATCGTCCTACCATTCAATCTACACAAATACACCGTAACATCCAGACTAAAACAAAATATCACAAAACAAAAGCAAATATCAAATCATGCACTACTTTAACCTAAAGCTAGAAGTAGTGACTTAGCCTAATGTGTGTGCTATTTAAGGTTTGTGTGGTATGCTTAGATATGGGTTTAAGGTTTAGACTTTCTAAGTATGAAAATATTCAACTTAGAGGATGGTTTCAATTTAAGTTATTTCGTTTTTGGGTTAATTTTATTTTATATTTTTGATTTGGTTTAGCTGAATCCTACAATTAATTATTAAGTTGTAAAGAGAGGGAAAAGAGAAGAGAACTTCTCTTTCCTTCCATACCCTAAGTAATTTCTAGAGTAGATTCATGTTTGATTTTATTTAGTGAATATTTTGTTATGTGTTTTAATTAATCCTACATTTAGATTTGCCCTAAACAAACCTATTCAAAAAGAAAGGCATTATAAGATTACATAAAGTGAACTAATATCACAAAACACACATCACTTCATTTCTTTCCAAACATGTATAACATACATATGGATGAATTCTAAACATATCTATACATACAAATGAGAATGTTTAGCACACCTTAATGATGAATACTAAGTAGTGTTACTTAAGAAAATTTGGATGCTTTATGATGCATGATTTTCATTAAGAGAAAAGAGGGATTTTCTTTTATCCTTTATTCATATGTACATGTGTATGTATGAAAGGCATAAGTATGCATTGCCATGTTCAGGTAAGACCTACTTAAACTTAAAGCCTCGTAATCCCGGGGTTGTCCAGACTAATAATCCACTTTCCTTAAATACATATGCGTGTACAAAAGAGATAATTGAAAAAAAGAAAGATGCAAAGTTTATGTTTATTTAATTTTTGGTTTGTTTGTGCAATTTATGTGTGTAAATGTAAAGATCTTTCTTAAGTTATAACATGGAAGAGGCTAAGAGTAGATTTTAAGCAAGTGTTATATTCTTTGCAAATCTTATTCAAATCCATGTTAAGAGGAAAGAAAGAAAACAAACATAAGACACATTTTTACATTCACATGCAAGCTTATAAATAAAGTTGTTGACCTCATTTTTGGAATGAGCTCTCAACCCCTCCATCTTAGACATAGGACTTTTCTTAGAATTTAAGAATTCCTTAGTCTTAAGACACTTCTAGATATTAGGTGGACACTTAACCTAGCCCTAGAGACTTAGAAGAGTTAGTCATAGGAATAGGTTATGCTTTAGAGGTGTTAGGAAAATTTGCCCACCCTATAGCTTGAACCAACTCCTCACTTTCTTCGTTTAAGTCAAATTCAAATCAACTCCAAACTCATATCAACTTCAACTCCAAATCAAATCACAATCAATTCCAGCCTAATTGATTTTCCCTAAACTCAAATCAGTTCCAAATGATTGAAATCCACGATCAACTCCAAATGATTAAAGCTCATGATTGAAATTCCAAATTCAAAATCTTTCCTAAGCCCTTTGATTTTATCTTATGGACTTAGCTCAAATCAAATCCAAATCAATTCAAATTCAAGAAATTTTTTCATAACCCATTTATACTCACATATATAAATGAATTATAAATTCAAATATCCAAGAATCAAGTCAAAAATTAAATCCAAATTCAATCAAAAATCCAATCTAAGCCTTCAAGACAAAATCTTGAACTTAGCTAAATCAAACAAATCAAGACAAACTCTTAATTTTTTCCATGATTCAATCAATCCTTCAATCATGAATGCAAATATAAACATAAACTTTAATCCTCAAACCAAAACTAAATTCAAAAATCAAACCCAAGTCAAACTCGTGTTCACCCTTTGACTTGAAATTATCAAATGAATCAAAACCCATTTGACTCCAAATCTCTTGCAAATGGATTTATATTTTACTCACAAGTCCATATGCGAGTTCAACCAAACTTGAATGAAGCCTTGATCAAACCAACTAAACCCAATTGGCTCACTTAACCCAAAGTGGCCAATTTGACCTACATGAACTAAAATTCAAACCAATCCAAATCAAAGTGAATTAATCTAATCTAAACTTCATGTCATATTTGTTGATCATCATAGGTTAATCAATTGTCATGTATTGGGTCAAACCAAATCAACATTTTAACCCACAAGAACCCAAACTAGCCAAATTGCCACCAAAACCAAATTGATTGAGATCAATGGCTCAAGTTCACTCCAAATTGATTATTGAACTTGACCAAAGCCTCAATTAAATCTAATTTACCAATTGGCCAACTAGACCCAACCTAGCCCAATTGACCATGAACCTAACTTGACCTAAAAGGTTAAATCAAGAAAAATCAAATATAAACCAAATTGATTAGAAACAAAGATACCAATCCATTTCAAATGATCAACCAAACCCAAACCAAGCCATAATTCAAGCCAAAATTGGTCAATTGGGCCAAATTGGACAACGCAGCCCAAATTGACCTAAAGAATCAAATTAGCCAAAATCCAAATTAAATTCAAATTAAGCCAAATTAATTGAAACCAATTGAACCAATATACTCTAAATAGTCATTTAAACTTGACCCAACTCTTGGTTTAACCCAATTTGATCAATTGATCAACCTAACCCATTGTGACCCAAATGGGTCAAATTAACCCAAATTAAACCAAATGAACTTCAAATGATATGAAATTTGGTCCGACTTACTTTTGACTCATTTGAAATCTGTCCAAATCTAATTCAATGTCAAATGACCACTTTTCCCTTAGGTCAAGGGTATTCCATGAGAAAAGACACTTTCCCAAGTGATCATTTCTCTTCCTTGGCCACTTGAAACTCATCCATTGGTCCACATAGGCACCAAGGACACTGATTTTTTGACCTAAGGAGTGGTTGGGGAAGCCATGACTCATGGGGAGATGAAATCACCTAACCTCTCTAATTAAAACATTTGGCATGAAGGACACTCACCTCCCCTTGGCTAGGACACCCACTTGTCCTTCATGGCAACCACTTTTCATGCCTTAGCCAACCATAGGGAGCCACCTAGGATGATTATCTTCCATTCCCAACCACCTCATGCCAAGTGACATGAGTTTGGAGCCAAAATTTTAAACAAAAGGTGGAAAAATGTTCATTTCACTTCACTTTTCATTCTTAGGCTTTAGTGGTTGAAGGAAACCCTCATTCCTCTCATTCTCCTCATTCTAAAGCTCCCAAAAGACATTAGCAATCATCCACTTCATTTTGGAGAGAAATACTCCAAAACTTTGGGGATTTCGGCGAGAAAATGATGATCACCGGAGGAAACTTCATTTTTACATGAAGACGAGGATCTAAGCTTAGTCCAAAGCTTCTTCCCTCACTCAACAATGCACTCAAGTCACCACCGCTGCCAAAAAATATTCCCGGTGAGGTAACCTTGAAAAACCATAGTCGGTCTTAGGAACTTTCATTTTGTGATGACTTTTGCATGATTTTTAGAAATTTACCCTAGATAATCCCACATTTTTTACTTTAAATCATCCCAATTAGAAAATAAAATTTTTTGGTGCGAATTAACATGAAAATGAGTCCATTTGGACAAGTTTTCACTTAGAAAACCCCATTTTTCCAAAACAAATCCTGAAATCTCTATTCACTGCTGGCGGGGGTATAGCCGCCGTCCGATCCCGCGGTTTGCGACATTGAATGGCTCAGATCGTGCATAGATCACGCAATTCGGGCCTTCGGATCGCCTCATGCGATATGGACCATCCGATTGCCTGGTTCGCGCAATCGGATGGCTCAGATCATTAGCTGATAGCGCGATCCTATCCTCTGGATCATCCAATCGATGACCGGATGGTCCAGAGTGACCCGTAGGTCACTCTCCGTAGTTTGACCGGGTGTTCATGCCCATTCGATGCGAGCACATGAATCACGCTGGCCACGCCACGTGCGTGCATCCAATCGCGATGGCGCCATGGCGTCTCATAGCCCGCGTTAGGCGGTTTTCTAATTTAAAAAATTAATTTAAATTACCTAAAACTTCAAAAATTTATAGAAAATAAAATACTTAACTAAAAATTGTAAATAAGGGTTCATTGGATTTGTCTTGCTGAGACGAATCCAACAAATCAAAAATCCCCAAATTTCATTGAATATTTTGAGCTTAATTGGACTTTTAGTGAAAATTAAATTTCTTTAATTAAATCAAAATATATGTCAGATTAAGTTGAAATTTTCAGATATTAAAATTAATCTTAAAATACACCCACCATAAAAATTTTAAGTCAAAATGAACTATGAATTAAAAGATATTAAATTTTGAGTGTCAAATGATTTATTTTAATAAAAATAAATTATGAGAATTCTTAAAAATCACTTAAATCAATTGAAACTTTCTAAATTCATAACTAATTGTAAAAAAAGCTAAAAAAAAATACAAACTTAAGTTTATTTTAAATATATTTTAGAGGAGAATCCAATAAAATTATTTATAATTGAATTTGAACAGTATATTTTCCTTAATGAGGGTTTATTTGAAAACTTAATAACCCTAATTACTATATAATGACTTCATTAATTAATTCCAAACTTCTCAGACATGTTTAATGGGATGAATTCTAGCTCCCCTAATTTTCTTGGAATTTATTAATGAGTTAATCAAGGAAATTAATTAATGAACTCTAATCACTCTCTTAATGTAATTAAGATTAATTAAGCGTATGAACAGTGGTTTAACTTCTTGATTAAGTTAATTAACTTTATTTAAGTGATTAGGAGGTTTATGGAATGATTTGGGATATTTTTCTTAAGCTATTCCCTAAACCCCTTCCTTCCTTAATCTAAATTTAATTAAGGGCTAATTCACTAATGACCTACTTAATTAACTTGATAAAATTTTTAAAACTTTCTATAACTTAACTAATCCTTCTTGGGTAGATTCTTAGGTGATGAATAACCTAAGCAACATAAGTAAATTATACCTAACCCACATGTGTGGGAAAGGTTATAAAAGTACTTAAATTAAACCCTTTTGGTTAATTAATCATTAATTGTGAGCCAATTACATTAGGTACCTTTCTTTCCTAGGATGCATTGCTGATTTAAATTCCTTATGGTTTTATGTCATACATTGGCTCATAATTATTTGATTAAATATATTAAAGTGTTATAGGTAAGGGGTAATTAATGAACTTAATCTACACCATAACCTAACCAAAGCATAAAATTAATCTAATCACCTAAAAATTAAACTAAAATAATACAGACATGTGGAAATGGGTGAGGACCAGCGAACCTCACACTTTCCTAATTTAAATCAAACTCAAAATAAAATGAAAGCTTGATTCTCTTTAAATAATCTTATTTTATAAGATTGTCTTAGGAATTAATTAGAGTGAATGAAATTACATGCTTATATCATTTTATTTCTTTCCTAGCATGCTAAATGTGTATGTCATATGAAAATCATGCATTCATGCTTTCTAAAATCAAATTCAAAATGAAATATTTTCGTTATGTCAAATTGCATGTTTTGGCTAAAATAAAAATATGAGTCAATATTATCATTATTAAATTCAAAACTATTTTCAAAATTTATAAATCAAATACCTAAAACTGAAAGTGTGCTACTTATAGTTTATTTATAAGCTTGTATGTGAATATAAAATGTGTCTTATGTTTGCTTCCTTCCTTTCCTCTTAATATGGATTTGAATAAGATTTGCAAAGTGTATAGTTCTTTTAAAAGAACATAACACTTGCTGAAATCTATTGATATCCTCTTCCATATTATGACTTAAGAAAGATCCTTACACTTACACATATAAATTGCATAACCAAGTTCAAACATAAGTACAAACTTTTGCATCTTTCTTTTCCATTCATTTCTTTTGTACACATGCTTGTATTTAAGGAAAGTGGTATATTAGTCTGGACAACCCCGGGGTTGCGAGGCTTTAAGTAGCCCTAAGTAGGTCTTATACCTTACCCCCCTAGTTAACAATGGCACCGTACTCACTTATGCTTTTCATACATACATGTGTGCATGTGAAAAATGGACAAGAAAATCTCTTTTCTACTTAATGAAAATCATGCATCATAAAGTATTCAAATTTTCTTAAGTAGCTCACTTAGCATTCTCTTTCCATGTATTTCTTTTTGTAACATGCACATGTATTTAAGAAAAGTGGTATATTAGTTTGAAAAATCCCGGGGTTGCGAGGCTTTAAGTAGCCTTAAGTAGGTCTTGTACCTTACACCCTTGGTTAGCAATGGCGTTGTACTCACTTATGTCTTTTATACTTGTAAATGTGCATATGAAAGATGGATAAAGGAATAACTCTCTCCTACTTAATAAAATCATGCATACATGAAACATTTTAAGTTTCCTTAAGCAACCTCTCTTAGCATTCATCATTAAGGTGTGCTAAATACTTGCATCATATGTATTGATATGCTAAGGATTCATTCATGTGCATGATACACATGTGGAAAAGAAATAAAATGTTGTGTGCTTTATGATAGTAATTCACTTTATTTAATATTAAAATGTCTTTCTTTTTGAATATATTTATTTAGAGAGAATCTAAACTTAGGATTAATTAAAATACATAACAAAATATTCACTAAAAAAAATCCTTAATGAATCTACCTTAGAAATCACTTAAGGTAGGGAGGAAAGAGAAGTTCTCTTCTCTTTTCCTCTCTTTATAACCTTTAGTAATGAAGTAGGTTCATTCAAACCAAATTAAATCATCAAATAAAATTAACCCATATCAACTAAACATCTTAAATGAGACCACCCTTCTATGTCGAACCTTTTCACACTTGGAAAATCCTAACCTTAAAGCCTAGCTAAGCATACCACACAAATTTTACATGACACACACATTAGGCTAAGTCCCCACTTCTAGTCTTATGTTAGGGCGATGCATGGTTTGATGTTTATTTTTTTATGATATGATGTTTTAGTTTGGATGTTAGGGTGTATATGCATAGAATGAATGGTAGGGTGATTTAGTCTATTCATTATTTTTTGTAGGGGATTGTGCTTAAGGGGTACTATAATAGATAAAAATATAAATACTTTTGTTGTACAGGTGCTTATACCCCTACACATAATCCAAAATAGGCCAGGTGGACTTGGTTACCCATGTGTGGGGTGCTTAGTCCAATTTGTTTATATACATGCTTGGGAATGTGTAATTTATTTAGCTAATCTCTATTTTACAGGTTTTAGTTAAATGTACTTTTTCCCTTTTCATGTACCTTTATAATTAGGATTTTAGAATGATTGTTATGGGGATTAGGATGAGCATTGGTTATAAGGCCATGTATTATGTACCATGTGAAGCCTTTGGAGCATCCACCTTCTAACCATTCAAAAGAAGTAACCAAAGAAGAAAGAAAAAAAAAGAAATAATGAAGCTTGAAGACCCCCATACCATGAATTCCTTGCTTAATTGTAATTAATTCATTTGTAATCCGGGTTGTATAAGGGTCTCGACTATCCAATTTATTTTTGATTTTGTGTGGTGGTGCCTGACCACACTTGGCCTTTAATTCTTTTATGTTAGCTTTATAAAATGTTTGATGTTTTGTTTAGCTTGTGCTTTAGAAATGACATACTTTTCCTAGTTTCTTCCTTGCTTGATGTATGGCATGGATGACAATTAGGCTCTTAGGAAAAAAATGAATCTTCTACCAAATTAATCAATTCAAAATTAAAAATAAATAACTCACAACCTCATTTAAAGCCTAAGCTAAAAATTAAGATAAAAGAATTACCAACCCCTTAGCTGGATGAGTATTTCTTTTACAACATCATGCACAACAA
Organism: Cymbidium sinense; assembly: GCA_021442155.1. NCBI lineage: Eukaryota > Viridiplantae > Streptophyta > Magnoliopsida > Asparagales > Orchidaceae > Cymbidium > Cymbidium sinense. The sequence continues at coordinate 117,060,679 of CM038224.1, forward strand.
CATATCCTTCACTCTTGATTTGGAGGGCTTCCACCCATGCCAGAGAACTTGGCTTGACCTTTGAGAGCCATGGTGGAAACACACCTCCCATCTTGCCGATTTTGGCCCATAATCTAATTTCTCATGCATTAGGCATAAAGAATCCTATATCTTGAGTCAAATGATTGTCCAAAAATAAAATAACATGTAATATGATTTGCATTAGGTTTAGGTCATTTGAAGCATGCCCTTACATGATCTAGTCTCTTTAGGGAGTGAGTTTAAGGACTTAGTCTCTTTACAAATAAATAATAGCTCAATTATCTTGCATAAAGCATAAGACTTGCCTACTTGTATTTAAAACTGTAGGAGTTAGTTGGTGGCCACCCCCGAGGTGGTTGTAAGTCCAAACAGTAGGGTGGTTAGTCCTCTCTTGTGGAGGCAAACCGAATACCCATTTTTTGCCTTAGATTTAGGTCATGCTTTTAACCCTCACCAAAGCTCCTTAGATTTATGTTCTGAGGTTGATTCTCCCTTCTATGGGCCATAAACATAAATCTTCACCTCTTAGGCATTTCCATAACCTTGTATTGCGAAATTATAAACCTTAAACTTCTAATAAAAATTCAACTCAAATAAGTAATTCAATTTTAAAAATGTAAATCCCAACCATATGATAGTTTGTGATGTTCACTAGGCTTCCTAGTATCCTAAACATCCCCTACTCACCTCCATTTGGCTTCGATAGGAACTCCCTCATCTTGATCGATCCAACTTGATTTGCCAAAAGATAAACTATTCGATTGATAGTCCTACCTATTAAAATCTTTGGAGACAATGATCATTTACCTTAATCAAGAATATTCCTAAGAAATCCCCTTAGGATGTAATTAACTATGGGGGCTTGCCCTTATAGGGAACTTAATGAACCCAGTTTAAAATAAATCCTGCTTTACTTTTTCATGTAAAGCAGGGAAAGAATCTCTGGTACATGTGAAGACCCATAGTCCTTAGGAGTCCTTATTGAGGTGATTAGGTCTATTTTAAGGTGGTGAGTTCTATCTTTTGAGATAGTACACCTTCCATCAATGTTGTTCCCGATCACCCTAATAAGAACATCTGCGGATCTATGTGGTGTCCCGACCAAAAGGCGTATATTTCTATTTTCATTTATCCTCCCTAAGAGGAAAGATGAAGGCAGGAATATTTTCACCACAAAAGTATAAGTAGCATACCATTCAGTTTGATATTTGATTTATAAGTTTTGAAAATAATTTTGAATTTAATAGTGATAATAGCCATTCATATTTTTTACTTTAGCCAAAACATGCAATTTGACATAAAGGAAATATTTCATTTTAATTTTGATTTTTAAAAGGAATGAATGCATAAATTTCATATGGAATACATATTTAGTATGCTAGAAAAGAAATAAAATGATGAAAATAATGTAAATTCATTCACCCTAATTATTCCTAAAGATAATCCTATGAAATAAGAAAGTTCAAGGTGAATCAAAGTTTGTTCAATATGATTTTTGTTTGAATTTGCTTTATGTTTGATTTAGGAAATGTGAAAGAATGTTTACTAGTCCTAACCCATTTCCCTCATATGCAAGTTAATTTAATTTGTTCTTAAGATCATTAGGTGATTTTAATATTTTGTTTAGGTTAAGGTGTGAATTAAGTATGTTAATTACCCCTTACCTACACCACCTTAGTATACTTAACCAAATAATTATGAGCCAATGGATGACATAAAGCCACACAAGGAATTTAAATTAGCAATGCACCTAAGAAATAGAGGGGCCTAATGTAATTGGCTCATGATTAATGATTAATTAAGCTAAAGGGTTTAATTTAAGTACTTTCATAACCCTCACACACATCTGAGTTGGATTTTGATTTCCTTAATGTACTTAAGTTATTGAACACCTAAGCACCTACTCAAGATGAATTAGTTAAGTTTTGGAAGGTTTTAGAATTTAATCAAATTAATTAGGTTGGTAATTAGTGGATTAATCCTTAATTAAATTTGGATTAAGGAAGAAAAAGGGGTTTAAGGAAGAACTTAAGGAAAATATCCCAAAATTATTTCCTAAACCTCCTATTCATTTAAACAAACATTAACTAACTCAATCAAGAGATTAAACCACTCATTACACACTTAATTAGGCTTAATTACATTAGGAGAGTAATTAAGAATGAATCTAGCAGTTACTCTAATTAAACTGTTGATAAATCTCAAGAAAATTAGGAGAGGTAGAAGTCATCCCAATAAATACACATATAAAGTTTGAGATTAATTAGTGAAATAATTAAAGAGTAATTAGCCTAATTACATTCCTAATAAAACCCAAATTCAAAAAATAACATTATTTAAAATCCATCAAAATCAATTTTATAATATTCTACATTCAAATATCTTTCATATGCAATTTATTTCATATTTTTTGATTTTTTTACACTTAGATATGAATATTTGAAGTTTCCATGATTAATTAGGTAATTAATCCTCTAATTAAATAGCTAATCCCATCGGTGCCACGTGGAGGTTGACGCGTCGCGTGCTTTCCACATCACACGATGGGAGAGGCTATTAAAGTTATCACATCATTAAATCTTGACGCTACACACTTTCTTGTCGTCCGATTAGGATCCTAAGATCAATGTGGTTCTTAAGGGTTAAAATGATGGATCTACGTGCCTTAATCATGGCCATCCATCCAAAATGTGCGGATGGACGACCCATGATCTATCCTTGATCTTCTCTATGGGAGATGGTCACTATCCATCTTCTAGGGGAAGATCTGAGCTCAATTGAGCTCGGATTGAATCCAAATTCAACCCACACCATCACCATGCAAGGGAGATTACATCTAATGGCTAACTTCTCATGGGATGAGACTTTACTACAGAAAGGACCACACTATGGATAATTTAAGCTCAGTTTAATGACATACCTCGCCAGAGGCTATCACCGACGCTCGATTCCCTTGAAGCAGCTTCGTCTAGTGGAGATGAAGCCTTATTGAAGTTTTGAGGCTTGAGATTGAATGGATCTTCCTATAGGCCAAGTCACCCTTCAATTGAGATCAATCTTGATTGAAGTAGCACCTCCCTTGCCTTTGGAGCTTGGAAGAAGGTTGGTGTAAGTTTGATTTGATCCTTTGAGGGTGCTCGAAGGAGGAATTAGACTAGTTTTGAGTATTTGGATGAGATGGAATTCAAGTGGTGCTCCCCTATTTTCAGTCTAAGAAAACCGAGAAATGGGAAATTCCAACTCACTCTAGGAAGCTTGGGGAGACTTGAAAATGATTCCTCCAGCCACCCTTAGCTCAATCGAATTAGAGAGTGATGAATTAAAATGAAATTAGGGGGAGTATATCTCCCCTAGAGCAATCAGACAGCTGTGAGTGCTTGTGCCATTTTGATCAAATTCACCACATTGAGTGGGTTTTTTTGGTCATTTAGAAAGGAATGGCATTAGGTTTTAGCCAGAGAAGGAGTGGAGGAGCTTGCTATGTGCAAAACAAGGTGGAGTGTGATGAAAATTTTATACATTCCTGCCTTCATATATTGCCCCCTTTTGAAAAAGAGGATAAATGAAAATATAAATATATAAAATATGGTTTGTTGGGATGTCACGTAGATTCGTAGATGTTCTTATTAAGGTGATCAGGTATGACATTGAGAAGAGGTGTACTATCTCAAGAGATAAAAGTCGCCACCCTACAATGGACCTAATCACCTGAATAAGGACTCATAAGGACAATGGGTCTGCATATGTACCATAGATTCTTCCCCTACTTTACCTGGAAAAGTAAAATAGGATTTATTTTATACTAGGTTCATTAAGTTCCTTACAAGGGCAAGCCCCCATAATTAATTACATCATAAGGGACGAGATCCCTTAGGAATACTCTTGATTAAGGTAAATGATTATTGTCTCTAAGGATTTCAATAGGTAGGACTATCAATCGATTAGTTTATTTTAGAAGGTTAAATGAGATTGATCAAAGAGAATGAGTTATTATTGAAGCCAAAGGAAGATAAGTAGGAGATGCCCACGATGCTGGAAAACCTAACGAGCATCTCAAACTATCCTATGGTTGGGCTTTATATTTTTTGAAATTGATTTAATTTGTTTGAGTTAAATTTTTCTTTAGAAATTTAGGGCTTATGATTCCACAACACAAAATGCGTAAGAGGTGAGGATTTAAGTTTATGGCCCACAAAGGGGAGAAGCAACCTTAGAATCTTAAATCTAGGGAGCTTTGGCGAAGGCCGAAAGCATGACCTAAATCTAAGGAGAAAATGGTATTTAGTTTGCCTCCATAAGAGAGAACAAACCACCCGACTGTTTGGATTTACAACTGCCTCGGGGTGGCCGCCAACTAACTCCTCCTATAATTTTAAATTCATGTAGGCAAGTCATATGCTTTATGCAAGATAGCTAGGCTGTTATTTATTTAGATAGAGACTAAGTCCTTAAACTCCCTCTCTAAAGAGACTAGATCACGTAAGGGTATGCTTCAAATGACCTAAATTTATTGTAATTCAGATTTCATTTTATTTTTATTTTTAGGACAATCATTTTGACTAAGACTAATAGAATTCATATGCCTAATGCACGAGAAATAAGATTATTGGCCAAAATCAACGAGAAGGGAGGAGGTGTGTTTCCACCATGACTCTCAAAGGTTAAGCCAAGTTTCTCTGGAAAAGGTGGAAGCCCTCCAATCAAGAGTGAAAATAATATGCATTTACGGATGATGTTATAAAAGAAATACTCATCCAGCTAAGGGGTTGCTAATTCTTTTATCTTGATTTTTAGCCTAAGCTTTAGGTGAAGTTATGAGTTCTTTATTTTTAGTTTTGAATTATTATATTTGGTAGAAGATTTATTTTTCCCTAAGAGCCTAATCCACATCCAGGCCATACATAAAGCAAGGAAGAAACTAAGAAAAGGAGGCCACTTAATAAACAAGCTAAACAAATCATCAATCAATTTATAAAGCTAATCACAAAAGAATAAGATGCCATTGTGGTGAAACGCACAAACAAAACAAATTGGGTAGTGAGCTACCCATCATATGGATTACAAATGAATTAAATACAATTAAGTAAGGAACTCATTATTATGGGGGTCTTCAAGCTTCATTTCTTCATTCTTCTTCTTTTTCTTCTTTGGTTCCTTTTTTTGGATGGTTGGAAGGTGGATGCTCCAAAGGCTTCACATGGTGCATAAGGTGAGATCTTATGACCAATGTTCATCCTAATCCCCATAACAATCATTCCAAAATCCTAATTGCAAAAATTACATGAAAAGAAAAAGTAAATCTAGCTAACACCTGCAAAACAAAGGTTAGCCAAATAAACTACTAAATTCGAAGCATGTATATTGGACCTATCACCCCACACATGGGTGACTAAGTTCACCTGACCTATTGGATTATGCTTAGGGGTATAAGCACCTGCACAGCAAAAGCATTTATATTTATATTTATTACAGTGCCCCTTAAAATAATCCCCTATAGAAGACAATGGTTAGACTAAGATCGCCCTACCATTCATTCTACGCACATACATCCTAACATCTAGACTAAAATATATGCCACAAAATAAAAGCAAGCATCAAACCATGCACCGTCCTAACCTAAAGCTAGACGTGGTGACTTAGCCTAATGTGTGTGCTTTGGAGGTTTGTGTGGTATGCTTAGCTATGGCTTTAAGTCAGAATTTTCTAAGTGTGAAGGATGTTTAACTTAGAGGAGGGTTTCATTTAAGTGATTTAGTTGATTTAAGTTGATTTTATTTTATGTTTTGATTAGGTTCAAGTGAATCCTATAATTAATTACTAAGTTATAGAGAGAGAAAAAGAGAAGAGAACTGCTCTTTTCTTCCCTAACCTAAGTAATTCCTAAAGTGGATTCATGTTTTAATTTTATTTAGTGAATGTTTTAATTAATCCTAAGTTTAGATGAACTATAAACAAACCTATTCAAAAAGAAAGATATTTTAAGATTAAGTAAAATGAACTAAATTCATAAAACATACATCACTTCACTTCTTTCCCAACATGCATAACATGCATATGAATGAGTCCTAAGCATATATATACATACAAATGGGAATTTTTAGCACACTTCATGATGCATGCTAAGTAGTTCATTTAAGAAAATTTGGATGTTTATGATGCATGATTTTCATTAAGTAGCAAAGGGATTTCTTATCCAATTTTCACATGCACACATGAATGTATGAAAGATATAAGTGAGTATGACACCATTGTTAAATAGAGGTGTAAGGTACAAGACCTACTTAGGGCTACTTAAAGCCTCATAATCTTGGGGTTGTCCAAACTAATATTCCACTTTCTTTAAATACAAGAATGTGTACAAAAGAAATGAATGGAAAAGAAAGAATACAAAAAATTGTGTTGGTTGATTTATTTTGTTTATGCAATTTACATGTGCAAGCATATGTATTCTTCTTAAGTGATAGTATAGGAATGGATAGGATATGGAATTAGGCAAGTGTTAGGTTCTTTTCAAATGAACCATACACCTTGCCAAATCCTATTCGAAACTATACTAAAAGAGAAGAGAAGAAAACCTACACTAAGCACATGTTTATATTTTATTCACATGCAAATTTATAAGTAAGATATAATTAAGACACTTTCAGTTTTGATAATTGATTCATATATTTTGAAAATAATTTGAATTTAATAGTGATAATAGCCACTCATATTCTTACTTTAGCCAACACATGCAATTTGACATAAAAGAAACATTTTCATTTTAAATTTAATTTTTGAAAAGCATGGATGCATGAAATAATATGACACACATATTTAGCATGTTGAGGAAGAACTAAAGCAATGAAAGCATATAAACACATTCACTTTAATTAAATCCTAAAGACAATCTGTTGAAATAAGAAAGCTTAAAGTAAATCAAAGTTTATTTAATATGATTTTTGTTTGATTTTGAATTTGATTTAATTTTGAAAATGTGAATTGAGTTTGCTGTTACTAACCCATTCCCTATGTGTTTGACATTTTTGTTCAATTTTTAGATGATTAGATTCATTTTATATTTTGATTAGGTTAAGGTATGAAATAAAAATGTTAATTATCCCTTACCTACATCACCTTAGCATAGTTAACCAAATAATTATGAGCCAATGAGATGACATAAAAAAACTCACAAGGAATTTAAATTTGCATTGCTCAAAGAAAGAATGGGGCTTAATGCAATTTGACTCATGATTAATGATTAATTAAAGTAAGGGGTTTAACTTAAGTAATTTTAAAACATCCCTCACACATATGAGTTGAGTTTTGATTTTCTTATTGAACTTAGGCTCTTGAACACCTAAGAATCTATCCAAAGTATATTAATTAAGTTTTGGAAAGTTTTAGAATTTTAAGAAATTAATTAAGAGAGGATTAAAAAAGAAAAAAGGGGGGTGGGGTGGGGTGGGGTTTAGGGAATAGCTTATGGGAAATACCCTAAAATTATTCCCTAAACCTCTTATTCACTGAAATAGACCTTAATCAACTTCAACCAGGGATTAAAACAGTAAACAAATCCTTAATTATCAATGAATTACCAATTTCTCCAATTAAGCCACTAAAAAATCCCAAGAAAATTATGAGAGGTATAACCTATCCCTCAAAATACGTTCAAGAAGTTTGAGATTAATTAGTGAATTAATTATGGAGGAATTAGCAAATTAAGATTTCAAATAAAAGCCAAAATTAGAGAAAGATAATTTTCAAAATCCATTAAAATCAATTTTAAAATATTCTAGATTGAATTATCTTTCAATGGTAATTTACCTCATATTTTTCTGATATTTATTTAGAGAGGTATGAATTTTAGAAATTTAGAGGATTAATTAGATTTAAATAAACCCTAGTTAATCCCTTAATCCTACGGTGCGACACGCAAGCGGATGACTCGGCTGCGCTTTACATGTGTTGTCCACTAAATGACTACTTAAATGTCACATCATAGCACCACGTGGTGGCGGCTATACGCGCTTTGGCCTGCACCGTTCGATCAAGGATCGAACGATTGGGATTTAATCTGTGGTTTAGAGAGGTTAAAATCAGATCTAAAGCGTGTGTTTAATCTTGGCAGTCCATCCAAAATGAGCGAATGGATGGCCAAAGATCTATCCTTACCACTGCTTGTGATCCATGGAGATCGTCCATGTTCTAGGCCTTGATCCTAGCTCGATTGAGCTCAGATTGGGATGAAACTTTGCACACACCATCTAACCCTAATGATAAGCACATCTAAGGGTTGAAATCTCACACCATTAACATTTCTTTTACAAAGGACCAACACACATGGAGCTTAATGATCGAAAAATGTCTAACCTCACCGGAGGTGATCACTAGCGCTCGATTCCCTTGTAGGAGCTTCGTCTGGTTGAGATGAAGCTTTGGTGAAAGTCTTAGCTCTCGAGGTTAAGTGGATAGCTCTATGGACCAACTCCTCCTCCTAATGAGCTCAATTTTGATTGAAGTAGTTCTCCCCTTGCCTTTGGAACTTGAGAGAGAGCTTGGACAAGCTCGACTAGGTCCCTTGAGGGAGTATGCAAAGGGAATTGACTTGATTTGGTGTGTGAAAAAAACTGGCAAATCCTTGGAGCTCCCCTATTTTTGCCTAAGGGAAACCGAGAATGGCCAATTCAAAATCCTTCTAGAGAGCTTATGATCACTCAAGAATGGCTCTAATGACTCTCTCTTACTCAATTGAATTAGGCTCTGTGTGCATTGAATTGAATTAGGGGGAGTATATCTCCCCCAATGGCAATCGAACGACTGAAGCTTCACTTATAATTTTTTATCCAATTGATCTTAGGTAGTGGGTTGTTTGATATGTTAGAGGTTTGCACATGGTCGGTTTGGGCTAGGGAGTGGAGTGGTAACTTCCTATGTGCTTCAAATTGAGTGGGAGCATGATTTCCATGTGGCCAATTTGAGCTATGTGCTCAGTTTTGGCCTTGGGTCAAGTTGGGCTAACTCAAACCCATTGGGTTGGGTGCACCACCCTCCATAGAGTATATTTGACCTATTAGGAAAGTATCAAGTAGGTATGAAGAGGAATTGACCAAAATTTGTTCTATGGCCTAGGGGTAGAATGGTCATTTGGCTAATTTTTAAATTTGGATATGTTGGGTATGTTGAGAAAATAGGTTTGGCCAAGTTTCATTAGATTTGGAGTTCATTTTGTATGATTTGGCTCATGTTGACCCATTTAGGTCAAAATGGGTCAACTTGGGTCAAGTTGACCACTAAGTCAAATTGTGTCAAACTAATGGTTGGGTCAAGTTCATATGACCATTGGAAATGTTTTTGTGACTTTGATTTGATTCAATTTGGTTTAGGTTTGAATTTGGTTCATATGACTTCATTTAGGTCAAATGGGTCAAGTTGACCAATTTGACCCATTTGACCTATTTGAGCTAGGTCATGGGTAGGTTTAGGTTTGGTTAGTCATATGAAGTGGGTTGGTATCTTTGTTTCCAATCAATTTTGGTTAAGTTTGAATTTGGCTCAACATGACCCTTTAGGTCAAATTGGGTTCAATGTCAAGGCTAGGTTAGGTCTAGTTGGCCAATTGAGGCTTTGGTCAAGTTCAACAAGTGATTTGGAATGAACTTGACCATTTGTTTCAATCAATTTGGCTTAGATCAAGTTTTGACACATTTTGACTTTTAGGTCAAGTTGGGTCAACTTGGGTCAAGTGGTATTAAGGTTAGGCTCAAATGTTGACTTGGTCAAGTTCAAACATAGTGAACTTAGATCAATGGTTTCAATCAATTTGGCCTATAGTAGATTTTGGCTATGTTAGGTTTCATTTTGGCTAGGTGTTGACTTAGTCAACCCTTAGGTTTGACTTGGTTTGACCCAATTTGGATGATTGATCATCTCATGATGAGAGGCATAGGTGAGTTTGATTCAATCCAATTTGGTTAGGATTAGAATTTGACTCATAAGGGTACTTTAGGTCACTTTGGGTCAAGTGAGCTTAAGTGGGTCAAATGGCTTGGTCAAAGCTTGGTTTGAGTTTGATTGAACTTGTATATGGACTTATGATTGAAATATAAATCCATTTGTAAGTGATTTGAAGTCAAATGAGTTTTGATGCATTTGATAATTTCATATTCAAAGGAAGAACATGAATGGATTTGGGGTTTGGTTTTTGGATTGAGTTTTGGTTTAGTAATTGAAGTTTGTATTTATATTTGGATTCATGATTATAAGATTGATTGATACATGAAGGAAAATCAAGAGTTTGGCTAAGTTCAAGATTTTGACTTGAAAGTCTAAGGTTGGATTTTGAATGGATTTGAGTTTGATTTTTGAAAGTGGTTTTGATTGTTTGAATTTATGTTTCATTTATTAATGTGAATGTAAATGAGTCATGAGAAAATTTCAAGGATTTGAAGTGATTTGATCATGATCTAGGCTAAGTCCTTATGAGAAGATTAAGGAACTTAGAAAAGATCTAGAATTTTTGAATTTGAATTTTTGAATTTGAATTTTTGAATTTAGTTTGATTGATTTGTTTGATTTGAATTTATATTTCATTTATATATGAATATGAGAATATAATTATGAAAATTGAATTTGAATTGAAGATGATTTAGGTTAAGTCTTTAAGAGGAAATTTAAAGGTCTTAAGAATTTTTGGAGTAGGAATTTGAATTTTGGTTTTAGATTTAATTGATTAATATTTATATTTCATTAATATATGTGAATATAAATGAGAATATAAATGAGTTATGAGAAAATTTCATGAGTTTGAATTGATTTAAAGATGATTTTGGATAAGTCCTTAAGAGAAAATTTTAACGGACTTAAGAATTTTTGCAGTAGGAATTTGAATTTTTGATATAGATTTGATTGATTTATATTTATATTTCATTTATATATGTGAATATGAACGAGAATATAAATGAGTTATAAGAAAATTTCAAGGATTTGATTTGATTTGAAGATGATTTTGGCTAAGTCCTAAAGAGAGGATTAAGGACTTAGGGAAAATTTGGAATTTGAAATTGCATTCATGGGTTTCAATTATGAATTTCAATCATGTGTTTCAATTATGTGGCATTGATTTGAGTTTGGGGAAAATCAAATAAGATTGATTTGGAGTTTGACATGAAGGAAGGAAGGTAAGGAGTGGTTCAAACTAAGGGTAGGTAAATTTTCCTAACACCCCCAAGGCATGACCTATTCCTATGGCTAACTCTTCTAAGTCTCTAGGGATAGGTTGAGTGTCCACCTAATCACTAGATGTGTCTTAAGACTAAGGAACTCTTAAAGTCTAAGAGAAGTTTTATGTCAAATATGGAGGGGTTGAAAGCTCATTCTAAAAATGAGGAAAACAAATGGCACCCAATAGGTGTGGTGTGACCGACAAGGAACACCACACGTATTGGTGTTGACCGAAATGATCAACAACACCGAAAGATCACAAGAACTAACAGAAATAGTCTATTCCTAACCCAAGGTATAAAAAGAATCCATAACTTAGTGCAATGTGGCTCTACTTATGTCCAAGACATAAGAGAGAGGGAGGAATCCACAAAGGGATAGAGTATGAGAACTTTCCACTAGGGAAGCAGGTTCAAGTCATCCACAAGGGGATGAGAGATTTGATTTGATTTAAGTCTCGCTAAGGAGAAATTTCCACTGGGGAAGAGGGTTGGATATATTTCAATTTTTAGATTTGGATTTTGAGATGGACCATATTGGTTTACGATGGAGCGCACTGAGTAGGAGCCACGGAGGCCTAGACCAAATTCAGATTTACCAATCCAAAGGGGTAGTCTACTAAACACACAGCAGGGCTAGCCAACCAAAGGGGTGCCTTTCGGTATGCATCAGCTCTACTAAGAAAAAAACATAGTATACTTACATCCTCTGAAGTAGAGATCAGTTGCTGGGGTAATCTATTAGCAAGACAACAGATTGAACCCAACCTAGGGCAGACTATTGAGTGAATGCCACTAGGGGACTTAGATCAACTTGAAGATAGTCAAGATTAATTTCATTTTTTTTAGTTTTGTTTTGATGGATTCTGTTGGTTTGTGATGGATCAAACTGAGAAGGATCTTATATCAGCCTAGACCTATCTCAGATTTACTGAACCAAAGCGAGTAGCTTCCGGGCCGATGGGAGAACTATCTGACCAAAGGAGTGCCTTTCAATTTTGCAATGATCAATTGAAGGGAAGGAAGCTTGGGGACTCACATCTTCCACTACAAAAGACCACTGGGGTGATCGGTTGCTTTGGGCAACAAATTGAAACTAGACCTAAGGCTGCCTATCAGTTTGCGATAATCATGCTAGAAAGAATGCGTCATAGTCTTACATCTTCCAAAGCGGAATGACTGTCGGGGTAACCTGCCTTTAATCAAAATAGATTGAATCTGACCTAAGGGTGACTGCAGAGTGAGTACCGACCCAAAGATTTATCTCAACTCAGGTAGTTAGGTAATTCCTATAGGGAGTTCTGCTGACACAGCCTTAAAGTTAGGATGCCTGCTTGAGAAAAGGGGCCCTTTGGGGGCTTGAATTTCTTATCCACAAGTGAATATTTATTTGTTTTATTTAGTTTGTTTATCATGGACCCTGTTAGTTTATGAGGGATCAAACTGAGAAGGAGCTTATATCAGCCTAGACCTATCTCAGATTTATTGAACCAAGGGAGAATTTATGCATCCGCTAAACAAATTCTCCAACCACAGGGGTTGCTACTAGGAAAGGGAAATTGTCCAATGCAAAAGTAACTCGTATAGTATCTAAATGGGGTCCCAAAGGATGAGATCCAAATAGAATGCTCGCAGGGGATGGGGCCACTAAAGGCTTAGTCCAAAACCTTGGAGAAGATGACATGGCTAGTCATATATCTAATAGGTATTCGGTGACCAACTCAAGGAGAAAGCACAGGGACTCACATTTGTCAAGAGAGGTGTATCCACTGGTGAGTCGCTATCAGCATAGTGAACATCAACCAACCTATGGTGCCCATCGATTTGCAACAATTAGCCTAGGAAGTAAGCTTGGAGACTTTCATCCTCCTATAGCGGAACTGATTGCTAGGATAATTTATCTTCAGCTCGATAGGTGCCATCCAACCTAGGGCAATTACTGAGTAAATGCCACTAGTGGACTTATATCGACTCAAATGTAGTCAAGACGAAAGGAGCCTTTGGGGGACTTATCCTAAACCTTAAATATACTCAATCTAGTCAGATCATGATGATTAGTTCAAGAAGAAAGTGCGGGGACTCACATCTTCTTAAACAAAATCAACATGAGGTAGCTTACTGGCTTGGCAGTGAAGTCTACCATACTAACAAGGCACTCGTTGGTTTGTAATGATCATGTTAGAAAGAAAGTGTGGGGACTCACATCTTCCAAACAAGTGACCACTGGGGTGACATACTAGCAAGGTAGCATGTAGACCTGACCTAGAGGAGCTAATGAGTGAGTGCCATAGGGGGCTTGCTCTCACATCAAAATAGCTCGAGATAAAGGATTTGTGTTTATTTTTGTGCATGTGTTAAAAGAAATAGGATGCCTCTGAGGGACTCTTTCACCTACCTTAAACACACTAGGGGATTTGATGAAATGGTGCCACAGATGGCAAATAAGAATTCCCACTAAGAAAGGATGTCGTTTGAGTTCTCTCACACATATATTAATTATGCTAATCAAAATAGGATACCTCTAGAGTTCTTTTACACCTATTTTAATAGCAGTGAGAGATTGTGTTTGTGTTATGAAAGAGGGATAGGATGCCACTGGGGGACTCTTACACCTACCCTAAACACGTCATGGCGGATTCACAAGATAAGCAAACAACGCTTTGAAAGCAGAGATGATTTGATGAATGAAATCTGATTTTTTGTTCTTTTTATTAATAATTATCTTTAAACATGATTTGTTTCATGGGTAATATTTTTTTAGATAAAGCCCATTAATTGGAAGCATCGGGTGTTCCCCTTTACAATAAATAAGCTGATAAGATCCTCCTTGGTAGGCCTTCTCTATGACATATGGGCCTTCCCAAGTGGGTTCAAACTTGCCTCCAATCTTTTGACGGACAACAATTAGTCTCCTTAGGACTAACACAAGTTCTCCTACTCGGAAAGACTTAGGGCGGACCAGCTTATTATGAGCTTGAATCATTTTGGTCTTATACAACTCGAGGTTCTGGCACACTCAAAGGCGACTCTCCTCTAAACCTTTGAGCTCTTCAAACCATAAATTTGCATTCTTCTATGTAGTGATCTTGCTACCCAATGGTATCTTTAGTGACAGGAGTTGAACTTCTAAAGGTAGAATAGCTTTGGACCCATATACTAAGGAAAACGTGGTAGTTTGAGTTGGAGTTTGGTATGTGGTGCGGTAGGCCCACAAAACTTCAACCAACTGCTCATTCCACTATCGTTTATTGTCATCAAGAGTCTTCAACAGTATACAGATGAGAGTTTTGTTGAATGCTTCTGCTAAGTCATTTGCTCTAGGGTAGTAGATGGTGGAGTATCTTCTATCTATATCATGTCTTCTAGAGAAGCTATTGATCTTTGTGCTTTTGAATGCAGTACCATTATCAGATATAATTCATCGAGGCACCCTAAACCAATACACAATATGGTTCCTAAAAAATTGAAGCACATGCTGAGTTATGACCTCTCTGAGTGGGATGGCTTCCGCCAACTTGGAAAAGTAGTCGGTGGTAGCTAAGATGAACCGATGTCCCTTGGAAGAAGGAGGATCGATCAGACCCACAATGTCGGTACCCCAACACTCGAATGGCCATGAGATGAAAGTAGGGTGCAGAATATTGGGTGGTTGATGTAGGAACACATCCTGTACTTGACATTGATGGCATCTTCTAGCTACATCCATGCAACCTGTAATCATTGAAGGCCAGTAGTATGCTAGTCTCTTGATCTTCATCTTCATCTTCAGACCAAATTGATGTGCTTTGCATAGAGCTAAATGTACCTCGGTTATAATGCCATGGGCTTTGTGTTTGTCTAAATAGTGTAACCACATTTGGTCAAAGGATCGGCGATACAGGGTTCCATCAACAAGAGCGTAGGAGAGAGCTATCTGTTTCACCTGATGAGCTTGTGACTTTTCTTGAGGTAGTTTTTCAGTATTCAAATAGTCTATGAATGGTTACCTCCAATCTAGCTCCTTGTCCTTATAAGCAACTAGAACCTCCCCTTCAAGAGAAAGTCTCTCGATGAGTTCAACATCAATAAAGGATAGGACTTGTCAATTTTGGACCCTTATTGAAATGGACTCATCTTCCGGGCATGCCAATTCATTGGAAAGTTTGGCCAAAGTATCTGCTACTGCGTTCTATACTTGGGGAACCTTGTAGATGGTAACTTTAAGATTTTGGGCCAACAGCTTCATGGTATACTCGTGATAATGATGAAGCTTGGGTTTAAAAACCTTATAGGACCCGACAATCTGGTTGATGAACAACTAAGAATCCCCAAAGATATTGATGCTCTTGACACTGATAGTGATGGTTAGCTTTAGACTGGCAATCAAAGCCTCATACTCGGCTTCATTATTGCTGCAGGGGTTGAAAAGATAGTATGAGAATCTCATCACATTGTGGAGTTAGAACTATTCCTACCCGCTTTCCGGAAGAGTAGATCGTGGTGCTTCCCCTTTATGAAAAGAAGTTGCACCATCAAAATACATCTCCCATTGGAGGTTATTGGCCTCCCCTAAGTTCATGATTTGTTTATCAGGGAGATCATCACTAAGTAGAGAATCAGTAGGAAGTGGGTGTGCTGTAAGAATTTCGTTAGTGCCTATCCTTTTACCACATGGAGGGATAGAAATATAATATCAAACTACAAGGGAATCATGGACCATCGTGCCAAAATTTTAGATAGTGTTGGCCGTGTCATGAGATACTATAGTGAATTTGTTTGGGAGATCAGGTTCACCTTATGAGAAAGCATGTAATGCTGTAGCTTTTGGGAAGCAAAGATCAAAGCTAGGCAATGTTTCTCGATAGATGGGTAGTTCACTTCAGCAGGAATCAGATGATGGCTCAGGTAGTAGAGAGAATTCTCCTTCTCTTTGTCATTGGCTTGGGCCAACAGAGCACCAAGAGAGTCATCCAATGCATCAGTGTAGAGGTTGAGTGGCCTGTCCGGGATAGGGGCTGCTAGAACTGGCGGCTTCAAGAAATACTGCTTGATATCTTTAAAGACAAGTGCTAAAAATGGCTTGCATCTCTCTGATAGGTTAGAGATAAAGTGTCTTAGATATGTCAACCATCCTTGGAGGATCTGAGTTGAGTTAAACACTTAAGAAATGGCATTTCTATGATAGCTTTGATCTTTTCTGGATCTATCTCTATTCCATGATGTCGAACAACAAACCCAAGGAATTTTCTTGAAGCTACTCCAAATGCACACTTCAGGGGATTCATTTTGAGGTTATATTAACTTAACTATTCAAAAAATACTCTCAAGTCAAAGAGATGGTCTTCCTTTTCTTTGCTCTTGACTAAGATCATCAACACTCAACGATGGTAGATGAGTTCATTGAAGATCGAGTCATGGCCTATTGGTATGTAGCACCGACATTTTAAGGCCGAAAGGAATGACTCTATAATAGAAGATTCAGATCGGGGTTGAAAGTAATTCTTTCATCTTGAGAGATCTTGATTTGGTTATAGCTAGATGACCCATCCATGAAAAGAAAATTGCATGAGATGAGGTGTCCACCATTAATTATTGGAAGAGGAAACTCATCCTTAGGACATGCCTTATTTAAGTCCTAAAATTGGCATATGTGAATTTGGCCATTCTTCTTCTTAACTAGATGACTAGCTAACTAGGTAGGATATTTTTCTTCCCGATGAAACCCAAATCAATTTCATGACTTCAGAAATGACCTATTGTTCAATTTTTAATCACATGCGTCTAGGAGCTTGCTTAATAGGGGCAGCGTTAGGAACTATTGCTAGCTTGTGGACCACTACATTTGGAGATAATCTGGGCATCTCTTCATAACTCTATGCAAAGTAGTCTTTAAACTCAGTCAATAGCCTAACTAAGTCATTAGTTTCTTCTTCATTCAGCAACGAATTGATGTACGTCAGGCATGTATTTTCTTCTATCAGGTTGATTTCTTTAAGCTTGTCAATTATTGAATGAATCCTCTTCAAAGGTGCCTCTTTGATTTAGAGATCATCTGGATCATCTGAGGTTTCTAAACACACATTCTCATAAGAGTTGGTGTTGTGTGATAAGAACCTATCAGACTTCAAATGATTGGTAATAACCAAATAGTAATCATCATTATCGACTAAACCCACTATACCGAATCCTAGTCCTGCCCTTGATTATGCTTCCCTACCTGTATTATTCCATAGCTTTTTAAAGTACTCTGACATGTGCCTGGACTATGTATGAGGAACTAAACCTTTCTGTATAAGATTATGAATACAAGACGAGTAAAAGTGAAATGGTAATTCCATTAATTCTTTAAATGTATCCTCCTCAAGTTCTACATCAATTTCAGGACTTTAGGATGATGATCCCAAAAAGAATCACTTTGGCTTCATGTTACTGGAAGACTTAGGGACTTCCTTAACTACTAGACCTTCAACTTTCTGAGATATAAGTGAGGTTAGAGCTAAGGTTCCCAGTTATTGCCTAATAGTTTCACATAAACCTGATTCAAATACTTTGCTTTATTTGAGGCTTGGTCTACGTCTCTGTCTAGATCGAAAGTCACCTCCAATGGAACCCGCCGAGAGGGGTTGGCTGGTATACTAATCAAATTAGACTCATCCTCTAAGATGGATTCCAAGTCTATATGAATAGTAGGGGTACTCCTATGAACTGGAACACGACCTCTGTTGGCTGATGGCCAACCAAGGGGTCTTCCACCTTTGAAATTTCCTCTATTTCTACCTCTGCCTCTACCTGGTGGAGGTTGAGCCATCCTACCCACATGTCCATATGATAAAATGAACTATGGGTGGAATGTAATATGCAGATCTATTCTTCCTTATTTCCCCTTTCTTGTCACTTGTATTTTCAATTTTATTCTCTTTTGTTCTTTTGCCTTTTCTTTTTCTTTTGATTTTGAATTTGAATTTTATCCAAGTTCATGAGAAAGGGTGTTTTGAGGATGATAGTAGGTTGCATCCTCATAAATCTCAACCTCTCTAACTAAAAATGGCTTTTCATCTCCATTGACAGATATTCAATCCCACATATTTTTGAACTTGATGCATGGAGGGAGGATGGAATGATCACCGATGTATCCAAGGCCTACAAGCAAAGTAGAATGAAGTATTCAATCAATGATGTAAAACTTGCTTCAATCTTCCATACCTATCTCCAAAGGTAACACTATGGAACCTAAAGCCCACTCACCTTGTTCATTGAATCCTCTCAACATCATCCGATCTCCTCGAGTGTGGAGATGTCGATCCTCAACAGGCAAGTCTCTTAGACTCATAATGTTCACCGATGCACTGATCCATGAGAACTCTAGAAAGTCTAAACCCATGTCAATGTGATGTAGAATGGGTAGTTGCTCCAAGTCCCCGAAGGTCTTCATCTATGGAAGGTGATCCCTGAGCTTCTTATGTAATGTGCTTCCTCACCTATAGTCACTGAGCTAAGCATATCTGATCAAGGAGAGCCTTGATTAGTGATTCTCATCTCTTTGGATAAGATAAGGGCATCATATATGCTTAGCTTAGATGACAACTTTCTTAGATGAGAGAGGACATTGTAGTCCACCTTAGGGCTGATCCTCCACAAGCATATCCAAGGATGGAGCATCCTGTGGAGGGCCTTCTCGATCCTCTATACCAATGACTTATTTCCCTCTATCTTGAGGTGCTAGGAGGTAGAACCTGCCACTATGGTGTTTTGGTGATCTCAGGTGGTAATGGAAGGTTCTACCGCACATCAAGCTCACCTACACCTTCTCCTATGGGACCCTCAATCGATGATTCCAAGTCTATCTCAAGAGGTGAACCCATAGTATTCGAGTAGAAAGTAACTCAATCGAAAAGGAAGATCATAATTATTATAGTTATTTTGACTTGAAGAGTTATCATTAGAATAGAAGAAGACAACCCATCAAGTGACACAGATGTAATTCAAAATAGCTTTATTCTTCAATTTCTTGGATTTGTTTGGAGGTTCAAAGTAGAAATCAAGTAAAGTGAGTGGGGTAATGGATTTGATGCCCTTATCTACTAATACAAGAGTTCTACTAGTAAAAGAAGAAGAACTAGTATGAAGAGGAAGTCAGGAAGTAAACTAGGTTGCTGACATTTGGTTGTGGCTATCCCGCCGATACATGCTACTACGCCCCTTCCTTTCTAGAGTTGGCACGCAACTTGCAAACCTTCCTTGATGTTGAGGTTTTAGCTAACGTGCACCTACAAGGAAAGCTTCGATCTTCTGATGATTTCTAGAGGTTTTGGATAAAAAAAATATCCCAACCTTCTTTTAGTTTTGAAGGATCAAATGTATCCCCAAGGATTACCCTAATGGAACGGATGGTTGTTCCACAAGGTATTCCTTTGGGATAACTACAACATCGCCTTGAAGCCATGTTCAAGCTGCCCTTGAATGTGAAGCAATCCTCCAAAACATAGCATATACGGTAGGAGCAAAAGTTAGGATCATGACTTTTTCCTCCACTCTCCTAGTTCTGGTTGAAAATCGTTTTTAAGAGATTCTTAAAGATCTTCCTTACCTCTTTAAATGAATAAGGTTTGTTAAGTTTATCTAAAAGAGTAGTGGACCATAGCTACGGCTGGGTATATGTGTGTGTCGCTGGTGGTGGTATGAGGAGGCAGAGGTCGCCATGGAGGTCTGAGAGAGGGCTACCCTCGTGGTGGCAAAGGAGGTGGAGGTCACGAGGTCATGGTCTCTCAGACTGATCTTTAGCTAGTTGCTTTCCCTTATCTACCACTATCATTGCTCCCAGCTTCTTCTCATAGACCTTAAGTGGCTTTGCTTTAGGCAACTGGTCTCGAAAAGGAAACTATTTTGCCTCTCCTTGTAGACTAGCCACCTTGTTGATTAGCCTCTCAGATGTTTTAATAGCGAAGCCCTTAAGCATGAAGGAGACCGGTCCATGAATATTCTTTATAGGAATCTCAATGACATGCTGTTCATAAAGCTGTGACTTATATTTCATACTCAGTTTATGCTATTGAAGAATATAATCAATAAGGGACTCACCTGGGTGTTGTTGTGCTACAACGAGATCACCTATAGTAACCTTTGCTGAGCTCTAACAAACCTCTTGATAAAGAGTTGCTCTAACTCAACAAATGTGTTTACTAAACTGTTGGACAATTCAGCATACTAATCGAAAGCAATCCCTGCTAGGCTACTAATGAAGAGGCAATAAGCAAAGCATCAGCCATGTTGCAAGAACTGCTCAAATATGCTATATATCGCTTGGTTTCCACCGCCATCAAATTTTGAAGGAATGGCACAAAACCCTTGGGATATTGGATTGCATCAATTCCTTCGGTAGGTCTACCCTTTGGAACCGATGATCCTCCTTTGAGCCAGCTTCCTTCACTTGTCGCTCAACCATGGATTTTGATGTCTTTTCTTGTATGGAGGTACTTTCCACTACCTTCCTATACATGCTAGTGCTACCTTGCTCAACGGAGGTAAAGTCTTGGCGGGTCCAAGACATGCACTAACTCAAGGTAACTAATGTCGTAGTAGGATGAACTAGCTTATTTTGAGTATAAAACTAACAAGTCTCGTTTATCATGCCATCCTATCATCTACTCATCTTTATTTCAACTAATATCGAAGGGTGTTGTCTGATTGGGTGTCTTCGATCAACCTCATCACCTTCCATGGTATGTTGCTCCCTAAGAAGAGATCCCCTAGTATCTACCATGTAGACCCCAGCTGAGTCTGCCAACAAATCATCTTCATTGGGATCGAAGCTGACCTTCTTCTCATCTGAACAATCATACCCCAAAATCTCCTTCTTCTCTACAAGATAATGTGATACTATCTTCTCGAGAGAATGATCAATCTGAATGGGAGCAAATGATATGGTATCGGTGTGATCACCTATGCACGAGAGGCACCGACCTTGTTGTGGAGTAAATCCTATGAGGATTATACTCACTAAAAGAGACACACTCCTGACTATCACTAGCTATGAAAAGGTGACGTTCCTAGGAGGTTCCACTATCATCAACACAACTGGGCTATCATTTGCTACCTCTGTAATAGCTGCTACCATCTCCATGTCTTGCTGAACTGGTGGAGTTGGTGAAGGGATGACCACTATGCTTCAGGGTCTCCACTCCCTCCATACCACCACTGGGGAAGAAGGTCGAGCAGGAGAGCTCGGCCTTGCCATAGTAGGTGGTGTAGATGAAGTAGGATCCCTCAGCCGTAGTTAGATCACCAACGGGGTATGCTTCTCCCCGGATATGGCCTTC
The DNA here is from genome assembly GCA_021442155.1 of Cymbidium sinense. Taxonomy (NCBI): domain Eukaryota; kingdom Viridiplantae; phylum Streptophyta; class Magnoliopsida; order Asparagales; family Orchidaceae; genus Cymbidium; species Cymbidium sinense. The sequence continues at coordinate 117,082,196 of CM038224.1, forward strand.
ATGGCCTTTGATGGACCTGGAGATGCTGTGATGTGACCTGGTGATGGCATACGGGGGGTAGAGCGATGTGGTGGAGACACAACTGACTCTCTATGAATAGGAGCTATCCTCTTGTGATGATTGGTCCCAGTAAGTAGGATGCTATCTATAATGGTCGCGGGTAGCATCGAAACTAGAAAATTGATGAGTCGCGCTGTTGGCACCTCTCTCTCCCTGATAATTTGAGCAAACGTATGGGCCTCTATGGCCCTCTCCTATCCAATATGTTTCCCCACACTGTGGGGGATGATCGATCTAAAATCAAATTGAGCTCCAAACTCTAAACGTCCGTAAGCTCTACCAACCTGGCATAAGACTGATTGGAGGCCATCATACGACTCTTACTCTAAACTCTAAACATCCATAAGCTCTGCCAACTAGTGGTGGAGGTGAAGTATGAATCCTCCTAGCATCCTCTCTGTCTGACCCAGAGAGAGGAAGAAATTGGTTTGCTGTAACCAGTGGTGAAGTCAAAATAGACAACTCCTCAATGACTGAATGGGCTGCTTCCTCCATCTCCCTATCAATCCTGGTATGATTCATTTTTTGTTCCTTATTTTGTGTTTATGATGAGAGGGGTAGAGCCTATTCAAAAGTAAAGGCAATCCCATGATCGAGCCTTACCCAGAGTCTTGATGAGAGGGTGCTAGCCCTCTGGGACATGAGAAACACATGGCCTTGGCGAGGCACACTGAAGCCACTACTTTTCTCTTCAATGAGGGGATGTCAGAATCTGAAGGTAGATCGATCTGGATGACCAGCATCTGCCCGACCACTGCAGTCCTACTAACATTCATGAGGGGAGTGCCCTAACATGTGATCCTCACTCACTCAAATCCCTTGTCGAAATGGATAAGGTATGTATGATCCAATCGGGGGAAATTAGCCTAGTCCAAGGCCAAGACCATGCCGTGTGAGAAAGTGAATAAACACAACTTATTTCAAATCAGCAAAAAATTGGAAGACGAATTGTAGGCATGGATAATCTACAATATAGGAAACGAGCTTGGATCAGGTTTCTATTTTTGTTGATTTTTGAAATTTAATTAAAAATTTGAACCCACATCCAACTTCTTGGATGTGTTAAGCAGAGTTCAAATAGATTAAAGAGGATTTGGAAATTTGATTGAAAAGGGAATTTTTGAATATGAATCCAACTTCCATAAATTTATGTATGTTGAAAGATTGATTCAAATATTTTTAGAAGGATGCTTCCATAGGTTCATGTTTGAAATTAGAGATTTTGATTTGAGGACCCTTTCCTTTAACAAATTTTGATATGTTAAAGTAAGGGTCAATTGATTTTGTTTTTGATTTGGTGTTTTTAAAATTTTACTTAGCAAATTTGGGTATGCTAAGTGAAGTGTTTGAAAATAATTATTTCTTTTTGTGAATTGTTGTTTGATTTTAAGAATTGGTATTCTCACTTAGCAAATTTAGGTATGCTAAGTGAAGAACCCAAGTGTATTTTGTTTGATTTTTGAAAATAGGATTCTTAACAAATTTGAGTATGTTAAGAAGATCCTAAAGTGTTTCATTTATTTTGGATATTTTGATTTTCGAAAGAGTAGGATCCTTAGCAAATTTTGGTATGCTAAGGAAATCCTAATATGTTTCATTTTGAATTTGATTTATTTTTTATTGAAAGTGGAGACTTTACTTTAGCAAATATGGTATGCTAAAGATGGACTTTCACTTAATTTTTGTGAAAGGGAAATTTCACTTAGTAAATTTGAGTTTGCTAATCGAAAATTCCAAAGATGTGTCATATATTTTTGTGTTTTGGTATTGTTTTGAAAATGGAAACTTGTCTTTAGCAAATTTGGTATGTTAAAGAATGAAGTTCCAAAAAATGCTTGAAAATTTTTAGTGTTGAATTTGGAGACTTCACTTAACAAATTTGATTATGCTAAAAGAAGTTCCAAATATGTTTGAAAATTTTTGATTTTGAATTTAGAGACTTCACTTAGTAAATTTGATTATGCTAAATGAAGTTCCAAATGTGTCTAAATTTTAAAAATATGATTGTTAAGTCTTGATTTTTGAAAAGAAGACTTTTATTTAACTAATTTGGGTATTTAGGAATGGAGGCCAATCTTATCTTTGAAACGTTAAAATTTTGTTTTGTGTATGATTATTGCTTTTTGAAAGAGGGAATTCCAACTTAATCATATGTGGGATATGTTTAAATGGGATTTCCAAATGATATTATTTTTATTTGGGAATGAAATCTTTATTCAATAAATTTAGGTATATTGAATGGGGATGTTCATATGTGCTTTTGAAAAATTTAGTTTTGTTTGAAAATGAAGCTTCCACTCAATAGATGTGAGTGTATTGAATGGAAAGGTTCATGTGTGCTTTTTGAAAGTTTTATTTTTGATTTTGATTTTGACTTTTTGAAAGATGATTGTTCATTTTATTTTGAAAATGAAATCTTCATCAAAATGAATTGAAGGAAGATGTTCATTTGTGCTTTTGGAAAATATTGTTAGTTTTATTTTTGAAGATTCCTACATATAAAAATTATGAGAATTGTTAAATGAGGGTGATTTAAGAAAAATTTATAAAAAATATTTTATTATGTGCATTTTTTTTGAAAGAGTGCTTTTTGAAAAGCAAGATTCTTATGAAAAATTTATTTTTTGTTTATTATTTTAGAATGAACCTTTCCTTATAAAAAAATGATAAGAAGGAAGTATTTAAATGTTTTTTATTTAGATCTTTTAATTTTTTTACATTGGAGAACCCAACGGGGATTTTAAGACCAACACGGGGTGAGGTCCTAAAACTTAAAGATGTTGGCTAGCTTAACTTAAGAATGAAATAAGCTTAAGCGGAAGAAAGATAGTCTCTGATTCATACCAAAGTAGAAACCCACTATCGATACTTGAAGACAATGATCATTTACCAAAGATGGAGAGAGGAACCATCCTCAACGGAGTCGCCAGAAAAATTTGTGGTAAAAATACTATACATTCCTGGCTTCATCTATCCCCCCCCCTTTCAGAAAAGAGAATAAATGAAAATAGAAATATATAAAATATGTCTTGTTGGGATGCCATGTAGATCCGCATATATTCTTATTAAGGTGATCGGGTATGACATTGAAGAGATGTATACTATCTCGAGAGATAGAAGTCACCACCCTACAATGGACCTAATTACCCGAATAAAGACTCCTAAGGACAATGGGTCTGCATATGTACCAAAGATTCTTCCCCTACTTTACATGGAAAAGTAAAGTAGGGTTTATTTTAAATCGGGTTCATTAAGTTTCCTACAAGGGCAAGCCCCCATAGTTAATTACATCATAAGGGACGAGATCCCTTAGGAATACTATCGATTAAGGTAAATGATCATTGTCTCCAAAGATTTCAATAGGTAGGACTATTAATCGATTAATTTATTTTGGAAGATCAAATGGGATTGATGAAAGAGAGGGAGTTATTATCGAAGCCAAAGGACAATAAGTAGGAGATTCCCACGATGCTAGGAAACCTAGCGAGCATCTCAAACTATCCTATGGTTGGGCTTTATAGTTTTTGAAAATGATTTAATTTATTTGAGTTGAATTTTTCATTAAAAATTTAGGGCTTATGATTCCACAAAATAAGTTTATGGAAATACCTAAGAGGTGAGAATTTAAGCTTATGGGCCAAAAAGGGGAGAAGCAATCTCAGAATCTTAAATCTAAGGAGCTTTGGTGAGGGCCGAAAGCACGACTTGAATCTAAGGTGAAAATGAGTATTTGGTTTTCCTTCACAAGAGAGGATAAATCACTTGACTGTTTGGACTAACAACTGCCTGGGGGTGGCTGCCAACTAATTCCTCCTATGATTTTAAATTCATGTAGGCAAGTCATATTCTTTATGCAAGTAGCTAGGCTGTTATTTATTTAGAAAGAGACTAAGTCCTTAAACTCAGTTCCTAAAGAGACTAAATCACGTAAGGGTATGCTTTAAATGACCTAAATCTAATGTAATTCAGATTTCATATTATTTTTATTTTTGGACAATCATTTTGACTTAGGCTAATAGAATTCATATGTCTAATGCATGAGAAATGAGTTATTAGCCAAAATCAGCGAGAAGGGAGCAGGCGTGTTTCTACCATGGCTCTCAAAGGTCAAGCCAAGTTTCTTGGCATAGGTGAAAGCCGTCCAATCAATAGTGAAAATAATATGCATTTATGCATGATGTTATGAAATAAATACTCATCAAGCTAAGGGGTTGCTAATTCTTTTATCTTGATTTTTAGCCTAAGCTTTAGGTGAGGTTATGAGTTCTTATTTTTAGTTTTGAATTGTTAAATTTGGTAGAAGATTTATTTTTCCCTGAGAGCCTAATCTACATCCAGGGCCATGCATAAAGTAAGGAAGAAACTAGGAAAAAGAGGCCACTTAATGCATGAGCTAAACAAATCATCAATCAATTTATAAAGCTAATCACAAAAGAATAAGAGGCCATTGTGGTCGGGTACCACCACACAAATCCAAAAACAAATTGGATAGCCGAGTTGTACCCGTATACAACCCAAATTAAAAATGAATTAAATACAATTAAGCAAGGAACTCATTGTTATGTGGGTCTTCAAGCTTCATTTCTTCATTCTTCATTTCTTCTTTCTTCTTATTTTTCTTCTTTGGTTCCTTCTTTTGGATGATTGGAAGGTGGATGCTCCAAAGGCTTCACATGGTGCATAAGATAAGATCTTATGACCAATGTTCATCCTAATCTCCATAACAAATCATTCCAAAATACTAATTGCAAAAATTTCATGAAAAAGAAAAAGAAATTTAGCTAACACCTACAAAATAAAAGTTAGCTAAACAAATCACCAAATCCCAAGCTTGTATATTGGACTTATCACCCCACACATGGGTGACTAAGTCCACCTGGCCTATTGGATTATGCTTAGGGGTATAAGAACCTACATAATAAAAACATTTATATTTTTATTTATTACAGCGCCCCTTGAGCACAATCCCCTACAGAATATAATAGTTATACTAAGATCTAGGCTATCTTCTCAAAGATTTGAAGTGATTTGATTATGATCTAGGCTAAGTCCTCAAGAGAAGATTAAGGAACTTAGAAAAGTTCTAGAATTTTTGAATTTGAATTTTTGAATTTAGTTTGATTGATTTGAATTTATATTTCATTTATATATATGAATATAAATGAGAATATAAATGAGTTATGAGAAAATTCTATGAATTTGAATTGATTTGAAGATGATTTAAGTTAAGTCTTTAAGAGGAAATTTAAAGCACTTAAGAATTTTTGGAGTAGGAATTTGAATTTTGGATTTAGATTTGATTGATTTATATTTATATTTCATTTATATATGTGAATATAAATGAGAATATAAATGAGTTATGAGAAAATTTCATGAGTTTGAATTGATTTGAAGATGATTTTGGAGAAGTCCTTAAGAGGAAATTTTAAAGGATAGGCCAAGTTTCTTTAAATTTGGAGTGGGTTTGATATGATTTGGCTCATGTTGACCCATTTAGGTCAAAATGGGTCAACTTGGGGTCAAGTTGACAAATTAGTCAATTTGGGTCAAACCAAGGATTGGGTCAAGTTCATATGACTATTTGAAATGTGTTGGCATCATTGGTTTGGTTTAATTTGATTTATATTTGGATTTGATTTCATTTAGGTCAAATGAGTCAAGTTGGCCAATTTGACCCATTTGACCTATTTGGATTAGGTCATGGGTTGGTTTATGTTTGGTTGGTCATTTGAAATGTATTGGTATCTTTGTTCCCAATTAATTTGGTTTATATTTGGATTTGGCTCAATTTGACTCTTTAGGTCAAGTTGGGTTCAAGGTCAATTAGCCTAGGTTGGGTCTAGTTGGAAAATTAGGGCTTTGGTCAAATTCAATAAGTGATTTGGAATGAACTTGACCCATTGGTTTCAATCAATTTAGCTTAGATAAAGTTTTGACACATATTGACTTTTTAGGTCAAGTTGGTTCAACTTGGATCAAGTGGCCAATTGGGCTAGATTAGGCTCAAATGATGACTTGGTCAAGTTCAAACATTGGTCATGAATGAGTTTTGATCAGTGGCTTCAATCAATTTGGTCTATGGTGAATTTTGGCTACGTTGAATTTCATTTTGGCTAAGTGTTGACTTGGTCAACTCTTAGGTTTGGCTTGGTTTGACCCAATTTGAGTCATTGATCATCTCATGATGATTGTTGATCATGATGAGATGCTTAGTTGGGCCTAGTTTAATCCAATTTGGGTAGGATTAGAATTTCGCTCAAAAGGGATATTTTAGGTCACTTTGGGTCAAGTGAGCCTAAGTAGGTTATATGGCTTGGTCAAAGCTTGATTTAGTTTGATTGAACTTAATTTGGACTTATGATTGAAATATAAATCTATTTTCAAGTGGTTTGAAGTCAAATGAGTTTTTATTCATTTGATAATTTCAAGTTCAAATGCGAACATGAGTTTGACTTGGGTTTAATTTTTCTGAATTGAGTTTTGGTTTGGTGATTGAAGTTTGTATTTATATTTGGATTCATGATTGATGGATTGATTGAATTATGAAGAAAAATCAAGGTTTTGGCTTGATTTGAAATTGATTTGAAATTGATTTGTCTAAGTTCAAGAATTTGACTTGAAAGGCTTAGGTTGAATTTTGATTGAATTTGTGTTTGAGTTTTGAATTGATTTTTGCATATTTGAATTTATATTTCATCTATATTTGTGAATATAATTTAGAATATAAATGGGTTATGAGAAAATTTCTTGAATTTGAAGTGATTTGAACTTGATTTGGGCTAAGTCCATAAGAGGGGATCAAAGGACTTAGGAAAGATTCTTGGAATTTGGATTTAATTCCTGAATTTGGTTTGATTGATTTGAATTTATGTTTCATTTATATATGTGAATATAAATGAGAATATAATTATGGGTTGTGAGAAAATTTCTTGGATTTGAATTGATTTAGATTTGATTTAGGCTAAGTCCATGAGAGGAAAAAAATGTGACTTAGGAAATATTTTCAATTTAGAATTTCAATCATATGCTTCAATCATTTGTTTTAATCATGGATTTCAATAATTTGGAATTGATTTTAGTTTGGAAAAAAATCAATTAAGTTGGAGTTAATTTAAGTTTTACTTGAAGGAAGGAAGTAAGGAATTTAGTTCAAGCTATAGGGTTGGCAAATTTTTCTAACACCCCTGAGTCATGACTTATTACTATGGCTAACTCTTCTAAGTCTCTAGGGCTAGGTTGAGTGTCCACCTAATCACTAGATGTGTCTTAAGACTAAGAATCTCTTAAAGTCTAAAAATAGTCTTATGTTTAAGATGGAGGAGTTGAGAGCTCATCCTAAAATTGAGGTCAACACTTACCTAGGAGAAATGCCCTTTAAGGCATAAAATCAAACAACAATACTGCCAACATGTAATTGAAGGCTTAAATGATCAAAAATTCATTAAAATCGATTTGATTCTGCTGAGTGTACTTGATATATTGATCATGCCATAATTGAATATACAATGTCTATAAACTTCTCTAATGATCAATAAGATTCTTCCCAACTTCAAAAAATAACCTTAATTATCTTATGACATGCATTCTAAACCTTCATATAAGACACTCTTATATATTAAATTTGGACTCTATATGACTTATAATTTCTCTGAGTTTTAATTCTCGTTGATGTCTAATTATAGGTTGAATAAAATAACTGATATACTATGACGTACATTATTTTTGTTCGACATTCAGCACTAAATGACTATAGGTATGAGGCGACCTAATACTGTTAATCCTCAATGCATCACATAATCTCTTGCTTGAGCATGCATGTAATCTCCATATACAACGTGTAGTATGGTGATCATGATACATGCACAGTATATTAAATTTCATCTTGTTTGAAGCACATATCACAAACTCAATATTATTTAGTATATACCATCCCTGAAGAGTGAACTGAAGCTGCTTATTGTCATGAAATCACGTACCTTCTAAAAGCTCATTTGAAATATAGTTTCCTTGTTCAAAACTTGAAACATTTGACAACACATCAAATGGACGCTCGTCATCTCATTTCTTAGCTATTTGAGAACTACAAATATACTCATCGTTAGATAACAAGTGCTCTTCAATGTGATTTATTTTGAAAGAGTATTCTCTAATTAGATCTCTACCTCTAAAACATGGTTCTCTATGACCTTGAAATAGGTATGTCGGTATTATCATTATCATCATTATCATTAGTAGCACTACTTGTTGCACTAGGCATAGTTTCATATCCCTCATCTCCCGAAGATAGTGAATCGATGCAATTACCTTGAGGGTCACCCATAAAATCAGAACTTGTCCTAGCAAAATAAGCATATTGTATTGGAGTAGAGTCATGTGCTTCAACTTGAGAAGTTAATTATGAAGTTGGTGCAATGTACTCAATCCTAGTTGGAGGTCTTTGACACTCCTCAGTGTTATTTACTTCTCTTTCTTCGTACGTTATTTTCTCAACTTTCACATAAATAATTATAGGTTACAGGTATGTTGCATTGATTATGGACTTGCATACTTCATCATCAGTAATGTGCATTGTGATAAATTCAGCACCAATTGAAAACTGGCTTGTAAGACTTACACGAAACTTTGCTATATTAAATTTTAGTGATCTCATAATTCACTTTTGTAAGTCTGTGAAATTAATCCGTCGTCTGATCTATATATGAACATTTTTCTCATGGTATTAGTCAACATAAAATCTCAACTAATATTAAGTTCACCGCCATAATATAAAACTATGCAGACTATATTTGAACTCATTCTTACACCGGTACGGCACAAAGAATCCTTTATCTCATATAGTTAAAGAAAAAATCAGGGAATGTACACTATGTGCAATTGACTCAAAAAGGTAAAGTATATGAATTGTTACATACTAAACAAATATATGACTAAGCATCTAAATAATGAAACTTTGATATTTATTCATGTAACACTCAAATCTTCATTATCATATCAAAAATATCACAATAAGGAGATTTAGATAGTGGAATGTGTCCTACTATGCATAAGAATATTATTATTTTTTATCAATTATTTGTTAGATCCCTAGATAGATAAGAAAATATCTCAAACTAAATGAATAAAGTTAACAAATTATAATATTCACAGGTTGTATGTACAAAATAATATTGAGGATGAGTGAAAATTATGGGAGCAAATGCATAAGCTGGTTGATTTGAAAGAAGTTCGAAAATAATAAATCATCTTTGAGCTGCTCTATATTTAAACTATAATAAACATTTATCATTTGCAAATTCACCTGTGCATGAAAATTGAAAATAAAGATTCATAAACAAAACATATCGTAAACTAAATAAATTGATATTGCAAAGTTCATATCCATATTTCTACTTAATTAAAGTTATATATATCCAATAAGAATAATTATAACCTTCTCATAATAATATTTTAAACTTACTCACATCTAATATGCATATCCAGAATAAGCAGGTCTAATGAAATAGAGTTACAAAATAACAATCTAACATAAAACTAAAAAAAAGATAAGAATATCAAACAAAATAATATAATATATAAGCATATTTAACAAAACAAATGGCATTTAGGTTTCAAAATATCTAAATCGATGGCATTCTCCGATGGCGGCGGCAGTGTAGGATGCAGCGGCAAGTTCGGTCACTGGCATTGAAGCTCTCAATCAGGCACATAAAGAAGAGAACTCGAATGCGGAAGAGGGGAATAGGGCTCGGTCAAGCAAGTAAAAAGGACCTCGAGCCAATCACCCAACTAGCATTGACGTGATATCTACATTGGCGCCAGTCACCCGTTGAACAGGGGACTATACCTATTTTTAAATTTTTTAAAAGTACCTAATTAACTAAATTAAGTTTAATTAAGCCTAATTTAAAATTTTAGCCATGATATATTAGTGATTTATTGATTATTAATCATATCTAATATAATATAATGATTTGTTAATTATTTTGATTCATGTTAATCATTTGTTGATAATAATGGCGAGGTTCTCTTATACTCGTATTCTAATCGTATAAACCTAGGTGACTCGAGTATGGTACAATATTGGTTTATTGATAATAGATCTTATGTGATGGAATATAATGACATTTAGATATTTTGATTTATGCTAATCATTTATTGATAATAATTAAAATGATGATCAACTTAAAAAAATAATTGAGGGTGAAATGAAGATATAAGAATATATAACCTATTGTATATATAACGAATAGTTTCATTATAAATTGATTAAATTTGGCTTAACTAAGGATTCAATATAATGAATGCAAGTAAAACAATTGAGTCTTTATTTATAAGTATTTAAAATCATATGTTAATTATTATCAAGATTATTTCATATCATTCTATTTTTGATAATTCATTAGCTTAATCTCTTATATGAATCAACTTAAATCATCCAGTGATGTGTTTTGATATGGCCAAAATGCCACCTATCCCCTTTTAGAAATTTAAAAATAATCACAATTTTACACATTAAAGGAGGCAGAAAGAGGCCCTAAGGAGGATTTCACAGAAGAAAACTTAAAATTATGTGGTAAAATCTTACACTTCTTGTTGCCAATAAAATAAATACTCACCATCACTAATAAAATCAATATCCACTATTGTCAACAGGATTAATATCATGCCAATTTTCAACAAGTTTATTAGAAGCGTACATAGCTATGCACTTCCAATATAACAACATACTTTAATAAAAATCTTGATCAAAATTTGATTTTAATGAATTTAGATTTATTGAATTATTTTTATGTTAGTGCAATATATAAATAATGAATCAAAGATATCTTTCTTACATAAAAACAAATCTAATAAATTTTAAATATATTCTAAGCAAAAAATAATAATAATAATCAAGATATTGTAATTTTTTTTAAAAAATAAATAATTGCATTAAGGAGCTTATAAGATGATAAAATCATGTAGCCTTGAAAAATTATGAATTAAATAGAAAATTATTTTTAAATATTAATATGAAAATTATTTTAAATTCTTCTATAAAGAAAAAAAAGAAAGAATGAAAGCTTTTTAATTTCATGGTAGAAAAATCCCAATGAATGCACTAATCATAGAAGCAACATTATTCAAAAATATAATAAATTGAATCATTGAGAAATAATTTTATGATATGATCTAATGTTACAAAAAGATTTTATTTCTCAAACATATAGGTTCATATTTGGTTCATCAATTACATTTATTGATTATTTTGTATGTAGACATATTAGTATTATATAAAAATCTTTTACATATTATTGACCTCACTTTTGGAGTGAGTTCTCAGCTCCCTCATCGTAGATCTAGGACTCTTATAGACACTAAGAGATCCTTTGCCCTAAGATGCTTCTAGTGATTAGGTGAACACTTAACCTAAGCCTAGAGACTTAGAAGGGTTAGCCACAAAAATAGGTTATGCTTTAGGGACTTAGGGAGATTTACCTACCCTATAGCCTAAACCCAACCTATGTTTTCCTTCTAAAATCAAACCTCAAATTAATGCCAAATCCAAATCAAATTTCCAAACTCATAATCAATCCCATGATCAAATCCATGATCAAAACTCTCCATGAACTTTATGATTGAATTCCAAGGCCTTTACCTTAGCCAAATCCAATTCAAATCCAATTCAATTGATTTTATCAAAGATCAATTCAATCTCTCAATCATTTATTAAATTCAAATCCAAATTCAATTCCAAATGAATGAAACCTAAAATCAAATCCAAGTTCCAAAATTCCTTCCCAGGTCATATGACCCACTCTCATAAGCTTAGCCAAATCTTAATCCAAATTAACTCAAACTTGATTGATTTTTTTATAAATCAATTATTCCTTCATTTATATTTACAAATATAAATGAAGTACATACTCAAATGACCAAAGCCAAATCAAACTAAATAAAACCAAGCCTAGACCCTTCTTAAGCCATATGGACCTACTTCCATAAACTTAACCAAATATTAACCCAAATCAATCCAAAATTAATTAATTTCTTTATAAATCAATTATTCCTTCATTTATATTCATAAATATCAATTAAACCCACCTTCCAATGACACAAAATAAATCAAACTAAATTGATTCCCTTCCTAAGCCCTTTTGACCTACATCTATAAGCTTGATCAAATTTGCTTCCAAATCACTCCAAACTCAAGTGATTTTCTCATGAATTATTTATATCTTCATTTAAATTCATAAATATGAATGAAATATAAATCCAAATGGCCAAAACCAAATCCAAAATCAAACCAAAACCTGATTTATACTGTTTAAGACAAATTCTTGAACTTAACCAAAATCCACCTAAACCAAGCCAAAATCAATGGATTTTCTCTTGAATAAATCATTCCTTCAATCATCTATGCAAATATAAATGAAACCTATAATTATCTAGCCAAATTGAAATTAACCTAGGTCAAGCCTAACTTAACCCTTTTAACTTGAAAATTTCGATTGAACTAAAACCTATCATAGCCCAAATTTATTGTAGTTGGATTTATATTTCAATCCAAAGCTCATATATAAATCCAACTAAACAATAATCTAGCCAAAACCAAGCCTATTGTCCCCTTTAGGTCCACTTGACCCAAAGTGGCCTAAGGAACCCATATGAACCAAGTTCCAATCCAACCCAAATTGGATTGAACCAAGGCCATCCAAGCCTCATACCATGATCATTCATCACCCTAGGATGATCAATTGCCTGGAATTGGGTTAAATAAAGTCAACTTGGTCCTTTGACTATGTCAACCTTTAGCCCAATTGAAACCTAAACTAGCCAAAACTCACCATACACCAAATCAATTGAAACCATTAATTCACACCAACTCATAATCAATGATTGAACATGACTAAACCCTTAATTGAGCCAAACCAAGTCCAATTGGCCATTTGACCCAAGTTGACCCAAGTTTACCCAAATTAGCCTAAAAGGCCAAAATGAGTCAAATAATAATCTAACCCAAATTGATAATAAACCATGGCTCAAGTTCATTCCAAATTGCTTATTGAACTTGTCCAAAGCCATACTTGAGTCCAATTTGATCAATTGGTCAACTTGGCCCAACCTAGCCCAAATTGACCTAAAGGGTTAAATTGACTAAAATCCAAACTAAATTCAAATTGATTCAAACCAAAGCCTATAATCATTTTCAATTAACCAATTGAACAGGAACCAACACCTAACCCAACTCAATTTGGTAAACTTGGTCAAATCAGTTAACTTGACCATTTGATTCCAAATGAGCCAAAATCAAAGCTAGGCCAAATTAATTGAAACCACTTGAACCAAAACTCTTCAAATCATCATTTGATCCTAACCTAAGCCTTGGTTTGATGTAATTTAACCAATTGGTCAACCCAACCTAACATGACCCAATATGAACCCATTTGATGAAATGAAGCCAAAACCTATAAAACCAACCCATGGGACTTTGGAGGCTGACCTAACCCAACCCAAACTCATCCTAGGTCAGCCCAAAGTCAGCCCAAAAGCTAAGTGGGTCCAATCCAAGTCATTGTCCATTGGTCAAACCATCTTTACATAGGATTCCATCCATAAATGGAAAAGTCCACTCTCCCATCACATGGTAGCCCTCACTCACCCCATTTGAAGTATGACCTAACCTCCTAGCCCCCCCTAAACTAGCTAAGACTTACCATGGACCATAGAGAGGTGCGCCAACTCACCTCCCTTACAAGCCAAGCAACCAAAGGACCCAAGCAAGGAGATCAACTAAGATCAGGACTTGAGCCACTTCCCGCTCCTTCCTCCAACCAAACTGAGCCACATGGACTTGATTGAGACCCCTCCAAGACTCTAACGGCAGCGGGCCAACCAAAAAATAGGAGCTAATCCCGTCTGTCCACCTCAGCCAATTGAGGGATATACCCCCTCAATTCAAACCAATTTTCACATCCATTCGATTCATCTGAGCTTCAAAGAGTGAAATAAAATGCCTTAGCATCTCCTAAAGCATTTCCAAGCCTTCCCCACTTCGAATTTCCCTCTCCAGTGCACAGCCAAAATAGGGGAGCTCATCCTTGATTAGAACTTGCTCATTTCTCAACCAAACTTTAATTCCTCTTACACACACCTTCCACGCACCTCGTCAAAGATACTTAAGTCATTTCCTAAGCTTAAAAGCCACCGGAGCTAGGAGTTCGATCACAATCAAGCTCTAAATTGATGAAAGTTGATCCACCAAGTGAACCAAGGAGAATTGGCTTGATTACTGTTCAATAGGGCCTCATCTCTACTAGATGAAGCTACTTCCATCGATCCCACCTCCGATCTTGAGCACTGGTGAGGAAATTCCTCAAAATTGTAGAAATAGAAAATTTTTCTTGGTCTTTTGTGAAGAAAATTTGTATGTGAGCTCATCCAAACCAATTGATCCTTGTGGATCCCTCGTGCAAAGGTGTGGGATGATTTTGGAGTGAATCTGAGCTTGAGTGAGCTTAGATTGAGCGATCCATGGCAGATGGGCTTTGTCATTCATCCCTCTTATGAAGAGAGATCATGGGCCATACATTTCACATGATTGGAATGGGTCATGATCAAATCACACTAGATCTCCCATATTTTCTCACTTTATGCCACGGGATAGATCTGTGCCGTCCAATTCGAGATTGGATGGTGGAGATTAACATCGCGTCCATCGCCAGTTGACTTGATGCATGGATGTGAGAACTTAGCTAACCAATCCTGTGGCACCACATGGAAAGCGTGTCGCGTCAGCGCGCCATGTGACGTCAATGGGATTAGGCTTAATTAGGGCTAATTAAATAGATTTTAAGGCTGAAATTTTAATAATTCATAACTAATTCTATAAAACTTCAAAAAATATAAATAATCGCTCATTTTAAAGATATTTCAGAGGGGGAATCCACTAAAATTATTCTTTATTAATTTTGAATAGTAATTTTGGCTTAATTAGGGTTTAATTAAAAATTTAATTAGCCCAATTATTCTTTAATTAATTAACCAATCAATTTCAAACTTTTTGAGGATGATTAGGGGGATGACCTCTGCCTCCCCTATGTTTCTTGAAATTTGTTTTTTGATTAATTGAGAAAATTGATTATTTAAGCCCTAATTATGCTCTTAACTTAATAAAGTGATAATTAAGCATGTGAACAGTAATTCATGAATAAATTAGGCCCATTAAGCACTGTTTAACAGTGGGGAGACTTAGGGAATTAGATTGGAGCCTCCCTCCTAATCTTTTTCCTAAGTTTTCTTTTCTTTTTCAACTAAAATGCTAATTAAAGATTAGTTAACTAATTAATGGCCTAATTAGTTAAATTGAAACTCAAATCATATTAAATCATGTTTGATTAAGTAAGAGGCTTATGGAGTTAGGTTGGGACCTCTCTCCCAACCTTTTTACCTTAAGTGCATTTCATTTCAAAGGATAATCAATTAAACTTAGTAATTAATTAGAAGAGAAATGGATTAATAGATTAAGAACTTGCTTAATTAAATTAAAAGGATAATTAAATTTGATTTCCCTTAATGGACTCATCGGTAGAGCTTTAGGTGTTCAATAACCTAAAGAGGTTTAGTGAAATCATGATTAGCTCACATGTGTGAGAAAATCATGAAAGTAATTAAGTGAGTTCCTTAAGCTTAATTAATCAATAATTATGAGTTAATTTTATTAGGTCCCTTTCATTTCATTGGATCATTGCTATTTACTTTTCAATTCATCTGCATATTATGTTAGCTCATAATCATTTGATTAATTACATTAAGGCAACATAGGTAAGGGTTTAATTAATTGATTTAATTTATGGCTTAACTTAATAAATCCATAAAATCAACTTAATTATCTTTCATTGAATTAAACTAACTTATGAATATGGGTTGCAATTATGATTATCAAACTTCTTCTCACATTTCCTAAATCAACTTAAACATATGTAAAAGTGACATTAAGAAATTTTGGGTTTATTTTAAATGAGCTTATTTAATATGATTGTCCTTAGGAGCTAATTGGGTTAAATGAGCTTATGTCCCTTTATTTCTTTCCAGTCATATTAAATGTTGTATGTCACTTGATTCATGCATTCATATTTTCCAAAAATTAATTAAATTAAATGTTTTTTTTTATGTCAAGCTTGCATGTGTTGATTTAAATTAATAGATGTGTGGCTACTATCATTATTAAATCAAAATCTATTTTTCAAAAATTATAAATGAATGATTATATATGCTATGAATGTTAGTTATGAATACATAGGAAATGTATGTGCTTATAGTCTAAGTGTATGAAGTGAAGTTTCATTTCTTTCATTCATGTATTGATTTATGTAAGTGAATGTTAATGGGTATATAGCCTGGACATCCCGAGAATATGAGGCTTTAGTTATCCCCAAGGAGGTCATTTGATTACATCACTTCCCTGGTTTAACAATGGCATATACTCTATTTGATTTCATTCTTACATATTTCAATATTAGAATTTAGATAAGACCTTACTCCATATGCATAAATATTTCAATCAAATAAAACTACAATTTTTGCATGGTTTCCCTTCCTTTATTTATGTATACATGCATATGTATTTGAGAAAAACAAATATTTAGACTATCCCGGGAATACAAGGCTTTAAGTAGCCCTAAGAAGGTCATTTGATTACCTCACTTTCCTGGTTAATAATGGCATGTACTAGCTTATGTCTCTTATACATGTGTGTGTATTTAATTTTGGAATTAGAACCCCTCTTTCTTTTATTAAAATACATGCATTTGCAATTATTCAAGTGATAGAATTAATTAATCATATGACTTGGAGTTCTATTACTTATATTAATGTATACAAATTTACATATATTTGAATGCAAGTGAGTATATAGTTTGGACATCCCGGGAATACGAGGCTTTAGCTGGCCTAAGGAGGTCATTTGATTACCTCACTTCCCTGGTTAACAACGACATGTACCTGTTCAATTTCATCTATATGTATTTTTGTATAAGAATCTAGATATATCTTTAAATTAATATGATAAAATAATTCAATTAAAAGAAAAACATAAGCTATAAATATACATATTCATATGCATCATTTAAGTGTGCTAAAGACATATTGTATGTGTAGGTATACTTAAGATTTAATCATATGCATGTTATATATCATGGAAAGAAATGAATGAACATGTGTCATGTGATAGTAATTAATCCCAATTAATCTTAAGATGCCTTTCTTATTTAATAAGATTATTTAAAGTGAGCCTAAATTTAGGATTAAATAAAATATATAATAAGCCAAGATAGGGATGAAAGAGATTAATCCTCTCTTTTCTTCTCTTTACAACACTTAATTGTTAAGTGTAGCCAAATGAAATAAAATAAAATACTAAGTAAAAATCTCTCAAATCAACTAAACCACTTAAAGTGAAGTCAACTTCTTATGATTAAACACCCTTTCATATTTAGAAAATTACAACAAAGCCTAGTCAAGGCATATCACACAAGCCTTAATACACACACATTAGAATTATGTCAGCACTTATAGCTGTATATTAGGGCATTCTATGGAGTGATGTATGTTTGGTTTTATGATGTGTTATTTTAGACTGGATGTTAGGGTGTGTGTTTTGTAGACTGAATGTTAGGCTACGATTAGCCTAATCATATTTTTTAGGAGATTATGCTTAAAGGGTACTTAAAATAAATATAAATGCTCTCTTTTGCAGGTTCCTTAACTCCTAAGCAAAATCCAAATTAAGCCAGCCGGGCTTGGTTACCCATGTGCAGGGTGCTAAGTCTAAATTATTCATATAACTGCTTGAGTTGTATGGTGTGTTTAGATAATACTTGTTTTGCAAAGGTAGTTAGACAATTTTTCTATTTTTGATGTAATTTTACATTAAGAATTAGGATTAGTGCTATGGGGATTAAGGATGAACCTTGGGAAGAAGGTCTAATCCCGAGGTGCCATGTGATGCCTTGAAGCCTACCAAATTAAAAGTTGCAAATCAAATGAAGAAATGAATGAGACACAAAGACTTGGAGATTTAAAGACCCCCATAGCACTTATCATTTGTAATTTGTAATTATTATTTCATATACCTAGTTGTATAAGAGTTGAGCTCGGCTACCCATTTCCCTTTTTCGGGTTGTACGACGGTACCCAACCACACTAGCCTTTTATTCTTTCATGTTAGATTTATAAATTGATTGATGTTTTGTTTAAACATTACATAATAAAAATGGCATGCCTCTTCATAGTTTCTTAAATGAATGATGATTTAATGTGTGGCCTGGATTTGATTAAGCTCTTAGGAAAAAATAAATCTTTTATCCAACTACAACTCATAATTAAATTTTTAAAAAACTCTTAATCTCACATAAATCCTAGGCATTAAATCAATATAACTAAAATATTTAGCAACTCCTTAGCTGAATATTGTATGTTTAACATCATGCATCCATAATATTTCACTCTAGTTAAGAGAGGGTTTCCATCCTTGCATGATATGGAAAGACTTAACCTTTGATGGTCTCTTGTATGGTGGACAATACATCTTTCTCTCTGATTTAGCCCATAACTCATTTCAACATGTATTTAGGCATACAAAAATCTTACGGCCTTTGTCAAAATGAGAGTCAAAATCAAATAAAAATTGAAAAGATTTGCATTACACTAAGTCATTGTTCAAACCACTCATACTCTAGTTTCTTAAGGAGTGGGTTTAAATACTTTAGTTTCTTTCTAGATAATAACAACCTAATTATCTTGGAAAATCATATGACTTGACCACATAGTTTTAAATTTTAGGAGGAGTTAGCTGGTTGTTACTCCAAGTGATTATAAGTCCAATAATCTGGTGGTTTATTCTCTCTTATGGAGCTAAATGATATACCAATTTTCACTTAGATTTAGGTCATGCTTTAGCCTTTGCTAAAGTTTCCAAGATTTAGGATATGAGGTTACTATTTTTCTCAGGCTATAAGCATAAATTCTCACCTCTTAGGCATTTCCATAATCTTGTATTGTTGAATTATAAGTCCTAGCAATCTAATAAAATTCAACTCAAATAAGTAATTCTCTTCAATTTTAAAAATATAAAGCCCAACCATAAGATATGTTGGAATGCTCACTAGGTTACCTAGTATCATAATCATTCCTTACTCATCCCATTTGACTTTGATAATAAGTCTCTCCTTTGGATCTATCCCAATTGATTTCCCAAATATAATTAATTTATTGATAGTCTTTCCCTTGAAATCTTTAGAGATAATAATTATCTACTTTAATCGAGAGTATTCCTAAGGGATTCACATTCCTTAGGATGTAATTAACTATAGGGGCTTGGTCCCATAGGGAACTTTTAAACCTAGTTTAAATAAACCTTGATTTATTCATCCATATAAAGTAGGGAAAAAAATCTCTGGTATATTCGAAGATCCATCATGTCTTATGAGTCTTCATTAAGTGACTATGTTCATTTAAGGGTGATGTCCCTATTTTTTGAGATAGTATGTCATACCTCAATATCATACCCAATCATTTCATTAAGTACCCCCTCAAATCTATGTCGTGTCCCCCACATACATCTAGAAATAAACATCACAAATTTTTTTGGCGACTCCACTATGGATGGTTCCTCTCTCCATCTCTAGTAGACAATTGTTATCTCCAAGCATTGATAATGGACTTATATTTCATAAAAGCCAAAGACTATCTTTCTATCTATTATCACTTAGCTTATTTCATCCTTAAGCAAAGCTATTCAACATCCTTTAGGTTTTAGGACCTCACTCCATGTAGGTCTTGAAACCCCCCCTACTGGGTTCCCCAATAGTTTAAGAAAAAATCAATTAATAAAAGGAGATGACTAAAATTAGAACCTCTTTACCACTAGCTTGGTGAGGTAAGGTTCATCGTACGCTTAAAAAAATTTCAATAAAAATTCAAACCAAATAAATAAAGTCTTTTACAAAATCATAAATTTTTCAAAAGCACTCTTTTAAAATAAAATCATGCACTTCACATCATATAAAATTTGCAAAATATAAGATTTTCAAACCTCTTTTCAAAATAATAAAACAATCAAACCTCATTTAACATACTCAAATTTGTTAAATGAGGATTGCTTTTTCAAGAAAAATACATCATTGAAATCCTTTCATTTTAAAAGAAAATTCTTCAAAAGCACATTTTCAAAACCAAACAATGAACTCCAGTTAACATGACCATATTTGTTAAGTAGGGGTTTCATTTTTAAACCAAAATCAAGATATGATTGAACTCCATTTAACACATTTATATGTTGTTGAATAGGAGTTCCCTTTTTCAAATTAAAATCAAAATATGAACCTCACTTAACATACCCAAATTTATTAAGTGAAGGTTCTCTTTTTCAAAGCAAAAATCAAGATATAATTGAACTCCATTTAACACATTCATATATTGTTAAATAGGAATTCCCTCTTTCAAATTAAAATCAAAACATGAACTTCACTTTATGTACTCAAATTCATTAAGTGAAGATCCCCTTTTTCAAAAAAAAAAAAAAAAAAAAAAAAAGCAAGCACAATTGAATTCCATTTAACATACCCATTTTAATGAAATGGAAATTCAATCCCCAAAATTAAAACAAATTAAAAAACACATAAGTAAGTTCCATCCTAACATACCCAAATTCATTTAGCATCAAAACACAAACACATATATTTGAACTCTATTTGACATACCATATTTGTCAAATAAGAGTTCCCCTTGTTTTCCAAAAGTGGGATCAAATCAACACAAATTAAATACACTTGGCTCCTACTTACCATACCAAATTTGTTAAGTACGGGCCTCATTTTTCAAATCAACACAAATCAAATACACATGGCTCCTACTTAACATACCAAATTTGTTAAGTAAGTGCCCCATTTTCAAAACAACACATATATCAAACACATTTGACTCTTACTTAACATACCAAATTTGTTATGTAAGAGTCTCATTTTCAAATCAAATCAAACACATATATCAATCATATTTGGCCTTTACTTAACATACCAAATTTATTAAGTAAAAGCCTTATTTCAAATCAAATTAAACACATATGTCACACACATAACAAATAATCATCGCAAGCAAAGATGTTTTCACAAAATTTTCAAACATATAGTTGAAAACCTTTTAGCATACCAAATTTGATAAGTAAAGGTTTTCCAAGTCAAATTTTCAAACAAAATATGCAACATACATTCAAATCAACTTTTCAAACAGGACATACAATACATATATATCTCTAAAGTCCCTCTAAATATTTGAACCCCCACTAAACCTACTTAAATTGTTTGATTATGGGTTCCAAATCAAAATCATATGGCAAAGTCTCTCCTCAAACATCAAAAATCTCTCCAAAAATTCAATGAACCCCACTTAGCATACTTAAATTTGTTAAGTGTGGGTTCAAATTCCAAATCTAATCTAGGAGTCAATGATTGAAGACAAACCTCAAATCAAGGGCCTGACTTAGTTATATTTCAACAAATGCAGTGATTTCAACGCATAGTCACTCCTTCAAATTTTAGTCAAATCAGTCAAGATGTCTTCCGGCAGACTCATTTTCTCCTTCCCAATAGGTGTGGATCTGGCCTTAAATCAGGCCATACATAGCTCAACTACTACTCATCTGATCTAGTTTGGCCGTGGCTTCAAGGTGATACTTGAGGGCTCCTCACATCGAGGAGGAGGTGGCGACATCCACTCATCCACATTGATATTTCGTCTGATTCTAAGTTCCTCTCATTGAAGAGCAAGGCTATCGCGGCTCCTATACGCGGTCACACCGTCTGGGTTTCCCCACCATGCTCCAATGAGTCGCTTCCTCCTCTTTGGTTACCCTAAAGGGGAAGGCTATCTTGGCCTCCGAGATAGTCTCCCCAACCTTCATGGTAGGTTCCAGTTCTTGCTCTGCTTTGCTCACCTGCACCTAGTGCCGTAATAAAAACAAGAAGATTATGTGGGATCATGAGCGAGCATCCAGGGCACTCGATGTTGTTTCCCATGTTGTTAAAGAGGGTTCTCCTCGTGAGACCTCTCCACTTCTAAGTGGCGGTAGGTTTCATCCCCTCTTAGCCTCAGATGGAGAGGAGGACTACTGGAGGATCGTTGCATCACCTCCACCATTAGCACACTTTGAGACACCAGGTAGGGAGCATAGGAGGCCCTATGCCAGTCTTATGACTATTCTAAGCTAGGTTGACAGAGCTTACGGACACTCAGAGTCTGATAGATTGTTTGATATGAGGTCCATGATCCCTAGGAGTGTTAGGGGTTTGTGGTGTTTATTTTTGGTTAATGTGTGATGTGTATATGGGGGGGTGGTGAGGGGACACCACGCAGATTTGAGGATGTACTTATTGATATAATTGGGTACGACATCAAGGAATAGTGATCTATCTCGAAAGATAGAAATCACTACCCTGTGATGGACCTAATCACCTAATAAGGCCTCCTAAGGTATGATGGGTCTTTGAATGTACCAGAGATTTTTCCCTTACTTTACATGGATGGATAAAGTAGGATTTATTTAAACAGGGTTCTAAAGTTCCCATAGTTAATTATATTTTAAGGAGGGTGAGTTTCTTGAGAATACTCTCGATTAAAATATAAAATTATTATCTCCAAAGAATTCAAAGATAGGATGATCAATAAATTGGTTATATTTGGAAGATCAAATAAGATAGATCGAAAGGAGGGACTTATTATCGAAGCCAAAAGGAAAAAAGGTAGGGGATGCTCATGATACTAGGAAGCATAATGAGCATCCCAAACTATCCTATGGTTGGACTTTATATATTTGAAATTGAGGAGAATTATATATTTGAGTTGAAATTTTATTAAAAATCTAGGACTTATAATTTCACAATACAATATTGTGCAAATGCCTAAGAGGTGAGGATTTATGTTAGTAGCCCCATAGAGAAATAATAACCTTAGATCCTAAATCTATGGAGCTTTAGTAAGGGCCAAAGCATGACCTAAATCTAAGGCGAAAGTGGGTATACTATTTACCTCTATAAGAGAGGGTAAACTACCCGACTGCTGGACTTATAATCGCCTGGAATGTCAGCCAGCTAACTCCTCCTAAATTTTAAAATTATGTGGTCAAGGCATATGTTTTGCAAGATGGCTAGGTTATTATTATTTAGAAAGAAACTAAAGTCCTTAAACCCATTCCATAGGAGACTAGAGAATGAGTGGTATGGATAATGACTTAGTTTAATGCAAATCTTATCAAATTTTATTTGATTTTGACTCTTTATTTTGACACAGGCTTGTGGTAAATTATTTTTGATTCTTCATTTAATCTTTCTAAAAGAGAAAAGAAATAAATGAAGAATCAAAAATATTCTCAAACACTTCTTGTATTGGATACCACACAGATCCACAAATTTTCTTATTAGGGTGATCGGGTACGACATTGAGGAATGATGTATTATCTCGAGAGACAGAAGTCACCATCTTATAAATGGACCTAATCACCTTAATAAGGACTCCTAAGGACTATGGGTCTTCGAAATACACTAGAGATTCTCCCCCTACTTTACATGAAAAAGTAAAGCAAGATTTATTTTAAATCGGGTTCATTAAGTTCCCTATGGAGGTAAGCCCCCATAGTTAATTGCATCCTAAAGAATATGACTCCAGAAATACTCTTGATTAAGGAAAATGATCATTGGCTCCAAAGATTTCAAAGATAGGATTATCAATCAATTGATTCATTTTTAGAAGATCAAGTGAGATTGATCAAGAGGAGGGAGTTATTATCGAAATCAAAGAAAGATAAGTAGAGGATGCTTATGATACTAGGAAGCCTAGTAAGCATCCCAAATTATTCTGTGATTGGGCTTCATATTTTTGAAATTGAGAGAGACTATTTGTTTGAGTAAAATTTTTATTAGAGGTCTAGGGCTTATAATTCCATGACACAAGATCACGAAAATGCCTAAGAGGCGAGGATTTATGCTTGTAGCCCGCAAAGGGAAATAACAACCTCTGAACCTAAATCAAGGGAGCTTTGGCAAGGGCCAATAGCATGACCTAAATCTAAGGCAAAAATAGGTATTTGGTTTATCTCCACAAGAGAGGATAAACCACCCGACTATTGGACTTACGACCACCTGAGGGTGGCCGCCAACTAAGTCCTCCTACGATTTTAAATATATGTAGGCAAGTCATATGCTTTTGCAAGATAGCTAGGTTATTATTTATTTAGAAAGAGACTAAGTCCTTAAACACACTCCCTAAGAGACTAGATCGTATAGGGTATGATTAATGACTTAAATTTAATGCAAATTTTTGTTATGTTTTACTTTCATTTTGGACAATCAATTTGACACGGGTTTTAGGATTCATATGCCTAACGCATGAGAAATTGGATTATGGGCAAAAATCAACAAGAAAAGGAGGTGTCTTTCCACTATGGCTCGCAAAGCTCAAGCCAAGTTCTCTGGCAAAGGTGGAAGCCCTCCATAATAAGAGTGAAATAAGATGCTTTTTATGCATGATGTGAAAACCTACAACATCCAGCTAAGGGGTTGTTAAATCTTTTATCTTGCTTTATAAACAGGCTTTAGGCGAGGTTATAAGTTATTTATTTTTAATTTGAATTAATTAGTTGGATAGAAAATTTATTTTCCTAAGAGCCTAATCCTCATCAAAGCAAGGAAGAAACTAGGAAAACATACCATCTTAATGCACAAGCTAAACAAACATCAAATAATTTATAAAGCTAACGCAAAAGAATAAGAGGCCATTTGTGTTCAGGCTCCACCGCACAAACCCAAAAATAAATTGGGTAACTGAGCTCTACCCTTATACAACCTAAATTACAAATGAATTAATTACAATCAAGAAGAAATTCATGTTATGAGGGTCTTCATTCTTCATTTCTTCTTTCTTCTTTCTTCTTTTTTTCTTTTCTTTCTTCTTTCTTCTTTTGGTTGGTTGGAATGTGGTTTCTCAAAAGGCTTCACATGGTACATAAGATATAATATTATGACTATTTTTCATCCTGTTCCCCCATAATAATCATTCCAAATCTTAATTGCAAAATTACATGAAAATGGGAAAAATAAATCTAATTAAAACCTACAAAATAGAGATTAGCTAAACAAATCACACAATCCCAAGCATGTATATGAATAAATTAGACTTAGCACCCCATACATGGGTAACCAAGTCCACCTGGACTATTTTGCATTATGCTTATGGGTATAAGGAACCTGCACAGAAAAAATATTTATATTTTTATTACAACACCCCTTAAGCATAATCCCCTACAGAAGACAATGATTAGACTAAGATCATCCTACCATTCAGTCTACACACATACACCCAAACATTCAAACTAAAATATCACATCACAAAATAAAAGTAAGCATCAAACCATGCACCGCCCTAACATAGGACTAGAAATGATGACTTAGCCTAATATGTGTGCATTTTAAGATTTGTGTGGCATGTCTTAGCATGGCTTTAAGGTTAAAGTTTTCTAAGTATGAATGGTTCAACTTAGAGGATGGTTTCATTTAAGTGATTTAGTTGATTTCATTAAGTTTTATTTTATGATTTGATTTGGTTTGAATGAACTTGCAATTAATTACTAAGTGTTGAAAAGAGAGGAAAAGAGAAGAGGACTCCTCTTTCCTCCCTACCTTAAGTAATTTCTAAAGTAGATTCATTAATGATTTTTATTTTAGTGAATGTATATTATGTTTTTTAGTTAATCCTAAGTTTAGATTTTCTCTAAACAAACCTATTCAAAGAGAAAGGCATTTTGAGATTAAGTAAAGTGAAATACTATCACAAAATACACAACACTTTATTTCTTTCCAACATGTGTAACATGCATATGGATGAATCCTAAGCATAGCTATACATGCAAATGGAAGTGTTAGTACATGTTAATAATGAATGCTAAGAGATATTCTTAAGGAAATTTGGAATGTTTCATGTATGCATATTTTTATTAAGTAGAAAAGAGGGGTTCTTTTATCCATTATACATATGCACTTTACATGTATGAAAGACATAAGTGAGCACAACGATATTGTTTTCTACACCAAGGGTGTAAGGTACTAGACCTACTTGGGGATAATTAAAGCCTCACAACTTTGGTATGTCCAGACTAATATACCACTTTTCTTAAATACATGTGTATGTACACAAAAAGAAATGAATGGAAAAAGAGTCATGCAAAAAGTTTATGTTTGTTTGTTTGATTTTGGTTATGTAATTTATATGTCCAAGTGTAAATATCTTTCTTAAATGATAACATAGGAATGAATAGGAATGTATTTAAGCAAGTGTTGTGTTCTTTTCAAATGAACTATACAATTTGCAAATCCTATTCAAAACTATGTTAAAAGAGAAGAGAAGAAAAGTCACATAATGCACATCTTATATTATACTCACATGCAAGCTCATAAGTAATTATAAGTAGCATACCTTTCATTTGTAATGTTTGATTTTTAAGTTTGAAAATATTTTTAGATTTAGTAGTGGTAATAGCCATTCATATTCTTACTTTAGTTAAAACATGCAATTCGACATAAAGGAAACATTTCATTTTAATTTAATTTTTCAAAAGACATGAATGCATGATTTTCATGTGACATACACATTTAACATGCTAGGAAAGAAATAAAGTGATGTAAGCTTGTAATTTAATTCACCTTAATTAATTCCTAAAGACAATCCTATGGAATAAGATCATTTAAAATGAATCAAATTGTTTAAAGAAATTTTTAGTTTTGTTTTGAGTTTGATTTGAATTTAGAAAATGTGAGAAGGTTTGCTGGTCCTGACCCATCTCCCACATGTGTGTGTTGTTTTAGTTTAATTTTTAGAACCATTAGGTTGATTTTATGTTTTGTTTAGGTTAAGGTGTAAATTAAGTTCATTAATTACCCCTTACCTACACCTCCTTAACATGATTATTCAAACAATTATGAGCCAACATATGGCATGCAACCACATTGGATTTAAATCAATAATGCACCCTAAGAAAGAAAGTGCCTAATGCAATTGGATCATAATTGATGATTAATTAAGCTAAAAGGTTTAATTAAGTACTTTCATAACCCTTCCCACACATGTAGGTTGGATTTGATTTCCTTAAGCTTACTTAAGTTATTGAACACCTAAGTAGCTACCCAGCAAAAGATTGATTAAATTTAGATTGATTTTGAAATTTTGATTAAGTTAATTAAGAGGCTTATTAGTGGATTAACCCTTAATTAGGTTTGGATTAAGGAAGAAAAGAGGTTTAGGGAATAACTTAAGGAAAACATCCCAAAATTATTCCATAAACTTTCCGATCCCTTAAATAATGTTTGATATTCTTAATTAAATGATTAAGCCATTTTTCAAATGATTAATTACCCTTCATTACATTAAGAGAGGGATTAGGGACTCATTAATTAATTTCCCTAATTAACCCATTAATAAATTCCAAGAAAATTAAGGGAGGCAAAGGTCATCCCCTAAAACATGTGTATGAAGTTTGGAATTAATTAATGAAGTCATTAGGGAGTAATTAGAGTTATTAAGATTTCAAATAAACCCAAATTAAGGAAATCCCATTATTCAAAATCAATTAAAACTAATTTTATATTATTCCCCCTTTAATTATCTTTAAAAGGAGTCCTCATTCATATTTTTCTGATTTTTCTATATTTAGTTATGTATTTTTGAAGTTTCAGTGATTAAGGATAATTAAATAACCCCTAATTATATAATTAATCCCATTGGCGCCACGTGAACTGCAGATGCGACATGCACTTTCCATGTGATGCGATGAGATTTGTTATTTAAGTTGTCACATCCCACACCGCATCAGCCGGCGGTGCTAAATGTTTTCTCCTTGGACTGTTCGATCAAAGATCATACAATCGAGATCAAGCTTGTGGTTTCTAAAGGATTAAACAACATATCTAGATCGTTTAATCAGGACTGTCCATGCAAAACACATGGGATGGATAGTACATGATTCATCCCTGCCCTCTCCTACGGGAGGTGGAAACTGACCATCCTCCATGGCTTTGAGCATGAATTGAACCAGGATTGATCACACACCATCAAGAAGCAAGAAGAAGAAGTTCTAATGGCCAAGATTCAATGGGATTAAAATTCCCTTAACAAAAGACCAAAGAAAATTTCTTTAGCTCGCTTTTGATTCACTCGGAGGCTATCATCGGCACTCCCATGTCCGTGGATAGTGGAGATGAAGCCCTGTTGAAAGTTTGAAGGCTTGAGGTGGAGTGGATCTCACTATTGATAAAAGTGAGCTTCAAGTGCTCTCGGCTTTGATCTAGACCCCTCTTCCCGTGGCTTGGAAGCTTGGAAAAGGCTTTGGATGAACTTGACTTGGTGCTTGAAGGTGCTTGAAGGAGGAATTGAGCTACAGTGTTGAATTGAGCAAAGTGGAATTTTCAATGAGCTCCCCTATTTCAGCTTTAAAGAAATTCAAAAATGGAGAATCAAAATAGCATGAGGAAGCTTGGAGGAACTTGGAGAAGGTTGCTCTGAGTTCCTATGGCTCAATCGAGTGTGAATGAAATTAAAGTGAAATTAGGGGGAGTATATATCCCCCTACAAGGATTAGATGATCGAGCTTATCTCTTCCATTTTGATCAAATTGATCACAATGAGTGGGTTTATTAGGCCGTTTTAAGCTCCACATGGTTTGGTTTTGGCAGAGGAGTGGAGTGATGAAGTTTCCATGTGCTCATTTGAGTGGAGGAGTGATTCCAAGTGGAGAATTTTCTATTGAGTGGTCAATTTTGGCCTTAGGTTGGGTTTAGCTCACCCAAACCCATTGGGCCATGTGCACCACACTCATTAGTGGCCACTTGGTCCACTAAGAGGGTGCCAAGTGGCCATGAAAAGTATATGACCAATTCCAAGTGGAATTGGTCATAGGTTACCCCTTGACCTAGGGGTAAAATGGTCATTTGGCTTTGATTTTAATTTGGGCAGATTTGGAATAGTTTGAAATTGGGTTGGTCCAAATTTCAATGAATTTGGAGTTAATTTGATGTCATTTGGCTCATGTTGACCCATTTAGGTCAAAATGGGTCAACTTGGGTCAAGTTGACCAATAGGTTTATGGTGAAAAATTTCCAATTTCTCTAAAAGAAATGTATACTTCCATCTTTACTCTATACAGGATAAAATGAAGATAGAAATATTCTTTCTTTTTTATGCATTTGGAAATCACGTAGATCTGCAGATGTTCTTATTAAGGTGATTGGGTACGATATTGAGGAGAAGTGTACTATCTTGAAAGATAGAAGTCACTACCCTGCAATGAACCTAATCACCTAAATTAGGACTCCTAAGGACAATGGGTGTGCATGTGTACCAGAGATTCTTCCCCTACTTTACATGGAAAAGCAAAGCAGGATTTATTTTAATTCGGGTTCATTAAGTTCCCTACAGGGGCAAGCCCTCAAAGTTAATTACTTCCTATGGAAGGGTATTACTTAAGAATACTCTCGATTAAGATAAATGATTATTATCTCTAAAGATTGCAATATATAGGACTATCAATTGATTAGTTTATTTTGGAAGATCAAATGGGATTGTTTAAAGAGAGGGGGCTATTATCGAAGCCAAATGAAGATAAGTAGGAGATGCTCACGATGCTAAGAAACCTAACGAGCATCTCAAACTATCCTATGGTTGGGCTTTACATTTTTGAAATTGATTTAATTTGTTTAAGTTGAATTTTTCATTAAAAATTTAGGGCTTATGATTCCACAACACAAGATTGTGGAAATTCCTGGAGGTGAGGATTTATACTTATGGCCCACAAAGAGGAGAAGAAATCTCAAAACCTAAATCTAGGGGCGAGGACCAAAAGCACAACCTAAATTTAAGGTGAAAATTGGTATATGGTTTGCTTCCACAAGAGAGAGTAAACCACCCAACTGCTTAGACTTACAACCGCCTAGGGGTGGCTACCAACTAACTCCTCCTATGATTTTAAATTCATGTAGGCAAGTCATATGTTTTATGCATGATAGCTAGACTATTATTTATTTAGAAAGAGACTAAGTTTTTAAACTCACTCCCTAAGAGATTAGATCATGTAAGGACATGAAAAATGACCTAGATCTAATGCAATTCAAATTATATTTTTATTTTCATTTTTGGACAATCATTTTGACTCAGGCTTATAGAATTCATATGCCTAATGCATGAGAAGTAAGATTATTGGCCAAAATCAATGAGAAGGGAGGAGGTGTATTTCCACCATGGCTCTCAAAGGTCAACAAAATTTTCTCTAGCAAAGCTGGAAGACCTCCAATCAAGAGTGAAACAAGATGCTTTTGTGTATGATATTATAAAATAAATACTCATCCAACTAAGGGGTTGTTAATTCTTTTATCTTGATTTTTAACTTAGGCTTTAAGTGAGGTTATGAGTTGTTTATTTTTACTTTTGAGTTGATTAATTTGGTAAAAGATTTTTTTTTTCTAAGAGCCTAATCATCATCCAGGTGATACATCAAGCAAGGAAAAAATTAGGAAAAGGATGCCATATTAATGCACAAACTAAATAAATCATCAATCAATTTATAAAGCTAACGCAAAAGAATAAGAGGCCATTTGTGGTAGGCACCACCGCATAAACTCAAAAAAAAATTAGGTAGCTAAGTTGTACCCTTATACATCCCATATTACAAATGAATTAATTTACAATTAAGTAAGGAAATTCATGTTATGGGGGGTCTTCATGCTTCATTTCTTCATTCTTCTTTTCTTCATTCTTCTTTCTTCTTTGATTCCTTCTTTTGGATGGTTGGAATGTGGATGCTCCAAAGGCTTCACATGGTATATAAGATGATATCTTATGACCAATGCTAATCCTAATTTCCATAACAATCATTCCAAAATCCTAATTGCCAAAAATTACATGAAAAGGAAAAAAAAATGGAAATCTAACTAACACTTGCAAAATAAAGATTAACTAAAAAAAACCATACAAATCCCAAGCATGTATATTGGACTTAACACCCCACACATGGGTGACTAAGTCTACCTAGCCTATTGGATTATGGTTACATAAGCACCTGCACAATAATAGCATTTATATTTTTATTTATTATAGCGCCCCTTGAGCACAATCCCCTGCAGATGATAATGGTTAGACTAGGATCGCCCAACCATTCAGCCTATGGACATACACCCTAACATTCAAACTAAAATAAAATATCACAAAATAAAAGCAAACATCAAACCATGCATTGCCCTAACCTAAAGCTAGAAGTGGTGACTTAGCCTAATGTGTGTGTTTTTAAGGTTTGTGGGGCATGCTTAGATATGGCTTTAAGTTAGAGTTTTCTAAGTATGAAGAGTATTCAACTTTGAGGGGTGGGGGGAGGGGGGGAGTGTTTATTTAAGTTGTTTAGTTTTCTTGGTTTGATTTTATTTTGTGTTTTGATAAGGTTCAAGTGAATCCTATAATTAATTACTAGGTTATAAAGAGAGGGAAAGAGAAGAAAAACTTCTCTTTTCTTTCCTACCTTAAGTAATTTTGAAAGTAGATTCATATTTTAGTTTTATTTATTGAGTATTTTATTATGTGTTCTAATTAATCCTAAATTTAGATGAACTCTAAATGAACCTATTCAAAAGAAAGGCATTTTAAGATTAAGTAAAGTGAAATAAATTCACAAAACATGCATCACTTTATTTCTTTTTCAACATGTATAACATGCATATGGATGAATCCTAAGCATATCAATACACACCAAATGGGAATGTTTAACACACTTTATGATGAATGCTAAGTGAGTTACTTAAGAAAATTTGAATGCTTTATGATGCATGATTTTCATTAAGTAGAAAAAGGGTTTTCTTATCCATTTTCACATGCGCACATATATGTATAAAAGTCATAAGTGAGAACGGTGCCATTATTAGCACCAGGGGTGTAAGGTACAAGACCTACTTAGGGCTACTTAAAGCCTCACAATCCTGGGATTGTCTAGACTAATATACTACTTTTCTTAAATACAAGCTTATGTACAAAAGAAATGAATGGAAAAGAAAGATGCAAAAGTTTGTATTTATGTTTGGACTTGGTTATGCAATTTATATATGTAAGTGTAAGGATCTTTCTTAAGTCATAACATGGAAGAGGATAAGAATAGATTTAAGCAAGTGTTATGTTCTTTTAAAAGAACTATACACTTTTGCAGATCTTATTCAAATCCATATTAAGAGGAAAGAAAGGAAGCAAACATAAGACACATTTTTATATTCACATGCAAGCCTACAAATAAACTATAAGTAGCACACTTTCAATTTTAGGTATTTTATTTATAGATTTTGAAAATAGTTTTGAATTTAATAGTGATAATAGCCATTCATATTTTTATTTTAGCCAAAACATGCAATTTGACATAAAGAAACACTTCATTTTTGAATTTGATTTTTTTTGAAAAAGCATGAATGCATGAAACTCATATGACATACACATTTAGAATGTTTTAAAAGAACTAAAGTGATGAAAGTATGTAAACACATTCACCCTAATTAATTTATAAAGACAATCTTATGAAATAAGAAAGCTTAAAGTAAATCAAATTATTTTTAAAGAAGGTTTAATTTTATTTTGAGTTTGATTTAATTTGAGAAATGTGAGGTGAGTTTGCTATTCCTAACCCATTCCCACATATTTTGGTTGTTTTAGTTTAATTTTTAGGTGATTATATGATTTTTATATGTTGCTTAGGTTAAGGTATGAATTAAGCATATTAATTACCCCTTACCTATACCACCTTAGCAAAGTTAATCAAATAATTATGAGCTAATGAGATGACATAAAATCACACAAGGAATTTAAATCAATAATGCATCTAGTAAGAAAAGGGCCTAATGCATTTGGCTCATGATTAATGATTAATTAAACTAAGAGGTTTAACTTAAGTACTTTCATAACCCCCCTCACACATATGAGTTGGATTTTGATTTTCTTAATTGTACTTAGGCTCTTGAATACCTAAGCATCTACCCAAGATAGATTAATTGAGTTCTGGAAAGTTTTAGAATTTTATGAAATTAATTAAGGGGGTAATTATTGAATTAACCCTTAATTAAGAATGGATTAAAGAAGAAAAAGGGGTTTAGGGAATATTTTAAGGAAAGTATCCCAAAATTATTTCTTAAACCTCATATTCACTTAATCAAAACTTAATTGACTTAATCAGAGGGTTAAACCACTAATTATACCCTTAAGTAAGCTTAATTACATTAAGGGAGTGATTAAGGAATGAATTAGCAATTCCTCTAATCAAGCCACCAATAAATCCCAAGAAAATTAGGGGAGGTAGGGGTCATCCCACTAATTAAGCACAAGAAGTTTGGAATTAATCAGTGGAGTAATTAAAGAGTAATTAATAAAATATCATTCCCAATAAAACCCAAATTCAGAGAAAAGAACTATTCAAAATCAATTAAAATTAATTTTAGAATATTCTAGACTCAATTATCTATTCAATGCAATTTATTTCATATTTTATTTTGATTTTTTGAGGCTTATATATGAATTTAGGATGGTTTGGTGATTAATTAAAAATTAAAAAACCTAATTATATGTTTAATCCTGTCGGTGCCACATGAGCTGCTAACGCGACATGTACTTTCCATGTGGTGTGACGAGATTGAATCTTTAACTTGTCACATCGTGGCCTTCGTGGCGGCACTACCTCCTCCGGTCGATGATTAAAGCCATGGATCAAAAGGGTAAATCCATGAGTGCTACGTGTTTTAATCTCAGTCGTCCATCCAAAATGCATGGATGGATGGCCAGAGATTCATCCCTGTAATTCCCTCGAGCAGGAGATCGAGACCCAGGGCGAACTCGATTGAGCTTGGATTGGGCTAAAATTTATCCCACACCTTCATCATACATTGGAGATCATATCCAATGGCTAGTTTATCATGCAATGAAAGTTTCTTTCACAAAGATCCAAACTATGGCTAGATTAAGCTCAAAAAAATGGTTTACCTCGTCAGAAGTGATCGCTGGCGCTCGAGTCCCTTAGAGAAGCTTCATCTACTGGAGGTGAAGCTTTGCTGAGAGTTTGAGGTCTTAAGATTGGGTGGTTGTTTCTAGAGGCCAACTCCACCTTAAACTCCTAGAAGCATTGATCGAACTAGCACCCCTCTTGCCTTTGGAGCTTGGGAAAGAGCTTGGACAAGCTCGATTGGGGTCCCTGAGGGAGCTTGTAAAGGGAATTGGGTTTTAACTATGGAGTGAGATTGGATTTTAGTTTTCTTCCCTTATTTTTAGCTTGAGAAATCGAGAAATGGGAAGTTCAAACTCTCTCTAGGAAGTTTGGGAAGAGTAGCTAGAGCTTTCCCTGAGTTCCTGTGCTATGCTTCAATCGAATTAGGGAGAGCGAAGATTGAGTTGAATTAGGGGGAGTATATCTCCCCAAGGGCAATCGGATGGCTGCAAGCCTCCTTACCATTTTGATCCAATTGAGCTTATGCCATGGGTTTGTTAGGCCCTTTAGCATGTCCTTGAATTCAATTTTAGCCAGGGAAGAAGTGTTTGAGGTGGCCATGTGCTTGAATTGAGTGGAAGGAGGATTCCATGTGCTCCATTTCAAGGCATGTGGTCAGTTTGGCCATTGGGCTAGGTTGGGGCAAACCCATTGGGTTGGGTGTACCACACTCCCTAGTGTTCACTTGACCCACTAAGAGGGTGTCAAGTGGTTATGGAGAGGATTTGACCAAATTCCAAGTAGATTTGGCCAAAATTTACCCTATGGACTAGGGATAAAATGGTCATTTGACCTTGATTTTAGTTTGGGTATGTTTGATATGATGAGAAAATAGGTTTGGCCAAGTTTCATTGAATTTGGAGTTAGTTTGATGTGATTTAGCTCATGTTGACCCATTTAGGTCAACATGGGTCAACTTAGGTCAAGTTGACCAAATGGTCAAATTGGGTCAAACCAAGGGTTGGGCCAAGTTCATATGACCATTTGAAATATTTTGGTGGCTTTAGTTTGATTCAATTTGGTTTAGGTTTGAATTTGGTTCATTTGATTTCATTTAGGTCAAATGGGTCAAGTTGACCAATTTGACCCATTTGACCTATTTGAGATAGGTCATGGATAGGTTTAGGTTTGGTTGGTCATATGAAAGGGATTGGAATCTTTGTTTCCAATGAATTTTTGTTAAGTTTGAAATTGGCTCAATTTGACCCTTTAGGTCAAGGATTGGTCATGGTCAATCTAGGTTGGGTCTAGTTGGCCAATTGAGGCTTTGGTCAAGTTCAACAATCATTTTGTAATGAACTTGACCCATTGGTTTCAATTAATTTGGCTTAGATCAAGTTTTGACACATTTTGACTTTTTAGGTCGAGTTGGGCTAGCTTAGGCTCAAATGTTGACTTGGTCAAGTTCAAACATTGGTCATGAATGAACTTAGATCATTGGTTTCAATCAATTTGGCCTATGGTGGATTTTGACTATGTTGGGTTTCATTTTGGCTAAGTATTGACTTGGTCAACCCTTAAGTTTGACTTAGTTTGACCCAATTTGAGTGATTGATCATCTCATGATGACTGTTGATCATGATGGGAGGCTTAGATGGGCTTAGTTCAATCCAATTTGGTTAGGATTAAAATTAGGCTCATAAGGCTAGTTTAGGTTACTTTGGGTCAAGTGAGCCTAAGTGGGTCAAATGGCTTAGTCAAACCTTGATTTGAGTTTAATTGAACTCACATATTGACTTATGATTGAAATATAAATCCATTTGCAAGTGGTTTGAAGTCAAATGAGTTTTGACTCATTTGACAATTTCAAGTTCAAAGGGTGAACATGAAATGGATTTTGGCTTGATTTTTGAATTGAGTTTTGGTTAAGTGATTGAAGTTTGTATTTATATTTGGATTCATGATTGAAGGATTGATTGAATCATGAAGAAAATCAAGGGTTTGGCTTGATTTGAAGTTGATTTGGCTAAGTTCAAGATTTTGACTTGAAAGGCTTAGGTTAGATTTTGAATGAATTTGTTTGATTTTTGGATTTGGTCTTGGTTGTTTGAATTTATATTTCATTTATACATGTGAATATAAATGATAATATAAATGAGTTATGAGAAAATTTCAAGGATTTGAAGTGATTTGAACATGATTTAGGCTAAATCCTTAAGCGAGGATTAAAGGACTTAGGAAAGATTTAGAATTTTAGATTTGAATTTTGGAATTAGTTTGATTGATTTAAATTTATATTTTATTTATATATGTGAATATAAATGAGAATATAAATGAGCTTTGAGAAAATTTTATGAATTTGAGATGGTTTGAACTTGATTTGGGCTAAGTTCTTAAGAGGAAATCAAAGAACTTAGGCAATATTTCAAACAAGGAATTTCAATCATGTGTTTCAATCATGGGTTTCAATCATGGATTTCAATCATATGAAATTGATTTGAGTTTGTAGAAAATTAATTAGGCTAGAATTGATTTAAGTTTGATGTTGATTTGATTTGGAGTTTGACTTGAAGGAAGTGAGGAATGTGGTTCAAGCTATAGGGTAGGGAAATTTTCCTAGCAACCCTAAGGCATGACCTATTCATAGGGCTAACTCTTCTAAGTCTCTAGAGCTAGGTTGAGTGTCCACCTAATCACTAGATGTGTCTTAAGACTAAGGAACTCTTAGTGTCAAAGAGAAGTCTTATGTCTAAGAGGGAGGGGTTGAGAGCTCATTCTAAAAATGAGGCCAACAAGTTCAAATTGGGTCAAACCAAGGGTTGGGTCAAGTTCATATGACCATTTAAAATATTTTAGCATCATTGGTTTGGTTCAATTTGATTTATATTTGGTTTTGGTTCATTTGATTTCACTGAGGTCAAATGGGTCAAGTTGAATAATTTGGCTCATTTGACCCAATTGGGTTAGATCATGGGTTGGTTTAGGTTTGGTTAGTCATTTGAAATATTTTGACAGTTTTGGTTTCAATCAATTTTGGTTTGGTTTGATTTTGGCTTGATTTAACCTTTTAGGTCAAATTGGGTTCATGGTCAATTGGGCTAGGTTGGGTCTAGTCGATCAATTGAGCATTTAGTCAAGTTCAACAAGTGATTTGGAATGAACTTGACCCATTGGTTGCAATCAATTTAGCTTAGATCAAGATTTGACACATTTTGACTTTTTAGGTCAAGTTGGGACAAATGGGTCAAGTGGCCAATTTGGCTAGGTTAGGCTCAAATGATGATTTGGTCAAGTTCAAACATTAATCATGAATTAGTTTTGATCAATGGTTTCAATCAATTTGGCATATGATGGATTTTGGCTAGTTTAGGTTTCATTTTGGCTAAGTGTTGACTTGGTCAACCCTTAGGTTTGACTTGGTTTGATGAGTGATTGATCATCTTATGATGATTTTTGCTCACAATGTGAGGCTTAGGTGGGCTTAGTTCAATCCAATTTGGGTAGGATTAGAATTTAGCTCAAAAAGGTACTTTAGGTCACTTTGGATCAAGTGAGCCTAAGTGGGTCAATTGACTTGATCAAGACTTGAATCAAGTTTGGCTGAACTTACATATGGACTTATGATTGAAATATAAATCCATTTGCAAGTGGTTTTGGAGTCAAATTTAACAATTTCAAGTTCAAAGGATGAACATGGGCTTGATTTGGGTTTGATTTTCGAATTTAGTTTTGGTTTAGTGATTGAAGTTTGTGTTTATATTTAGTTTCATGATTGAAGTTTTGATTGAATCATAAAGAAAAATCAAGGATTTGGCTTGATTTGGATTTGATTTGATCAAGTTGTAGAATTTGACTTGAAAGAGTTTATGTTGGATTTTGGTTGAATTGGATTTGAGTTTTGAATTTAGTTTTGGATATTTGAATTTATATTTCATTTATATTTGTAGACATAAATGAAAATATAAATGGGTTATGAGAAAATCTCTTGAATTTGTATTGATTTGAATTTGATTTAAGCTAAGTCCATAAGATGAAATCAAAGTAACTTTGGAAATATTTTAGATTTTGTAATTTAATCATGGGTTTCAATCATTTGGAATTGATTCATGATTTGAGAAAATCCATTGGAATTGATTTAAGGTTTGAGAAAATCAATTAAGTTAGAATTGATTCAAGATTTGATTTGGAATTGAAGCTGATTTGAATTTGAGGAAATCAATTAGGTTGGAATTGATTTGAGTTTGAAGTTGGTTTGGAGTTAGAGTTTGACTTGAAAGAAGGAAGTAAAGATTTGGTTCAAGCTATAGGGTAGACAAATTTTTCTAACACCACTAAGGCATGACCTATCCCTATGTCTAACTTTTCTAAGTCTTTAGGGTTAGGTTGAGTGTTCACCTAATCACTAGAAGTGTCTTTAGACTAAGAAACTCTTAGTGTCTTAGAGGAGTCCTACGTCTAAGATGGAGAGGTTGAGAGCTCATCATAAAAATGAGGTCAAGTCAATAGGTGTGACACAACACCGCATTTATGGTGTTGACCAAATGACCTACAACACTGAACGATCACAAACACTAACAAAAATGATCTTCTCCTAACCCATGGTGTAGAAGGAATCAAGAGCTTAGTATAATGTGACTCTACTCATGTCAAAGATATAAGAGAGTGAAGGAAGAATCCACTGAGGATAGAGTGTGTGAACCTTCCACTAGGGAAGCAAGTTTAGGTCATCCACAAGAGGATGAGGGGTTTGATTTGATTTGAGTCTCACTGAGGAGAAATTGATTTCATTTGTTGATTTAGGAATTGGTTCTCCACTAGGGATGAAAAAGTGAACTCTCCACTAGGGGAGCAAGTTCAAGTCATCCACTAGGGAGAAGAGGTTGATAAATTTTCTGGGGATTAGAATTCGAGATCTGTTGAGGGAACTAGAAAGATTTGCAACTCACTAAGGAGAAGTAGATGATTTGTTTGATTTGTTTATTTGATTATTTTGATTGTTTGATTTATTATTTTGATTTGACTCCACTGGGGATATTGGTTGAATTTGTTTTGTTTATTTAGTTGACTCCACTAAGGGAGGAGGGTTGAATTTATTTTAGATTTTTTTTTATTTTTTGGGTTTTGAGATGGACCTTATTGGTTTGCAATGGATCACACTCAGTAGGGGCCATGTAGGCCTAGGCCTAAGTCAGGTTTACCAATCCAAAGGGGTAGTCTACCAAACACATAGTAGGACTAGTCAACTAAAGTGATTACCTTTCGGTGTGCAGCAGTTGTACTAGGAAGAAAGCGTAGTAGACTTACATCCTCCAAGTAGGGATCAGTTGCTGGGGTGATCAGTTGGCAAGGCAATGGATTGAACCCAACCTAAGGCTGACTATTGAGTGAATGCTGCTAGGGGACTTAAATCAACTCAAAGATAGTCAAAATTAATTTTATTTTTTTAGCTATTTTTGATGGATCCCATTGATTTGCGATGGACAATACTGAGTAGGGGCCATGGTGGCCTTGGTCTATCACAAATTTACTAATCCAAAGGGGTAGTCTACCAACCACATAGTAGGACTATCAAGCCAAAGGGATTATCTTTCAGTTTACAATGGTCAAGTTTTAGAAGAAAGTGCGGGGACTCACATTTTAGATGTAGGAAGCACTGGGTGATCAGTTGCTTGTGCAATAATTGAACCCGATCTAAGGCTGATTAGTAAGTGAATACTGCTGGGGGACTTAAATCAGCTCAAAGATAGTCAAGATTAATTTCATTTTTTTAAATATTTTTTATGGATTTTGTTGGTTTGCGATGGATCACACTGAGAAGGAGCTTATATCAGCCTAGACCTATCTCAGATTTATTAAACTAAAGGGAGTAGCTTCTCGATCGAGGGGAGAATTATCCAACCAAAGGAGTTCCTTTCGTTTGTAATGGTCAATTCAGGGGAAGAAAGCATGGGGACTCATATCTTCCACTACAAAAGACCACTGGGTGATCGGTTGCTTTGGGCAACATATCAAACTTGACTTAGGGCTGCCTGTCATTTTGTCACAATCAAGCTAGAAATAATGCGTAGTAAGCTTACATATTCCAGAGTGAAATGACTGCCAGGGTAATCTACTTGTGACAAAATAGATTGAACCTGACCTAAGGGAGACTACGAAAAGAGTGCTAACTCGGGGACTTATCTCAAAGATATGATGCCTGCTTAGGAAAAGGGGCCCTTTGGGGGCATGCATTCCTAATCCAGAAGCAAATATTTTGTTTTTTTTTGTTTATTTATCATGGATCCTGTTAGTTTGTGAGGGATAAAATTGAGAAGGAGCTTATATCAGCCTAGACCTATCTCAGATTTACTGAACCAAGGGAGAATCTGTGCATCCGCTGAATAAATTTTCCAACACAGGGGTGGCTACTAGGAAATGGAGACTGTCCAATATAAAAGTAACCAGGGTAGTGTTTAAATGGGGTCGTAAAGGATGTGATCCAAATAGAGTGCCCACAGGGAGAGGGCCCACTTAAGAAGAAAGCATGATAATGTGCATAGGTATTCAGTGGCCAACTTAAAGAGAAAGCATGGTAATTCACATATGCCAAGAGTGGTGTATCCACCGGGTGAGTTGCTATCAGCACAACGAACATCAACCAACCTAAAGTGCCCATCAATTTACAACAATCAACCTAGGAAGAAAGCTCGGAGACTCACATCCTCTTATAGCAGAACTGATTGTTGGGATAGTCTATCTTTGGCTCGATAGGTACTATCCGACCTAGGGTGACTACTGAGTGAGCGCTACTGGGGGACTTATATTAACTCAAATGTAGTCAAGAGGATAGAAGCCTCTGGGGGACTTATCCTAAACCTCTGATATACTTGACCTAGTCAGTCCATGATGATTAGTTCAAGAAAAAAGTGTGGGGAC
Source organism: Cymbidium sinense (assembly GCA_021442155.1). NCBI lineage: Eukaryota > Viridiplantae > Streptophyta > Magnoliopsida > Asparagales > Orchidaceae > Cymbidium > Cymbidium sinense. Next base: position 117,123,186 of record CM038224.1, read on the forward strand.
TCACATATTCCTAAACAAAATCAACATGTAGTAGCTTACTAGATGGGCAGTGAAGCCTACCAAACTAACAAGGTGCTCATTGGTTTGCAATGGTCAAGTTAGGAAGAAAGTGTGGGGACTTACATCTTTCAAATAAGTTACCACTGAGGTGACAGACTAGCGAGGTAGTATATCAACCCGACCTAGAGCAGCTAATTAGTGAGTGCCACAGGGGGCTTTCTCCCACATCAAAGTAGCCCGAGATAAAAGATATGTGTTTATTTTTGTGCTTGTGTTAAAGGAATAGGATGCCGCTTGGGTTATCTCACACCTACCCTAAACATGCTTGGGGAATTTATTGGAATGGTGCCACATATGGCAGCTGGGATTCCCACCAAGAAAGGATGCTGCTTGGGTTCTCTCACACCTAACTTAGTTGTGCTAATCGAAATAAGATGTCTCTTGGGTTCTCTCACACCTATCTAATAGCACTGAGAAATTATGTTTGTGTTGTGAAAGAGGGATAGGCTGCCTCTTGACACCTATCCTAAACACGTCATGACGGATTCACAAGACAAGCAAACAACGCTTCGAAAGAAGAGAGGATTTAATGAATTGAATGAAATTTTATTCTTTTGTTGATGATTATTTTCAAACATATTTTATGGGTAATATTTCTTCAAATAGAGCCCATTAATTGGAAGCATCATGTGTTCCCCTTTATAATCAATAAGCTGATAGGATCCTCCTTGGTAGGCCTTCTTTATGATAAAAGGGCCTTTCCAAGTGGGTTCAAACTTGCCTCCCACCTTTCGATGGGTAATAATAGGTCGCGAAACAACCGAATCAAACGCGGTGCTGCTCAAGTTCAAGCTCGTTTGCCAGTATCGAGCTCGAGCTCGGCTCGAGCTCGATTCGAGCTTTTACGATGGTGTTCGAGCTTGAGCTCGTTAAAAAAAATAGTGTTCGTGAGCTCCTTAACGAGCCTTAATCAAGCCTTAATCGAGCCATTATCGAGCCTTAATCGAGCCATTATCAAGCCTTAATCGAGCCATATACAATATTGTTTATGAACAAGCCTTAATCGAGCCTTAATCGAGCCATTATCGCCTTATCAGCCATTATCGAGCTTCTTAATTAGCTTGTTTGCGAGCTTTAAATGAATCTTGTTCACGAACATAACGACCGATGTTCAAGCTTGTTCATTTAACAATTGAGTATTTACAAAAGTGTTCAAGCTCGTTCGATTAATTAAATGAACGAACATAAATGAGCTCTAATCGAGCCGAGTCACGAGTAGCTTGTTGAACGCTCAGTTCGTTTACACCCTTAGGTAATAATTGGTCTCCTTAGGACTAACACAAGTTCTTCTACTTGAAAAGCCCTAGGGCGGACCAGCTTGTTGTAAGCTTGAATCATCTTAGCCTTGTGCAACTCGAGGTTCTAGCACACCCGTAGGCGTCTCTCCTCCAAACTTTTGAGCTCTTCTAATTGCAACTTCGTATTCTGCTATGTAGTGATCGTCCTACCCAATGCTACCCTTTGTGATGAGAGTTGAACTTCTAAAAGTAGAATGACTTTGGACCCATACACTAAAGAGAATGGGGTTGATTGAGTTGGAGTTCTATATGTGGTGCGGTAGGCCCACAAGGATTTAACAAACTACTCATGCCACTATCAATTGTTGTCATCGAGCGTCTTCTTCAGTATTTGAATGAAAGTTTTATAGAATGCTTCTACTATTCCAGTTGCTCTATGGTAGTAGATGGTAGAGTATCTCCAATCTATACTGTGTCTTCTGACAAAGCTATTAATCTTGGTACTTTTGAATGCAGTACCATTATCAAATATAATTCATCGAGGCACCTCGAACCTATATACAATATGGTTCCTGAAAAACTTAAGCACATGCTGAGCTTTGACCTCTCTATGTGGGATTGCCTCTACCCACTTGGAAAAGTAGTCAGTGGTAGCTAAGATGAATCGATGATTCTTGGAAGAAGGAGGATCGATAGGACCCACAATGTCGGTACCCCAACACTCAAAATGGCCATGAGATCAATGGAGGGTGTAGAATGTTGGGTGATTGTAGAACCACACAGTGCATCTAACACTGATGGCATCTTCTAGATACATCCATGCAATCTGTGATCATCGAAGGCCAGTAATTTCCTAATATCTTGATCTTTGCTTTCATCTTCAGACTGGATTGATGCACTCCACATAAACTCGAGTGTACCTCAATCATGATCCTACGGGCTTCGTGTTTCTCCAAATAGCGTAACCATATTTGATCAAAAGACCATCGGTACAGGGTGCCATCCATGAGATCATAAGAGAGACCTCTCTGTTTCATTTGATAGGCTTATGATTTCTCTTGTGGTAGTTTGTTGGTGTTCAAATAATCTATCAATGGTTGCCTCCAATCCAGCTCCTTGTCCTTATTGGCAATGACAACCTCCTCTTCAAGAGAAAATCTCTCGATGAGTTCAACATCAATAAGAGATAGGACTTGTCTATTTTGAACCCTTCTTCGAATGGACTCATCTTTCAGACATGTCAATTCTTTGACAAGTTTGGCCAAAATATCTGCTGCAGCGTTCTCTGCTCGAGGAACCTTATAAATGATGACTCTAGGGATTTGGGCCAACAACTTCATGGTATACTCATGGTAATGATGAAGCTTAGGTTTGAGAACCTTGTAGGATCCGACAATCTGGTTGATGACCAACTGAGAATCCCCATAGATGTTGATGCTCTTGACACACACTGTAATGGATAACTCCAGACTGGCAATCAAAGCCTTATACTTGACTTCGTTATTGGTGCAAGGATTGGAGAGATAGTATGAGAATCTCATCACATCATAGTCTGGAGTTAAGAGAACTATTCCTATCCCTGCCTTTCTTAGAAAAGTAGATCATGGTGCTTCTCCTTTATGAAAGGAAGCTGCACCATCAAAATAAGGGATAGGTCTTGTCTATTTTGAACCCTTATTGGAATGGACTCATCTTTCAGACATGCCAATTCTTTGGCAAGTTTGGTCAAAGCATCTGCTGCTGTGTTCTCTACTCGAGGAACCTTATAGATGGTGACTCTAGGGATTTGGGCCATCAGCTTCATGGTATACTCATGGTAATGATGAAGCTTAGGTTTGAGAACCTTGTAGGATTCAACAATCTGATTGATGACCAACTAAGAATCCCCATAGATGTTAATGCTCTTGACACACACACTATAATGGATAACTCTAGACTGGCAATCAAAGCCTTGTACTTAACTTTATTATTGGTGCAAGGATTGGAGAGATAGTATGAGAATCTATCACATCACAGTTTGGAGTTAAGAGAACTATTCCTACCCCTGCCTTTCCTAGAAGAGTAGATCATGGTGCTTCTCCTTTATGAAAGGAAGCCGCACCATCAAAATATATCTCCCATCAGTGGTTGTCAACCTCCCTACATTCATGATTTGTTCATCAGGGAGATTTGTTACTAAGCGGAGAATCAACAAGAAGTGGGTGTCTCTTAAAATCATTGAGTGCTTGTCCTTTTTTATGGGGGAGAACAATATCAGAGAATCATAGACCAATGTGCCAAACGTCTAGATAGTGTTGGCCGTGTCATGAGATACTATAGTGGATTGGTTCTGCAAATCAAGTTCACCTTATGAGAAAGCATATAGTGTCATAGATTTTGGGATGCAAAGATTAAAGCTAGGCAATGCTTCTCAATAGGTGGGTGGTTCACTACAGCAGGAATCAGACGATGATTGAAGTAGTAGAGAGCACTCTCCTTTCCTTCATCGTTGGCTTGGGTGAACAAAGCACCGAGGGAGTCATCCAATGTAGCAGTGTAGAGGATGAGTGGGCTGCTCAGGGGTCACCAACTGCTTGATATCTTCAAAGGCATATTGGCACTTGTCATCCCACTTGAACTTGGTGTCCTTTTTGACAAGTGCTGAAAATGGCTTGCATCTTCCTGATAGGTTGGAGATAAAGCATCATAGATACGCCAACCATCCTTGGAAAGACCTGAGTTAAGTTAAACTTTTAGGATGTGGAATTTCTAAGATAGCTTCGATCTTTTGGATCTATTTCTATTCACCAGTGTCGGACAACAAACCCAAGGAATTTTCCTGAAGCTACTCCGAATGCACACTTCAGAAGATTCATTTTGAGGTTAAATTATCTTAACCATTCAAAAACTACTCTCAAGTTAAATAAATGGTCTTCCTTTTCTTTGCTTTTGACTACTAGATCATCAACATAGCAGTCAATGTGATGATGGATGAGTTCGTTGAAGATCTGAGTCATGGCTCATTGGTATGTAGCGTAAGCATCTTAAGTCTGAAAGGCATGACCTTATAATAATAGATTTCGACCGGGGTTCGAAAAGTAGTGTTTCTTTCATCCTTGAGGGCCATCTTTATTTGGTTCTAGCCAGATGACCCATCCATAAAGGAGAAAATTGCATGAGATGAGGTGATGTCCACCATTAGTTCTAGTATAAGAAGAGGAAACTCATCCTTAGGACATGCCTTATTTAAGTCCCTAAAATCGACGCATATACAAATTTGGCCATTCTTTTTCTTAACTGGAATGATACTGGCTAACAAGGTAGGATATTTTTCTTCTATGATGAAACCAGCATTGATCAATTTCTTGACTTCATAAATGACCTATTATTCAATTTCTAATCGAATGCATCTATGAGCTTGCTTGATAGGGTTGACATTAAGGTCAATTGTTTATGGACTGCTACATCAGGAGATAATTCGAGCATTTTTTCATAGCTCTCGGCAAAGCAATCCTTAAACTCAATCAATAGCCTAACTAAGTCATTAATTTCTTCTTCATTCAATAACAAATTGATGTATGTCAGGCGTAAATTCTCTTATATTTCGAGGTTGATTTCTTTGAACTTGTCAATTATTGAATGGATCTACTCTTCAAATTCTGGTGGTGCATCTTTGATTTGGAGATCATTTGGATCATCTAAAGTTTCTAAACACACATCCTCATAAAAGTTAGTGTGGTGTGAAAAGAACCTATCAGACTCTAGATGATTGGTGACAACTAAGTAGTAATCATCATCATCGATTGGACCCAGTGTACTGAATCCTAGTCATGATCTTGATTATGCATCCTTGCCTCTGTTGTTCTATAGCTTTTCAAAGTACTCTTACTCGTGCTTAGACAATGTATAAGGAATCAAACTCTTCTTTGCAAGATTAAGAACACAAGGCGAGTACCAATCAAAATGCAATTCTATTAATTCTTTATTTGAATTATCCTTAAGTCCTACATCAGTTTCTGGACTTAAGGATGATGATCCTAATATGAATCGATTTGGCTTGACATCCCTGATAGACCGAGGAGCATCCTTAACTACTAAACCTTCAACTTTTTGAGAGAAAAGTGAGGATAGAGATAAGGTTCCTAACTGCTGCCTGATAGTTTCACATAAAGTATATTTGAATACATTTGTTGTTTTCCAAGAGGCCTGGTCTTCATCACTATTCAGCTTGAGTGTCATCTCCAATGAAACCTGCCTCCGAGTTGGATTCCAAGTCTATGTGAATAGTAAGGGTACTCTGTGTGAACATAACCTTATTGTGGTGGCAAACCAGGGTCTTCGCCTCTGGGTTGCCTCATGTACGCCTCGCCTCACGGTGGAGGTCAAGCCATCCTACCAGCATATCCATATGATGAAATGAACTGTGGGTTGAATGTCATATGCGGCTCTACTTCTTCCTTGATATCCTTTTCTTATTTACTTGAACTTTCATTTTTCTTTTCTTCTTCTTTCTCTTTTTCTTTTTCTTCTTTTTCTTTTTTCTTTTTCTTTTGAATTTGAATTTTGACCAAGTTCATGAGAAAAAGTATTTTATGAAAGATAATAGGTCGCATCTTCATATATCTCAACCTCTCTGACTCAAAATGGCTTTTCATCACCTTTGACATAGTATTCAATCCCATCCAACCTGAACTTGATGCACTAATGGAGGGAAGATGGAATCATCTTGTTCTGATGTATCCAAGGCCAATTGAGCAAAGCAGATGAAGTATTCGAATCAATGATATAGAACTTGGCTTCAATCTTCCATTCACCTATCTCCAAAGGTAACACTATGGAACGTAAAGCCCTCTCGCCTTGTTCATTGAATCCTTTCAACATCATTTGATCTTCTCATAGTGTGGAGATATCGATCCTCAAATAGGAAAGGATCTTTAGACTCATAATGTTCATCGATGCACCTAAATCAACAAGAACTCTGGAAAGTCTAAATCTGTTCATGTCCACTATAATGTAGAGGGGACGGTTGTGCTCCATGCCCCCTAGAAGAAGGTCTTCATCTGTGAAAGTGACTCTTTGGTCTTCTCTAGAATAATGTGTCTCCTCTCCAACAGCGGTTAGCTGAGTTAAGCATCTCTCTAGATCAAGAAGAGCCTTGATTAATGATTCCCTCATCTTTTTGGATAAGATAAGGGCATCATATATGCTTAGCTTAGATGACAACTTTCTCAAGTGAGAGAGGACATTGTAGTCCACCTTAGGCTGATCCTCCACAAGCATATCCAAGAGTGGAGCATCCTATGGAGGGGCTTCTCAATAATCTGAACCAATGGCTTATTTCTCCTTATCTTGAGGTGCTGCCCTAGGAGGCAGAACCTTGCCACTACGGAAGTTAACTTCGGTGATCTCTTGTGGTAGATTAGTGAAAGATTCTACATGCTCATCGGGCTCTCCTATGGGTCCCTCAGAATCATATGATTCAAAGTTTATCTCAAGAGGCAAACCCGTTGGATTTAGAGAAGGAAAGTTCAACTCTGAATCAGAAAGAGAATGATCAGAGTTGTTATAATTATTTTTTTGACTTGGAGAGTTTTCAGTAAGAGTAGAATTAGACAACCCATCAGAAGTGACATAGATGTAATTCAAACTAACTTTATTTTTTGATTTCTTGGGTTTTAAAAGAAGTACATAGTAGAAATCTAGTGAAGTAAGAGGGGTGAGGGATTTGATGCCCTCATCCACCTATACAAGATGTCTACTATAGGAAGAGCTAGCTGAGGTAGAGGTGTTCATTGATGTCATAGGCTGGATGGTGGAGGCTGGACTAGTGGTTGCTATTTGACTATCTCGAGTTGGTATGGGCTAATGCTTCTGCTGAGCTCCCCTTTCTCTGACTTGTCCTGAATAACTTGCTAACTTTCATTGATGTTGGAGGTTCGAGCTACCTCAGACACCTACAAGGACAGTTTTTTTTATTTTGGACACAATCTTCTTAGAGATTCAGGATAAGGAGATATCCCAAACTTTTTTGATTTTGGAAGGATCAAAAATATCCCCAAGAATTACCCTAATGGAATTGGATGGTTGTTCCACAAGGTATTCCTTCGAGATAACTATGACACCTTTCTTGTAGCTATGTTCAAGCTAGTCCTTGAATCTAAAGCAATCCTCCAAAACATGACCTAGTATGCGGTGGTTGGGGCAAAAGTTAGGATCATTGCTTTTGCCCACTTCCTCCAACCTTTCAGGTTCAGGTAGCTGAAAATCAGGTTTCTTTAAGAGATTCTTAAAGATTTTCCTGATTACATCCCTCTTAAATGAATATGATTTATTTAGTTTATCCATAAGAGTAGGTGGATCATAGCTACCTAGTAGTGGGTATATATCCATCTTCTTATGGATATGGTGAGAGGAGGCGGTGAAGGTATGGAGGAGTGGGAGGCTGTAGAATGGTGTCAATGGTGGTAGAGGAGGTGAAAGTGATGGTTGTGGAGCTCGAGGTCGCTCATGCTACTCTCTGGCTGGCTGCTTTTCCTTGTCTACTACTATCACTGCCCCTGGCTTCTTCTCATAAGCTTACTACAACTTCAGCTTTGTTGATTGATCCAAAAAAGGCAACTGTTTGAATTCTCATTGTAAGCTAGCCACCTTGTTGATTAGTTTCTCAAATGTCTTGATAGTAAAACCTTTTGAGAATGAAGGCGATCAGGCCATGAATATTCTTCAATAAAATTTCAATGGCATACTGTTCAAACAACTACGGTTCGCATTTCATACTCAAATTGTGCCATATGAGAATATAATCAATGATGGACTCACTAGGGTGTTTTTGAGTCACAACGAGATCGCCTACAGTCATCCTTTGCTGAGCTCCATCAAACCTCTTAATGAAGAGTTGCTCTAACTCAGTAAAAGTCTTTGTTGAACTATTGGGAAGTTCAGTGTACCAATCGAAGGCTATGCTTACTAAGCTATTGATAAAAAGTCAGAAGAGTAAAGCATCACTTCCACCAATGTCGTACAAGCTCAAGATGTTTGCCTTGGGTTCCGCTCATGAATCTTGAAAGAAGGTGGTACAAAATCCTTAGGATATTGGATGGCATCGAATTCCTTTGGGTAGGGTCAACCCGTTGGAATCGATGATCCTCCTCGGGCTTGAGCCAATGCTTCTCTCACTTGCTACTCAACCATAGTTTTAATGTCCTTTTTATGTACAGAGGTACTATCCACTGCCTTTCTATACAAGCTGGTGCTGCCCTGTTCTACTGGAGGTAAATTCTTGGTTGGATCCAAGACATGCAACAACTCTGGCTGACTAGTCTCTGCTATAGTAGGATGCACTATTGGGGCTTGATTCTAAAGTTCTAAAACTGCTGCTACCAAGTCTTTAAGCTTCTTCCCCATCATATCTATTTGTTCATTCTTTTGCTTTAATTACTGAAGGAGGTGTTGGGTCGAGTAGGCTGTGTCTTCTTACTCAGTCGCAGCACCTTCCAAAGTTTGCTGATCATGGAGGAACCCTTGGTGTCAACCATGTGTACCCCCACTGAATCCTCTAATAGATCGTATTCATTAGAATCAAAACTGACCTTCTCATCCTCTAAATCAGACCATACATATCCTAAGATCTCCTATTTCTCCACTAAATACTAAGTTAACATGTCATCTAGGGATCGGTCCAACATAACAGGTACAAAAGATTAAGGTTGACCAATAGTAGGATCACTATCATGAATAAATAAACATCTAACCTCCATAGTTGTTGGAGAACTGATCTTGTGAGGACAATGCTCACTAGAGGATAGAAGCTCCTGACTGCTGCTAGATATGGATTGTGTGGTACTCCTAGGAGGATCTATAGCCATAGGGATAGGCTGTCTCCTTCCTCTCTATCTCCATACATGGTGGTGGTGGTAATGGAATGACTACTATGCTCTGGTGCTATTCCTTCTTCACCCACGGGGTAAGAGAGAGAGCTCGCCTCACCTCATCGGGTGTAGATGGAAGGGATCTCTCTTATGGTGATCACCAATGGGATTCTCTTCTCCCCGGATGCGGCCTTCATAACCTTTGCTGGAATAGTAGATGATGGAGCATGTTCTAGAGATGGTGGGCGTGGAGTAGAGTGGTGTGGTGGAGGCACCACCGACTCTTTCTAAATAGGAGCTCCTCTCCTATGGTGGGTAGTACCCGTCAATAAGATGCTATCGGTATGATCGGTGCGGGTAGCACGCTGATCTGGAAAGTCGATAAAGGTTGAGGGTGACTACACTTGTACCTTCAGGCTAGAAATATGTCTTGACATACGCCTCCACGGCCTCTCTTGCCCGATCTATCTACCCACACTGAAATGGGACTGTCAAAGCCAGCCCGGCGATCTTCAGAGGCTCACGCCAACTCAATGAAGAACTCTAAGGTTGTACCTCCTCCTCTCCATAGAGCACGGCTTGATTGCTAGTGGAGGTGAAACTAAAATTCTCCTAACATCCTCTCTATCAGATCCAAAGAGAGGGTGAAACTTGTTTTCTGTGATCAGTGGGGAAACCATCCTAGGCAACTCCTCTACTATAGCCTGGGAAACTACCTCCAACTCCCTGAATATGCGAGTATGATATCGTTTGATCATGCGGTTCTTATTTCAACGTTGAGTCCTGGTAGGTCAAGCAGTATGGGAACTAGATCCAATCTCAAAGGCAGGGGAGACAATCCCTAGAATCAGGGGAGACTTCCCCTTAGAGGGAGCCAGTGAGTGGGTGCTAGCCCGTACTAGGGCAACAAGGGGAACAACTAGGCACACTGGTGCTGTAACTGATACTATTGTGAGAACTACCACATCCTTCCTCTTCAGTGAAGGGATCTCTGAATTAGATGGCAACTCAACTGTGGATTACCGGTCACCAATCTCTCTTGTCATGATGGTGGTCACATGTGATCCTATCCCCTCAAAGCCTCACCAAAATGGATGAGGTGGGCGATCGAGGTCGGGGCTGATCAAGGCCAAGTCCATCCCGAAAGGAAATGTAAAGGCATACTTCTGTGATGCCATTTGAAACTAAACTGAATGAAAACAGACTGAAAGTCTGCAATGTTGAAAACAAGTTTGAATCAGATTCTTGCTTTGTTGATTTTTTAAATTTTGATTTAGAATTTGAACCCACACTCAATAACTTGAAAGTATTAAGTGGGGCTCAAATGAATTTAGAAAAGAAATTTTTGAATTGATTGGAAAGAAAATTTTTTGTATTTAGAATCCATTTTCAACAAATTTGTGTATGTTGAAAATGAGTTCAAATATTTTGGGAGAGATTGAAGCTTCCATAGGTTCGTATTTGAATTTGATTTTTGATTATTTTGGGACCCTTCATTTAACAAATTTGAGTATGTTAAACAAAAGGGTCAATTGATTTTTTTTTGCTTTGATTTGTGATTTTGGAATTTACTCACTTAGGAAATTTGGGTATGCTAGGTGAGGTGTTTGAAAATAATTTTCTTCTTTTATTTTATTGTTTGTGAATCATCTGTGAATTTGAAAATGGAATCCACATTTAGCAAATTTGGGTATGCTAAATGAAGAATCCAAATGTGTTTTTTTTTTTGAAGATTTTTTTTTTTTTGAAAATAGGATTCTTATCAAATTTAGGTATGCTAAGAAAATTCAAATGTGTTTAGTTTTTGTTTTGATGATTTTTGAAAAGAGGATTCTTAGCAAATTTATATATGCTAAGGAAATCTTAATGTGCTTTTATTTTTGATGATTTTTGAAAAGAGGATTCTTAGCAAATTTAAGTAAGCTAAAGAGATCCAAATGTATTTTGTTTTTGATGATTTTTGAAAAGAGGATTCTTCGTAAATTTAGGTATGCTAAAGAGATCCAAATGTATTTTGTTTTGATGATTTTGAAAAAGGGAATTCTTTACTTAGCAAATTTAGGTATGCTAAATAATAGAAATCCAAATGTGTTTTGATGATTTTTGATGAAAAGGGGATTCTTTACTTAGTAAACTTAGATATGAAAAATAAAGGATCCATGTGTGTTTTTGTTTTGATGATTTTTTTGAAAAAATGATTTTTTTTATAGCAAAGTTCAGTATGCTAAAGAAATCTAAATGTGTTTTTGTTTTTGTTGATTTTTTATTATTATTTTTTTTGAAAAGAGGATTCTTAGCAAATTTAGGCATCCTAAGGAAATCTAAATGTTGTTTTTGATTTTTGATTTTGATTTTGATTTTTGAAAAAGAGGATCTTCATTTATCAAATTTGGGTATGCTAAATGAAAGATCCAAATGTTATTTCAATTTTGATTTTGATTTTGGCTTTGTTTAAAAAGAGGATCTTCATTTAGCCAATTTGGGTATACTAAATGAAAGATCCAAATGTTGTTTCAATTTTTATTTTTATTTTGATTTTGATTTTTTTTATTTATTTTTTCTTTTTTTTTTATTTTGGTTTTTGAAAATAGGATCTTCAATTAGGAAATTTGGGTATACTAAATGAAAGATCCAAATGTTGTTTTTGATATTTGATTTAGATTTAGGGGATCGTCATTTAGCAAATTTATGTATGCTAAATAAATGATCCAAATATTGTTTCAATTTTGAGAAGATCATTGTTAATTTTGATTTTTAAAAAGATGTTTGTTGATTTTTATTTTTTTTAAATGTGTTTGTTGATTTTATTTTTGAAAATATGAGTGTTGATTTTATTTTGAAAATGAAATCTTCATTCAATAAAGATGTTCATTTGTGCTTTTTGAAAATATGATTTTGGATTTTATTTTTGAAAAGAGATTTGTTGATTTTCTTTTTGGAAAATATGATTGTTCATTTTGTTTTAAAAATTAAATCTTCATCCAATAAATTGAATGAAGATATTCATTTGTGCTTTAAAAAAAAATATGATTTTGGATTTTATTTTTGAAAAGAGATGATTTTTGAATTTTATTTTAAAAATGAAATCTTCATTCAACAAATTGGATGAAGATGTTCATTTGTGATTTTTTTAAAAATAGGATTTTGGATTTTATTTTGAAATGATCCAACAAATAACAATCATGAAGATCATTAGATGAGGGTGATTTATGAAAATTTTTATGCAAACATTTTATTCTGTGCATTTTGAAAAAGTGCTTTTTGTAAATTGATATTTTTGTAAAGGATTTATTTTTCTTTATTTTTAGAATGAACATTTCCTTACCATGGGAATGGTAAGAAGGAAGTCTTTAGTTATTTCTTTTTTATTAAATTTTTATTTTCACCTATTGGGAAACCCAACAGGGATTTTAAGACCCACACGGAGTGATGTCCTAAAACTTAAAGATGTTGGCTAGCTTAGCTTAAGGATGAAATAAACTAAGTGCCAACAAAAAAGAAAGATAGTCTTAGATTCATAAAAATACAAACCCACTATCGATACTTGGAGGCAACTAACATTTACCGAAGATGGAGAGAGGAACCATCCCCAGTAGAGTCACCAGAAAACTCTGTGGTGAATTTTATTTTTGAATTCCTCATCTAATCTTTCTATAAGAGAGAAAAGAAATAAATTGAGAACCAAAAATATTTTCAAACACTTCTTGTGTTGGACACCATGCAGATACACAGATATTCATATTAGGGTGATTGAGTACGGCATTGAGAAATGATGTACTATCTCGAGAGATAGAAGTCACCATCCTACAAATGGACTTAATCATCTTAATAAGAACTCCTAAGGACAATGGATCTTCAGAATGTACCAGAGATTCTTTCCTTACTTAACATGGAAAAGTATAGCAGAGTTTATTTTAAATCGGATTCGTTAAGTTCCCTATGGAGGCAAGCCCCTATAGTTAATTACATCCTAAAGAATATGATTCTTTAGAAATACTCTCGATTAAGGTAAATGATCATTATCTCCAAAGATTTCAAAGATAGGACTATCAATAAATTGGTTCATTTTTAAAAGATCAAGTGGTATTGATCAAGAGGAGGGAGTTATTATCGATACCAAAGGAAGATAAGTAGGGGATGCTTATGATACTAGGAAGCCTAGTAAGCATCCCAAACTATCCTATGGTTGGGCTTTATATTTATGAAATTGAGGGAAATTATTTGTTTGAGTTGAATTTTTATTAGAAGTCTAAGGCTTACAATTCCATGACACAAGATCATGGAATTGCCTAAGAGGTGAGGACTTATGCTTGTAGCCTGCAAAGGGAAATAACAACCTCTTAACCTAAATTTAGGGAGCTTTGGCGAGGGCCAATAGCATGACCTAAATTTATGATGAAAATGGGTATTTGGTTTACCTCCATAAGAGAGGATAAAGCACCCGTCTGTTAGACTTACAATTGCCTGGGGGTGGCCGCCAACTAACTCCTCCTACGATTTTAAATACATGTAGGCAAGTCATATGCTTTTGCAAGATAGCTTGGTTGTTGTTTATTTAGAAAGAGACTAAGTCCTTAAATACACTCCATAAGAGACTAGATCATGTAGGGTATGATTAATGACTTAAATCTAATGCAAATTTTTGGTATATTTTATTTTCATTTTGGACAATCAATTTGACACAGGCTTTAGGATTCATATGCCTAATGCATGAGAAATTAGATTATGGGCCAAAATCAGCAAGAAAAGGAGGTGTCTTTCCACCATGGCTCTCAAAGGTCAAGGTAAGTTCTCTGGCAAAGGGGAAGGCCTCCATAACAAGAGTTAAATAAGATGCTTTTTATGCATGATGTAAAAATATACAACATCCAGCTAAGGGGTTGCTAAATCTTTTATCTTGCTTTATAACTTAGGCTTTAGGTGAGGTTATGAGTTATTTATTTTTAATTTGAATTGATTAGTTGGATAGAAAATTTATTTTCTTAAGAGCCTAATCATCATCCAGGCCATACATCAAAGCAAGAAAGAAACTAGGAAAATATGTCATCTTAATGCACAAGCTAAACAAACATCAAATAATTTATAAAGCTAACGCAAAAGAATAAGAGGTCATTTGTGGTCAGGCTCCATCGCACAAACCCAAAAATAAACTGGGTAGCCGAGATCTACCCATATACAACCTAGATTACAAATGAATTAATTACAATCAAGAAGGAAATCCTGTTATGGGGGTCTTCATTCTTCATTTCATCATTCTTCTTTCTTCTTTCTTATTTTGGTTGGTTGGAATGTGGTTACTCCAAAGGCTTCACAAGCTACATAAAATATAATCTTATGACCAATATTCATCCTAATCCCCCATAACAATCATTCCAAATCCAAATTGCAAAATTACATGAATATAAGAAAAAGTAAATCTAACTATAACCTGCAAAATAGAGATTAGCTAAACAAACCACAAAATCCCATGCATGTATATAAATAAATTGGACTTAGCACCCCCACACATGGGTAACCAAGTCCACTTGGTCTATTTTGGATTATTCTTAGGGGTATAAGCAACCTACACAGCAAAAGCATTTATATTTTTATTATGACGCCCCTTAAGCACAATCCCCCATAGAAGATAATGATTAGACTAAGATCATCCTACCATTCAGTCTATGCACATACACCATAACATTCAAACTAAAATATCACATCACAAAATAAAAGTAAGCAACAAACCATGCACCACCCTAACATAGGACTAGAAATGGTGACTTAACCTAATGTGTGTGCCATTTAAGGTTTATGTGGCATGTCTTAGCTAGGCTTTAAGGTTAGAGTTTTATAAAAATGAAGGGTTCAACTTAGAGGGTGGTTTCATTTAAGTGGTTTAGTTGATTTGGTTAAGTTTTATTTTATGATTTGATTTGGTTTGAATGATCACACAATTAATTACTATGTGTTGTAAAGAGAGGAAAAGAGAAGAGGGCTTCTCTTTCCTCTCTATCTTAAGTAATTTTAAAAGTAGATTTATTAATGATTTTTGTTTTAGTGAATATTTTATTATGTGTTTTATTTAATCCTAAGTTTAGATTTTCCCTAAACAAACCTATTCAAAAAGAAAGACATTTTAAGATTAAGTAAAGTGAATTATTATCACAAAATATACAACACTTTATTTCTTTCCACCATGTGTAACATGCATATGGATGAAACCTAAGCATAGCTATACATGCAAATGGAAGTGTTAGCACACCTTAATGATGAATACTAAGAGATATTGCTTAAGAAAATTTAGAATGTTTCATGTATGCATATTTTTGTTAAGTAGAAAAGAGGGGTTCTTTTATCCATTATTCATATGCACATTTACATGTATGAAAGACATAAGTGAGTATGCAATTTACATGTTTGAAAAGAGGGGTTTTGAAAATATTTTTGGATTTAGTAGTGATAATAGCCATTCATATTCTTACTTTAGCCAAAATATGCAATTTGACATAAAGGAAACATTTCATTTTAATTTGATTTTTCAAAAGACATGAATACATGATTTTCATATGACATACACATTTAGCATGCTAGGAAAGAAATAAAGTGATGTATGCATGTAATTTCATTCACCTTAATTAATTTTGAAAGACAATCTTATGGAATAAGATCATTTAAAGTGAATCAAATTATTTAAAGAAATTTTTAGTTTTGTTTTGAGTTTGATTTGAATTTAGGAATTATGAGAAGGTTCGCTGGTCCTGACCCATCTCTAACATGTGTGTGTTGTTTTAGTTTAATTTTTAGAACCATTAGGTTGATTTTATGTTTTGTTTAGGTTAAGGTGTAAATTAAGTTCATTAATTACCCATTACTTACACCTCCTTAACATAATTATTCAAACAATTGTGAGCCAACTTATGACATGCAACCACATTGAATTTAAATCAGCAATGCACCCTAAGAAAGAAAGGGCCTAATGCAATTGGCTCATAATTGATTATTAATTAAGCTAAAGGGTTTAATTAAGTACTTTCATAACCCTTCCCACATATGTAGGTTGGATTTAATTTCCTTAAGCTTACTTAGGTTATTGAACATCTAAATATCTACCCAGCAAAAGATTAATTAAGTTCAGATTGATTTTGAAAATTTGATTATGTTAATTAAGAAGGTTATTAGTGGATTAACCCTTAATTATTTTTGGATTAAGGAAGAAAGGTGGTTTAGGGAATAGCTTAAGAAAAACATCCCAAAATTATTCTAAAAACCTCCTAATCCTTTAAACAATGTTTAATTATCATAATTAAATGATTAAACTACTATTCACATGCTTAATTACCCTTAATTATATTAAGAGAGTGATTCAGGATTCATTAATTAATTTCCCTAAGTAACCCATTATAAATTCCAAGAAATTAGGGGAGGCAGAGGTCATCCCCAAAACAAGCCTATGAAGTTTGGAATTAATTAATAAAGTAATTAGGGAGTAATTAGGGTTACTAAGATTTTAAATAAACCTAAATTAAGAAAAACTCACTATTCAAAATCAATTAAAATTAATTTTATATTATTCCCCCTTTAATTATCTTTAAAATGATCCCTCATTCATACTTTTCTAATTTTTCAACATTTAGTTATGTATTTTTGAAGTTTCAGTGATTAAGGATAATTAAATAACTCCTAACTGTATAACTAATCCTATTGGTGCCACGTGGACCACTGACGCGTCACGTGCTATCCACGTGGCATTAAGTTATCACATCCTACGTCGTGTCAGCCGATGGTGCTACATTTTCTCGTTGGATCGTCCGATCAAAGATTGGACAGTTGAGATCAAGCCTGCAATTTTTAAAGGATCAAACAGTGGATCTAGATCATTTAATCAGGACCATTGATCCAAAACACGTGGGATGGATGATCCATGATTCATCCCTACCCTCTCCTGTGGGAGATGGCAATCGTCCATCCTCCATGGCATAATTCGAGCTCACTTGAGCTCGAATTGAACTAGGATTGATCACACACCATCAAGAAGAAAGAAGAAGAATGGGATTAAAATTCCTTTACAAAAGACTAAAGAAAATTCTCCCTAAGCTCAGTTTTGATCCATACCTCACTGGAGGCTATCACCGGCGCTCCCAACTGTCGAGGTAGCTTCGTCTAGTGGAGACGAATCCCCGTTGAAAGTTTGAAGGCTTGAGGTGGAGTGGATCTCCTTATTGAACAAAGAGAGCTTCAAGTGCTTGCGGCTTTGATCTAGACCCCTCTTCCCATGGCTTGGAAGCTTGGAAAAAGCTTTGGATGAACTTGACTTGGTGCCTTAAAGGTGCTTGAAGGAGGAATTGAGCTATGTTGGTGAATTGAGCAAAGTGGAATTTCCAATGAGCTCCCCTATTTCGGCTTTGAAGAAATCCAAAAATGGAGAATTCAAAATAGCTTGAGGAAGCTTGGAGGAACTTGGAGAAGGTTGCTCTGAGTTCCTATGGCTCAATCGAGTGTGAATAAATGAAATTCAAGTGAAATTAGGGGGGATTATATCTCCCCCTAGAAGGATCGAATGGTTGAGCTTGTCTCTTAGATTTTGATCAAATTGTTCACAATAAGTGGGTTGGTTAGGCCATTTTAAGCTCCACATGGTTCAGTTTTGGCAGAGGAGTGGAGTGGTGAAGTTTCCTTGTGCTCATTTGAGTGGAAGAGTGATTCCATGTGGAGAATTTTCTATTGGGTCATCGATTTTGGCCTTGGGTTGGGTTTGACTGACCTAAACCTATTGATTCATGTGCAACACACTCATTAGTGTCCACTTGGTCCACTAAGAGGGTGCCAAGTGGCCATGAAAAGGATATGAACAAATTCCAAGTGGAATTGGCCATAGGTTACCCATTGGCCTATGGGTAAAATATTCATTTGGCTTTGATTTTAATTTGGACATATTTGGAATAGTTTGAAATTGGATTGGTCCAAATTTCAATGAATTTGGAGTTGATTTGATGTCATTAGGCTCATGTTGACCCATTTAGGTCAAAATGGGTCAACTTGGGTCAAGTTGACCAATTGGTTAAATTGGGTCAAACCAAGGGTTGGGTCAAGTTCATATGACCATTTGAAATATTTTGGAATCATTAGTTTGGTTCAACTTGATTTATATTTGATTTTGGTTCATTTGATTTCACTTAGGTCAAATGGGTCAAGTTGACCAATTTGACACATTTGACCCAAATTGGGTTAGGTCATGGGTTGGTTTAGGTTTGGTTGGTCATTTGAAATGTTTTGGTAGTTTTGGTTTGAATCAATTTTAGTTTGGCTTGATTTTGTCTTTATTTGACCTTTTAGGTCAAGTTGGGTTCATGGTCAATTAGGCTAGGTTGGGTCTAGTTGGCCAATTGAGGCTTTGGTCAAGTTCAACAAGTGATTTGGAATGAAATTGACCCATTGGTTGCAATCAATTTAGATCAAGATTTGACATATATTTTACTTTTTTAGGTCAAGTCAACTTGGGTCAAGTGGCCAATTGGGCTAGGTTAGGCTCAAATGATGACTTGGTCAAATTCAAACATTGATCATGAATTTTTTTTTATCAATGGTTTCAAACAATTTGGCCTATGGTGAATTTTGGCTAGTTTAAATTTCATTTTAGCTGAGTGTTGACTTGGTCAACCCTTAAGTTTGAATTTGTTTGACCCAATTTGAGTGATTGATCATCTTATGATGATTGTTGCTCACAATGTGAGGCTTAGGCAGGCTTAGTTCAATCCAGTTTGGGTAGGATAAGAAATTGGCTCAAAAAGGTACTTTAGGTCACTTTGGGTCAAGTGAGCCTAAGTGGGTCAATTGACTTGATCAAGGCTTGAATCAAGTTTGTTTGAACTCACATATGGTCTTATGATTGAAATATAAATATATTTGCAAGTGGTTTCGAGTCAAATGGGTTTTGATTCATTTAACAAGTTCAAAGGATGACATAGTTTTGATTTGATTTTGAATTTAGTTTTGGTTTGGTGATTAAGTTTGTGTTTATATTTGGTTTTATGATTGAAGGTTTGATTGAATCATGAAGAAAAATCAAGGGTTTGGCTTGATTTGAATTTGATTTGATCAAGTTCAAGAATTTGACTTGAAAGAGTTTATGTTGAATTTTGGTTGAATTTGGATTTGAGTTTTGAATTTAGTTTTGGATATTTGAATTTATATTCCATTTACATTTGTGGACATAAATGAAAATATATAAGGGTTATGAGAAAATCACTTGAATTTGAATTGATTTGAATTTGATTTGAGCTAAGTCCATAAGATGAAATCAAAGTGACTTAGGAAAGATTTTAGAATTTGGAATTCAATCATGGGTTTCAATCATTTGGAATTGATTCATGATTTAAGAAAATCCATTGGAATTGATTTAAAGTTTGAGAAAATCAATTAAGTTAGAATTGATTTGAGATTTGATTTGGAATTGAAGTTGATTTGAATTTGAGAAAATCAATTAGGTTGGAATTGATTTGAGTTTGAAGTTGGTTTGGAGTTAGAGTTTGACTTAAAAGAAGGAAGTAAGGATTTGGTTCAAGTTATAGGATAGACAAATTTTCCTAACACCCCTAAGGCATGACCTATTCCTATGGCTAACTTTTCTAAGTCTTTAGGGTTAGGTTGAGTGTTCATCTAATCACTAGAAGTGTCTTAAGAATAAAAAACTCTTAGCATCTAAGAGGAGTCTTACGTCTAAGATGGAGAGGTTGAGAGCTCATCCTAAAAATGAGGTCAATAGGCCATAAGATTTTACATGCCTAAATGAATGGTGAAGTTGATTTGGGCCAAATCAAAAGAGAAAAAGGTGTTTTCCATCATAGGATCTCAAAGGTTAAGCCTTATTTTTATCAGGCAAAGATGGAAACCCTCTCTTAGCAAGAGTGAAACAAACTCACATGCATGATATTATGCATACAACATCCAGCTAAGGGGTCGCTAAATATTTTATTATCTTGATTTAATGCCTAGACTTTATGTGAGGTTATGAGTTATTTTAAAAGTTTGATTATGAGTTGTAGTTGGGGTATAAAATTTATTTTTTCCTAAGAGTCTAAACGGATCCAGGCTACACATTAAATCATCATACATGAAAAAACTAGAAAAATACATGCCATTTCTATTTATAATGTAAATAAATCATCAAACAATTTATAACCTCAACGTGAAAGAATAAAATGCCGGTGTGATCGGGTACCACCATACAACCCGAAAAGAAAATGGGTAGCCGAGCTCTACCCTTATACATCCCGGTAGAATTATGATAAGTGTTATGGGGGATCTTCAAGTTTTCATGCTCCCTCCATTTCTTCATTTGATTTTCTCCATTTGATTTGGTAGGCTTCTAGGCATCACATGGCACCCCATGATCAAACCTTTTGGCCAATGTTCATCTCAAACCCCACATAACACAACCAAATTCCTAATGCACAATTACATTAAAAGAATGAAAAAGTCAATCTAACTACACCTGCAAAATAAGTGTTAGCTAAACACACCATACAACCCAGGTTATATGAATAATTCAACTTAGACCGCATGGGTAAGCAAGTCCACCTGTCCTAATATAGATTATGCTTAGGGGTTAAGCAACCTGCAAAAGAAGCATTTATATTTATTTTAAGCGCCCATTAAGCATAATCTCCTACATAAAATATGATTAGGCTAATCATAGCCTAACATCTAGTCTACGAAACAGACACCCTAACATCCAGTCTACAATATTATACCACAAAATAAAACATACATCAAACCATGCATCGCCCTAATATAAAGCTATAAGTCATGACTTAATCTAATGTGTGTTTTAAGGATTACATGGTATGTCCTAACTAGGCTTTAGAGTTAAGATTTTCTAAATAAGAAGGACTTTTAACTATAAAGGGTGGTTTCACTTTAAATGGTTTAAGTATTTTGCAATTTTTACTTAATGTTTTCTTTTGTTTCATTTGACCTACACTCAACAACTAAGTGTTATAAAGAGAAGAAAAGAGAGGATCACTCTCTTTTATCCCTACCTTAAGTCACATCTAAACTAAATTAATTAATCAATTCCCATTAGTGAATGGCTTATTATATGTTTTAATTAATCATAAGTTTAGGTTCACTTTAAATAAACTCATTCAATAAGAAAGACATCTTAAGATTAATTGGGATGAATTACTGTTGACCTCATTTTTAGGATGAGCTCTCAACCCCTCCATCTTAAACATAGGACTCCTCTTAGACTTTAAAAGATCCTTAGTCTTAAGACACATCTAGTGATTAGGTGGACACTCAACCTAGCCCTAGAGACTTAGAAGAGTTAGCCATGGGAATAGGTCATGCCTTAGGGGTGTTAAGAAAATTTGCCTACCCTATAGCTTGAACCACATTCCTCACTTCCTTCATTCAAGTCAAACTCCAAATCAAATCAACATCAAACCAAAATCAATTCCAGCTTAATTGATTTTCTCTAAACCCAAATAAACCCATGATTGGAACTTATGATTGAAGCCCATGATTGAAATTCCAAATTCCAAAAATATTTCCTAAGTCCTTTGATTCCTTCTTAAGGACTTAGCCTAAATCTAATCCAAATCACTTCAAACTCATGAAATTTTCTCACAACCCATTTATATTCTCATTTATATTCACATATATAAATGAGATATAAATTTAAATCAATTAAACTAAATCCAAAATTCAAATCCAAATAAAAAATCTTTTCTAAGTCACTTTGATTCCCTCTTAGGGACTTAGTCAAAATCAAAATCAAATCACTTCAAATTCATGAAATTTTCTCATAACACATTTATATTTTAATTTATATTCACATATATATAAATAAAATATAAATTCAAACAACCAAAACCAACTCCGAAAATCAAACTCAAATTCAATCAAACCCCAACCTAAGCCTTTCAAGTCAAAATCTTGAACATAGCTAAATCAAATTCAAATCAAGACAAACTCTTGATTTTTCTTCATGATTCAATCAATCCTTCAATCATGAATCCAAATATAAACACAAACTTCAATCATCAAATCAAAACTCAATTCAAAAATCAAATCCAAGTCAAACTCTTGTTCACCCTTTGATCTTGAAATTATCAAATAAATCAAAACCCATTTGAATTCAACCCACTTGCAAATGGATTTATATTTAAATCATAAGTCCATATGTGAGTTCAATCAAACTCAAATCAAGCTTTGACCAAGCCATTTGACCTACTTAGGCTCACTTGACCCAAAGTGACCTAAAGTACCCTTATGAGCCAAATTCTAATCCTAACCAAATTGGATTGAACTAAGCCAACCTAAGCCTCTCATCATGATCAACAATCATAATGAGATGATCAATCACTCAAATTGGGTCAAACCAAGTCAAACCTAAGGATTGATAAAGTCAACACTTAGCCAAAATGAAACCTAAACTAGCCAAAATCCACCATAGGCCAAATTGATTAAAACCATTGATCAAAACTCATCCATGATCAATGTTTGAACTTGACCAAGTCAACATTTAAGCCTACCTAGCCCAATTGGCCACTTCACCCAAGTTAACCCAAGTTGACCCAACTTGACCTAAAAAGTCAAAATGTGTCAAAACATGATCTAAGTCAAATTGATTGAAATCAATGGCTCATGTTCATTCCAAAATGATTGTTGAACTTGACCAAAGCTCCAATTGGCCAACTAGACCTAACCTAGTCCAACTGACCTTGAACCCAACCTGACCTAAAAGGTAAAATTGAGCCAAACTCAAATCTAAACAAAATTGAATAGAAATAAAGATACCAATACATTTCATATGACCAACCAAACATGGAGCAACCCATGACCTAACCCAAATAGATCAAATGGGTCAATTTGGTCAACTTGACCCATTTGGCCTAAATGAACTCAATTGAACCAAAACCAAATATAAACCAAATTGAATCAAACCAAAGCCTCCAAAACATTTCAAATGGTCATATGAACTTGACCTAACCCTTGGTTTGACCAATTTGACCAATTTGTCAACTTGACCCAAGTTGACCCATTTTGACCTAAATGGGTCAACATGAGACAAATCATATAAAATCAACTCCAAATTCAATGAAACCTAGGCTAACCTACTTTTCAAACATATAAAACATATTCAAAGTGAAACCCAAGCTAAATGATCATTTTACCCCTAGGCTATAGGGTAAATTTTGGTCAAATTCACATGGAATTTGGTCAAATCCTCTTCATTGCCACTTGGCACCCTCCAAGTGGACCAAGTGGATACTAGTAAGTGTGGTGCACCTAACCCAAAGGGTTTGGGTTAGCCCAACCTAGCCTAAGATCAAAACTGACCACTTGCTTGAAAATGGCCACATAGAATCCCTCCTCCACTTGGTTTAAGCATATGGGAGCTCCACTGCTCCACTCCTTAGGCCAAACTGAATGCAAGGGCACCTCTAACAGCCTAACAAACCCACTCAAGGAGCTCAATTGGATCAAATTGGTAAGAGAAGGCATGATCATCCGATTGCTCTTGGGGGAGATATACTCCCCTTAATTTGATTTCATGCCATCATTCTCACACTTGATTGAACTTAGGGAAGCCAGAGCAAGCATTTGAAACTCTCCCCAAGCTCTCTCATGCAACTTGAACTTCTCCATTTTTCAGCTTCTTTAGACTAAAAATAAGGGAGCTCAAGTGAAAATCTAACTTACTCCACACTTCAAATCAAGCCAATTCCTCTTACAAGCTTCGTCATAGGGTTCAATTGAACTTGCCTAAAGCTTAACCCAAGCCCCAAAGGCAAGGGAGGTATTACCTTGAGTAATACTGAGCTAAAGTGAAGGTGGAGTGGCCTCTAGGAAGATCCATCCAATTTCATAGCCTCAAAAATTCAACAAAACTTCATCTCCAGGGAATCGAGCGTTAGAGATCACCTCCAGTGAGGTAAGACATTAAATCAGCTCAATTTAGCCATTGTTTGGAGCTTTGTGAAAGAAAGTATCACCCCATGAGATTTTAATCATTAGATGTGATCACCTTTGCATGATGATGGTGTGGATTGAGTTTGGATCCAATCCGAGCTCAATTGAGCTTGGATCTTTCCTTAGAAGATCGACGGTGGCCATCTCGCACAGGGAAGATTCGAGACAGATCAAGAGCCATCCATATGCGCATTTTGGATGGACGGACATGATTAAATCTGTAGATCCCACATTTTATCTCTTTAGAACTGCAGATATAACCTCAACTATTTGATCCTTGATCGGATGGACGAGGAGAAAGTGCGTAGCACCGCCGCTGACTTGGCTCTATGATGTGACAACATAAATAGTGAATCCCATCACGTTGCATCAACCTCCATGTGGCATCGATGAGATTAACTATAGAATTAGGGATTTAAATCACTTAATTAATCAAAGAAACTTCAAAAATTCATATCAAAATGTAGAAAAATAAAAAAAAAACTATGAAATAAATTGCATATGAAAGGTATTTGAATCTAGAATATTATAAAATTGATTTCAATGGATTTTGGATAGTGTTATTTTTTGGATTTGGGTTTTATTGGAAATTTGATTTTGCTAATTACTCTCTAATTACCTGACTAATTAATTCCAAACTTCTTGTGTATGATTAGTGGGATGAATTTTGCCTCCACTAATTTTCTTGAGATTTATTGATGGTTTAATTAGAGGAATTGCTAGATTAATTTATAATTATCTTCTTAATGTAATTAAGTTTAATTAAGTGTGTTATTAGTGGTTTAACCCCTTGATTGAGTTAATTAAAGTTTGATTAAGTGAATAAGAGGTTTTGGGAATAATTTTGGATGTTTTTCCTTAAGCTATTCTTTAAACCCCCTCTTTCTTCCTTAATACAAACTTAATTAAGGATTAATTCACTAATTGCTTACCTAATTAATTTGATAAAATTTTAAAGCCTTCCTGAACTTAAAAAATTCATCTTGGGTAGATTCTTAGATGTTCAATAACTTAAGTACATTAAGGAAATCAAAATCCAATTCACATGTGTGAGAGGGGTTATGAAAGTACTTAAACTAAACCCCTTAGTTTAATTAATCATTAATCATGAGCCAAATGCATTAGGCCCTTTTCTTCTTAGGTGCATTGCTAATTTAAATTCCTTGTGTGATTTTATGTCATATCATTAGCTCATAATTATTTGATTAAGTATGCTAAGGTGGTGTAGGTAAGGGGCAATTAACACACTTAATTCATACCTTAACCTAATCAAAATATAAAAATCATCTAATCATCTAAAGATTAAACTAAAATTCCATACACATGGGGGAAATGGGTTAGGACTAGCAAACATTCTTTCACATTTCCTAAATCAAACATAAAACAAATTCAAAACAAAAATCACATTAAACAAACTTTGATTCACTTTAAACTTTTTTATTTCATAGGATTGTCTTTAGGAATTATTTAGGGTGAATGAATTTACATTACTTTCATCACTTTATTTCTTTCCTAGTATGCTAAATGTGTATGTCATATGAAATTCATGCATTCATATCATTTTAAAATCAAAATCAAAATGAAATATTTTCTTTATGTCAAATTGCATGTTTTGGCAAAAGTAAAAATATGAATGGCTATTATCACTACTAAATCCAAAATTATTTTCAAAATATATAAATCAAACAACTAAAACTGAAAGTGTGCTACTTATAATTATTTATAAGCTTGCATGTGGATAAAAATATGAAGTTGTGCATAGTGTGGCTTTCCTTCTCTTTTCTTTTAGCATAGTTTTGAGTAGGATTTGGCAAAGTGTATAGTTCATTTGAAAAGAATACAACACTTGCCTAACACCATTCCTATTCATTCCTATGCTATTATCTAAGAAGGACATCCACACTTGTACATATAAATTGCATAAACAAAACCAACAAACAAATACAAACTTTTTTTCATCTTTCTTTTCCATTCATTTCTTTTATACATGTGTTTGTATTTAAGGAAAGTGGTATATTAGTCTGGACAACCCCGGGGTTGCGAGGCTTTAAGTAGCCCTAAGTAGGTCTTGTACCTTACACTCCTAATGCTAATAATGACACTGTACTCACTTATGCCTTTCATAACTACACATGTGCATGTGAATAATGGACAAAAGAAACCCCTCTTTTCTACTTAATGAAAATCATGCATCATAAAGCATTCCAATTTTATTAAGTAATATTTCTTAGCATGCATCATAAAGTGTGCTAAACATTTCCATTTGTATTTATAGATATTCTTAGGATGCATCCATATGCATGTTATACATGTTGGGAAAGAAATGAAGTGATGTGTGTTTTGTCATATTAATTCAATTTACTTAATCTTAAAATGCCTTTCCTTTTGAATAGGTTTATTTAGGGAAAATCTAAACTTAGGAATAATTAAAACACCTAATAAAACATTCACTAAACAAAATCAAATATGAATCCACTTTAAAAACTACTTAGGATAGGGAAGGAAAGAGAAGTTCTCTTCTCTTTTCCCTCTCTTTACAACCTTTAATAAATAAGTAGGTTCATTTAAACAAAATAAAAATAATCAAATAAAATTAACCAAAAATAGCTAAACACTTAAATGAAACCACCCATCTAAGTTGAACATCTTCATACTTAGAAAATCTAAACCTTAAAGCCATAGCTAAGTATATTACACAAACCTTCTATAGCACACACATTAGGTTAAGTCATCACTTCTAGCTTTAGGTTAGGGGTATGGCTTGATGTTTTTTATTTTGATGAATTATTTACGATGTTAAATGTGCATAGAATAAATGGTAGGACAATTTAGTCTAATCATTATTTTCTACAGGGGATAGTGTTTAAAGGGTGCTGTAAAAAAATATAAATGCTTTTGTTGTGCAGGTGCTTATACCCCTAAGCATAATCTAATAGGCTAGGTGGACTTGGTTACCCATGTGTGGGGTGCTAAGTCCAATATGCATGCTTGGGATTTATATCATTTGTTTAGCTAATCTTTATTTTATAGGTGTTTGTTAGATTTACTTTTTCTTTTCATGTATCTTTTGTAATTAGGATTTTAGAATGAATGTTATGGGGGATTAGGATGAGCATTGGTCATAAGATTACATCTTATGTACCATACGAAGCCTTTGGAGCATTTATCTTCCAACCATCCAAAAGAAAGAACCAAAAGAAGAAAGAAGAAAGAAGAAAGAAGAAAAGAAGAAATAAAGACCCCCATAGCATGAATTTCCTTACTTAATTGTAAATTAATTCATTTGTAATATGGGTTGTGTAAGGGTAGAGCTCAGCTACCTAATTTATTTTTGATTTTGTGCGGTAGTGCCCAACCACAAATGGCTTTTTATTCTTTTGCATTAGCTTTATAAAATGTTTGATATTTTGTTTAGCTTGTGTTGGATGACTATTAGGCTCTAAGGAAAAAATAAATCTTCTACCAAATTAAACAACTTAAAAATTAAAAATAATCAACTAATTACCTCACCTAAAGCTTAGGCTAAAAATCAAGATGAAAGAATTATCAACCCCTTAGATGGATGAGTACTTCTTTTCTAACATCATGAATAAAAGCATATTGTTTCACTCTTGATTGGAGGGCACCATGGTGAAAAAAACCTCCCCTTCTCATTAATTTTGGCACATAATGTTATTTCTCATACATTAAGCATATGAATCCTATAAGCTTGAGTCAAATGATTGTCCAAAAATGAAAGTAAAATGTAATATGTTTTGCATTAGATCTATGTCATTTTTCATGCCCTTACATGATCTACTCTCTTAGGGAGTGAGTTTAAGGACTTAGTCTCTTCCTAAAATAACTAACAACCTAGCTATCTTGCATAAAACATATGACTTTTCTACATGAATTTAAAATTGTAGGAGGAGTTAATTGGCGGCCACACCAGGCGGTTGTAAGTCCAAGCAGTCAGGTGGTTTGTCCTCTCTTGCAGAGGCAAACCAAATACCCATTTTCACTTTAGATTTAGGTAGTGCTTTTGGCCCTCACCAAAGACCCTAGATTTAGGTTCTGAGGTTGTTTCTCCCTTCTATGGGCTACAAGTATAAATCCTCACCTCTTAGGCATTTTCACAACCTTGTATTGTGGAACTGTAAGACTTAGTATTCTAATAAAAATTTAACTCAAACACATTAATTCAATTTTAAAAATATAAAGCCCAACTATAAGGTAGTTTGGGATGCTTACTAAGCTTCCTAGTAACTTAAGCATCCCCTACTTGTTTTCATTTGGCTTCGATAAGAACTCCCTCCTCTTGATCGATCCCACTTGATTTGCTAAAAATAAATTAATCGATTGATAGTGCTACCTTTTCAAAATATTTGGAGATAATGATCATTTACCTTAATCGAGAGTATTCCTAAAGAATCTTATTTCTTAGGATGCAATTAACTATGTGGGCTTGCCCCTGTAGGGAACTTAATGAACCCAAATTAAAATAAACCCTAATTTACTTTTCCATATAAAGTAGGGGAAGAATCTCTGGTACATATGCAGACTCATTGTCTTTATGAGTCCTTATTGAGGTGATTAG
Source organism: Cymbidium sinense (assembly GCA_021442155.1). Taxonomy (NCBI): domain Eukaryota; kingdom Viridiplantae; phylum Streptophyta; class Magnoliopsida; order Asparagales; family Orchidaceae; genus Cymbidium; species Cymbidium sinense. The sequence goes on from CM038224.1 coordinate 117,151,865, forward strand.
GTCCATTATAAGGTGGTGACTTCTATCTTTCTAGATAGTACACCTCTCCTTAATATCATACCTGATCACTCTAATAAAAATATCTATGGATCCACGTGGTGTCCAAAATACAATAAGAGTATATTTCTATCTTAATTTTATTCCGTATAGAGTGAAGACGGAAATATACATCTTAGAAACTTAAAACATTTCACTATAATTACCATCACATGACACATGTTTATTTATTTCTTTTCATCATATATAGCATGCATATGGTTAAATCCTAAACATACCTATATATACAATTTATATGTTAGCACACTTGAATGATGAATGCAAGCAAATGTATTTGAAATTGATGTTTCATTTCATTGAATTATTTTTTTCATATTATTTTAAAACTTTATCTAAATTCCTATGCAAAAGCATAAGAAAAGAGCTCTAAATCATATGACTAATCAATCCAACCATTTCAACAAAATCTGAATGCTTGTCTTTTTAATAAAAAAAATGCATTTTTTATTCATTAGCAAAATACACATTCAAATGTATAAAAGTTTTAAACAAGTACGTCACCATTATTCTACACTAAGGAACGTGGTAGGAACCTCCTTGGGGATATTTAAAGTCGCGCGTCCCCGAAATGTCTAGACTAATATACCCGCAATTCTTAAATACATATGGATGTATAAACAACTATAAGAATAGAAAACTATGCAAAAAAAGAGTTTAATTTAATTAAATTATAGTTTTCATCCATTAGTTATGCCAATATATATATATATATATATATATATATATATATATATGAGAATTTTAATTAGGTACGACGCCATTATTCTACACCAAGGGAGTGAGGTAGAAACCTTCTTAGGGCTACTTAAAGCCATGCATTCTTGGGATGTCTAGACTAATATATCTATTATTCTTATATATATATATAGATGTACAAGCAATTATAGAAATAAAAACTATACAAAAGTTGGATTCAATTTAGTTGATTTATTTGGGTAAATGAATTAAAGCTTTATCTAAATTCTAAAGCAAAAGATGCATAAGAATGAAATCGAGAAAGTACGTCGCCATTGTTCTACACCAAAAGAGTGAGGTAAGAACCTCCTTAGGGCTACTTAAAGCTGTGCATCCCTGGGATGTCCAGGCTAATATACTCGCTAACATTCATAGTTATGCAAATCAACACATGAATATAAGAAAGAAACTTCACTTTTGATCTTCCCATTTGATCTTCAATAATAACTCCCTCTTTTGATCAATCCCATTTGATCTTCAAAAATAAATCAATCGATTGATAGTCTTTCCTATTGAAATTTTCAGAGATAATGATTATTTACCTTAATCGAGAGTTTTCCTAAAGGATCCTATCCTTTAATATGTAATTAACTACAAGGGCTTGCCCCTGTAGGAAACTTAATGAACCTAATTTAAAATAAATCCACTTTACTTTTTCATGTAAAGTAGGGGAAGAATCTCTGGTATGTATGCAGACCCACCATCTTTTGGAGTCCTTATTAAGGTGATTGATTCCATTAAAGGGTAGTGACTTATGTCTTTCGAGATGGTACACTATACCTTGATGACGCATTCGATCACCTGAATAAGTACATCTATGGATCTGCGTGGCATCTTATAAAGATGAATTTCTATAAGGACACTTCTTTCTTTTCTCCAAAGACTTGAAAGGCGACTCCCCAATAGAGATTTATTCACCATGAATTTTTCTAGCGACTCCGCTGGGGATGGTTCCTCTCTCCATCTTTGGTAAATAATCATTATCTTTGAGTATCGATAGTGGGTTTGTACTTTCGTATGAATCCAAGACTATCCTTCTTTCCATTGGCACTTAGCTCATTTCATTCTTGAGTTAAGTTAGCCAACATCTTTAGGTTTTAGGACCGCATTCCTTGTTGGTCTTAAAACTCCTGTTGGGTTTCTCCAATTGGTAAAATGAAAAGATCTAAGATAAAAAGAAACATCTTGAAGACTTCCTCCTTATCATTTTTATGATAAGGAAAGGTTCATCCTAAAAATAATAAACCTTCCATGAAGAACTTTGCTTTTTCAAAAGCACCTTTTTTTCAAAAAATGCACTCAACAAAATATTTTCCACAAAATTTCCTCACCCTCATTTAACAATTCATATAATTGTTACATGTAGGTATTTTCAAAAATAAAGCTAATAACATTTTCCAAAAGCACAAATGAGTATCTTCTTTCAATTCACTTTGATGAAGATTTCATTCTCAAAATAAAATGGACAATCATGTTTTCCAAAATCACAATCGTAATCATAAAACTTTTCAAAAAGCACACATGAACTCTTCTATTCAATGCATTCACAATTATTGAATGGAAAGTTCATTTGTAAACAAAATCAAAAATTTTCAAAAAAGCACACATGAACATCTTCATTTAATACACTCAAATTTATTAAATGAAGATTTCATCCCCAACTAAAAATAAAACATCATTTAGGAAATCCTACTTAAACATATCTCATATATGTTTTAAGTTGGAATTCCTCTCTTTCAAAAAAAAAAGGAGCAACAATCACACACAAAAATTTCACATTTCAAAAATAAAATCAATCTCCATTCTACATACTTAAATTTGTTGAATGGAGGTCCTCTTTTCAAAATTAAAATCAACAACCATATTTTAAAAAAAAATTGAAACACACATTTGGAATTTCACTTAGCATAATCAAATTTGCTAAGTAAAGTTTCAAAATCCAAAATCCAAAAATTTTCAAAATTCTAAACACATTTTGGAACTTCATTTAACATACCCAAATTTGTTAAGTAAAGTCTCCAAAGTTAAAAATCCAACAAAAATTTTCAAACATACATTTGGAATTTCACTTAGCATAATCAAATTTGTTAAGTAAAGTTTCAAAATCCAAAATCAAAATCCAAAATTTTTTTCAAAATTCTAAACATATTTTTGGAACTTCATTTAACATACACAAATTTGTTAAGTAAGGCTTCCAAAATCAAAATCCAAAATTTTTTTTTTAAAATTCTAAACAAATTTTGGAACTTCATTTAACATACACAAATTTGTTAAATAATGTTTCCAAAATCAAAATCCAAAAATTTTCAGAATTCAAAAACAAAATTAAAATACACTTTGGAACATTACTTAACATACCCAAATTTGTTAAGTGAAGTCTCCAAATCCAAAAAATTCAAAATTTTCAAACAATATTTGGAACTTCATTTAACATACCTAAATTTGTTAAGTAGAGATTCCAAATCAAAAATTCAAAAACATTTCAAAACATATTTTGGAACTTAACCTACCATACTCAAATTTGCTAAGTAAAATTTTCAAACTCAAAACAAAAATTTCTCACACACCTTTGAACTTCTTCCCTTAGCATACCAAATTTGCTAAGGAGAAGTTTCCATTTTCAAAAATCAAAATTTTAAACACACCATTTGGAATTCCATTTAGCATACTCAAATTTACTAAGTGAAATTTCCATTTCATAAAACCACGTGAAACTTCATCTCTAGCATACCAAATTTGCTAAAGCTGAATCTCCGCTTTCAATCATTTCAAAAACAAAATGAAGCACCTTAGGATCCCTTTAGTATACCAAATTTGCTAAAGGGATCCCACCTTTTCAAAAATGAAAATTTTCCAAACAAATGAAACACTTAGGATTTTCTTAGCATACCTAAATTTTCTGAGAATCCTATTTTTCAAAATATCAAAACAACATTTGGATTCTTCACTAAGCATACCTAAATTTGCTAATTAAGAATTCCAAAGTTTTTTCAAAATCAAAGCAAAAGAAAATTTTCAAAAAAAAATAAAGAAATAATCACTTTCACCTTACTTAGCATACCCAAATTTGCTAAGTGAAAACTCCATAACATTCAAACAACAGAAAATCAATTTGATCCTTACTTTAACATACCCAAATTTTTTAAAGGAAAGGGTCCTCCAAATCCAAAACAAAAATTCAAATTCAAAACAAAATGAACCTATTGAAGCATCTTATCAAAATCTTGAATCCATATTTCAACATACTCAAATTTGTTGAAGTTTCGATTCATATTCAAATTCCTCTTTCAATCAATCTTTCCAAATATATTTGAACCCCACTTAACACTTCGAAGTTGTTGGATGTGGTGTCAAATTTTCAAAATTCAAAAATTCAAAAAAATCTATGGAGACAGAAAACTGATGCAAGTTCATTTCTCATTGCAGATTTCTTTAGTCGACAGTTTGCGCTTGACCATTACAATGGGGATCAGTAAATTTTTCTTTATCTTCCCTCACGGCATGGACCTAGCCTTGGACTAGGCTGACTTTCCTCATTTGGATCACACCCATTTGATCCACTTTGGCCATGGCTTTGAGGGGGCCAAGATCACTTGTGAGGGCATTCCCCTCACAACAGTCAGCAGGAAGAGGGTGGTCGGGCAGAAGCCGGTCATCAGGGTAGACTTACCCTCAGATTCAGAGATTTCCTCACTGAAGAGGAAAGTTGTGGCAGTACCACAGCCTTCAGTGATTTCAGTACTGGCAGTTATAATTCCAGTGGCAGTTCATCCTCGAGTTGCCCATGCTTCCCTGGTGCGAGCTAGCACCCTATCATCTATACCCTCTAAGGGTAAGGCTCCCCTAGTTTTAGGGATTACCTCCTCTACATTTGAGTATGGGTATAGCTCGTACTCCTCTCATCCTTCTCGCACCCAACGCCAAAATAAGAATCGTATGGTCAAACGGTTCCATACTAGGATAGTTAGAGAGTTAGAGGTAACTGCTAGGTCAGCTATGGATGAGTCTCATATGATCACATCACCACTCATTATGGAGAACCAATTTCATCCTCTCTCTCTCTCGATTAGATAGAGGAGGATGAGAGGATCATTCATCCTCCTCTAAGGTGCATCTACAAAGCAGTAGCTTCTAGAGTAGAGGTTGTACACTAGCCTTCACTCTATTCTATGCTAGGTAAGTGGGGCATACAGATGCTCGGAGTCTAGTGTTCAGTTTGATTTATGATCTATTATCCCTTGCAACATAAGGAGGCAGATCCGACAGTAGAGGGCCCGTGATGCCCATACATCAAATATCACTAGCAGGGAGCGATAGAGATTCAGTCATGAGTCAACCGTTTCTGCTTCGATCAACTTTCCAGCTCGGCGCGCTACCCGCCCTGATCATACTAATAGTATCCTCCTCACACGGACCAGCCATCACAGAAGGGAAGCTCTTGTACACAGAGATTCGGTGGTGTCTACACCCCACCGCTTACCATCCCCCATCGCCAAGGTGTGTTCCAAAGATCACCCATTCCATCCAAGGCCATGAAGGCCGCATCCGGGGAGAAATGTACCCTGTTGGTGATCCGACTATGACCAAGGGATCCCACTCTTCCTACACCACCCATTATGGTAAGGTCGAAGCTCTCTGACCTTCGAGAGTGGTGTGGAAGGAGTTAAGAGCATCATGGTCGCTTTCACCAACTCACCCATTCAGTACAGATGGTGACTACTTTCAGAGATATTCCAGATGGCAACAATTGTAGAGGATCATCCCAGGATTGTTACCCCTATTACAGCTAGCATCAATCAGGATTATCATTCTTCTAGCGAGTACAGTCCGCACAGGATTGACTCCCCAACTTCATGTGAAGTTTAGTGCCTCTCAGTTCATGATAGCGATCACATTGGTCAGCCCAAGTTGTTTGTACCTGCTGAGTTAGATCGATCCTTAGATGAGATAGTTGCACACTATTTTATGGAAAAAAAGGAGATCTTAGGGTATGCATGGTCTGATGAAGAAAGAGTCATCTTTGATCCCAATGAAGATGACTTGATGGGGGATTCAGATGGCATACGCATGGTCAAGAATAGAGGTTCTCTTCTTACGGACCAATAGGCTATGAAAGGAGATGAGGTTGATCAAGGAGACACCGCAGAATCAACCCATCACCTTCGACAATAGTTAAGGCAGAACGATGAATAGATTGATAGGATGGCACATAGCAGTTGCAGGACTTGTTAGCAGTAGTGTCAGTGCTTCAAAAGCAAACCCTTCTAGTTCATCCTAGCACAATCGAAGTTAGTCAGCCTGAACTAGTGCATGTCTTAGATCTAGTTAAGACTCTACCTCCCATCAAGCAAGGTAGCACTAGTCTGTATAGGAAGGTAGTGGACAGTACCTCCATATAGGAAAAAAGTTTGAAATCCATGGTTGAGCAATAGGTGAAGGAAGCCTTGGATCAAGCCCAGGGAGGATCATCAATTCCAAATGGTAGACCCTACCTAGAGGAATTCGATGTCATCTAGTATCCCAAGGGTTTTGTGCCTTCTTCCTTCAAGAGCTTTGATGGTAGTGGGAATCCGAGGCAACATATAGCTCACTTCAGGGCCATTTGTTGCAACATAGGTGGCAGGGATGCTTTACTCTTTAGACTCTTTGTCAGTAGCCTAGCCGGTATTATCTTTGATTGGTATGTTAAACTGCTAAACGGTTCAGTTAGGACATTTTCTAGGTTAGAACAACTCTTTATCAAGAGATTTTCTCTGGAGCTTAACAAAGGGTTACTGTAGGTAATGTCATTGTAGCCCAACAACACTACGGTGAGTCACTTGTTGATTATATTCTCCAATGGTGTAACCTGAGTATGAAGTGTGAATCACAACTGTCTGAACAGCATGCCATTGGGATTCTCTTGAAGAATATCCATGGTTCGGGTGCCTTCATGCTTAAGGGCTTCATCATAAAGATATTTGAGAAGCTAATCAACAAGGCGGCTAGTCTACAAGGAGAGGCAAAATAGTTGCCTTTTCGAGATCAGTTGCCAAAGCAAAAAATCCTAAAAGGTTTATGAGAAGAAATCTTGAGCAATTGTAGCGGTTGACAAAGGGAAGCAGCTAGCTAGAGATTAGTCAGAGTGACCATGACCTCAGTAGCCTCCACCTCTTTTGCCACCACTGAGGCAACCATACTGGCCTCCGCCTTAGCCAGCACAGCCACCGCCTCAGCCATACCACCAATAGCAGTGGCATGTATATCCACCGCCAGATAGCTATGGTCCACCTACTCTATTAGATAAGTTAAATAAACTTTATTCATTTAAGAGGGACGTAATCAGGAAAATCTTTAAGAATCTCTTAAAGAAACTTGATTTTCAACTACCCTAGCCTAGGAAACTGGAGGAAGTTGGCAAAACTCATGATCCAAACTTCTTCCCTTACCATCGTATGCTAGACAACATTTTGGAGGATTGCTTTACACTTAAGGACTAGCTTGAACACAATTTCAAGACCGGTGCTATCATTATCCCAAAGGAATACCTTGTGGAACAACCTTCCAGTTCCATTAGTGTAATCCTTGGGGATACAAGCGATCCTACCAAAACCAAAGAAGGTTGAGACATCTCTTTGTCTAAAACCTTTAAGAAAATAATCGAGAAGAACAAGAAGCTTTCCTTGTAAGTACCTGAGTCAGCTCAAACCTCCAACACCAAGGAAGGTTACTAGTGTGCCAACTCGAAAAGTGGGAGCTCAAGAAGAAGAGCATGTGTGTGGCCCGATAGTCCCTTAGCACACCATGTTTAGACTCCATTCTAGAGCTTCCACATCGGTGACTTCTACCATTTCAGTTAATTTTTTTTGTTTCTTCTGGTAGAACTCTTGCATCAGTGGATAAGAGCATCAAATCCCTTACTCCACTCACTCTACTTGACTTCTACTTTGTACTTCCAAATTCTTCCAAGAAATTGAAGAATAAAGCTGATTTGAATTACATTTGTGTCTCTTCTAATGAGTTATCTTCTTCTATTCCTAGCAATAACTCTTCAAGTCTAATAAACTATAATAATTCTGATCTTCCTCTTTCTGATTCAGAGTTGGATCTTCTAACTCTAAAAACTACGGGTTCACCTCTTGAGATAGACTTAGAATCATCCGATTCTGAGAGTCTCATAGAAGAAGTTGTAGGTGAGCCTGAAGTATAGGTAGAACTTGCCACCACCTTGCCTCCAGAGATTACCAAAGTCAACCTCCATAGTGGAAAGGTTCTACCTCCCAGGGTAGCACCTCTAGATAGGGGAAATAAATCATTGGTACTAAAGATCGAGAAGCCCTTCCACAAAATGCTCCACCCTTGGATATGCTTGTGGAAGACCAGCCGAAGGTGGATTACAATATTCTTTCTCACCTTAGAAACTTATCATCTAAGCTAAGCATATATGATGCCCTTGTCTTCTCCAAAAAGATGAGGGAATCGCTAATCAAGGCTGTCCTTGATCCTAAAATATGCTTAGCTCAGCTGAATGCTATAGGTGAGGAAGCATACTATGCCAAAGAAGCTCAAGGGATTACCTTCACTGATGAAGACCTTCTACTGGGGGACTTGGAGCACAACTGTCCCATATACATTACAATCGACATGGACAAAGTTCGGACTCTCCGGGTTCTCGATTCAGTGCATCGAACATTATGAGTCAGAAGACCCTTGCCTATTTGAAGATCGACATCTCTACTCTCCTAGGAGATAGGATGATGTTGAGAGGATTCAATGATCAAGGTGAGTGGGCTTTAGGTTCTATAGTGTTACCGTTGGAGATCGATGACTGGAAGACTGAAGCTAAGTTCTACATCATTGATTTGAATACTTCATTCACTACCTTGCTTGGTAGGCCTTGGATACATCAAAACAAGATCGTTTCATCCTCCCTTCATCAGTACATCAAGTTCAGAAAAGATGGAATTAAGTACCGTGTCAACGAGGATGAAAAGCCATTCTCAGTTAGAGAGGTTGAGATTTATGAGGATGTGACCTATTATTTTCCTCGAAACACCCTTTCTCATGAACTTGGACAAAATTCAAGTGCAAATACAAAAGTAAAAGAACATGAAACAAAAGAAAAGATAAAAAAAATGAAAAGAAAAGTCCAAGTGAGCAAGAAAGGGGGATAGAAGAAGAAGTGGATCCATATCACATTTCACCCACAGTTCACTCCATCATATGGACATGTGGTTGGGATGGCTCAACCTCCACCAGGTAGAGGCAGTTCTAGAGGTGGGAGACCCCCTAGTTGGTCTTTAGCTAATAGAGGTCATGTTCCAATTCATAGGAGTACCCCTACTATTCACATAGACTTGCAATCCATCTCAGAGGATAAGTCTAATGTGATTAGTATACCAACCAACCCCTCTCAGCGAGTTCCATTGGAGGTGACTTTTGACCCAGCCAGAGACAAAGACCAAGCCTCCAAGCAAAGCAAAGTATTCAAATCTAGTTTATGTAAAACTATCAGACAGCAGTTTGATATCACATTTGTACCCCTCCGTGCGATAAAAGGTCTAACACTAGTAGATTTCTCAGCTATACACCCAATTCCTGCTAATCCTCCGCTTAGTGACGATCTCCCTGTTCAACAAATCATGAACTTATGGGAGGCCGAAAACCACCATTGGGAGATGTATTTTGATGGTGCTGCTTCTTTTCGTAAAGGTGAAGCACCACGACCTATTCTCCTAGGAAAGGCATGGGTAGTAGTCCTTTTAACTCCAAATCATGATGTGATGAAATTCTCATACTATCTTTCCAATTCCTTCACCAACAATGAAGCTAAGTATGAGGCTTTGATTGCTAGTTTGGAGTTAGTCATCACTATCAGTGTCAAGAGCATCAACATCTTTGGGGATTCTCAGTTGGTCATCAACCAGATTGTTGGGTCATACCAGGTCCTCAAACCCAAGCTTCATCATTACTATGAGTATACCATGAAGCTGTTGGCCCAGATTCCCAAAGTTACCATCTACTAGGTTCCTCAAGCGGAGAATGCAGTAGCAGATGCCTTGGCCAAACTTGCCAAAGAGTTAGAATTTCCGGAAGATGAGTCCATTTCAATAAGGGTCCAAAATAGACAAGTTTTATCCCTTATTGATTCAGAACTCATCGAGAGACTTTCTCTTGAAGGGGAGGTTGTCATTGCCAAAATGGACAAGGAGTTAGATTGGAGGCAACCATTCATAGATCACTTGAACACCGATAAACTATCTCAAGAGAAATCTCAATCCCATCAGGTGAAATAGAGAGCTCTTTCCTATGCTCTTGTTGATGGCACCCTATCGATGCATCCTTTGACCAAATGTCTTATTTCGAGAAAACAAGAAGCCCAAGGATGAAGAAGCAATACGTAACTAGGTCTATGTGGAGCTCATTAGTATGGTTCAAAGATGAAGTCTAAGATCAAAAAACTTGGATACTACTGGCCTTCCATGATCACAGATTGCATGGACATAGCTAGGAGATGCCATCAATGTCAGGTGCATGGTGTGGTCCTTCACCAACCACCCAACATTCTGCACCCTACTTTGGCTTCATAGCCATTTGAGTGTTGGGGTACCAACATTGTAGGTTTGATCGATCCTCCTTCTTCCAAGGGGCACTGATTCATCTTAACTACTATCAACTACTTTTCCAAGTGGGAGGAAGCCATCCCACAGAAAGAGGTCATAGCTCACCATGTGCTTCAATTTTTTAAGAACCATATCATATATAGGTTTGAGGTGCCTCAACAAATTATATCTGATAATGGTACTGCATTTAAAAGCATGAAGATCAACAGCTTTGCTAGAAGACACAAGATATATTGGAGTTACTCCACCATATACTACCCCAGAGCTAATGGCTTTGCAAAAGCATTCAATAAAACTCTCATCCAGATACTAAAGAAGACTCTTGATGACAACAAACGACAATGGAATGAGAAGTTGGTTGAAGCCTTGTGGGCTTATCGCACCACATAACGAACTACAACTCAGTCTACCCCATTTTTCTTAGTGTATAGGTCTGAAGTTGTTCTTCCTTTAGAAGTTTAACTCCCTTCACTAAGGATAGCATTGGGTAATAAGATCACTACATAGTAGAATGCAAAGTTACGGGTAGAAGAGCTCGAAGGTTTAGAAGAAAGTCGCCTACGATTGTGCCAGAGCCTCGAGTTGTACAAGGCCAAAATGGATCAGGCTCACAACAAGCTAGTCCACCTTACCACTTTTTGAGTAGGAGAACTTGTGTTAGTCCTAAGACAACCAATTATTGCCCATAGAAATATGGGAGACAAGTCTGAACCCACTTGGGAAGGCCCCTATATCATAGAGAAGGCCCGCCAAGGAGGATCTTATCAGCTTATTGATTGTAAAAGGGAACACCCGATGCTTCCAATTAATGGGGTCTATCTAAAGAAATATTACCCATGAAATAAAAATTATTTAAAAACATTCATTAATAAAAAGAATAAAATCTGATTCCATTCATCAAATCTTCTCTTCAAGTGTTTGCTTGTCTTGCAAATTTGTACGGTTTTAGGGTAAGAGTCCCCTAGTGGAATCCTATCCCTCTTTCACAACACAAACACAATCTCTCAATGCTATTAGAATAGGTGTAAGAGAACCCAAGAGGCATCCTATTTCAATCAGCATAACTAAATTAGGTGTGAGTGAACCCAAGTGGCATTCTTTCTTAGTGGGAATTCTTGTTACTATCTATGGCATCATTTCATAATTCCCCGGCGTGTTTTAAGGTAGGTATAAGAGTCCCCCAGAGGCATCCTATTCCTTTTAACACATGCACAACAATAAACACAAATCTTTTGTCTCAAGCTATTTGATGTGGGAGCAAGCCCCTGTGGCACTCACTCATTAGCTGCTCTAGGTCAAGTCTACATGTTACCTAGCTAGTATGCCACCCCAATGGTCATTTATTGGAATATGTGAGTCCCCACACTTTATTCATAACTTGATCATTGCAAACCAAAGAGCACCTTGTTAGTAAGATAGTCTTCACTGCCAAGGTAGTAAGCTACTCATGTTGGCCTTGTTTAAGAAGATGTGAGTCTCCATGCTTTCTTCTTGAACTAGCCATCATGCACTAACTAGGTTGAGTATCTTTGAGGTTTAGGATAAGTCCCCCAGAGGCTCCTTCCTCTTTTGAGTTGATATCTAACCTCCGGGCATTCACTAAGTTGCCTAGATCGGATAACACCGTCAAGCCAAAGACGACTATCCCGCCGCATGGAGGATGTGAGTCCCCAGCTTTCTTCCTAGTCGATTGCAAAACCCATAAATCACCTTAGGTTGGTTGATGCTCGCTATGCTGACTATGACTCACTCGGTGAGTACACCACTCTTGGCAGATATGAGTCCCCGTGCTTTCTCCTTGAGTTGGACACCAAATACCTATTGAATTTATGACTGCCATGTCATTTTCTCTAGGTTGTTGGATTAAGCCTTTATCGGACCCATCCCCTGTGGGCATACTATTTGGATCAATTCCTTTGTGACCCCATTTAGACCTACCCAGGTTACTTTCGGATTGGACAGTTCCCCTTTCCTAGTAGCCACCCCTGTAATTAGAAAATTTGTTTAGTGGATGCATAAATTCTCCTTTGTTTCAGTAAATCTTAGATAGGCCTAGGCTGATATAAGCTCCTTCTCAATTTTATCCCTCACAAACTAACAGGGTCAGTGATAAAATAATAAAATAAACAAAACTAATTCACTTGTGGATTAGGATTCAAGCCCCCAAAGGGCTTCTTTTCCTAAGCAAGCATCCTATCATTAGGGCTGTATTACCAGAACTCCCAATAAGAATTGTCTGACTACCTCAACTGAGATAAATCCCTGGGCTGGTACTCACTCTGTAGTTGCCTTTAGATCAGGTTCAATTTCTTTTGCCATAAGTAGGTTATCCCAGCAGTCATTCCGCTTTGAAAGATATAAGACTATGATGCATTCTTTATAGCATGATTGTCACAAACCGCCGGGCAGCCCTAAGTCGGGTTTGATTTGTTGCCCAATGCAGCCAATCACCCTAGTGAACTTTTCCAGTCGAAGATGTGAGCCCCCGAGCTTTCTTCCCTTAAATTGATCATTGCAAATCGAACAACACTCCTTTGATCGGATAGTTCGCCCATCGGCTGGGAAGCTACTCCCTTTGGTTCAAAATCTGAGACAGGTCTACGCTTCTATAAGCTCCTTCTCAGTGTGATCCATCGCAAACCAGCGGAATCCATTAAAATAAACTAAAAATGAAATCAATTCTTGACTATTCTTGAGTTAATCTAAGTACCCTTAGTGTCATTCACTCAATAGTTAGCCCTAGGTTAGGTTGATTTGTTGCTCAACGCAACTGATCACCCTAATGGTTTCTTATCTCTAGAAGATGTGAGTCTCCATGCTTTCTTCTTAAGACTTGACCATTGTATACCAAAAGGTATCTCTCCTTTGTCGGATAGTCCTACCTTGTGGTTGGTAGACTACTCTCTTTGAATTGGTAAATCTGAGTTAGGTCTAGGCTTCCTTGGCCCCTATTCAGTGTAGTTCATCACAAACTTATGGGATCTATCATAATCAAAATAAACAAAATTAAAAATGAAATCAATCTTTGACCATCCTTGAGTTGATCTAAGTCTCCTAGTGGCATTCACTCAATAGTCAGCCCTAAGTTGGATTCAATATGTTACCTTGCCAATAGAATACCCCAGCAACTGGTCCTTACTTAGAGGATGTAAGTCTACTACACTTTCTTCCTAGTACAACTGCTACATATCAAAAGCCATCCCCTTTGGCTAGTTGGTCCTACTATGTGCTTAGTAGACTACCCCTTTGGATTGGTAAATCTGAATTAGGTCTTAGCCTCCATGGCTCCTATTCAAAACAATCCATTGCAAACCAATAGCGTTCATTCTAAAAAAATTCATACTTAACAAAAATTTAAAACAAATTCAACTTTATCCCCCAGGGGAGACTTCTTCTCATTGAGATTCGAATCAAGTCCAACCTTTCATCTCCTTGTAGATGACTTGAACCTGCTTCCCTAGTGGAAGGTTCACACTCTATCCCTTAGTGGATTTCTTCCCTCTCTCTTATGTCTTGGACATTAAGTAGAGCCAAGATCACTGATTCTTTCTTTTCCTTGGGTCAAGATAGTTAGTTCTGATGCTTGTGATCTTGTTGTTGATCATTTTGGTCAACACTAATGTGTGGTGTTCCTCACACACCACACCACACAGCGCCTTTGTTGACCTCTTTTTTAGAATGAGCTCTCAACACCTCCATCTTAGGCTTAGGATTCCTTTTAGACTTTAAGATTTTCTTAGTCTTAAGACACATCTAGTGATTAGGTGGACACTCCCCCCTAGCCCTAGAAGACTTAGAAGAGTTAGCCATAGGAGTAGGTCATGTCTTAGGAGTGTTAGGAAAATCTTCTACCCTTAGCCTAAACCATTCCTCTCTTTCCTTCTTTTAAGTCAAACTCCAAATCAATTTCATTTGATTTTTTCAAACTCAAATCAATTCCATGATTCAATTCCATGATTGAAATCCATGATTGAAAGCCATGATCAAATTCCGTCAAAATTCCTAAGTCAAAATTTCCTAAGTCTTTAACCCTTTCTTTAGGACTAAACCAAAATTATGATCTAAACTTATTCAAATCTTTGATATTATCTAATAATCCATTTATATTTTCATTTATATTCACATTTATAAATGAAATATAAATTCAAATCCATCAAATCAAGTTCAAAATTCCAAATCAATTCATGAAAATTTTCCTAAATTCCTTTAATTTTCCATTAAAGGACTTAGCCAAAATCAACTCTAAAACTTGATCAAACCTATTCAAATCCTAGGGATTTTCTCAAAATAAATTTATATCCTCATTTATATTCTCATATATAAATGAAATATAAATATAAATCAATCCAATCAATGGCCAAAATTAAATTTCAAATTTAAAATGCTTGAGATTCCCTTAAAACCCTTAATTTTTCATTAATGGATTTAACCCAAACTTTGACCAAACTCATTCAAACTCATGGGATTTTCTCAAAATCAATTTATATCATCATTTATGTTCTCATATATAAATGAAATATAAATATAAATCAATCAAATCCAACTAAAAAAATTAAATTAAAAATTAAAAATTCAACTAAATCTTTTAAATTCCCTTTAATGGATTTAACCTAAATCATGATTAAACTCTTTCAAATTCTTGAAATTTTCTCATGATCAACTTATATTCTCATTCAAATTCACATATATATAAATGAAATATAAATTCAAATAATCAAAACCAACTCCAAATATCAAACTCAAATCAAATCTAAGCCTTTCAAGCCAAAATCTTGAACTTAGCCAAAATCAATTCAAATCAAGCCAAACTCTTGATTTTATCTCATGATTCAATCAATCCTACAATCATGAGCTCATATATAAACCCCAATCCTTCAATCAAAACCTAACTCAAAAAATCAAACCCAAACTTCATATATTCTTCCTTTGAATATGAAATTTTCAAATGGATCAAAATCCATTTGACTTCAAATCTCTTGTAAATGGATATATATTTCAATCATAAGTCCATATACAAGATCAATCAACTTCAAATCAAGCTTTGACCAAGCCATTTGACCCACTTAGGCTCACTTGACCCAAAGTGACCTAAAGTACTTATGAGCCAACTTTTGATCCTAACCAAATTGGATTGAACCAAACTCATATATCCTCTCATCATGATCAAAATCATCATGGGATGATCAACCAATCAAATTAGGTCAAACCAAGTCAAACCTAAGGGTTGACCAAGTCAACATTTAACCTAAAATGAAACCTAACATAGCCAAAATTCGCCATAGGCCAAATTGATTGAAACCTTTGATCTAAGTTCACTCACCTATGTTTGAACTTGACAAGCCAACATTTGAGCCTAACCTAGCCCAATTAGCTACTTGATTTGTTGACCCATTTTGACCTAAAGGGCCAAAATGTGTCAAAACTTGATCTAAGCCAAATTGATTGAAACCAATGGGTCAAGTCCATTCCAAATCACTTGTGAACTTGACCAAAGCCTCAATTGGCCAACTAGACCCAACCTAGCCTAATTGACCTTAGACCCAACATGACCTAAAGGGGTCATGTTGAGCCAAAATTGAACTTAACTCAAATTGATTGGAAACAAAGATACCAATCCACTCCATATGACAAACTAAACCTAAACTAACCCTTGACCTAACCCAAATAGGACAAATGGGTCAAATGGGTCAACTTGACCCATTTGACCTAAATGAGTCATATGAGCCAAAACCTAACATATACCAAATTGAACCAAACCAAAGGCACCAAAATATTTCAAAATGGTCTTGTGAACTTGACCCAACCCTTGGTTTGATCCAATTTGACCTATTGGTCAACTTGACCCAAGTTGACCCATTTTGACCTAAATGGGTCAACATGAGCCAAACCATATCAAATGGATTCCAAATCCATTGAAACTTGGCCCAACCTATTTTCTCAACATACCAAACATAAACAAATTGAAAAAAAAAAAGCAAAATGACCATTAAACCCCTAAGAAATTTTGGCCTAGCTCATGGTTATTTTGGTCATGCACTCATCACAATCACTTGAGGCTCTCCTAAAATCTCAAGGGGACCTAATGATGAGTGGTGCACCCAACCCTATGGGTTTGAGTCAACCCATTTGGCCCTTGGACCAAACCCGACCAACCATGGCCAAATTAAAAATTTAAACTCCCCCCAAAGCTCAATTGGATGTGCATGGGAGTTATCCTTCCACTCCTCTCGCCAAACTGACCATATGCACACCTCTAACCACCCAAACAACCTATCCTATATGGTCAATTGGATCAAAATGGTATGCTTATGATCAACCATCTGATTGCTATAGGGGGAGATATACTCCCGCTAATCCATTGAAATTTTCATTGCCGCACATTCAATTGGAACCTAGGAAGCATTAGAAACCTTCACAGAGCTCCCCCAAGGTCCCCAGAGAGCATTAAGATTTCCCTTTCTTTGGTTTTGCACAGTGCAAAATTGGGGAGATTCATTGAAGAGCAAACTTCTTCTACACTCAATTTCATCCAAATTCCTCTTACACTCATCATCAGAGGATCAATTCGAGCCTGCCCAAGCTTCCAATTGAGTTCCCACATCTAAGAAGAGATCAATTCGATCAAAGCTACAAGGGGAGTGAAGAGGATTTAGTCCACCCATTGATCCACTAAACCTCAAGAGCTAGGAACTTCAATAAGGCTTCATCTCCACTAGACGAAGCTACCTAATCGATCCCGAGCATCGGTGATCACCTTCAGTGAGGTTAGTGAATTTTTGACCACTTAGGCTAAGGGGTGTTGGTATTTTGTGAAAGAAATTTCCATTTCATGTAAAATTCACCATTAGATTGGTAGCTTTAGTCCTTTATATGGTGTGGGTTGAGTCTTGAATGAATCCATGAAGGATCGGGCTCAGATCTCCCTTTGGATTGTTAACGGCTCGCATTAATCCTCAGGGAAGAACTCAGCTCATCTCAGCCGTCCAACCGCGCATTTTTTAGATGGACAATTGAGATTATTTCTCATATTTGTATATCATTTATCTGATTTAAAACCACGGGTGTATCCTCAATTGTCTGATCTTTGATCGAACGGTTAAGGGGTAAAGCACATACACCGCTGTCGTTCCCCTGATGCGATAACTTAAGTAACTTCGTAATTAATTGTATACTCTTTCCCTCTCTTTAAGGGTAAAACCACGGGTGTATACTCTTTCCCTCTCTTTATAACTTAGTAATTAATTGTAGGTTTCACTCAAATCAAACTAAAACATGAAATAAAAATAACTCAAAAGTCACTAAACAACTTAAATGAAACCACCCTCTAAGTTGGACATGTCTTTCACACTTAGAAAATTCAAACCTAAAGTCCTAAGCTAAGCATGCCACACAAACCTTTAAAGCACACACATTAGCCTAAGTCACTACTTCTAGCTTTAGGTTAGGTCAGTGCATAGCTTGATGTTATATTTTATTTTGTCATGAATGTTTTAGACTAGATGATAGGGTGTATGCCCGTAGAATGAATGGTAGGATGTGCTTAGTCTAACTATTCCTTTCTGTAGGGGATTATGCTAAAGGGGCACTATCATAAATAAAAATATAAATGCTTCTTGCTTGTAGGTGCTTATACCCCTTTAGCATAATCCATATGCCAGGTGGACTTAGTCACCCATGTGTGGGGTGATAAGTCCAATACACATGCTTGGGATTTGTGTGGTGGGATTTGACTAACCTTTATTTTGCAGGTGTAGTTAGATTTATGCTTTTCCTTTTCATGTAAAAATTTGTATAAATAGGATTTCAAAATGATTTGTTATGGGGATTAGGATGAGTATTGGTCATAAGATTTTATCTTATACACCATGTGAAACTTTGGAGCATCTACCATTCAACCATCTAAAGGAAGATCCAAAGAAGAAAAGAAGAAAAGAAAAGGAAGAAAGAAGAAAGAAGAAAGAAGAACAAAGCTTAAAGACCCCCATAATAATGAATTCCTTTACTTCAATTATAATTTAATTCATTTGTAATCTGGGTTGTATAAGGGTAGAGCTCGCTACCCACATTTGATATTTTCAAGTTTGCGCGGTGGTGCCCGACCACAAACATTCATCTATTCTTTTTGCGCTAGTTTTATAAATTGATTGATGTTTGTTTAACTTGTGCATTAAGTGGCATGATTTTCCTAGTTTTTTCCTTGCTTTATGTATGTCCTGGATGTGGATTAGGCTCTTTAAGGAAAAATAAATTATTTACCCAACTTAACAATTCAAACTAAAATTAAACAACTCATAACTTCACCTAAATCCTAGGATTAAAATCAAGATAAAAGAATTAGCAACCCCTTAGCTAGATGTGTTCTCTTTTTTATAATAGCATGCACAAATGCATCTTATTTCACTCTTGATTGGAGGGCTTCCATCTTTGCCAGAGAACCAAGCTTGACCTTTGAGGGCCATGGTGGAAACTCACCTCCTAAAACTTCTAGCTAATTTTGGCCAATAATCTTTTTTCTCATGCATTAGTCATAAAAAAACCTATTAGCCTGAGTCAAAAATGATTGTCCAAAAATGAAATAAAATGAAATTTGAAATGCATTAGATTTAGGTCATTTGAAGCATACCCTTTATGTGATCTAGTCTCTTTAGGGAGTGAGTTTAACGACTTAGTCTCTTTCTAAATAAAAATAGCCTAGCTATCTTCCATAAGCATAAAGACTTGCCTACATGTATTTAAAATCATAGGTGGACTTACTTGGCAGCCACCCCTAGGTGGTTGTACGTCCAAGTTGTCGGGTGATTTGTCCTCTCTTGTGGAGGTAAACCAATTACCCAGTTTTCTCCTTAGATTTAAGTTGTGCTTCCAGCCCTCGCCAAAGCTCCCTAGATTTAGGTTCTAAGGTTGCTTCTCCCCTTTGTGGGCCATAAGCATAATTTCTCACCTCTTAGGCATTTTCTTAAACTTGTGTTAAGGGATGTTAAGTCCTAAATTTCTAAAAAAAATATATAACTCAAACAAACTAAATCAATTTCTAAAATATAAAGCCCAATTTTAAGATAGCTTAAAATGCTCGCTAGGTTTCCTAGCATCGTGAGCATCTCCTACTTATTCCCATTTTGCTTTGACAATAACTCCCTTTTGATCAATCCCATTTTATTTTCAAAAAAAACCAATCTATTGATAGTCTTTCCTATTGAAATCTTTAGAGACAATGATCATTTACCTTAATCGAATTTTTCTAAAGGATCCTGTCCTTTAGGATGTAATTAACTATGGGAGCTTGCCCTTGTAGGGAACTTAACGAACCTGGTTTAAAAGAAATCCTACTTTATTTTTCCATGTAAAGTAGAGGAAGAACCTCTGGTACGTATACAGACCCATCGTTCTTAGGAGTCATTATTGAGGTGATTGGTTCCTTTAAAAGGTAGTGACTTTTATCTTTCAAGATGGTACACTAAACCTTGATGACACATCCGATCATCTGAATAAGTACATCTGCAGATCTGTGTTGCATCTTACAAAGACTAATTTCTATAAGGTCTCTTCTTTCTTTTCTCCACATATTTGAAAGGCGACTCCCCAATAGAGATTTATTCACCACAGACCCTCACTTAACAATTTTGGTATGTTAAGTGGAGGTCAAATTCATGTTTTAAAAATGAGACTCCCACTTAACAAATTGGGTATGTTAAGTGAAAGCCAAATGTATGTTTTGAAAATTAGACCCTCACATAACAAATTTGGTAAGTTAAGTGGAGGTCAAATTCATGTTTTTGAAAATGAGACTCTCACTTATTAAATCAGATATGTTAAGTAAAAGCTAAATGCATGTTTTGAAAATGAGACCCTCACTTAACAAATTTGGTATTTTAAGTGAAGGTCAAATTCATGCCTTCAAAATGAGACTCTCACTTTACAAATTGGATATGTTAAGTGAAAGCCAAATGTATGTTTTGAAAATGAGACCCTCACTTAACAAATTTCGTATGTTAAGTGGAGGTCAAATACATGTCTTGAAAATGAGACTCTCACTTAACAAATTGAATATGTTAAGTAAAAGTCAAATGTATGTTTTGAAGATGAGACCCTCACTTAACAAATTTGGTATGTTAAGTGGAGTCAAATTCATGTCTTGAAAATAAGACTCTCACTTAACAAATTGGATATGTTAAGTGAAAGCAAAATGTATGTCATTTTTGAAGGAAGGGAAATCTATTTAATAATTTTAGGTATGTTAGATAGAGTTCAATGATATGTCTTGCTTTCATGTGTTATTATTTGCTTCAATGTGTTATTCTTTGCTTTTGAAAAGAGAGAAACTTCAATTCTAACATATGTGAAATATGTTAAGTGAAGTTTCAATTTTATGCTATGATTTTGTTTCAAGATAGACTCCTCATTCAACAATTTTGAATATGTTGAATGAATATGATCATTTTCAAGATTGTATTTTTGAAAAGATCTAAACCCCAACTCCAACATATGTGAAATATGTTAAGTGAAGTTTCAATTTTATGCTATGATTTTATTTGAAAATAGACTCCTCATTTAACAATTTTGAGTATGTTGAATGAATAAGGTCATTTTCAAAAAATGTGCTTTTACAAAGATGATTTTGATCTTGATTTTGAAAAGAAACTCCATGTAACAATCATGGGGATTGTTAGGCAAGGTTTGATAATATGAGTTTTGTGAAATGTGCTTTATGAAAGTGGAATTTTGCAAAAGATTTTATTTTCTTAATCATTAAGATGAACCTTGCCTCACCAAGCTAGTGGTAAGGAGGTTTCAAATTTTTGTCATTTCCTTTCATGAGTTAATTTTATTTTTCACCTATTGGGAAACCCAATAGGGGTTCCAGGATCTATAAGGATTGAGGTCCTAAAACCTAGAGGATGTTGGCTAGCTTCACTTAAGAATGAAATAAGCTAAGTGCCAATGAAAAAAAAAGATAGTCTTGGACTCATATTAAATACAAGTCCACTATCAATGCTTGGAGACAATAATTATCTACTATAGATGGAGAGAGGAACAAGTCCCCAGCAGAGTAGCCAAAAAAATTTATTGTGTTTATTTTTGGTTTATGTTTGATGTGTATATGGGGGGGACACCACGCGGATCTGAGAATGTACTTATTGAGGTGATCGGGTATGACATCAAGGAATAGTGCACTATCTCGAAAGATAGAAATCATAACCCTACGATGGACTTAATCACCTAATGAGAACTCCTAAGGCATGATGGGTCTTCGAATGTACCTAAGATTTTTCCCCTACTTTATATGGATGAATAAAGTAGGGCTTATTTAAACCAAGTTCTAAAGGTCATTATGGGAGCAAACCCTCATAGTTAATTACATCCTAAGGAGGGTGAGTTCCTTGGGAATACTCTCGATTAAAGTAGGCAATTATGGTCTCCAAAGAATTCAAAGATAGGATAATCAATAAATTGGTTATATTTGAAAGATCAAATGGGATAGATGAAAGGAGGAACTTATTATCGAAGCCAAAAGAAAATAAGTAGGGGATGCTCATGATAATGGGAAGCCTAGTGAGCATCCCAAACTATCCTATGGTTGGGCTTTATATATTTGAAATTGAGGTGAATTATATATTTGAGCTGAAATTTTATTAGAAATCTAAGACTTATAATTCTATAATACAATATTGTGGAAATGCCTAAGAGGTGAGGATTTATGCTAGTAGCCCTATAGGAAAACAACAACCTCAGATCCTAAATCTAGGGAGCTTTAGTGAGGGCCAAAGCATGACTTAAATCTAAGGCGAAAGTGGGTATATTGTTTACCTCCACAAGAGAGGATAAACTACCAGACTGTCTACCTAGAATGGTAGCTAGCTAACTCCTCCTACATTTTAAAACCATGTGGTCAAGTCATATATTTTATAAGATAGCTAGGTTGTTATTATTTAGAAAGAAATTAAAGTCCTTAAACCCACTCCCTAGGAGATTATAGCATAAGTGGTATAGATAATGACTTTGTCTAATGCAAATCTTATTAAATTTTATTTGATTTTGACTCTTTATTTTGACATAGGCTATAGGATTTTACATGCTTAAATGCATGGTGAAGTTGATTATGGTCCAAATCAAAAGAGAAAGAGGTGTTTTCCATCAAAGGCTCTCAAAGTTCAATCCTTATTTTTATCTGGAAAAGATGAAAACCCTCTCTTAACAAGAGTGAAATAAAATGACATGCATGATATTAAGCATACAACATCCAGCTAAGGGGTTGCCAAATATTTTATTATCTTGATTTAATGTTTAGGCTTTATGTGAGGTTATGAGTTATTTTAAAAGTTTAATTATGAGTTGTAGTTAGGTAGATAATTTATTTTTTTCTAAGAGCCTAAATGGATCCAGGCCACACATTAAATCATCATACATAAAGAAACTAGAAAAATGCATGTCATTTCTAGTGCACAATGTAAATAAATCATCAAACAATTTATAACCTCAATGTGAAAGAATAACAAACCGGTGTGGTCGATACAACCATACAACCCGAAAAGAAAATGGGTAGCCGAGCTCTACCCTTATACATCCCAGTAATATAAAAAAATAATTATAAGTTACAAAATTATAAGTGTTATGGGGGATCTTCAAGTTTTCATGCTCCCTCCATTTCTTCATTTGATTTGCTCCATTTGATTTGGTAGGCTTTTAGGCATCACATGGCACCCCAGGATCAAACCTTCTGGCCAATGTTCATCCCTAACCCCCATAACACTTAAACCAAATTCCTAATGCATAATTACAATAAAAGAATGAAAATATAAATCCAACTATACCTGCAAAATAAGTGTTAGGTAAACACACCATACAACCCAAGCAATTATATAAATAATTTGGACTTAGTACCCTACACATGGGTAACCAAGTCCACCTGTCTTAATGTAGATTATGCTTAGGGTTAAGCAACCTACAAAAGAGAGAATTTATACTTATTTTAAGCATCCCTTAAGCATAATCTCTTGCATAAAATATGATTAGCCTAATTACGGCCTAACATCCAGTCTACGAAACATACACCCTAACATTCAGTTTATAATATTACATCACAAAACAAAACATACATCAAATCATGCACCGCCCTAATATAAAGCTAAAAGTGGTGACTTAATCTAATGTGTATGCTAAGACTTGTGTGGTATGTCCTAACTAGGCTTTAGAGTTAAGATTTTTTAAGTATGAAGGACGTTTAACTATAAAGGGTGGTTTCACTTTAAATGGTTTAATTAATTTGTAATTTTTTAATTAATATTTTCTTTTGTTTCATTTGACCTACACTCAACAACTAAGTGCTATGAAGAGAAGAAAAGAGAGGATCACTCTTTCTTATCCCTATCTTAAGTCACATCTAAAGTAAATTAATTAATCAATTCCCTTTAATAAATGACTTATTATATGTTTTAATTAATCTTAAGTTCAGGTTCACTTTAAATAAACTCATTCAATAAGAAATATATCTTAAGATTAATTGGGATGAATTAGTATCACATGACACATGTTTATTTATTTCTTTCCATCATATATAGCATGCATATGGTTAAATCCTAAACATACATATACATACAATTTATATCTTAGCACAATTGAATGATGAATGTAAGCAAATGTATTTGGAATTGATGTCTCATTTAATTGAATTATTTTGTCATATTATTTTAAAGCTCTATCTAAATTCTTATACAAAAACATAAAGAAAGAGCTCTAAATCATATGACTAATCAATCCAACCACTTGAACAAAATATAAATGCATGTATTTTTAATAAAAAAAATAGGGTTTCATTCATTAGCTAAATATACATTCAAATGTATAAAAGTTTAAAGCAAGTATGTTGCCATTTTTCTGCACCAAGGGAACGAGGTAGGAACCTCCTTGGGGTTATTTAAAGTCGTGCATCCCTGAATTGTCCAGACTAATATACCTGTTATTCTTAAATACATATGGATGTATAAACAGCTATAAGAATAGAAAATAATGAAAAAATAGAGTTTGATTTGATTAAATTATAGTTTTCATCCATAATACACACACACACACACACACACAACACACATATATATATATATATATATATATATATATATATATATATATATATATATATATATATATATATATATATATATATATATATATATATATATATATATATATATATATATATATATATTTAATTAGAGACCATTGTTCTACTTGGAGTGAAGTAGGAACCTCCTTAGGGCTACTTAAAGTCGTGCATCCCTAGGATGTCCAAACTAATATACCCATTATTCCTAAATATATATGAATGTATAAGCAACTATAGAAATGAAAACTATACAAAAGTTGGATTTAATTTAATTTATTTATTTGTGTAAATGAATTAAAGCTTTATCTAAATTCTAATGGCAAAGATACATAAGAATGAAATCAAGCAAGTACGTCACCATTATTCTACACCAAGGGAGTGAAGTAGAAACCTCCTTGGGGCTACTTAAAGCTGTGCGTCCTTGGGATATCCAAACTAATATACCCGCTAACATTCTTACTTATGCAAATCAACACATGAATATAAGAAATAAACTTCACTTCATATACTAAGTTTATATTCACATGCACCTCCTATATATATATATATATATATATATGTGTGTGTGTGTGTGTGTGTGTGTGTGTGTGTGTGTGTGTGTGTGTAATTAAAGTCATACCACATATTCTAATTCATTAAGAAGCTTTTGAAAATATGTTTGAGATTTAGTAGTGATAATAGCCGCACATATCTTTAATTAAGTCAACACATGCAAATTGACATAAAGGAAATCATTTTTTTATTTAATCAATCTTAAAAGAGAATAATGCTAAAATAAAATGACATACAACACTTTAATATGATTGAAAGGAAATAAAGAAATGCAAGCATACAATCTCATTCAACCTAACTAATTCCTAAGGACAATCACATTGAACAAACTTATTTAAAATAAATCAAAGTTTGTTAAAGCCACTTTTGATTTCAAGTTTGATTTCATTTATGAAATGTGGAAGAGGTTTGCTAGTCCTATTCCTATTCCCATGTGTGTAAGCTAATATGATTTAATAAAAAGCAAATAGGTTAATTTTATGAATTTTTTAAATTAAGCATGGATTAAATCAATTAATTACCATTACCAATGTCACCTTAAGGTAACTAATTAAACAGTTATGAGCTAATACAATATGCAACCATATAGAAAAGTAAATATCAATGCTCCTATGAAATGAAAGGGGCCTAATGCAATTAGCTCATAATTATAAATTAATTAAGCTTAAGGAGCTCACTTAATTACTCTTATAATTTTCTCATGCATGTGAGCTAACCATAATTTCATTAGCTCTCTATTTAGGTTATTGACCATCCAAAGTACTACCCAAGAGTTAATTAGAGAAGTAGATTCAGTCAAATTAATTAAGTTCATTAATTAACAAATTAAATCTTAATTAACCTTAACCAATCAAAATGAGATGGACTTAGAGAAAGAGACAAAGAAGGGAGCCTAAGGCTCAAACCCTAAATCATTTCAATTAGTTAATTAAAGTTCAAGTATGATTTGGATTTTTGATTAATCTTGTTAATTAATTAATTAAGGGTTTTAAATTGTTTATTTAAGGGGAAATGGAGAAGACTTAAAGAAAAGATTAGAAGAGGGAGTCCCAATCCATTTCCCTAGACTTCATCACCATTAAGAGAGGTTAATAAGCTTAAGTGATTGATTAATTTACTGTTCACTAGCTTAATTATCATTAATTAAGAGAGGAGAGTAATTAAGACTTAATCCATTGGTTTACCTAATTAATTATCCAGTAAATCCCAAGAAAAATGGGGGAGGTAGAGGTCATCCCACTAAACATCTAAAAAATTTGAAATTAATTGGATACTTAATTAGAGAGTAATTAGGCTAACTAAAATTTTAATTAAACCTTAATTAAGTAGAAATTACTATTTAAAATTAATTAATTAATAATTTTCATGAACTCCCCTTTAAAATATCTTTAAAATGAGCCCTCATTTATATTTTTAAATTTTTCTTCAATAAGTTATGAATTTTGAAAGTTTCAGCATTAAAAATAGATTAATTAACCTAATTAAACCTCCTAATTGCTTCGGTGCCACATGGCAGCTAACGTGGCACACTTTCCACGTGGTGTAATGAGATTAGTTATCTAAGTTATCACGTCGAATGATGAGACTGACGACAGTGGAATGCACTTTCTGTGTGGGCTGTCCGATCTAAACATGCGATTCTGAAGGGGAAAAGAGAGGTTTTGCGCATGACCAAATCAGGACCATCCATTTCGATCATGCATAATGGAGGTCCATGATCTATCTCCTCCCGAGCGATGAACGATTGATACTGTCCATCGATTGTCGCTCGATCTGAGCCCACCCGAGCTTGAATGGAGATGAAATTTATCCCACACCTTTGAGGAAGTATAATAAACATATATAATGGTGGAAATCACATGAGACACAAATTTCCTTCACAAAGGACCAACCTATTTTGAGCTAATGATCAGTTTTAATGACATACCTCACTGGAGCTTGTGACCAACGATTCCAACAATTGAGGAAGCTTCACTTGGTAGAAATAAAACCCTGTTGAGCCGCACATGCTTTAATTTGTTGTAGTTTGCTCGAAAGACCAACCCACAACACGTAAGTAATCGATCTTGATCGAACTCCACTCTATGGTCATTGGAAAGCCTAGGAAATGATTCGTTTCAACTCTTCTAAGTCCAAAGATGGTGTGTGCAAAATTAATTACACTTTGGTTGAGAAATGAGGAAATAGGAATCACTAGTTTGCTCCCCTATTTCAGTTTCATGTAAAACCAAGAGTGGAGATTTCGGGGAGCTTGGGAAATGTAAGCAGAGGCTCTGAGATCTTGTTCCTTTGCTACTAGGGTTCAATTGAGTGTGAGTGTGTGAGTTTGAGTGAGAATGAGGGGGGGGGGGGGTGTTTATACCCCCTCCTTCCTTGGCTTGGATGGTGGTGATGGTTTCAGCTTGGTGGATCAATGGCTCAGATGGGGAGCTTGATTTGGGCAGGGAATCACTCAATTTGGCCTCATATGAGTGGAGGAAGGGTAGGAGGTGGCTGCCATGGAACTAGTGGGTGTCATTGGTGGTTTGAAATGATCCAATGGGAATGGGGAGGTGATTTCACCTCCCCATGAGTCATGATCGACCCAACCACCTTTGGGTCAGGCTAGCCATGGTCCTTGGTTCCTATGTTGACCTATGAATGGGTGCCAAGTGGCCAAGGGGAGGAAATGACCAAATATGCATGTGTCTTATCTAATGGGATACCCTAAACCCAAGGGCAAAGTGATCATTTAGCTATGGGTTTAATTTGGGCAGATTTGGGATGGGTCAAAAGTGGGTTAGCCTAAATTTCAAATGGTTTGAGTTTATTTGGTCTGATTTGACTTGATTTGACCTATTTAGGTCAAATTGGATTGGGTTGGGTCAAGTTGATGAATTGGTCAACTAAGGTCAAACCAAGGGTTGGGTCAAGTTCACATGACCAATTGGAGTGTATTTGTGTCATTGGTTTGATTCAATTTGCTTTAGATTTGATTATGGCTCATTTGGGTTCATATAGGTCAAATGGGTCAAGTTGACCAACTTGACCAATTTGACCAAATTGGATTGGGTTAGGTGTTGAGTCAAGTTCAATTGGCTAATTGAAAATGATTGTAGGCTTTGGTTTGGTTTAATTTGAAATTAATTTGAATTTTGGCTAATTTGACCCTTTAGGTCAATTTGGGCTAGGTTAGGTTAGGTTGATCAGTTGGTCAAATTGGGCTCAATAATGGCTTTGGTCAAGTTCAATAATCAATTTGGAATGAACTTGAATCAGTGGTTGTAATTAATTTGGGTTGGATTGTGATTTGACCTATTTTGGCATTTTAGGCCAATTTGGGTCAAATGGCCAATTGGAGTTGGTTTGGCTCAATTGAGGGTTTGGTCATGTTCAATCATTGACTATGAATTGGTTTGAATCAAAGGTTTAAGTCAATTTTGCATATGGTCTGTTTTGGCTAGTTTAGGTTTCATTTGGGATAAAGGTTGACTTGGTCAATGGGCTAGGTTGACTTGGTTTGACCCAATTTAAGATAATTGATTAACCTAAGATGGTTGTTGATCATGATATGAGGTTTGGATGGGCTCAGTTCAATCCAATTTGGGTTAGAATATAACTTGTCTCAAGAAAGTCTTTTAGGTCACTTTAGGTCAAGTGGACCTAAATGGGTTAATTGGCTTGATCATGGCTTGATTCAAGTTTAGTTATATTGATAAATGGGTATGAGATGGAATATAAATCCAATTGCAAATGGTTTAGAGCCATATGGATCTTGGTTCATATGATAATTTTAAGTCAAAAGAGTTAACTTTGGTTTGATTTGGGTTAGCTTGGATTTGGTTTGATAATTGTAGTTTATGTTTATATTTGGAACAATGATTGAATCATGAAGAAATCCATGATTTTTGATTTGATTTGGATAGCATTTGATCAAGTTCAAGGAATTGGTATAAAGGGTATAAATTAGATTTTTTATTGATTTTGGATTTAGTTTTGGCTATTTGAATTGATATTTCATTTATATTTAGGAATATAAATAAAGATATAAATGATTCATGAAAAAATCACTTAAGTTTGGAGTGATTTGGAAGCAAATTTGAGCAAGCTCATGGATGTAGGTCAAAAGGGCTTAAGTAAGAAATTGATTTAGTTTGATTTGAATTGGCTCATATGGATTTGGATTTCATTTATATTTGTGAATGT
Source organism: Cymbidium sinense (assembly GCA_021442155.1). NCBI lineage: Eukaryota > Viridiplantae > Streptophyta > Magnoliopsida > Asparagales > Orchidaceae > Cymbidium > Cymbidium sinense. Next base: position 117,181,094 of record CM038224.1, read on the forward strand.
GAATGAATGATTGATTGATTTAAAGTGTGGTGAAATTTATTTTTGAATTATTCATCTAATCTTTCTAAAAGAGAAAAGAAATAAATGAAGAACCAAAAATATTCCTCAAACACTTCTTGTGTTGGACACTACATAGATCTACAGATATTCTTATTAGGGTGATCGGGTATGACATTGAGGAATGATTTACTATCTCGAGAGACATAAGTCACAATCCTATAAATGGACCTAATCACCTTAATAAGGCCTCCTAAGGACTATGGGTCTTTGGATGTACCAGAGATTCTTCCCCTACTTTACATGGAAAAGTAAAGCAGGGTTTATTTTAAGTTGGGTTCATTAAGTTTCCTATGGAGGCAAGCCCCCATAGTTAATTACATCATAAGGAATGGGATTCCATAGGAATACTCTCAATTAAGGTAAATGATCGTTGTCTCCAAAGATTTTGAAGATAGGACTATCAATCAATTACTTTATTTTTAGAAGATCAAGTGGGATTGATTAAGAGGAGGGAGTTATTGCCAAAACCAAAGGAAGATGGGTGAGGGATGCTTATGATACTAGGAAGCCTAGTAAGCATCCCAAAATATCCTATGGTTGGGCTTTATATTTTTGAAATTGAGAAGAATTATTTGTTTGAGTTGAATTTTTATTAGAAATTTAGGACTTACCATTCCATGATAGAAGATCACAAAAATGCCTAAGAGGTGAGGATTTATACTTGTAGCCCACAAAAGAAAGTAGCAACCTTTGAACCTAAATCTAGGGAGCTTTGGCGAGGGCCAAAGCACAACCTAAATCTAAGGCAAAAAAATGAGTATTTGGTTTACATCAATAAGAAAGGATAAACCACCCACATGTTAGACTTACAACTGCTTGGGGGTGGCCGTCAACTAACTCCTCCTACAATTTTAAATACATGTAGGCAAGTCATAAGATTTTGCAAGATAGCTAGGCTGTTGTTATTTTATAAAGAGATTAAGTCCTTAAACACACTCCCTAAGAGACTAGATCATGTAGGGCATGATTAATGACTTAAATTTAATGCAAATTTTTGTTATGTTTAATTTTCATTTTGGACAATCAATTTAACACAGGCTTTAGGTTTCATATGTCTAATGCATGAGAAACTGAATTATGGGCTAAAATCGACAAGAAAATGAGGTGTATTTTTACCATGGCTCTCAAAGGTCAAGCCAAGTTCTCTAGCAAAAGTGGAAGCCCTCCATAATAAGAGTGTGACAAGATGTTTTCTTATGCATGATGTGAAAATATACAACATCCAGCTAAGGGGTTGCTAAATCTTTTATCTTATTTTATAACCTAGGCTTTATGTGAGGTTATTAGTTATTTATTTTTAATTTGAATTGATTAGTTAGATAGAAAATTTATTTTTCTAAGAGCCTAATCGTCATCCATGCCATACATCAAAGCAAGAAAGAAACTAGAAAAATATGTCATCTTAATGCACAAGCTAAACAAACATCAAATAATTTATAAAGTTAGCGCAAAAGAATAATAGGACATTTGTGGTTGGGCTCCATCACACAAACCTGAAAATAAATTAGGTAGCTAAGCTATACCCTTATACAACATGGATTACAAATGAATTAATTACAATCAAGAAGGAATTCATGTTATGGGGGTCTTCATTCATCATTTCTTCATTCTTCTTTCTTCTTTTAGTTGGTTGGAATGTGGTTGCTCCAAAGGCTTTGCATGGTACATAAGACATAATCTTATGACCAATGTTCATCTTAATCTCCCATAACAATCATTCCAAATCCTAATTATAAAATTACATGAAAATGGGAAAAAGTAAATCTAACTAAAACTTGTAAAATAGAGATTAACTAAACAAATCACATAATCCCAAGCATGTATATAAATAAATTGGACTTAGCACCCCACACAGGAGTAACCAAGTCCACCTGGCTTATTTTAGATTATGCTTAGGGGTATAAGCAACCTGCACAGCGAAAATATTTATATTTTTATTACAATGCACCTTAAGCACAATCTCCTACAGAAGATAATGATTAGATTAAGATCATCCTATCATTCAGTCTATGCACATACACTCTAATATCCAGATTAAAATATCACATCATAAAATAAAAGCAAGTATCAAGCCATGCACTACCCTAACATAGGACTAGAAATGATGACTTAGCATAATGTGTGTGACATTTAAGGTTTATGTGGCATATCTTAGCTAAGCTTTAAGGTTAGATTTTTCTAAGTATGAAAATGTTCAACTTAGAGGGTGGTTTCATTTAAGTGGTTTAGTTGATTTGGTTGATTTTATTTGATGATTTGATTTGGTTTGAATGAACCTACAATTAATTATTAAGTGTTGTAAAGAGAGGAAATGAGAAGAGGACTCCTCTTTCCTCCCTACCTTAAGTAATTTCTAAGGTAGATTAATTAATGATTTTTGCTTTAGTGAATGTTTTATTATGTGTTTTAATTAATACTAAGTTTAGATTTTTCCCTAAACAAACTTATTCAAAAAGAAAGGCATTTTAAAATTAAGTAAAGTGAATTACTATCACAAAATACACAATACTTTATTTCTTTCCAACATGTGTAACATGCATATAGATGAATCCTAAGCATAGCTATACATGCAAATGGAAGTGTTAGCACACCTTACTGATGAATGCTAAGAGATATTGCTTAAGAAAATTTGGAATGTTTCATATATGCATATTTTTGTTAAGTATGAAAGAGATATTCTTTTATCCATTATTCAAATGCACATTTACATGTATGAAAGACATAAGTGAGTGCGTCGCCATTATTTTCTACACCAGGGGTGTAAGGTGCAAGACCTACTTGGGGATAATTAAAGTATTACAATCCCGGGATGTCCAGACTAATATATGACTTTTCTTAAATACATGTGCATGTACAAAAAAAAGAAATGAATGGAAAAGAGTCATGCAAAAAGTTGATGTTTGTTTGTTTGATTTTGGTTATACAATTTATATGTGCAATTGTGAATATCCCTCTTAAATGATAACATAAGAACGAATAGGAATGAATTTAAGCAAGTGTTGTATTCTTTTCAAATGAACTATACACTTTGCAAATCCTATTCAAAACTATGTTAAAAGAGAAGAGAAGGAAAGTCATATAATGCACATCTTATATTATACTCACATGCAAGTTCATAAGTAATTATAAGTAGCATACCTTTCATTTGTAATGTTTGATTTATAAGTTTTGAAAATAAGTTTAGATTTAGTAGTGATAATAGCCATTCATATTCTTACTTTAGCCAAAATATACAATTTGACATAAAAGAAACATCTCATTTTAATTTAATTTTTCAAAAGATATGAATGCATGATTTTCTTATGATATACACATTTAGCATGCTAGAAAAGAAATAAGGTGATGCAAGCATATAATTTCATTCACCTTAATTAATTCTTAATGAAAATCCTATGGAATAAGATTATTTAAAGTGAATCAAAATTGTTTAAAGAAATTTTTAGATTTGTTTTGAGTTTGATTTGAATTTAGGAAATGTGAAAAGTTTTGTTGGTCCTAACTCATCTCCCACAAGTGTGTGTTGTTTTAGTTTAATTTTTAGAACCATTAAGTTGATTTTATGTTTTGTTTAGGTTAAGGTGTAAATTAAGTTCATTAATTCACCTACCTCCTTAACATAATTATTCAAACAATTGTGAGCCAACATATGATATGTAATCACATTGAATTTAAATCAGCAATGCACCCTAAGAAATAAAGGGCCTAATGCAATTGGCTCACAATTGTTGATTAATTAAGCTAAGGGGTTTAATTAAGTACTTTCATAACCTTATAGGTTGGATTTTATTTCTTCTTACTTATTGAACACCTAAGTATCTACCCAAAAAGGGATTGATTAAGAGATTAAGTTTATGGATTAATTTTTGATTTTGAGTTTGGTTAATTAAGCTATTTAATGAAATGATTAAATAATTAATCAATTTGTAAATTAATTAAGTTTTCATTCAAATGAAATAGACTTAGGGGAAAAGATTTAGAAAAGGCATCCTAATCTCATTCCCTAGGTTTATCCACTATTCCAAGGTGGTTAACAAATTTAATTAATGAATTTATCATCATTTAATAAGTTAATTAATCATTTAATTGATTAAGGGAGTGATAAGAGATGAATCAAGCAATTCTCCTAATTAAACTATTAATAAATTCCAAGAAAATTAGGGGAGGCAGAAGTCATTCATTAAATATACGTGAGAAGTTTCAAACTAATCAATGGAATAATTAGGGAGTAATTAACATAATTACATTCTCAATAAAACCAAAATTGCATAAAATTTACTATTGATATCAATTAAACTTAATTTTATATTATTCCCCTTTGAAATATCTTCAAAATACATTTGAGTTTGTATTTTTATGATTTTTTTACATTTAATTATGTAATTTTGAAGTTTCTATGATTATTAAATCTAATTATATAACTAATCCGCCGTGCCATTGGGCTTGATGCGCATCTTTCCATGTGGCGTGAAGGGATTAATTATTTAAGTTGTTCATCATTACATCATATTATCGCTAGGATGATCAATTGCCTTGAATTAGGTTAAACCAAGTCAACTTGGTCTTTTGATTACGTCAACCTTTAGCCCAAATGAAACCTAAACTAGCCAAAACTCACCATACACCAAATCAATTGAAACCATTAATTCGCACCAACTCATAATCAATGATTGAATATGACTAAACTCTCAATTGAGCCAAACCAAGTCCAATTGGCCATTTGACCCAAGTTGGCCCAAATTGGCCTAAAAGGACAAAATGAGTCAAATAATAATCTAACCCAAATTGATTGCAAATAATAGCTCAAGTTCATTCCAAATTGATTATTGAACTTGTCCAAAGCCATAATTGAGTCCAATTTGATCAATTGGTCAGCTTGACCGAACCTAGCCTAAATTGAACTAAAGGGTTAAATTGATCAAAATCCAAACTAAATCCAAATTGATTCAAACCAAAGCCTACAATCATTTTCAATTAACCAATTGAACATGAACCAACACCTAACCCAACCCAATTTGGTCAAATCGATCAACTTAACTCATTTGACCCATTTGATTTCAAATGAGCCAAAATCAAAAATAGGCCAAATTAATTGAAACCACTTGAAGAAAAACTCTTCAAATCATCATTTGAACCTAACCCAAGCCTTGGTTTGACCCAATTTGACCAATTAGACAACCCAACCCAACATGACCCAATATGAACTCATTTGACCAAATGAAGCCAAAACCCATAAAACTAACCCATGAGACTTTGGAGGCTGACCTAACCCGGCCCAAACTTATCCTAGGGCAGCCCAAAGTCATCCCAAAAGCTAAGTGGGTCCAATCCAAGTCATTAACCATTGGTCAAGCTCTCTTTACATATGATTCTACCCATAAATGGCAAAGTTCACTCTCCCATCACATGACAACTCTCACTCACCCCATTTGGGGTATGACCTAACATCCTAGCCCACCATAAATTGGTTAGGACTTGCCATGAACCAAAGGGAGGTGAGCCAACTCACCTCCCTTACAAGCCAAGCAACCAAAGGACACAAGCAAGGAAATCAGCGAAGATCAAGCCTTAAGCCACATCCCACTCCTTCCTCCAACCAAACTGAGCCACGTGGACTTGATTGAGACCCCTCCGGTGCTCTGACGGCAACTGGCCAGCCAAAAAAATGAGAGCTAATCCCGTCCGTCCACCTTTGCCAATTGAGGGATATACCCCCTCAATTCAAACTGATTTTCACATCCATTTAATTCATCTGAGCTCCCAAGAGTGAAATGAAACCCCCTAACATCTCCCAGAGCATTTCCAAGCCTTCCCCACTTCAGATTTCCCTCTCTCATGCGCAGCCAAAATAGAGGAGCTCATCCTTAATTCGAACTTGCTCATTTCTCAACCAAACTTCAATTCCTCTTACACACACCTTCCAAGCACCTCATCGAAGCTACCCAAGTCATTTCTCAAGCTTCAAAGCCACTAGAGCTAGGAGTTCGATCACCACCAAGCTCCAAATTGATGGAAGTTGATCCACCAAGTGAACCAAGGGAAATTGGCTTGATTGTTGCTCAATAAGGCCTCGTCTCTACTTGACGAAGCTACCTCCGTCGATCCCACCGTTGATCTTGAGCTCCGTGAGGTAATTCCTCAAAACTATAGAAATAAGAAATTTTCCTTAGTTCTTTGTGAAGAAAATTCACATGTGAGCCCATCCTGGCCGTTGGATCCTTGTGGATCTTTCATGCGAAGGTGTGGGTTGATTTTGGAGTGAATTTGAGCTTGGGTGAGCTCGAATCATGCGATCCATGGTGGACGGGCTCCATCATTCATCACTCGTAGGAAGAGAGATCAGGGGTCGTCTATTCTATGTGATTGGAACGGACGACTGTGACCAAACCACGCTAGATCTCCCCTATTTTCTCCCTTTATACCACATGATTGATCTGCGCCGTCCAATCCGAAATCAAATGATGGAGATCAATACCGCAACCACCACCAACTGACTCGGCACGCAGATGTGACAACTTAAATAGCCAATCCCATGGTGCCACGTGAAAAGCACATTGTGTTAGCACACCACGTGGCGCCGATGGATTAGGCTTAATTAGGGCTAATTAAATGGATTTCAAGGCTGAAATTTTAATAATTCATAACTAATTCTAGAAAAATTCAAAAATTATAAATAATGGCTCATTTTAAAAGTATTTAAGAGGGGAATCCACTAAAATTGTCCTTAATTAATTTTGAACAGAAATTTTAGCTTAATTAGAGTTTAATTAAAATTTTAATTAGCCTAATTATTTCTAATTAATTAACCAATCAATTTCAAACCTTTTGAGGTTGATTAGGGGGATGACTTCTATCTCCCCTATTTTTCTTGAAATTTATTGGTTGATTAATTGAGTAAATTAATTATTTAAGCCCTAATTACCCTCTTAACTTAATTAAGTGATAATTAAGCATGTGAACAAAAATTAATCAATAAATTGGAGCCCTTAATCACTGTTTAACAGTTGGTAGACTTAGGGAATTAGATTGGAGCCTCCCTTCTAATCCTTTTCCTAAGTTTCCTTCTCTTTTTCAACTAAAATGCTAATTAAAGATTAGTTAACAAATTAATGGCCTAATTAGTTAAATTTAAACTCAAATCATATTAAATCATGTTTGATTAAGTAAGAGGCTTATGGAGTTATCTTGGGACCTCTTTCCCAACCTTTTCCCCATAAGCCCATTTCATTTCAAAGGATAATCAATTAAACTTGGTAATTAATTAAAAAAGAAATGGATTAATGGATTAAGGACTTGCTTAATTAAATTAAAAGGATAATTAAATCTGATTTATCTTAATTGACTCATAGTTAGAGCTTTAGGTTTTCAATAACCTAAAGAGGTTTAGTGAAATCATGATTAGCTCACATGTGTGAGAAAATCATGAAAATAATTAAGTGAGTTCCATAAGCTTAATTAATCAATGATTATGAGCTAATTGCATTAGGTCCCTTTCATTTCATAGGATCATTGCTATTTACTTTTCAATTCATTTGCATATTATGTTAGCTCATAATCATTTGATTAATTACCTTAAGGAAACATAGGTAAGGGTTTAATTAATTGATTTAATTCATAGCTTAACTTAATCAATTCATAAAATTAACTTAATTATCTTTCATTGAATCAAACTAACTTACAAATATGGGTTGAGATTAGGATTAGAAAACCTCTTCTCACGTCTCCTAAATCAACTTAAAGATAAGTAAAAGTGTCATTAATAAATTTTGGGTTTATTTTAAATGAGCTTATTTAATATGATTATCCTTAGAAGCTAATTGGGTTGAATGAAATCATGTGCTTATGTCTCTTTATTTCTTTCCAATCATATTAAATGTTATATTCCACTAGATTCATGCATTCATATTTTTCAAAAATTAATTAAATTAAATGGTTTTGTTTATGTCAACCTTCCATGTGTTGATTTAAATTAATATGTGTTGCTACTATCATTATTAAATCCAAATCTATTTTTCAGAACTTAATGATTATATATGATATGCATGCTAGTTATGAATACAAAGGAAATGCATGTGATTATAGCCTAAGTGTATGAAGTGAAGTTTCTTTTCTTTCATTCAAGTATTGATTTATGTAAGTAAGAATGTTAATGGGTATATAGCCTGAACATCCCGGGAATACGAGACTTTAGTTTGCCCAAAAGAGGTCATTTGATTACCTCACTTCCCTGGTTTAACAATGGCACATACTCCATTTGATTTCATTCTTACATATTTTAATATTATAATTTAGATAAGACCTTACTCCATATGCATAAATATTTTAATCAAATAAAAATACAACTTTTGCATGGTTTTCCTTCCTTTATTTAGGTATGCATCCATATGTATTTGAGAAAAATAAATATTTAGTCTGGACATCCAAAGAATACGAGGCTTTAAGTAGCCCCAAGGAGGTCATTTGATTACATCACTTCCCTGATTAATAATGGTATGCACTAGCTTATGTCTCTTATACATGTGTGTGTATTTAATTATAGAATTAGAACCCCTCTTTTTTTTATTAAAATACATGCATTTGCAATTATTCAAGTGATAGAATTAATTAATCATATGACTTGGAGTTCTCTTTCTTATATTCATGTGTAAATTTACATATATTTGAATGCAAGTGGGTAGATGGTTTGGACATCCCGAGAATATGAGGCTTTAGCTAGCCCCAAGGAGGGTATTTGATTTCCTCACTTTCCTGGTTAACAATGATACATAAATGTTTAATTTCATCTATATGTATTTTCATATAAGAATTTAAATAGAGTTTTAAATTAATATGATAAAATAATTCAATTTTAAAAAATATAAGCTCTAAATATACAATTCATATTCATCATTTAAGTGTGCTAAAGACATATTGTATGTGTAGGTATACTTAGGATTTAATCATATGCATGTTATATATGTTGGAAAGAAATGAATGAACATGTGTCATGTGATAGTAATTAATCACAATTAATCTTAAGATGCATTTCTTATTGAATAAGGTTATTTAAAGTGAGCTTAAATCTAGGATTAATTAAAATATATAATAAGTCATTCACCAAAGAGAATTAAGTCTAATTAATATGCTTTAAAAATGACTTAAGATAGAGATGAAAGAGACTAATCCTCTCTTTACAACACTTAGTTGTTTAAGTGTAAGCCAAATGAAATAAAAGAAAATATTAAGTAAAAATTCTCTCAAATCAACTAAACTAAAGTGAAATCAACTTCTTATGATTAAACAATCTTTCATACTTAGAAAATTACAACAAATCCTAGCTAAGGTATACCACACAAGCCTTAATACACACACATTAGAATTAAGTCATCACTTCTAGCTTTATGTTAGGGCAGTGTATGGAGTGATGTATGTTTGGTTTTATGATGTATTATTTTAGATTGGATGTTATGGTGTATATTTTATAGACTGGATGTTATGCCGTGATTAGCCTAATCATATTTTCTGTAGGGGATTGTGCTTAAGGGTTGCTTAAAATAAATATAAATGCTCTCTATTGCAGGTTGCTTAACCCCTAAGCATAATCTAAATTAAGTCAGGTGGGCATGGTTACCCATGTGCAAGGTGTTAAGTCCAAATTATTCATATAACTGCTTGGGTTATATAATGTGTTTAGCTAACATTTATTTTGTAGGTGTAGTTAGATTTACTTTTCTTAGTTTTGATGTAATTTTGCATTAGAAATTAGGATTAATACTATGGGGATTAAGGATGAACATTGGCTAGATGGTATAATCCTAGGGTGTCATGTGATTCTTTGAAGCCTACCAAATCAAAAGAAGCAAATCAAATGAAGAAATGAAGAAGACACGAAGACTTGGAGATTTAAAGACCCCTCATAGCATTTATCATTTGTAATTTGTAATTATTACTTCATATATCGAGTTATATAAGGGTAGAGCTCGGCTATCCATTCTCTTTTTCGGGTTGTACGGCGGTACCCGACTGCACCGGCCTTTTATTCTTTTGTGTTAGATTTATAAAATTGATTGATGTTTTGTTTAAACATTACGCAATAAAAATGTCATGCCTATTCATAATTTCTTAAATGAATGATGATTTAATGTGTGGCCTAGATTCGATTGGGGTCTTAGAGAAAAATAAATCTTTTATCCAACTACAACTCATAATTAAAGTTTTAAACAACTCATAACCTCATTTAAAGCCTAGGTATTAAATCAAGATAACTAAAAGATTTAGCAAACCCTTAGCTGAATGTTGTATGTTTAACATCATGCATCCATATTACTTCACTTTTATTAAGAGAGGGTTTCCATCCTTGCACAATAGGGGAAGACTTGACCTTTGAAGGTCTCCTCTGTGGTGGAAAATATCTCTTTCTCTCTTATTTAGCCCATAACTCATTTCGACATGCATTTAGGCATACAAAAATCCTATGACCTTTGTCAAAATGAAGAGTAAAAATCAAATAAAAATTGAAAAGATTTGCATTAGGCAAGTCATTGCTCATACCACTCATACTCTAGTCTCTTAGGGCATGGATTTAAGGACTTTAGTTTCTTTCTAAATAATAACAACCTAATTATCTTGCAAAATTATATGACTTGACCACATGATTTTAAAGCGTATGAGGAGTTAGCTGGCTATCACTCCAGACGGTTATAAGTTCACCAGTCGGTGATTTATTCTCTATTATGGAGATAAATCATATACCCATTTTTTCTTGGATTTAGGTCATGCTTTAGCCATTATATTTAGGATCTGAGGTTGTTGTTTTTCTCAGGTTACAAATATAAATTCTCACCTCTTAGGCATTTTCACAATCCTGTATTGTTGGATTATAAGTCCTAGCAATCTAATAAAATTCAACTTAAATAGATAATTCTCTTCAATTTTAAATATATAAAGCTCAACCATAGGATAGGTTGGAATGCTCACTAGGTTTCCTAGTATCATGAGCATTCTCTACTCATCCCCTTTGACTTCGATAATAAGTCTCTCCTTTTATTCTATCCCAATTGATTTCCCAAATATAGCTAATTTATTGATAGTCTTACCCTTGAAATCTTTGGAAACAATAATTGTCTACTTTAATCAAGAGTATTCCTAAGGGATTCACATTCCTTAGGATGTAATTAACTATGGGGGTTTGCCCCCATAGGGAACTTTAGAACCTAGTTTAAATAAACCTTGATTTATTCATCCATGTAAAGTAGGAGAAAAATCTCTGGTATATTCGAAGACCCATCATATCTTAGGAGTCCTCATTAGGTGATTAGGTCCATTGAAAGGTGATGTCCCTATATTTCAAGATAGTATGTCATACCTCAATGTCATACTCGATCATTTCAATGAGTACCCTCCCTCAGATTTGCTTGGTGTCCCCCACATACATCTGGAAATAAACATCACACATATATAGATAAATATGTTATTAAAAGATAGGATTTTTTTTACATGAAAATTATAAGAAGGGAAAAACCAGTATGATCTAGTATATTGAAATGATTCTAATAATGTCAATAATTTATAATAAAGGATGCACTTTCGTGTGAATTATACACGAGTTAATATAGTGAATTAGACAAGAATTATGAAATCAATCTCAAAGAATAGTTTTAAGGTGCAAGTGTTGTCATTAAGAGATGCACTTTGATTTATTTGATTATTCTACTTATAGAAGAGCAGACCAATCACTAAAAAATTAGGCATTAACCTTAATGGTGATAGCAAGTGTCAACCTCGATGGTGATGGTTGGCACTAACAATAGTGACGATGATGGTGATATCTGGCATTATTGGTGGAAGTAAGCATCAATTTTATTGTTGATGATAGTCATTAATCTTATTAATGATGGAAGAAGATGTTGGCTTTAGTGGCAATAGCATGTATTCACCTTGGAGTTGATGATAGGAGCATACATTAATGGCAATGTCAGGCTCACACCTTGGCCATCTTGTCATGCATATGCATCGTTAATGATGATGGGCATCTATCACGATAGTGTTGGCTACTATTGATTTTATTTTTGATATTTTCCATCAATCTTATTGGGAATGGCTAACATTGATCTTATTGGTGATGATAAGTGTCAATTTTGCTAGTGATGAGAGAAGTTGACTCTTGGCAAATAAATCTATAAATTCTCACTTATAGAATTTTCCTTAGAGTTTCCTTTCACTTTCTTTAATTTGTGTAATCATAGTTCATTTATATAATTTTAAAGAGGATGCTCTAGTCGTTTCAAACATAAATAAAAAAAATACTTCATTTGGATGGTTCGAGTAAATCCATATAAGAAAACAAGGCAAGTAAACTTTCAAAAATTATACAATGATATGAAATAATATTTATAATAATTTAAATATTATTTTGGATATATATAAATGGACACTCAATCACCCGTGCTTCCATTCATCATCATTTGATCCATAATTAAACCAAATTCAGTCTTACATAAACAAAAAACTATTATATATATATATATATATATATATATATATATATATATATATATATATATATAAAGAGAGAGAGAGAGAGAGAGAGAGAGAGGATGATAAGAATCAAATGTGAAATGAGAATGAAGATATAAGATTATTTAGTTCATTGTATAAATTATTTTATATTCCTGGATGTTATATAATCATTTATATTAATTTTTAAAGTACAATGAAACGGATGTAGTGATATAGTTCATTAAGTCTTGTAATTAATTATGCGATTATTTGAAATATTCTATGCAGTTATAATTAATTCTAATTAGTTGTGTCTAAATCGAATATCTTTGAAATATTCTAAGTGACTCTTGACTATTTAATTCGGTTGAAGATGTTGACTTTTACCGTAAAATCTGGTATAAGGAAGATTTGACTATTATACAGTTGCGTGATGTTAACCGGATTCATTAATAGTCATATTCACTAAGACGAAATTTTTAATTTAAGTATGTTATAAAACTTAATTAATAGATTAAGAATTGATAAAAAAATGTAAATATAGGTACAGTCATAAATAAGCGTGGCACCTCTACCATAGATGACTAGCGGCTCGTCTACTTTTTCGGCGACATTACTTAAGTCGTCAGCGATAATCTGGCTATACTAAATTAACGATTGATTATCGGCATCGGCTTAAGTGTAATCTCAGACTCTACTCGAATTTTTTTTTAAAAACAAGATGTCTTTTTTTACGATGTACAGGAAATGCAAACAGATGTAACATGTCTATGTAATAGCAGTGAACAAATGATACCAAAAAATACAAATAGATCAAATAGCTATAAATGTACTAGTAATCAAACGATACAAAAAAATTTCTTCCATAAGCCAAAAATAAACTCAAGTACAGATGCAGATAAAAATGAACAATAAAATATCCGAAAATTTATACAAAATAAGTACACCTTGAAACACTATCGACGATGCCATCTAAGCTATTGCATTACACAGTATAGTGCTCAGTACACGGACGATCAGCGGTGATGAGCTGGCTCGCATCATCGATCCAATGTCCAGTGAGTCTCGTAGAATACCCAATCTATGACGCCGCCATTATGTTACGGAGACTAGGTGCTCTCGAAAAGAAGATGGTCTGGATGGTGGATCACGCGCCCATGTCTATCGGCTGTGCAGTCATATCCTGTGACATATGCTCTGTAGGGACGCCTTGGACCTTGTAGTCTCTGATATGTGTCGTTAAGCTCAGATCCTGCATCATATGCTCATACTTATTGATGGCGGCGATAGTTGACGTCATCGACGCCCAAAGAAAGGCAAAAGATCCTCCGCCAAAATATCGCTTACAAGAAACCGGTTTAAAATGTTACTACGTAAATATGTGAAAATAATAACTAAGAAAATATGCAAATTATAGAGTTATCTTAACATATGCTTTCCTTGCTCGGGGTAATGTCTCTGGGTTAGTAAGTGCCTTCAGAAACAATGCCCGCACCTAAACCAGATCATGTACTACGCAGGGCTAGCGTCGATGTAAGTATCACCACGCAACATGATCTCTGCGGGCCTAGATCATGTATATGCTGCTGCGGGGCTGTGTGCTGTAGTATCTTGCACCCACGCGTGATGGGCCTCCCCAGCGATGTCTGGCGATGATGCACCCGATCATATATGCTTTCCCTGCCATCGACTCTAATGGCGGAGTCCATCGGGTTACATCTGTGACAAGTGACCAAGCGGCGAAGGACTCACTGAGGAAGGTGCCACTCCACCCTCTTCCAACTAATCTGGAGCTCGTCTTGATGTCCTCACCACCAGTAAATATCGAGGCGTCTTCGATCAAGGTCGCATGGCTCCCAAGTCACCTGTATGTGTCAATGCATGTTAGACAATGGTTTAATAGCATTTTTTAAGAATGATGTGTAACAATTAAAAGAAGTCGGCTCAGAAGCCCATCTAACTCATCCCTAAAATCGATGTGCCAAACGGCATCGGCATATCGTTCCACTTGATCAAAAAAAAATATCATATACAAGTCAGGAAGTTGCATGTCATTATGTTAAAGTCAGCTACAAAGAAAATTATTTCCTTACCTGAAACCGATGCTGAGCCCATCGAGATCTTTAGGGTAGGGGACATGTAACGGTGTCACCAACATGCGCTCCCAGACCAGATCTGTACAAGACACCATGTTGGCCCTCCTCGGCCTGGTAGACTCATGCAACTCCCGAATTCCAGATAAAATGACTCCGAATAAGATCATGACCGATACTACTGTCGCATAAATTGGCATACCAAGCAATGATTCATCGCGCTATCATCGATCGATTTGATTCACTATTCATCATTTTATACTCATCATCAGGTAGTTGTCTAGATGAACTAGGTTGATCATGCAATTGCGCTTGAATAAGTATCTCGGTTCTGTATTTAAACATATATCTTCCTAAAAAAATAGAAGATATCGTACAAAAAAAAATACTAATAGTGATGTCGAGATGAAAGCTTAAACTATCTCCTCATGATAGTCATTGCGATTTAGCATGCCAACGAACTTCGTGAGTATAACCGAGTGTACATTCGGCATAATATCGATTGCGGTTTAAGAGATTACATTGTGATTTTATTTCCACGTCTAATCAATTTGGCGGAAGCTTCGTCTGATCGCACATCATCATCATCGATTACTAGCTATGTATCCCAGGAAAACGACATGTAATCTCCACTGCGAAGTTATCAACATCATAACGCAGTCCGCACTTTTAGTTTTAAATCTCCTAAGCTTGTATGATGACACTCATGGGCCAATTTTTCCACCATCATAACGGAATGAACCGACCATCAACGATCGGTTGCCCATCATAACGTTAATGAAACGAGATCCGACTCATTCTACTATTAGCTCGGCCAAATGTTGTAACAAAACCTAACAATACACTCAAAATCCGTTACAAAAATACATATTGTTCACTTAACAATTATGCAACGCAAAAAATGATCTACCAAATTACCTAATCCTAGTATATCGTATACCCTAACCACGGCAAATTTTAGGAGAATTACTATGAAAAATATGAAAAACTTCTCTCTACATTATTGCTAATTCAAGTAAGCAAGGAATCAAAAAAAAAAAAAACTTAGGTAATCTGCGATCTCGACGTGATCAAAACTTGAGAATGTCCTTTGGTGGAGCCTAAGTTAGGAATGCCAATGGTGGAATAAACTTACCAATGACAATGATGGAGCCGACGGGCGATGGGGCCTCGTCGTGGGGAGAAACGGAGGAGCGGCCAGAGCAAAAAAGCGAAGTTATGGCGGGTCCCGGTATTTAGAATCGTCGGACTTATCGGGCGTGGCCTTTCTCATCGATAAGTTAGCGGCCGGCAACCCGTGGTAGTGGTTTAATCGACTAATTTGGTGTTATTTCGATAAGTAAACTGAATCCTCTATGAGATATGGCGATTATAGCATCCGTACAAAGTTAATTTTTTTTTATGAATGCTTAATTTGTTAATTATTAATTAAAAGATACTTAATTTAAAAATGGAAAATTTATATACATACCACGGAATTCTTATGCATTTATATATTTCACACCTTTGAATATTTACAAAATTAGCACTTTTCCTATGCAGAAAAAGATGTATTTCACTTTGAAAAAGTAACCAGGATGGTATTTTTGATGTAATAATAAAGATTTAAGTATTATTTAAGTAAAAATTAAAATTTAAGTATGAAATATGTAAATATATAAGAATTGGTGTATATATATATATATATATATATATATATATATATATATATATATATATATATATATATATATATATATATATATATATATATATATATATATATATATTAAATCCTTTAAAATTTAGTCTTCATCTTTGAATTTATCGTAACCCGATCCGACTCGGCCCGAACCTCTCTTGCTTCTTTTCATTCGCGATGCCCTAGCGACGAAACGAATATTCACCCGAGGTGCCACCCTCTGCACTTCGCCCTCCTGCACCTAAATATCCCACCGGAGAAGAAGAAAGTTCGCCCCGGCGGTCGCCCTCGTCGTTCCGGCCACAGCCGCTTGCTGCGCCATTTGACGCGTGCTGTGTCCTCCGTATTCTCAGAACGAAATCGTCTGCCGGTGAGTCCCCTGCGATCCTTACTGCCCTCCCACACCTGAATCTCCCACCACCGATCCACCGTCCTTCGCTCCTGCCTACCTCTGACGATCAACTCATTAAAGAATTGCAGAGGATTCTCTTCTGTTCATGAATAAAAAAATGAATTTTATTATAATTTTTGTGTCGGCGCATCTATGATTAAATGTATGATGATTACTTCCCTTTAGCGCTGCAAATAAATTGAACGTTCGGCAAGTTACTCGTAGCCCGCATCAATTAGATCACATTTATGATTATTTGATTAACTATTTGAGTAAACTTAAATATTTTTATAAATACTTGATTACTTAATAAACAAACTTGAATAATTTATCATTCTTTTCATTTATATTCATAAATAATATTGTTTAAACCTTATGAACAAACTAGTTAAAAGAGCTTGATTCTGACTTGATTAAAGCTTATTTGTGAACAGTGTTGTATCTATTGTTTAAATTTTTATTTTTTAGATTTAATAAGCTTTAATTGATCTAATTCATGCATATTTCTTAACAAGCTCCTCTCAAACAGGGGCGAACCCAGGTGCAATTGACCCTCCTCCTTAATTTTATAATTTCTCTTATATGAGGTATTAAATTAGTCATTTATCCTCTATTAAAAAAAAATTTTATCTTTTATTTTTATCCTAAAATATAAATTTGTCCTTCCTAAAAATTACAGTTGGTTCTGCCCCTGCTTTCAAATAAGCACGATTAAGATTTGATTAAAGGTCATTTATTTCATTAAAAGGTTGCTCATTGATAGGTTTGATAATCAAATTCGAATCAAGCTAATGAATAAACTAAACTAGCTCAAACTTGAACACCATCCTAAAAACTCAGATTGAGCTTGAGCTTGATAATAGTAAACAAACTTGAACTTGAACATGCATATACTAAGATTGGCTCGGCTTGGTTGCAGCCCTACTTCACTTACAAGATGCTTCAAAATTTTTGTTAGAGTGATAGGTCAGATTCACACCATAATTTATCAAAGGAATTTTTATAAATCAACTCCTAAATATATATTTATTTATAATTTAACCATATTTTTTATTTTTTATAATTATAAGATCCATATATTTAAGTGTGCCACGATACAATCATTAGAAATTTTTCAAAAATGAAACATATGGATTGAGAATTTTATGAATTTCAATATTTGAATGACAATTTTAAAAATTAAAATTGAAGATGATTGATTTATAATTATTACATGCTAAAAGTTGTTGTGAGTGAAAGTTCTGTAGTTATAAAATCCACCACACACAAAGGTATTTAAAGAGTGAACAAGAAAACTTCAGAAATTTTTACATGAAAAAACCTCGAAAAGAGGGAAAAAATCACGAGGCCTAGTTCAGCAAAAATCTTCCACTATGTTTCTATTTCAGAATACAAAATTTTCCTGATAATGGGATTACAGAATTGTATATGAGAAGGGAACAACAACTATGTAGTCACATTCAGGTGGTAACAATTGCTAGTGGTAGCGGATGATGGTGAAGCATGAGACATCGGCCCGGCGATGAAGGTCTTCATGATGGAGGCCGATGACATTGGACGGTGAGGATGTTGTGGCGGTGTTGGCGGCAATGGCGGTGACAAGATTGTGCTTGGAGGATCTTCAAGCTTTAGAGCTCTCTCCTCTCTCTTGCTTGGGGTCCCCTCATATGAGGAATGAATGGCTATTTATAGATTGAAGGAGTGGTGTCTCTGTAAATACATGCAAAATCCGAACCACTCCACTTCATCGGACGGCTTAAAATGATTCCTTTGATTATTTGATATATTTTAAGTATTTGAATGCTCGAATGAAGTCAGAATTGTGAGATCTTGGGCTTGTTAGATCCGGTTCATCAGCCTTCGATTTATTATAAACACTCCATGTTTGAGGGCTATTTAGGGATTTAATTGATATCCCAAAGTTTCCAATGACATTTTAAGTGCTTGATCTCGACCAGTTTCAACTTCGGATTAGTTTACTTTCAACACCAAGATTCGTGCTCATTGTAGAATTTTTTCGGTGTTATATCGGTTGCTCCTATTTTTGGATGACATTCTCTGTCCAAAAATATATATATCTCTTAAATAGCAAATTCTTCAATGAAATTTGTGTGTGATTAATACATTTTGAGAAAGCAGTCTTGTAGAGCCTGAGTTATGATCGAGGAAGCGAGTGCATGCCGCGGATGATGTACTACGTGGAATTTGAGATTCACGGACCCATCAGGAACTTACGGACCCATGGGCCGGTCAGCGGGCACCCGTCGTGGCGAAGCGGTGAAGCGTCAGCGAACCTTGATCCGGCGAATTGTAAATTTGATGCGCATAGGTGCAGGCGCGGCGGTTAAGCGCCCAGGAGCCATGTTCGATTAGGTAGTTGGTGTGTAATGCGCGGACCTGCCTTGAGCTGCCGCCGCGTCGAGAGAAAGCGGCGGTTTTGACGGTTTTGATGATTTTTTGGCGATTTTACTTATATGGGGTTTATAAAACCCAAGACGAGGAGAAACACACTTTCTACAAATCTTTCTCTTTTTCTTAAGTGAAGGTCGTTGGGCGATCGACCCGTGGATAGTGAGCTCTAGTTTTCACCGAAAGAGGTGTCAGCCCGATCTCGTCGGCAGTGGGGTTGAAAGCGATCAAGGCCAAGTAGTTCATATAATGCTCGATTTTCCCTCGAAAGATGTGTCAACTGACCTCGTCAGACCGATCGGGTTCGGAGGTGATGATTGGCGACGATAACCAGCGACGTTGATGACGAGTGGTGGCGGTCGGCTTCAATAATCAGCGGGAATGACCGGCAACGATGGTGGTGACCGGCGGAGATGGCCGGCAGTGATGGTGGTGACCAGCGAAGATTGCCGCGAATGGTCAGGCAGCGGCAGACGGTGGTTGGCGGCCGACTGGTGGCAGCGGCAAAACCATAGTAGTCGATGGTGGCGACCGATCGCATGGGCGGGATGCCCGGCGACGACGGTGGTGATGAATGGGCGATTGCCATCGAGGCGCGGTAAGACCGCGATGGTGTTTGGTGCCGACGGTAATCGGCAATGGCAGCGGTGGTCAGTAACCGCACGGTAATGGATCAAATGACGATGGTGGTGACCGCGGAGATGGCCGTCATGGTCGCATGGACCGGCGATGGCGGTTAGCGACGGGTGTTCGGCAATAATAACCTGGCGATGGTACCGGGGATGACCGGCGACGATGGTGGTTACCGCGAGATGGCCGAGATGGTATGCGGATGACGGTGATTGGTGGCCGACGGGCTGGCAAGAATCGGGCGATTAGTCGACGGTGCATCGGTAGGTCGGGGATAACCGCAACGATGGTGGTGACCGGCGAGAGGTGCCGATGGTTTTCTTTGACCTATCCGAGATTATTTGTCAGAGTGTGACTTGATGACGTTAACCTGTATGGAAGAGGTCAAATTGAATCCGTTGAGAATTTTTGACCTATCCGAGATTATTTGTCATAGTGTTACCCGATGACGTTAACCTGTATGGAGAAGGTTGAATGGAATCCGCTGAGGATTTTTGACCTATCCGAGGTTATTTATCATAGTGTGACTCGATGACGTTAACCTGTATGGAAGAGGTCGAATTGAATCTATTGAGGATTTTTGACCTATCCGAGGTTGTTAGTCATAGTGAGACTCGATGACGTTAACCTTTATGGAAGAGGTCGAATTGAATCCGCTAAGAATTTTTGATCTATCTGAGGTTATTTGTCAGAGTGTGACTCGATGATGTTAACCTGTATGGAAGAGATCGAATTGAATCGAGAATTTTGACCCATCAGGTTGCTCGAGTTACCCATGACGTTAACCTGTATGGAAGAGGCTGAATTAAATCCGCTGAGGATTTTTGACCTATCGGAGGTTGTTTGTCAAAGTGTGACTCGATGACGTTAACCTGTATAGAAGAGGTTGAATTGAATCCGTTGAGGATTTTTGACTATCCGAGGTTATTTGTCAAAGTGTTACCCGATGATGTTAACTTATATGGAAGAGGTTGAATTGAATCCGCTGAGGATTTTTGACCTATCCGAGGTTGTTTGTCAGAGTGTGACTCGATGACGTTAACTTGTATGGAAGAGGTCGAATTGAATCCGTTGAGGACCTATCGAGGTTGTTTGTCGAGTGTTGCATGGCGTTATGGAAGAGGTCGCGGGATGTCCACCAAAGACCTTTTGACCTATCATAGTTATCAACCAAAGTGTTACTTGACTTCTTACCTGTATGGAAGAGGTCCGATCAAGTCTCCTTGGGATTGATCATGCTCGATTGAGATACAACATGAGTTGTATATTTCTGGGGATTAAATGAAGAAGAAACAAGCTTGTAAGAAAAAGTCATAAATTCATTACTTTGATAATGTTGGTGATACAATATTGTCACAAGATAACTTAATAAAAGGGACGAGATACATTTTTAGAGAGAGTTAACAAAAGACAAGAGGTGGAGAGGAAAAGATAAACTGGGTAAATTAAAGACTATAATATTTATGCACCAAGGATTACATATAACTCTTTTCAGAGACCCTCCATGTTCCAAGTTTTAGGAAAGATTTTTTCCTCTGGATCTTTGGTCATAGCTTGACGGTTGGTCATTTGATAACGAAGTGGGGAGCAAGTTTTTTACAGGCAAAACCCTCTGAGATACTTCTTTATCTTCAAGATTAAAATTCTCGATGTTGAAGGTCACTGAAGGGCGACGTTGAGCTTATCTGAGGTAACATGATTGTGCTATTTGTTGGTTTTCACATACCACTCCAATCTCAATGGGAGTTTGAAATTTTATCTTAAGATAAGGTGGACAGACAAGATTGATTGGAGGGGTCTTCCAAAGATAGCGTTGTATGTTGAATTTGACTTGACCACTATGAATTAAACTGAGTGAGTGACTTGTTGAGGAAATTCTCCGAGAATAACCTGAAGGGTGATTGTCCCCTCCACTCATACAGGGCAATTATCAAACCCATATAACATTCCTGTAGCGGGTTGAAATTTTTCCTTAACTAGACCCATGCTAAGAAAGGTGGAGTACAATAAAACATCAACGGAAATCCCATTATCAATCAAAATTCTTTTAACAACATAACAGGGGTCACTGATCCCCGCACTAATGACAAGAGGATCTTAATGTGGAACTTAGACTCCTTCCAAGTCTGAGTCATTAAAAGTGATGGGATGATTAATACAAGATTTTTTTAACTCCGACTCTTAAAAGGTGGCGATGAGGATTTGATTAGATAGTAGTGGCTTGCTTGCAATCGTTTCAATTTCTCCAACTATTTAGCGGTTATTATGTTATTTTTGTGATGATTGTCCCGGTTGCCCCCAGTTGGAGTCATGTTTGCTTGAGCTGGTTGGTTTTGCACAAATTGATGTAGATATCCCTGTTGAATAAGCCTATCAATTTCTTCTTTAAGTTGTTAACACGCCTCAGTAGTATGTCCACGACTTTGATGAAAGTGACAATATTGCTCCTGATTTCCTGAATTTGGTTTCAGTGAATGTGGCCATTTGATGGTCTCTTCATCTCGAATAGCCAATAAGATGTTAACACGAGATGTGTTCAGCGGCGTGTATTCCAGTCGTGGTTCGCGTCGTTGATGTGGGGGCCGTGGAGAGAGATCATGACTGTCTTGTTGCTTCTTCTGATGAGATTGTCGATATGTGTTTCCTAAAGCACTCTTACGTTTTCTTGTGGATTGTTCAAATTATTTTTGATGGGCATTAATAGCCTCATTAGCAGAAATTTGCGCTTCCACACGGTGAACCAAGTCGGTATATGAGCGAACCGTATCTCGCATTAGTGACGAGTAGAAAGGCCCAGGACGGAGCCCTCCCTGCAAGAAAAACTCCTTTCAGTAATTCAAGATATACCCCATGTATTTGGCGAGCTGCTGAGGAGAATCTCTGGAAGTATTCTTTAAGTGATTTACCCTCATTTTGACAAATGCCGGAGATATGGGAGGAATCTTTAATGATCTTCCGATTTGCAATGAACTGTTTTACAAAAATCTTGGCGAGTTCGTCAAAGGTATGGATGGATTCACTTGGGAGGGAGTAGAACCAAGTGCGAGCTTGCCCCTTGAGGGTAACTAGAAAGACAGCAAAGGTGTCGAGCTCTGGATATGCATGATGGTCTGTAATGGTCAATATGTTCATATGGGTCGTTGCATATGAATCAATACTCTAAGCTTGAAACTTGAATAGGATGTTGAAGAATAGCTTCAGCTAAAGGTGAGGACTCCTCATAGCCACGGTGAGGGGGAGGATGATTTCTGTCTTCAAGGTGAAATTCGTCTTGCATTAAGCGTCATAATTTTGCACGTATAACATGTCGAGTGGAGTCAACAGGATGAGAATGTGTCAAGCTACCAGCAATAGTTGGTGGATTAGCGGGTTTGAGCATATGATGGATGAGTAGAACTAGCGGATATCGATCACGTCTCTACAGAGGAACTTCAGTGTCAAGGAGATTAGCATTTTGACCTCCCACGGCCAACGATCGATCTTGGGGGAGATGTGTTTGCCGCGGTAGTGGCTGTTGTGTTCCTCGCAAAAGTCGGATCATCTTATTTTGAGACTCTTCCATTCGTCGCACACGATCTTCTAAAGAGATTTATGTCGTGCCTTCACCGACAGGGTCATGCCTATCAGGGGGAAGTGAGGCATAAGCTTGGCGTCCTTGGTTCAAGGATTGGTTTCGAGAGTGACGAGAGTTAGGGCGGGAGGCTCCGTTATTACGAGTATTGCGCCTATTGGCCATGACGTGGGTGTTCACGAAAATTGTGATTGAGGGGTTCTTTCCCACAGACGGTGTCAAACTGTTGCGTGATAGAAAACCAGTTGTGGTAGAGTGAAAGTTTACGCCTTAGCCTTGTTATAAAATCCAACACACACACAAGTATTTAAAGAGTGAACAAGAAAACTCCAGAAATTTTTATGTGAAAAAATCTCGAAAGAGGGAAAAAACTACGGGGCCTAACACAGCAAAAATCTTTCACTATGTATCTGTTTTAGAGTACAAAATTTTCCCGATAACGGGATTATAGAAATGTATATGAGAATGGAACAATAGTTATGTAGTCACGCTGTGGTAAAATGGTAGCAGAGATGATGGTGAATGAGGACATCGACCGACGATGAAGGTCGCCATGATGGAGACCCAGAGATTGACACGACGAGGATCGGGCGAGTGGCGTGACGACCGTCGAGTGGTGACACGATTGTGCTTGGGGAATCTTCAAGCTTTAGAGCTCTCTCTCTCTGCTTGGGTCCCCCTCATATGAGGAATGGGGTTATTTATAGATGGAGGAGTGGCGTCAGAATACATGCAAAATCCGAACCACTCTTCATCGGACGGTTCAAAATGATTTCTTTGATCATTTGATGTATTTTAAGTATTTGAATGTCAAATGAAGTCGGAATTGTGAGATCTTGGGCTTGTTAGATCCGGCTCATCGAGATGCTCGATTTGACTATAAACACTCCATGTTTGAGAGCTATTTAGGGATTTAATTGATATCCCAAAGTTTTCAATGACATTTTAAGTGTTTGATCTCGACCAGTTTCAACTTCAGATTAGTTTACTTTCAACACCAAGATTCATGCTTCGACTAGTAGAATTTTCAGTGTCATATCAATAATATAAAAAAAAAAATTACAAAGAATGTGCATGTAAAAGCTCCAACATCAATTTTCTATTATGTTCATTTTTTTCAAAAAAATATGTTATCCTAAAAGTTGAAAGAAAGATTTACGTACATACCCACAATTTTTATGCAATTACATATTTAACATTTAAAATTAGATATTTACTTATCTAACACTTTATTATGCTTAAAAAGATGCATTCCATTTTTAAAAAATGAGTGATGATAATATTTTTTATGAAATATTGAAAATTAAAGTATTATATATGTAAAAAATTAAAGTTTAGGTGTTGGATATGAAAAATACATAAGAATTGTGTGTTATGTATGTAAATCCCTCAAATTAAAATTCTTATTGTACGTTGGCATTACATTGTTTGATAATAAAAGAAAAAATAAAAAGGAAAAACAAGCAAAAAATATTAAAGCAATAAATTTAGAAACAAATTAAGGTACCTTGGATAACTGCTATTAATTCAATATTAAAAATCAACCTCAGAAGGGAATTAATCGGCGACGGTAGACGATGCATCAAGGCCAATTGACGGGATGACGCACGGCGGGTGACCAGGAGATTGTCGCATGATGGTCGGCAAGGACCGGCGACGGTAGTCACGGGCGGTGACCGACGACAGAATCGGCGGACCGGCGACCATACGGCCGACGGGGCCTGTAATCATGAATGGCGGCAAGGGTGGTCTGCAATGCAGAATCGGTGACGGCAATGATTGGCGACGACGCCGTAGTCCGGGGATGACCGCGACGGATGATTTTACCTATCCGGATGTTTTGCGAGTGTTACCCGATGATGTTAACCTGTGGAAGAGATTGAATTGAATCCGCTGAGGATTTTGACCTATCCGAGGTTGTTTGTCAGAGTCTTTGCTCGACGTTAACCTGTGTGGAATATGTTGAATCGAATCCGCTGAGGATTTTTGACCTATCCGAGGTTGTTTGTCGAAGTCTTTGCTCGGCATTAACCTATGGAAGAGGTTGAATTGAATTGAGGAATTTTGACCCATCCGGTGTTGTCGTGTTACCCGATGTTAACCTGTATGGAAGGGGTCGTAGGAAGTCTACCAAGGACCTTTTGACCTATCCTAGGTTGTTTGTCATAGTCTTTGCTCGATGAAGTTAACCTGTGTGAAAGAGGTCGTAGGAAGTCCACCAAGGACCTTTTGACCTATCCTAGGTTGTTTGTCAGAGTCTTTGCTCGATGACATTAACCTGTATGGAAGAGGTAGGAAGTCCACCAAGACCTTTTGACCTATCCTAGTTTGAGTCTTGCTTGACGCTAACCTGCATGAAGAGGTCGATTAAAACATTCATTTGTAGTTGTAGCCAAAGTTGCTCCTTAACCTTGGCTTTTTTTCATTAGTATTACCGACTTGCTTCTCCAATTGATAATCAATTAGATATCCATAATATCGATTTGGATAATCTTTTGAGATTAAGATTTGCCCCCGCTTAATAAAATCAAGGAAAAGAAGTTTGATGAATCTTCATTCTTCTCAGTTCTTTAAAAGCTTGAAATGCTACATCTCGATGGTGGTTTGATCTTGTTGAGAACTTGGTCATCATACAAGATGATATAATGGGAATCAAGATCCCACAGACGGCGCCAAACTGCTATGCGTTGTAAAACCAGTAGAGTAAAAGTTTTCGCTAGCTTCATTGCGGAAATCCAAAGACACACACAGGTATTTAAAGAGTGAATAATAAAACTCAAGAATTTTTACGTGGAAAACCTCGAAAAGAGGGAAAAATCACGGGGCCTAGCCCAGTAAAAAGCTCCCACTATGTATTTGTTTCAGAGTACAAGATCTTCCCAATACCGGATGAATTGTATAGAAAGGAACCGCCATGTGACAACGATCGAGAACAGGTAGGTCATCATGATGGAGACGGCAGATTGACGACGAAAGGATCAACGGCGGCGGTGATGGCGCACGGCTGGTCGACCACCGAGTGGCAAAGATTGGAAGGATCTTTTGTTCTCTCCTCTCTCTTTCTCATACGATAATGAGGCTATTTATAGATTGGGAGTAACATCTCAGAATAAATGCAAAACCCGCATACTCCACTTCATCTGGACGCTCAAAATGATCCTCTTGATCATATGATGTATTTTGTGAATTTAAATGCTCAAATGATGTCGAAATTATGATATCTTGGGCTTGTTAGATTTGACTATAAACACAATGTTTAAGATGATTGATAATAAACGCTGATCTCTAGTCTTGATTCACGACATTATTTTACATCAAGATTCGCTATTAGAAATTTTCAAGATCATATCAATATATATATATATATATATATATATATGTATGTATGTGTATGTATATATATGTATATATGTGTATGTATATATATGTATATATATGTATATATATGTATGTATATATATATGTATATATACATATGATGTATATATATATGTATATATATGTATGTATATATATTTATATATATATATATATATATATATATATATATATATATATATATATATATATATATATATATATATATATATATATATATATATATATTTCATGACATTCACTTCACTTGTAAGATAGCTTAAAAATCTTATTTTAATGATAAGTTAGGTTTCTATCGCATATCATTTTTTGGTTAAGCATTCTGATTTTGCGTTAATAAGATAAGCTGATTCATGAGCAGATTTAAGCTCAGCTTGATAAATAACTCATAAATTGAACTCAATGAGTTAATGAGTTAAACTAGCCAACCTTGAATCAAAATATCAGAATAGAGTCAACTTATTTTAATAAATAATAATATAAAATAAATTTAAAATATATTAAAATTCAAGTGTTTAAATACACAATTGCTAAAAACTTTAAAATTATATCTCCCTTTTGCTTATCAAGCAATCTTTGTGTAGTAAGTAACAACTATTTTTTAGATATGTATATTATTTTAATTATTACTTTATTAAGTAGAAATAAATGTTTTTAAAAGATAGTGAAAATTTATAAAGGTTTAAGAGATATTATATTTACTATTTTGAGTTAAAAATCACAATAAACATATCATACAATTATTATACATTTATATTTTTATCTAAAAGTTGATATTTATAAATATAATATTTTTACTATATATGAAAATGTGCATTTCATTTTATAAAATTAGTTATAATAACAATTTTGATTTAATATTATTAATTTATGTATTATTTATAAAAAATTAAAATTAAAATTTAAGTGTTTAATACTCAAATAAATAAATAAAAATATGTGGTATGCATGTAAATGGCCCCGTTGATGTATCACACTTAAAATAAATTTAAAATTTTTTTATACATATTATGATTAAATAAATACATTACAGATGCTCCTCTTATAAAAATTTATCAAGTTGGAGCTATTTTATTAAATGTATTATTATTTATATATATTTTTATGCTATTTTGCAATATAATTTAATTCTTTGATAAATATAATTTAATTATCATACATTCACAATAATAATTTATGTTATGATTATACTTGTGAATATATGATAATTAAAATATATTTATAATATAATATAATTATATTGAAAAATAATATAAGAAAATTACAGCTGGAGTCAAATCAGTGCTGCTCTACTCGCTTCTTCATCGTCTTCCTTCTCATCCACCGCCGCCCCCTTGTAACGATAAAATCTAGCACAAACCAGAAAATACAGAAAATTCATCATCCCCAGAACCGCAATCAGATAATAATAATCCTAATAATAATCCAATTTCCCTTCATCCAAATCATCTTCGAGCCAACTCTTTCTCCCTTCCCCACCCGTCACCTTCCTCACCACCCAAACCAGAAAAATACTCAAATAACTCGCCCCTGCCAAGCTTAAGAAGAAGAGAGATCCTCCCAGCGACTGCAATTGATCCGGAAACTCCCGATTATAAAACTCAATTTCTCCCACAGCAGTGAGGGCCTCCGACACTCCCATCACCATTAGCTGCGGCATCAGCCACATCACCGACATCATCGTCTTCCTCTCCCTCCTCCTCCACTCCACCACCGCCGCCATCACCATCGACAACACCGACAAGAAGATCCCCACTCCCTGCCTCTGTAGAAGGGTAATCCCCTGCTCCAGCTTCGTTATCCTCCGCAATGCCGGCACCAGAACCTTATCGTAGATCGGGAGGAAGACAGACAATCCTAGAAAGTTGATCGGGCTTACCGCTGCCGGCGGGATCGCGAATCGGTGACCAATATGGCGGTCCATTTTCATTGACTGAAGCACGATGAAAGTCCACTGTTGCGACAGCGCGGTGAACCAGAGGACTCCGGAGAGCCAAATGGGCATTATTCTTATCAAACATTTGACCTCTTCGACCTGTTGCACTCTACAGAGCCGCCATGGACGAGCCCGCGAGCCATCCTCAGGGTTTACCTCGCCGGCGAGCTCGATAGCGGCCTTGTTTAGGCATTGGAACTGTAGGGTGAGGGGGAGCTTGGTGATGCGGTCATTGCGCGGGGGAGGATTGTAAAGGAGGTCAGTTGCGGGAACGTTAAGGCGGCGCTTGCGGAAAGCGGCGACGAAGACTTGAGCGATGGCGGAGAGGATGCTGCCATCGGGTGCGACGTAGATGTAGAGGTGGGTGCCGAAGAAGAAGAGGATGACGGCGGGGATGCCGAAGCCGATGGCCCAGGAGATAGAGTTCTGGATGTAGACAAGGATGGTCATGGAGACGAGGAGGGCGACAGAGCTGGAAAAATAGTACCAGTTGAAGAAGCTATTAAGAGATTGACGGCCGTGTTCGGTGGAGCGGTCGAATTGGTCGACGCCGAAGGGGAGGCTACAAGGGCGGATTCCGGCGGCTCCGACGACGAGAAGAACCATGGAGAAGTAGAGTGGCGCGAGGTAGCGTGAGGAAGCGGCGGGGCAGGCGTCGGGGTCGCGGCATTTTGGTGGCCGGAGTTGGGGGAGGCAAGCGCTCAGGGTTAGCGTCACAATTCCCTGGAGGACGGAGATAACTTGTTAAACGCAATTATGTTAATCAGTCATATAGATGTATTAATTCTATTAGTAATGTTGTACTTTTCATTAAAAAAATTCATTGTACATAATATTATTATTTTAAAACAAATCGCCTACAAATTTTTTTCATTGACA
This sequence comes from Cymbidium sinense, assembly GCA_021442155.1. NCBI lineage: Eukaryota > Viridiplantae > Streptophyta > Magnoliopsida > Asparagales > Orchidaceae > Cymbidium > Cymbidium sinense. The sequence continues at coordinate 117,210,596 of CM038224.1, forward strand.
TTAATACAGAGTGACTCTTTTTCTATTTCACTTTAAGAAGTAATAAATAAATAAATAAATTTTTTATATGTTAAAGGGATAGAAGAGTTTGAGGGTATATTTAGGTAATTGTTTTTCACTATAATTTCTAAAAGTTGCTACCACTTTAATTATAATCTTGTTTTTTCAAAAATTTGTGTAGAGGGAAAAAGTTTAACAATCAACTTCATTAGAATATGGTATAATAATAACAAGCTTTTATCCTATTATATAAAATTGGTTACATGAATCATTTTTCTCGAATGCATCCTATTAAGTGTCATTGTTATTTAATCCTAAAAAATTAAATTCATTTTTTATATTTCATAACTAAGTTTTTTAAAGTCTATCTCTACCATTCTTAAGATAAGCTGAATCTAATACATTTACTCTTTTAATTGAGTCCTTGAACGACAAATATTTTTATGTGTTTAAGCCATCTAAGATGACTCTTTCTAATCTTATTTGTTAGTAGAGCTACTCCAACATTATTATGTAGAGCCACTTATCTGAGCATGCCCATATCTGTAATATTTAATTTTATGTTTCTCTTTTATTGGCCAACATTCTATGCCATAAAGCATTGAAGGTCACACCACCATCTTCTAAAATTTGCCTTTTAATCTAAGTGATATTTTCTTGGCATTAAAGTTCTACTATTTTTGGACCTCTACCACCCACACTCACTATTAAAACACTACAACTAGACCCCTTTGAAGCACCACCTCCTAATCACTATCATTCACTTCCATCAAACCAAGATCACCCAACTATGATCCCCAATAAAGTTGTCTAATAACGATCACTAACTACTATCACAACCACACATGTTTTCACTCTATTATCACCATCAAACTATCATCAAACCTATGCTATTAGAGTGTTATCGAGCATCATCATCAAATGTCACGATCAAAGTGTTTCTCCAAATTGATAGTGGTAGGCCATCATTGTTGATCATTACCATCAAATTATTGCCACTTGATCATTGCCATCACTTGAAAATCACACTTGTACTATTATTATTTGACTATTACTACTTAATCACTATCGCTATCATTATAATTATCATTGCGATTTTTTAGACCATGGATCTCTCGCATCAAATCCTTGTTGTGGGATCATCACCACTAACTACTATAATCAAACCATCACTAATGGACTATTATCACTTGATGCCAGCTTTAACTATTGATGCCTAATCACCACAAATAGCACCGCCACTCCTCTGTTAACCATCACTTCATAATTACCATCTTTGGAGTCATCAACTTTCATCATTAGAGTGGCACTTTTGACCTTCAAACCGTAAAATTAATCATCATTAGATTTTCACCATCAAGGAATCGTTATTAGACTATCATCATTTTATTACAACCATCTCACCATCATTACCTTACTACAATTGCTTGTCACTCAATTATGACAGCTCAAATATTGTCACTCATTTACAATCTCTTGAACACCATCATCTGGGTATAATATTTATAACATCATTGCTTGATTATGATATCCAACCACCATTGCTAAATTATAATCTTTTAATCATATTGTTTGACTATAATAGTCTAATTATTATTGCTTGACCATAATTTTTTGACCACAATCATCTAACTACCAACTAACCATTGTATGTCGATATTATTAAAACACCATCACTTAGTTATAATCTCTCAATCATTTTCATCACACTATGATCTCAAGACTATCGTTACCTATTTATGATCTCCCAATCATTTTTCCCTGACTCCAAACTCCTGGTCATTATTACTTGATCATTATCACCAAATTACCATAATTTAACTATGGTTATCAATCATCATCACCAGACTAAGGTCACCTAATAACCATCACCTAACTATGATTACTTTGTTTATCTTTACTATCCATGTACATTCTCATTGCCACCATTTTTCACTTATAGTCACCATATCACCATCATCTTACTATTACAATTCCACAACCACCTTGATATGATCTTTAAACACCATCACCTTATTATGATCTCCCGAGTATTGTCACTCAACTTTGATCTCTTAATTATTATAACTTAACTATAAACTTTTTACCATTGTCACATAATTATAGTTTTCTGATCACTATCATTTTACTATATAAATGCTCATCAATTTTATTTTTGCCCATCACTTATAGGGTTGATACATGCATCGATGTATGTCATCATCTATGAGGTTAATGCATGCCATCGATGCACGTAATTCCCTATAAAGATGTACAACATTGAAGCATACTATCTCTTATAAGGCTTACACACCACTAACACATGCCACAAATCAAAAGGTTTATTATTTGCATTAACTTGATCACATACAATCACAAATAATATTGATGTGCATCATAGTTTATCAAATTAATGCACACCATTGGAACGAACATGGATGCCCATCAACTTTATTGCGTTTCATCTCTATTAATGTTATTGCACGCTATCACCATTAAGGTGGATATATATGATCAGCACTAACTTTAATTTCAAACAGTAAAACTAATATTATATTAATTTTTATGTTAACCTTGCCTCCTCAAAGGAGAATATCTGAGTAGACTACAAATGGCCTATCTAACATAACTCTAATTCCTCAAGGTTCTTGCAACTTTCATCATATAATACATTCTCTACAACTTATGTTTTTTATATTCTATTAATATCTTTTCCAACATATAAAAAAATAAATACATTATATCATTTTAATTGTGTTAGGCCTAATGGTTTTTAATTTTTTTTTAATGTTAAAACTTTGATGTCACTTGCAACTATTATTTTATATGTGTGTGTGATAAATTTTAGTACAAAGTCAAGGCATTAGGTATTTTTTTCTCCATTATTATAAATATTCTAGCATATAATATGGACCATACATCACATATGTTCAAACACAGATAGCTGCTTATTGACAACAACTGATGGCTTGAGTTGACCTATAAACATTTGAGCATATTTTTGGGCCTAGATGAGCTTTTAGGTATTTCAAGATTCCTTAGTACCAATTTTGAAATTTTTGAATCAATTTCAGCATTTTAAGATCATGACGAAGTCGTATATAGGTAAGTTTTAGCCATTTTGGGGGACTCCACAAAATAATTATTAGCAATTTTTATCATGGATGATATGTTAACTCCACTAATACGTGAAAATATTCTTGAAAGGCAACTCCTTGTTTTATAGCTAATAATGATAAATTTTAACTCTATTGTTCTGAATAATTTCTTAACACTTAATAAATAACAAGTTAAGTTTTTTATTATAATAAAGTAGAAACATATTATAAAACCTAAGATTGATAAATAAGAAACATATTATGATAAATTCAGAGAAAAAAAAAATCTATATACCAAAAAGGAAGTGATTGAAGTAAAAGCTAGCATGTAGAATCTGCCCAAATAAGCATCAGAGATGAAACCTCCAATAAGTGGTGCAAAGTTTGAGGTGCCAAAGAAAATGTTCACCACATTTGTAGCCTTCACCTACTTCATGTGAAATACATTCACTAGGTATACTGTCAAATTTATCATAAGCCCCAAGCTAGTCAATTTTTCAAATGTTTCATTCCCCGAATCAAAAATTCATCAAATTTTATTTATGTTATCTTAAAATTTACATTCGATTAAATGATGCACTTAACAATTATCATTAATTTTTAAAATATGATTCATAATCATATTTTAAAAATTTGTGATTATTAGGAGCATAACCTAGAAATGTAATTTTTTTTATTTTACATAGGAGCATAAACTAACATACACTTAAGAATTTTTCTTAAGAAATAAAAAAATAATCAAAATTATATTTTTTTTTTTTTCAATTGCAATAAATTCTTATAACTCAACCCAAGATGGAAGTGATCTAATCTTAAACAAGATATAATTAGCTAAAAATTGAGCCATCGCATTCCTAATGATTTGCTCTTAATAGTTGATTTACATAATTTATAATCATCAAGTTTTGATTTATGTTGCAAAATAAGAAGAAATATCTTTAGAAATATCCATAATTTTCTTATAATTTAAAAGCATATATAACTTTATTTTCTTATAACTAAATTTTGAGAGGAATAAGATTGGCATACATACCACACAATTCTTATGCATATACATATTTAATACTTAAAATTGATTATTTACTTATTATTTAGATGTTAGATGTAAATACATCAGAAAAAAGAACTTCACGCACCTATTACGTATGCCATGCATTTCCATCCTTGCGGCTTTCTCTCCCTCGGCTGCTTCTCCTCCGCCTCCACCTTTCGGCCTTCAGCCGCCGTCTCCGGCAATGAATCCGGCATCCGGCCAACGATCAATCTCTCTTCTTCGCTCCTCCCTCTTTTCTAAATCACTGATTCTCTCGCTTCCCTGCGCACTGAATGCAACCACGTGTTAAGTTATAAATCGACCGGTTGAAGTCTGGAATGAAAAGACAACGTACTCGCGGGCCATGGAAGAATTCTTGGGCAACTGGTTTCATTTTATCATCATTATAAACTCTCATAAAATGCATGATTTCTCTCATGAATCGAACAAGGACAAAATAAAATATTATAAAAAGTAGAAAAAGTTTCAACTATACTTTTCTTATGTTTTAATTGCTATGCTGTCTCAGCTGTCTAGTCATTGGAAGATGTTAAAGTTCGGATACTTTTTTTTGGAAAAAGATGACGCGTTTATCCAATTTTATTCCAAAAGAAAGAAGTTACAAAAAAAGAACAGTATAGAGGAGAAAAAAATAGCATGAAATAAGCATTAACACAAAGAGGATCCTTTGATCCCAAAAACAAAAACCTATAAAGTTCAGGAATGGACATAAGGAGAAGGGCTCCTCTAGACTAAGAGACGCAAAATTTGAAATCTATCCAAATTGTCAATGGTTGATGCCACCACCATCCGATGGGGTGGAGGAGAATCCCCATAGAAACGCCAGAAAGCAATGAGCAAAGCAAAGCACTTCCTAGGTTGCATGGTAACATCATCCAGGGACGAACCAGAAAGGGTGTTGAAGGGAAAATGTAGGATACAATGCCTACTTCAGCAAAGTTCTCATCATTGTCCAGTGTGGGATCGAAGACAAAAAATAATTTGCCACGACAGAGAGCAGGAGCAAGCTTCCAAGACCAAAAATAAGGAGGTATGGAGACCAAGTAAAGAAATAGAAAAGAATAAAGAGAAGCCGGAAGCCAGAGATAAAGCAAAAAACTGATAAGTATATGAAAAATCACAGAGGCTTCAAGCCAAAAAATTTCCAGCTCCACTGAAAAAAAATCCTTCCGAAAAACCCTCACCGCTGAAGCGTTTCCAGTTTTCCAATGTAGAAAGAACATGTTGTGGCCAAGACTGCTTAAATGTCCAACGTTTCAATTTGGACGCTATACTATCTTTGATTTTGAAGCATAAAGCCTCAAAAGAGGATTTCTTAACCTGAAAGAGTCTGCAATTCCTTTCGCACCATAACTTATAAATAATAATTGCAACAATCAACAAGTAGAACCTAGATAAGGCCTTATGCCCAAACATAGAGGATGCAACCAAACTTGTTGTAAAGTAGGATGAAGCAGGAAAAAATTCCCATGTGGGAGAACAGTCTTTAAAATTCTGAAAGAGAAAGGGCAACTGAAGAAGATATGAGAATGTGATTCCTTCTCAATGTGACATAGCCTACATTCAATGATAGGACCAAGGCCCCTACAACTTAACACATCATATATTTTTAACCCATTTGAATAAGCCATCCAGTAGAAGATCGCATAATTTAAAAAAAAAATCCTTTAAACCAAATGTCTTTAGACCAGTTCACAGAGGGGGAATGAGAGAAATGACAGTCAAGATCATCTTACTGGTTATAGAATTCTTCCCTTCCCAAAGGATAGCAGTATCTCTATAAATTTAAGTTTGTATAAGAACCAATCATATAAAATACCTTAAAGTATAGTTATTAAGAAATGTGAGATCATAAGTGTAGTCAATATTAAATGCTTTCAAAAAATAATGGTGTGAAAATACATGATTGAAAATATAATGGTGTAAAAGTATTGAGTGGTTGAAGCTCATTTAATGGCTTAAGCTTATGGATAAAAAATGAGTTTATATATTAGCATATTTGACCCAACTACAATCACTTATTAATCATCAACTTTATGGCCTTGTGGTTTTTATTTAGATCCTCATTTTAGGCACTTGCAGAGTCAGATATTTCCTTTAGGCGGAACATCATTTACTATTTTAAAAAATATCTTCAACCTTCTTCATTTAAACTTTGGACAAACATTAACTATTTTAAAAAAAATTAGTTAGAATATATTTATAAGAAAAAGATAAAATTGACATGAATAAAAAACTAGCAATTTTTTTAATTTAAGTATGCTTTAAAATGTAATTAGTAAATTAAATATCATTAAAAAAATTAGTTATAAGTATAGTCGCCCACTAAGTGAGCGACTAGGGTGCCATGTCAAATTCGACATGACAGGGCAGCCTTAGATGTAGTTGAAGCTAGTCGCCCACTTAGTGAGCGACTAGCCGAGGGCACAGAAATAAGGTCGATCGACCGATCGACCCCAATCGCGAGCCAACCTATTTCGTGATTCAAGCTCCCACTTTGGCATCCGAACTCTCCACGCGAGCTGCCGACCCCGCTCCTTCCTTTCAAGCACGAGCACCTTCCTCTTTGACCTTTAGGGCAGCCATCGGCCTTGCTCCAACCGCTGGCATTACTGAGCCTACCTCTTCTTGTCGAACTGCCGACGTTTTTTTGCCCGACAGCCGCATATGCTGCATTCGACGGCTTTCCTCTCCATCTAACAGCCCTTGGAACCCAACATTAGCTTTCAGAGACGATTCCGGCGGCTTCGTTTCTTTAAGGGAAGTTTCCTGTGGCGGATTTTGTAGTTCTTAGTGCATATGGTCATCGTTCTTCGTAAACACCACATCCCTAATTTTTCTCATTTATAATTAATTAGATTGTGTGTATTAGAGAAATTTTGTTTACGATTTCAGTTTTTGGCTTAGAGTTATGGTTAAGGGATTTGATTTATAATTTTGGGTGATAATATAGTCTTTAACATTTAATATATGTCGGGTATATTATTAAAAATGATTGTGAAATATTTAGGGATGATATGAGTATGATTTGAGTTGTTGCAGTTGGCCTATAAGATTAGAGCTAGTGACCTTTAGAGCAAGTCACCTTAGATGATTAGTTCACATAACGTGTCGATTGAGTTAAATATTATTTGATTTATGTAGTTTGTATTACAAATAAATTTGGACGCATGATATTTTTCTAAATTTAGAGAATACTGATATGATTGGTTGTTTCGTTGATCCTATTCTATGGAGGCGAACTAAGTGTCAATAAGCAGTTCATTCCAAGTTATGTGGGTAGTCGAAATCATCTAGTTAAAGTTCTGCAGCACGGCACCTTATTGGAATTGAAATAAAGAATTATGAGATCCTTGCACATTGATTGAGGCCATCACCTTACATGTCTATGGTAATGATTTATAACGTCGCTATTTCGATGATTAAGTTTGCTTACCGGACGGCTTCGTCATATATTAGTATTCTATGTGAAATTCGAGGATACTAATGTTGCATCTACATCAGATGATCCAATGTTAAGGTCAACAGATATACCATCGATGCATTTACAGGATTTCATCACATATGATCCTCTGGCCACACAGATCAGCTTTAACGAATTGATCCCTAGGTAATACCTTCTTTATATTTCTTTTCTTTTACTATTAATATTTAATAGCAATGTGTGTCATCGTACTTATGAGTGTCGTGGCAGCGATGATGTTATTTATCAATCAGAGGAACCATATGTGCCTCTGAGCGATGACGATGAGATGTATGAGCAGTGGCTCTAGTAGTGACTCTTTGTAGGATATCAGTGATGATGATTTGTCACCTGGGATCTCTTAAAAATTCATTCATTCTGGAATATTAATAGTGAAAGCCAAATGTTGTCCATTAATGAGTATGTACGGATGTGTCAAACCACGAGAGAGTGAGACAATGATATTTACTTTGACGGCTCATCTGATGAAAATGTCCTAATAGATGATATTGAAATCCCAAGTGATATTGCAGAAGAAATATATTTTACAAGTAAAAGGAGCCTTCAATTTGCTATTATTGGTTGATGTATTGTTAATAATGTTCAATTTCAAACAGTAACCTCAAACTAGAAGAACTATACTGTGATATGTGTACATCATGATAGTCCTAACAGAGCATGTAATTGGTGTCTGCTTTGTAGCAGCAACAGATGTCTAGAGGGTGCCTAAAGAATCTCTAGAGTTTGGGATCACCACAGATGTATCAATATAGTGAGTACTGGTAGTCATCAACAATGCAGTTCCAAATTCATAGCTTATTTCATTATACCTATAATCACACATTAAATTGATCTCAAACTTAGAGAGATTATAGGTGTAAATGAAATCAAAGTTTAATGCAAAAATTTCCTACATGAAGGCCTCGGATGCTAGGCGTAAGGCAATAAAAGTAATTTTTGGAAATTGGGAAGAGTCTTATAGGACTTCAGCCTTTCATGAAATTAGTTTATACTACTTTACGGTATAGATATAAAATGCAAAGATCATACCCATTCTAGAGATTTTTCCGGCATTTGGTCCTTCTATTTTGGTCGGGCAGCTGTCTCGCTTTAGATGGTACATTTTTGTTAGGCAAGTACCATGGCACATTACTTAATGCTGTTAGAATAAATAAAAATAATGGTTTGTTTCCTCTTGCTTTTGTTATCGTTGAGTCTGAGTCGACTGATTTTTTATTGTGATTCTTAATGTGTTTACATGATATATTTTCTGTGGTGTCAACTAGACGTGATATATGCATAATATTTGATAAACATGCTGTCTTGTTGCGTGGGTGCAGAGATATTTTTCGTGGGAGGCTCACAGGCACTGCTTGCATCATATGCATGAGAATTTCAAAAAGGTGATATGTAGATTGAGAATTGGTGATGTTGAATTTCTTTGCCAAAAATGCATATGGCTGAAAACACTGATGACATTCGTGAGTTTAATCGATATATAGTATATATAAAAAATGTGAAAGAAGAAGCTCACAAATAGCTTGTAGAGTGAGATCCAGTTAAATGGTCACTAGTGCATGATGGTTGAATGTGGTATGGTACAATGACGACAAATGCATCTGAATATTTCAATGATATATGTGTGCATAAGAGCATAACTAGCATACACTTAAGTAAGAATTTATCTTAAGAAATAAAAATAATAATCAAAATTAGACTTTTTTTTCAATTGCAATAAATTCTTATAACTCAACCCAAGATGGAAGTGAGCTAATCTTAGACAAGATATAATTAGCTAAAAATTGAGCCATCACATTCCTAATGATTTGCTCTTAATAGTTCATTTACATAATTTATAATCATCAAGTTTTGATTTATGTTGCAAAATAAGAAGAAATATCTATAGAAATATCCACAATTTTCTTATAATTTAAAAGCATATATAATTTTACTTTCTTATAACTAAATTTTGAGAGGAATAAGATTTACATACATACCACACAATTCTTATGCATATACATATTTGACACTTAAAATTGATTATTTACTTATCATTTAGATGTTAGATTTGAAATACATCAGAAAAAAGAACTTCACGCACCTATTACGTATGGCATGCATTTCCATCCTTGCGGCTTTCTCTCCCTCGGCCGCTTCTCCTCCGCCTCCACCTTTCGGCCTTCAGGTGCCATCTCCGGCAATGAATCCGGCATCCGGCCAACGATCAATCTCTCTTCTTCGCTCCTCCCTCTTTTCTAAATCACTGTTTCTCTCGCTTCCCTGCGCACTGAATGCAACCACGTGTAAGTTATAAACCGACCGGTTGAATTCTGGAATGAAAAGACAACGCACTCGCCGGCCATGGAAGAATTCTTGGGTTGCCGGTTTCATTTTATCATCATTATAAACTCTCATAAAATGCATGATTTCTCTCATGAACCGAACAAGGACAATAAAATATTATAAAAAGTAGAAAAAATTTTCAACTATACTTTTCTTATGTTTTAATTGCTAGGCTGTCTTGGAAGATGTTAAAGTTCCATAAAGTTTTCGGGCACGCTCACTCAATAAAAGACAATGAGAAAAAAATATTTATACTTATGAATATAATATTCACATTGAATAGACTGAAAACTAAAATCAAAATATTCTTGTCATCCTTATACCATTTATAAGAGATATTTTGAATCTATGTTTATATAAAAAATAAGGGTGAGCAACAACAAATCAATAAAACTTATTATAATATTGAATATACAAAAAAAAAAGTGTATACCAATATAAATTCATCAAATTTACAATAAAACATTATTTTAGGTACCTAACATAATATCTCAATGCATCATATGTCATGCCTATATAGTGCAAGTATGAAAAATAGTGTCATAAGTAATAGTATAAACCTTTCTTTTAATTTGTATAAAAAAATAACAAATAAAAATTATTTTTATTTTTATTTTAAAAATATTTTATAATTTTCATTTTATTTTTTATACTTCTACTTTTCATTATTCTTCTTTTTCCCCACATATTTTGATACATAAGCATTGAATACTATCAATTTAAATGTATTTAAACACTATCTAATATGTCACAAAAATTTATAAAAGTCAATATGTTGGACAAAAAAAAAAAAAAAAAAGGTAGTATAAAATTTAATAGTTATAATCCACAAAATCAATTATATGTCGAATCCAGAATATTATTTTAATTTTTTTTATTTTATAGCACTTTATCAGAGTTGATATATTCAATAAAATACATAAAATACTACACAATAAAAAATTAATAGGGCCAAAATAATTCATTTTATGATATATCAATATCTAGTTTTGTGATGAAAATTTTCAAAATCTCTATAAATTTAAGTTTGAATAAGAACCAATCAAATAAAATACTTTAAAGTATAGTTATTAAGAAATGTGAGATCATAAGTGTAGTCAATATTAAATGCTTGAAAAAAACAATGGTGTGAAAATACATGATTGAAAATATAATGGTGTAAAAGTATTGAGTGCTTGAAGCTCATTTAATGGCTTAAGCATATGGATAAAAAATGGGTTTATATATTGGTATATCTGATCCAACTACAATCACTTATTAGTCATCAACTTTATGGCCTTTTGGTTTTTATTTAGATCCTCATTATAGGCACTTGCAGAGTCAGAAATTTCCTTTAGGCGGAACATCATTTCCTATTTTAAAAAATATCTTCAACCTTCTTCATTTAAACTTTGGACCGACATTAAATGTTTTACAAAAATTTAGTTAGAATATATTTATAAGAAAAAGATAAAATATACATGAATAAAAAACTAGTAATTTTTTTAATTTAAGTATGCTTTAAAATATAATTAGTAAATTAAGTATCATTAAAAAAAATTAGATATAAGTATAATCCCACTAAAGTGACTAGGTCACGTCAAATTCGATGTGTGACATCGTGTAGTTGAAGCTAGTAAGTGGACTACTTAGACAGAAATAGGCGATCGACGATTCACGAGCCAACCAATTATGCGATTCGAGCTCCCACTCCGGCATCCGAACTCTCCACGCGAGCCGCCGACCCCGCTCTTCCCTTTCTAGCACGGGCACTTTCCTCTCGACCTTTTCAAATCGCCTTGCTCCAACCGCCACAAGATTGCTTTTGCGCTTCCGAACCGCCACGTTTTTTTTTACCGCGATCCCATTGCGGCTTTTCTGCTTTCATCTCCATCTAACAACCCTTGGAACCCAACATTAGCTTCAGCGACAATTCGCTGCTTTCTTTAAGGGAAGTTTCTGCGTGTAATTCTAGGCATTGTTGTCGTTCTTTATAAACACATGGTACATCCCTAATTTTTCTCATTGATAATTGATTAGATTGTGTGTATTAGAAGAATTTGGTTTAGGATTTCAGTTTAGGGCTTAGAGTTGTCGTTAAGAGATTTGATTTATAATTTTGGGTGATAATATAGTCTTTAACGTTTAATATATGTCAGGTATATTATTAAAAATTATTGCGAAATTTTTAGGGATGATATGAGTAGGATTTGAGTCGTTGCAGTTGGCCTATAAGATTAGAGCTAGTGACTTTTAGAGTAAGTCACCTTAGATGATTTGTTCGCATAACGTGTCAATTTAGATAAATATTATTTGATTTCTGTAGTTCGTACTACAAATAAATTTGGACACGCGATATTTTTCTAAATTTAGAGAATACTGATATGATTGGTTATTTTTCAGTTATTTGAGGAATGAGTAGAGAGTTTGTTTCGTTGATCATATTCTATGAAGGTGAACTAAGTGTCGATGAGCAGTTCATTCCATGTTATGTGGGTGGTCGAAATCGTCCAGTTAAGGTTCTGTAGTCCCGCACCTTATTGGAATTGAAATAAAGAATTATGAGATCCTTGCACATTGATTCAGAGTGTCACACGGTCAGTCTTACATGTCGTTAACCGGTGGTTAATAGATTTATAGCGTCTGCTATTTCTGATGATGAAATTTGCGATGTTATACTGGACGAAGCTTCTCGTCAGATATTAGTGTTGTATGCGGAATTCAATGATGCTAATGTTGCATCCATATCAACTGATCCAATGTTAAGGTCAGCAGATATACCATCGATGCATTTCAAGGATTTCATCGCACCTTATCCTCTGGCCACACAGATCAGCTTTGACGAATTGATCCCCAGGTAATACCTTATTTATATTTCCTTGCTTTTACTGTTAATATTTAATAGTATTGTGTGTCATCGTACTTATAAGTGTCATGACAGCGATGATGTTATTTATCGATCAGAGGAACCATATGTATCTCAGAGTGCTAAAGCGATGATGTGTATGAGACTATGAGCAGTGGCTCAAGTAGTGACTCTTTGTAGGATATTAGTGATGATGATTGTTCAGCTGGGTTAGAAGCTACTATGGTTGAAAATCTAGCCAGTTAGGATCTCTTAAAAATTTATTTATTCCAGAATATTGATAGGGAAAGCCAAATGTTGCCTACTAATGAGTATGTACGAATGTGTCAACCCAAGAGAGTGGGACAATGATAATTACTTTGATGGTTCATCTGATGAAAATATCCTAACAGATGATATTTAAATCCCAAGTGATATTGCAGAAGGAATGTATTTTACAAGTAAAAGGAGCCTTCAATTTGCTATTATTGGATGATGTATTATTAATAATGTTTAATTTCAAACAGTAACCTTAAACTAGAAAAATTATAATATGATATGTGTACATCATGATAGACCTAATAGAGCATGTAATTGGCGTCTGCATTGTAGCAGCAGCAGACGTCTAGGGGGTGCCTGGAGAATCTCTAGAGTTAGGGATCACCACAGATGTATCAATACAGTGAGTACTGGTGGTCATCGACAGTGCAGTTCCAAATTCATAGCTTATTTCATTATACTTATAATCATACATCAAATTGATCTGAAACTTTGGAAGATTATAGGTAGAATGAAATCAAAGTTTAATGCAAAAATTTTCTATATGAAGGCCTGAGATGCTAGGCTTAAGGCAACAAAAGTAATTTTTGGTAATTGAGAAGAGTCTTATAGGACTCTCAACATTTCATGAAAGTAGTGTATACTACTTTACCCTAAGATATGAATGCTCTAGTAGTACACAACAATTATAGAGACTTTTCTGGGCATTTGTTCTTTCTATTTTGGGCTAGGGCAGTTGCCGCCCTGTCCTTAGTTTAGATGGTACATTATTGTTAGGCAAGTACCGTGGTACATTACTTAATGTTGTTGGAATAGATGAAAATAATGATTTGTTTTCTCTTGCTTTTGCTGTCGTTGAGTCTGAGTCGATTGATTCTTGGTTGTGGTTCTTAATGTGTTTACATGATATGTTGCCTGTGATGTCAACTAGATACAATTTATGCATAATATATGATAAGCATACTGTCTTGTTGCGTGGGTGCAGAGATATTTTTTTCGGCTGCCACATAATCATCATATGCGTGAGAATTTCAAAAAGGTGATACGTAGATTGGGAATTGGTGTTGTTGAATTTCTTTACCAAAAAATGTATATGGTTGGAAACACTAATGACATTCGTGAGTTTAATCGATATATGATAGATATAAAAAATGTGAAAGAAGAAGCTCACAAATGACTTGTGGAGAGAGACCCAGTTAAATGGTCACTAATGCATGATGGTGGAATGCGTTATGGTATAATAATGACAAATGCATCTGAACGTTTTAATGGTATTCCTAAACGTCCATGTGGTTTGTCAATTCAAGCGCTAATCACTGTTATTTATTACAATTTAGTTACACTATTCATGAAAAGACTTGCCATTATAACTCAGCAATATGAGACCAATTTATCTTTGTTCACCCAAAGGGTATCAACCATATTACAGCGTACTAAAAGGGAAGCTAGACATTTCCCATAACCGGTGAACATCAACCTTCGAGAGATGCAGGTGTTTGATAAGTCAAGCCGATCATTTAGAGTTGATTTATCAGATAATGGTCAATGTAGCTGCAGTTGTAATAAGACAGTTATATATCATTGGCCATGCCGACATGTATTGTTGCGCTGAGGTTCAGAAGATTAAACCACATGACGTGTTTCACAGTATTACACTTTGCATCTATATAAGCTCACATATTCAATTGAGTTTCACACTTTGCTTGACCATTCTGATTGGGCAGCTTACAGTGTTGAGCAAGGTTTAATAGAATTGCTGCCACCTAATTTTCGTATAAGGTCAGGTAGACTTTGTACCACTAGGTTCAGAAATACAATGAATAAAAATAGAACAAGCAGTGATAGAACCTATAGTCTATGCAAGACAGTTGGCCACTACAGGTCATCGTGCCCACACAATGTCATTAGTATAATGTATGTTGTAGTTACAATAGCAACCTATTTATATGTTCTATGCTCCTTGTTAGAATTTTTATGTAGGTTGTGGTACTCTTTTTTGGCGTACTTTACGCTACAATTTTTTATTTAAAATTTATAATTGTCGACACGACTACATATATATATATATATATATATATATATATATATATATATATATATATATATATATATATATATTTCAAAAAGTATGATGGCCGAGGAGCACCCCCCACCTATTATATGTCGGCGTCGGGGCCATGCTAGGGAGGACACCCCACAGTCAGAGCCTACAGAGGTCCACCCTAGCATAGCCCCTCTATGTGGTCGGCATAGAACCACCCACCCTGATACTGTAAGTGTTATTTAATTTTAGTTTCTATATTACACATGCACAAGATTATTGGTTTGACTAATGGTTGATTCTTTTTTTTATTACAGAGCACTATTCTAGAGGCCACTTCCTACTTGCTTATGTTGAAAGAGTGGTCTATCAATTATAGGAGATTCATCAGTGGCCTGAAAGTAGTAGGCCTACAGTGTGCTAGTCAGTTACATTTCATTCAGTTAGATCATCATCTACTTAATACCCTGGTTGAGAGATGGTCTCCACAGACCAATACCTTCCATCTTACCGTTAGTGAGATGATAATGACGCTTTAGGATGCGATAATGATCCTTGGTTTACGCATTGATGGGCCGTTTGTTATTGGCCCAATTGTGATTTGTGGGGGGAAGAGGTGGCGTAGCTGGCCAAACTGCTGCGATGAGTTGTTGGGTCGACATCCCCTACCAAATGTAGTATATCATGACCCAATCAGCCCACACATCACATCGACCTTTAGGATGGGTCAAGCACAGGCGCAGATGTTCATGCTACTGAGGTGGCTTATGTGGTCTTTCTATAGAGAGTCTTATGTGCATCTGAGCATTGAGGAGTACAACAAGCACCTGCGTGCCTATATTTTGTTTCTTATTAGGTGCTTCATACTATTAGGCACGTCAGGATCCTAGGTCCATCTGCAGTATCTTCCACTGCTTGAGGATCTAGATTCATTCAGTACATTTTATATAGGAGAAACAATTCTGACACACCTATACAGGGAGTTGTACGAGTCTACTAGGCCTAGTAGGGACAATATGGCTGGTTGCCTACACCTTCTAAAAATATGGTCTTTAGAACATCTTCATGTGGGTAGGCCGACCCTGCATGTGCCATATCCGAGTGATCTCTATGGGCTCAGCATGGGATTGAGGTATATTTTAATTTCTACAATTTTAAAATTTTTGCTTATATGTTTGTTTATAATGTATTGTGTGCCCATGTGAAACGAGCGATATGTTCGTCAGATGCTAATGGTGAACATGATATTATATAATAATGAGCTGGATGGTTTGCTACATACACAGGTAGAATGTGTAGAATATTTTTTATTCTAATTTCTATAATGTGTATATTAATTTAATATAATTTTTAATATGTGCAGGTGATTTGGGAGGCTCATGCACTGAGCAGATCACGCAACGCCTTTCAGATATATGCTCGACAGGCTCTGATATGTGGTTTACACGAGTCTCGCTCATCAGGTGGAGGAGGGTGGAGTTGCACTTCCCTGATCGAGTGTTGCGATAGTTTGTATTCATTCCCAGAGTTGATGTGACACCAGTAGACCCTTCTTTCAAAATGGTCGATGGTCAAGGTAAGGCAGATGTAGACTGGGTTGATTATCACCAGGTGCACATTGCTGCTTAGGAATGGTTGTGGGATTACATAGTCGAGGGCTTGGACAAAGATGAGGATAGGTTGACGGCTATCAATCAGTACATGTGTTGATTCAGATCTTGGGCTTCTCTCTATTTACTAGTTGCCCCGATAGATCCTTCCACCACTTACTATCCTAGAGCACCTATAGAGCGCATATATGTAAGTGTTAATATAAGTTTTCTATTAAATTCAATATATTACATACCTGCTTGAGGCTAATTTTAAACTTATTTTTTTCATGCACGTGAGCACATCTTGGCACGATATCTTTCAATCAGACGTCCGCATTGCATGAGCAAGAGTTACAGGGAGTTGTAGATAGGTACGAGGTGTTATGCAGAGACTTGAGGTTGTGAGTACATACCGACGATCCATATTATGGATCAGAGTCTACAGAGGATGTCTCATAGCATGACTTGGGTGTCGGACCATCTACATATACTAATATAGGTCCTTCTACATACCAGCCTACCTATGAGTCACAGCCTCCTTTCTTCCCATCATAGGATTATCCTACGCAGACTTCTGAAGATCTTGCATTGGAGGGCCATCACCGCGTGATCCACCACGCACCTAATCAGTATACACCTGAGAGTGGTGTGATTCCACGCAGACGATAGAGGCGTTAGCTATTTAGGATAGTGGCCTGTGCGTCTGTACTACATTAGTTCATCTATGTTTATTTTTCTTTTTGGATTGTTCTATAGTAGATGTTCCATTTCTTTGTATATATATTGAAACTTTATTGTATTGCATTATTTTGGTAATCTTCTATGTGTTTGGATACAAATAATTTTCACGTTTCTCTTTTACTACCTATTTCACCATCATTTCGAACAATAGAGCCTAAATATTTGAATCGCTCACTCTTTCTAATGACTTATTCACCTAATGTCACAACACTAATACTATAACTTCTACAACTAAAATTACACTCAAGATATTTAGTTTTAGATTTACTTAAATGAAAACCTTTAGACTCTAAGGTTGACCTCCATAATTCAAGCTTCTTAGTTAATAGTCTTATCAACAAGAAGAA
Source organism: Cymbidium sinense (assembly GCA_021442155.1). Taxonomy (NCBI): domain Eukaryota; kingdom Viridiplantae; phylum Streptophyta; class Magnoliopsida; order Asparagales; family Orchidaceae; genus Cymbidium; species Cymbidium sinense. Next base: position 117,228,357 of record CM038224.1, read on the forward strand.
TTATATTAGCAAAAAGCATACACCAAGGTAAAAAATTGCCGATCTTTAATATAAATGACTTGAATATTCCTAATTGTCGATCCTAATATTCAAGTCATTTACATCAACGATCAGGAAAAAAATGTCGATCCTCAATAGTCTTCTTATAAAGGCCTAGTAAGAACATCCATATTTAAAGTAAAAAGATAAGGGCGTAAAACCGATTCTTGATGTAATATCTCTACTATTCATAATCTTAATGACTTCAATATGCGTAATATTAATTCACCTTAACGACTTGAGTATGCTTAATGACTTGGTGTAACCCAATTGAAATAAAAAAAATTTGTCATAGTTAGTCGCTAAGCGACCAGTCAGACGTTGCTGCACCTACGCCTTTATTAGCGACAGTCAGACGTTAGATTACTCATCCATTAACTAAGTGACTAGTTACTGTTCCACACAAATTAGTTGTCATGCCACGTCGGATTTGACGTGGCATACTAGTAGCTCACTTAGTGTGTGATTATACCTATTTTAAAATTTTTAGTGATACTTAAATTACTAATTATATTTTAAACTATACTTATTTTAAAAATTTACCCTAAAAAACTTAGAATTGATAATATTTGATATTTATCTTTTTGAAAATAATGAATAATTGATCATTATTAATTCTATTCAATATATCGTTCTCTATATAAGTGATTAAAAGATCATTCATCAACTTATTTTTACTTTTATTTTGTTGTCAAATTTTTATAATATTTATAAGAAAAAACTATTTTAATATTTATTATAATAATTGCAGAGTCAATGTATAATTATTATAATTTTATATTGTAATGTAATTATATTGAAAAAATAATACAAGAAAACTATATATATACCAAAAAATACAGAAAATTTATCATCCCCAGAACCGCTATTAGATAATAATAATTATCCAATTTCCCTTCATCCAAATCATCTTAGAGCCAACTCTTTCTCCCTTCCCCACCCGTCGCCTTCCTCACCACCCAAACCAGAAAAAGACTCAAACTGCCAAACTTAAGTAGAAGAGAGATCCTCCCAGCGTCTGCAAGTGCTCCGGAAACTCCCGATTATAAAACTCAAGTTGCCCGACGGCAGTGAAGGCCTCCGACACTCCCATCACCATTAGCTGCGGCACCATCCACAGCACCGACATCAACGTTTTCCTCACCCTCCTTTTCCACTCCACCTCCGCGGCCATCACCATCGACAGTACCGACAAGAAGAGCCCCACCCCTTGCCTCTGTAGAAGAGTAATCCCCTGTTCCAGCTTCGTTAACCGCCGTAATGCCGGCACCAGAACCCGATCGTAGATCGGGAGGAAGATAGACATTCCAAGCAAGTTGATCGGGCTTACCGCAGCCGGCGGGATCGCGAATCGGTGACCAATATGACGGTCCATTTTCATTGACTGAAGCACGATGAAAGTCCACTGTTGCGACAGCGCGGTGAACCAGAGGACTCCGGAGAGCCAAATGGGCATTATTCTTATCAAACATTTGACCTCCTCGACTTGTTGCACACTGCATAGACGCCATGGATGAGCCCGCGAGCCATCCTCAGGGTTTACCTCGCCGGCGAGCTCGACAGCGGCCTTGTTTAGGCATTGGAACTGTAGGGTGAGGGGAGGGCGGTCATTGCGCGGGGGAGGATTGTAAAGGAGGTCAGTGGCGAGGACATGAAGGTGGCGTTTGCGGAAAGCGGCGACAAAAACTTGGGCGATGCCAGATATGATGCTGCCCTCGGGAGCGACGTAGATGTAGAGACGGGTGCCAAAGAAGAAGAGGATGACGGCGAGGACAGCGGGGATACCGAAGCCGATGACCCAGGAGATAGAGTTTTGGACGTAGACAAGGACGGTCATGGAGATGAAGAGGGCGACAGCGGTGGAAAAATAGTACCAGTTGAAGAAGCTATTTAGAGATTGACGGCCGTGTTCGGTGGAGCGGTAGAATTGGTCGACGTCGAAGGGGAGGCTAGATGATTCGGCGCAACAATGAGAAGAACCATGGAGAAGTAGAGAATGTAACGTGGGGAAGCGGAAGTGGCCCGGGCATTTTGGTGGTTGGAGTTGGAGAAAATATTACGTCGAGTCCCAGTTTTACGTATGCGGACTCCAATACGACACCCGCTTTTTTTCCCGCTTTAGCGATTAACGCAAGATAACGGACGACGCCAAAGACATTTTCCGCTCAGAACGTCATGATTAACCGACGGGCGCCAGAATACATTTCCGCCCACCCGCCGTAAGCTGCTCAAAAGAGAAAAGAACAAGAAACATTACCGACGCTCGACATTCCTCATAGAAGTACGTAAAGCTTGGGCTTTCTTCGACGAAAGATTTTTCTCGCCTACCCCGTTGTCGATCGGCGACGTCCGACGCGCCGCCGCTGATATAAAGAAATCATAAATTGAGATATTGTAGGTGACTACATGAGGTATTTACACATGCATTCCAACTTGAATGAATTTAGGGTTTACTTTTTCACGCCCAGAAAGATTGTGTTTTTTATATGTTTCAGACTGTATTGCTCTCTGTACATAACTTTAGGGCTCTTTTACCGCTTAGTCGTTTTTGAGATTATGTTCATTATATTCAAATGGAAGCATTTGATGCTTGGATGATTTTGGGTGGATATTTTGCATCAGATCAGTGTTCTTTTGAGGGTACAAATCATTTTGACCTTTTTTTCCGCTTTATTTTGTCAACGCCTTATGATTATGTATTATCAGAATGGAAGCATTTGGAGGAAGTTTGGATAAATTCGGTGATTTTGCATCAGATTCATTCTTTGAGGGTACATATCATTTTGACCTTTTTTTCCCATTCTTTTGCCAACTCCTTATGATTATGTTAAAGGAAGCATTGCATTTGATGACGCTTTGGGTGATTTTGTCAGATTCAGACTGTGTACCTCTTTGAGGGTACGATCATTTTGACCTTTTTTTGCGCTTTATTTTGCAACTTCTTATGATTATGTATGGGCATTGCAATGGAAGCATTTGGAGGAAGTTTGGGTGATTTCTATTTTTCATTCAGACTCCCTCTTTGGTACTGATCATTTTTGACGCTTTTACATTTTTTTTTTTTGCCAATTTCTTATGATTATGTTTAGGGTATTATAATGGAATCATTTGGAGGCAATTTAGGTGATTTTGGGTGGGTATTTTAGATCAGACTCTGCCCTCTTTGAGGGTACATACCATTTTGACCTTTTTTCCCGCTTTATTCTCAATAATCTCTTATGATTATGTTTAGGGCATCAGAAAGAAGCATTTGATAATTTTGATGGAAGAACTGGTTTAGTCAGACTGTACCTCTTTGAGTGATCATTTTGACGCTTTTGTCCATTTTTTTGCCAATTTCTTATGATTATGGCATTATAATAGAAGCATTTGGAGGCGCTTTAGGTGGTTTATGGTGGGTATTCAGACTGTGGTACCTCTTTGGAGGGTACGACTATTTTGACAGCTTTTTCCGCTTTATTTTGCCAACTTCTTATGATTATGTTTAGGTCATTCCAAAGGGAGCATTTGATGGCAGTTTGGGTGATTTTGGGTGATTATTTTACATTTGTACTCTGTGTATCTCTTTAGAGGGTACAAACCATTTTTTACTTTTTTTCCCAATTTATTTTGCAAACTTTTTATGATTATATTTTGGGCATTGCAAAGGAAGCATTTGATGGCAGTTTGGGTGATTGTATTTTGCATTCAGTACTCAGGTACTTTGATGGTACAGATCATTTTGACGCTTTTTTCCCGTTTATTTTGCCAACTTCTTATGATTATGTTTAGGGCATTCCAAAGGAAGCATTTGATGGCGCTTTGGGTGGGGTGGGTTTAGTGCATTCAGATCGGTACCTCTTTGAGGGTACAAACTATTTTTGACGCTTTTTTTCGTTTATTTTGTCAACTTTATGATTATGTTTAGACATCAAAGGAAGCATTTGATGGCACTTTGGGTGGTTTCTGGGGTTTAGTGCATGTACTCAGGTACCTCTTTGAGGGTACTGCACCATTTTGACTTTTTTTCCTGTTTATTTTGCCAACTCCTGATTATGTTTGTATCAGAAAGGAAGTATTTCATGGCATGGATGGTATTTTGTATCTCAGACTGTGGTACCTCTTTAAAGGGTACAGACCATTTTTGATAATTTTTTTTCAGTTTATTTTGCCAACCTTCTTATGATTTTGTTTATGGCATTCCAAAGGAAGCATTTGATGGCAGTTTGGGTTATTTTGGGTGGTTATTTTGCATCTGTACTCTGTGTACCTCTTTAGAGGGTACAGACCATTTTTGACCTTTTTTTCCCAATTTATTTTGCAAACTTTTTATGATTATGTTTTGGGCATTGCAAAGGAAGCATTTGATAGCAGTTTGGGTGGTTTCGATTTTATTTCAGACTGTGGTACCTTTGAGGGTATGATCATTTTGACAATTTTTTCCCGCTTTATTTTGCCAACTTTATGATTATGTTTATGCATTCCAAAGGAAGCATTTGATGGCATTTTGGGTGGTTTTGTGGATTTATGATTCAGATCTAATTCTCGAGGGTGCACCATTTTGATGCTTTTTTTTCGCTTATTTTGCCAACTTCTTATGATTATGTTTAGTCATTCCAAAGAGAATTTGATGGCGCTTGGGTGGTTTATTTAGTGCATCTCAGGTACCTCTTTGGAGGGTACGCATTCATTTTGACCTTTTTTTCCCAGTTTATTTTGCTAACTCCTTCTAATTATGTTTAGGGCATTGCAAAGAAAGCATTTCATGGCAGTTTGGATGGATTCTGGATGGTATTTTACATCATCTCAGTCTTTGTACAGGATATTTTTCTAGTTTATTTTGCCACCTTCTTATGATTATGTTTATGACATTCCAAAGGAAGCATTTCATGGCAGTTTGGATGGATTCTGGTATTTTCTGTATTCTCTGTACTCTTTGAGAATTTTGACCTTTTTTCTAGTTGTTTTTCCCAACTCCTTAAGATTATGTTTAGGGCATTGCAAAGGAAGCATTTGGAGATTATTTTGATAGATTCTGGGTGGTATTTTGCATCTGTACTCTGTGCACCTCTTTGAAGGGTACAGACCATTTTAATAATTTTTTTCCAGTTTATTTTGCCAACTTCTTATGATTATGTTTAGGGCATTGCAAAGGAAGCATTTGATGGCAGTTTGGGTGATTTTGGGTGGGTATTTTGCATCTGTACCATGTGTACCTCTTTGGAGGGTACAAATCATTTTTAACAGTTTTTTCAAGTTTATTTTACCAATTTCTTATGATTATGTATAGGGCATTGCAATGGAAGCATCTGATGGCAGTTTGGGTGATTTCTGGGTGGTATTTTACATCTGTGTCATTACCTCTTTGGAGGTAGACCATTTTGTTTAATTACTTGTCTTTTGAAGTTTATCATCGGGAAAAGGATAACTTTAGACCTACGTGAGAAATGTGTTCGATAATATTACGACATTTCTTGATGAAGCCGACATTCTAAAGAGGCTTCATCTCCATCAATTCATTAGACTCCGGCATTAAGCAGACTTCGTTGCCATTACATCGATCTTCTTGGGACATAGAAATGTAAGCTTTCTTTGGGGGTGGATATTCCTTTCACCCCCGATGAAGTTGCATTGATGATAGGGATGCCAAATAGAGGGGAGAAGGTTGTATGGCAGAAATCCCATGTCGCTGTTCTCTGACTAAGAATCGAGAATTGAGATGGCTCGTTGCTGTATTTGTGCAGTTGTATATAAGTTTTCTTCTGTCAAATCTATTTTTTGTATATCACAATTACAGGGTGGCATTTGAATTGATTGCTTACGCCGATGATATAAATAGATTTGCTGAGTACAACTGGGTAGATGTCATTTGAGACTTTCTAGTTTCCCAATTTGATGTTATGTTGCATGAAGATTTGAGACAGGCGGTAGTTACATGAGTGGCTTTGTCACTCTTGATGGTATGTTTTATATCTCCATTTGAAATATAATGTCTTGAAGTTTACTGTTTAATATATTCATTGTAGATATGGGCGGCTGAGCACATAAGCATCATAAGCCCGTCATCCATGACATACATTGTTCGTGGACTCACTACGTTGCATTGACAAGATGCCCATGCAGAATGTGTCCTTGCTAAATGCAGTGGACCACTTGGATCTAATCTTATAAAGCTTCGCATTGCATGATCATGTAAATTGCCTTATTCTAGTATGGCAGACCAAGCCTCTTTAAACTCTTCCTCTGATTCACACTTACTCATGCATTTATAAAATAGCTCTTGTACTATCTTATTACTATTAAAGCAATGAATCTTGGAAGGAGCTTTCTTTGAAATATGCCATTGGCACAACCTATTATGAGTATCGTACAATTTCAATAGCTCTGCTTCTGATCTTGATCGATTGAATATTATAGGATATGTCATTCATCAACCGAAGAAATATTTGGAATAGCCATGAGAATGACTCAATTATCTCTTCTGATAAAAAGGCTACTCTAAATAATACATTTTGCCAGTGATGATTCACTCCAACAAGAGGGGCACAAACGAGATTATATTTATTGAGTCGATAGCTTGTACCAAAAATTATCACATCTCCAAAACAATCATATTCTATCCTAGACATGCCATTACTAAAAAAAAAACTTACTAAGCAATCCGACTCATCAACTTGCACATCCCATGCAAATATCCCATCTGCTGCTTGCCTTTCCTTAAACAACTGTATTAATGCATTACTGTCATCATTCGCAATCCTCGATCTTTTCTCTTTCTGAATAAAATTGAAAGTATCTCTTTTTGTGAATCCGATATTCTCTACACCGCCAACTTCCTCAATTAGATAGCTGAATGCATCAGTTGCTCTAATACCAGCTTCTGTCATTGTCTTCAACACGGACGCCTTCTCATCGCTAATGCATGTGTGATCGAGAAGATGTAGTCGTGCTCAAAGAATGATTATGACTTTCATGTTTTTTAATCTAATTCCCCTCCAAATCAACAGAGAATCTAATAATGGCTGGACAACCAGTTCTTGTATCAACTTTCTGGAATTTTGTGAAGCTATTTAGACTGGCAGACTTCTTCCGACTAGCTTTTGCACATAGAAAATCTTTTGATTTCAATTTCTTTGAGTTTGGCCAATAACTAGTATGGTCCTTCAGGCAAGCCAATTTGATGTGCATAGTAGATTATACATGCATCCATTTCATTTTGAGCAGTGGTGCCAAGGAGTTTCCCTAAATTTAGGTCATTGACTGCATTTACCTAGCCAAATAGATACAAAAATATGTTAGAAAACATAGATACAAAATATCCAAACTTCCTCAAAATGCTTCCATTATAATTCCCTAAACATAATCATAAGGAATTGACAAAAAAAATTGCAAAAAAAAGGTCAAAAATGATCTGTACCCTCCAAAGAATTTACAGTCAAAATACCCACCCAAAATCACCCAAACAGCCATCAAATGCTTCCTTTGGAATACCCTAAATATAATCATAAGAAGTTGGCAAAATAAATTGGAAAAAAATATCAAAAATGGTGTGTACCCTCCAAAGAGGTATATAGAGTACAGATGCAAAATACCACCCAAAATCCATTCAAATAATCTCCAAATGCTTCCATTATAATGCCCTAAACATAATCATAAGGAGTTGGCAAAAGCGAAAAAAAATTGTCAAAATGGTGCAGTACCCTCAAAGAGGTACGAGTCTGAATGCAAAATATCACCAGAATCCATCAAACAATCTCCAAATGCTTCCATTATAATGCCCTAAACATAATCATAAGGAGTTGTAAAAAAAAACTGTAAAAAAATTGTCAAAAATGGTATGTACCCTCCAAAGAGGTACATAGATTACACATACAAAATACCACCCAGAAACCATCCAAACTGTCATCAAATGATTCCTTTGGAATGCCCAAAACATAATCATAAGGAATTGACAAAAAAAACTGCAAAGAAAAGGTCAAAAATGATCTGTACCCTCCAAAGAGGTACACAGAGTACAGATGTAAAATACCACCCAGAAATCACCCAAACTGCCTTCAAATGATTCCTTTGGAATGCCCTAAACATAATCATAAGGAATTGACAAAAAACTACAAAAAAAGATCAAAATGATTTGTACCCTCCAAAGAGGTATCTGATCTGAATGCAAAATACCAAAATCATCCAAAGCATCAAATGCTTCCTTTGGAATACCTAAACATAATCATAAGAAGTTAGCAAAATATCTTTGGAAAAAAGCTCAAAATGGTGTGTACCCTCCAAAATTAGTACAAATAAATACCCAAAACCACCCAAGCGCCATCGTGATTCCTTTAGAATGCCCTAAACATAATCATAAGGAATTGACAAAAAATTGCAAAAAAAAGATCAAAAATGGTACTCCAAAGAGGGTACAAGAATGCAAAATACCATCCAAAAATCACCCAAAGCTGTCATCAAATGCTTTGGAATACCTAAACATAATCATAAGAAGTTGGCAAAATAAATTAGAAAAAAAGCATCAAAATGATCGTCCAAAGAAAAGTCTGATGTAAAATACCACCGAAATCACCAAGCGCCATCAAATGATTCCTTTGGAATGCCCTAAACATAATCATAAGGAATTGAAAAAAAATTGCAAAAAAAGGTCAAAAATGATCTGTACCCTCCAAAGAGGTACACAGTCTGATGCAAAATACCGAAACCATCATCAAGCATCAAATGATTCCTTTGGCACAACATAATCATAAGGAATTGACAAAAAAACTAAAAAGGTCAAAATGATCTACCCTCAAAGAGGTACACAGAGTCTGAACAACCACACCCAAAATCACCATTGAATGCTTCCTTTGGAATACCCTAAATATAATCATAAGAAGTTGGCAAAATAAAGCGGAAAAAAAAAACTATCAAAAACCCTCAAAGAGGTATATAAAGTAAAATCTGAAATACCACCCAATCCATCCAAATAATCTCCAAATGCTTCCATTATAATGCTAAACATAATCATAAGGAGTTGGCAAAAAAATTGAAAAAAGCATCAAAATGTTCTATACCCTCAAAGAGGTACAGTCTGGATCTGCAAAATATCACCCAATCCACAATCTCCAAATGCTTCCATTATAATGCCTAAACATAATCATAAGGAGTTGGCAAAAAAAAAAAATTATCAAAATGGTATGTACCCTCAAAGAGGTACCGAGTCTGAATATAAAATACCACCGAAACCACCGCCATCAAATGATTCCTTTGGAATGCCTAAACATAATCATAAGGAATTGACAAAAAAAAGCGCAAAGAAAAGGTTAAAATGATCTGTACCCTCCAAAGAGGTACACAGAATACAAATATAAAATACCACCAAACCATCGCCTTCAAATAATTCCTTTGGAATGCCTAAACATAATCATAAGAAATTGACAAAAAATTGTAAAAAAAGGTCAAAATGATCGTACCCTCAAAGAGGTACATGAGTCAGATGAATATAATCCAAAATCACCCAAACTACCATCAAATGCTTCCTTTGGAATACCTAAACATAATCATAAGAAGTTGGCAAAATAAACTTGAAAAAAATCAAAATGGTGTGTACCCTCAAAAGGTAAGTACAAATAAAATACCACCGAAACCACCCAAAGCGTCATCAAATGATTCCTTTGGAATGCCCTAAATATAATAAGGAATTGACAAAAAAATTGCAAAAAATGGTCAAAAATGGTGCTACCCTCCAAAGAGTACATATATCAAAATACCACCCAAAATCACCCAAAATTTAGCGCCATCAAATGCTTCCTTTGGAATACCCTAAACATAATCATAAGTTAAATTGGCAAATAAATAAAAAAAAAGCGTCAAAATGATCAATACCCTCAAGAGAGGTACAGGTCTAAAATACCACCGAAATCACTTGCGCATCAAATGATTCCTTTGGAATGCCCTAAACATAATCATAAGGAATTGACAAAAAAAACTGCAAAAAAAAGGTCAAAATGATATGTACCCTCCAAAGAGGAATTGTGATGCAAAAATACCACCGAAACCACCCAACTGCCATCAAATGATTCCTTGGAAGCCCTAAACGTAATCATAAGGGAATTAACAAAAAAAAAAAAAAAGGTCAAAATGATCCCTCCAAAGAGTAGATAGATGTAAAATACCCACCCAAAATCACCCAACCGCCATCAAATGCTTCCTTTGGAATACCCTAAATATAATCATAAAATAAACTGGAAAAAAACTGTCAAAAATGGTGTGTACCCTCCAAAGAGGTACACAGAGTACATATGCAAAATACCACCCAGAAATCACCCAAACTGCCATCAAATGCTTCCATTATAATGCCCTAAACATAATCATAAGGAGTTGGCAAAAAAAATGGAAAAATCGTCAAAATAGAGATTCTCCAAAGAGGTACACGAGAAGATGCAAAATACCACCCAAAACCACCAAACCATCAAATGATTCCTTTGGAATACCCTAAACATAATCATAAGAAGTTGGCAAAAAAGCGGAAAAACTATAAAAAATGATCAGACTCCAAAGAGGTATATCTGATCTGCAAAATACCCACCCAAAATCACCCAAACTGCCTCCAAATGCTTCCTTTGGAATTCCCTAAACATAATCATAAGAAATTGACAAAAAAAACTATAAAAAAACTGTCAAAAATAGTTTGTATCCTCCAAAGAGGTACACAGAGTACAGATGCAAAATACCACCCAGAAACCACCCAAACTGCCATCAAATGATTCCTTTGGAATGCCCTAAACATATCATAAGGAATTGACAAAAAAACTGTAAAAAAAAGGTCAAAAATGATCTATTTTGTATTTAATACATCACTAACAAACCGTAGAAAAAAATGCACGAGAAGCATTACCGATGAATTTCTATTTAATACATCTTCAGCTAAAATGGTTGTTATTTCCTCAACGTTCTCCATCTTCATGGTTCTTTTATAAAAGAAAATGAGATTTTCTATTTCTCTTCTGAGCTCGTTTTGCCTGGAAAAAACTAACCCTAAACCCTAAATCTGTCTATATATTTCTTTTAAATTCCTCTCGCACATTCCAACGATGCTTACGGGGCGGGTCGGGCCAGGGGAAATGTATTTACAGCACCGTCCGTTAATATGCCATCGACGTTTACGGGCCGGGTCGGGCCAGGGAAATGTCTTTACAGCGTCGTCCGTTATCTTGCTGCTCTGTTAATCGCTAAAATGGGAAAAAAAAAGCGGGACACGCGTCGTCCGTGGATTGGAGTCCGCACGTAAAGCTACGTGCGGACTCCGGATGTAATATTTTCTCCTGGAGTTGGGAGAGGGAAGCACTCAGTGTAAGCATCACAATTCCCTGGAGGACAAGATAACTTGCAAGTATGTTAATCAGTCAAATAAATGGTTTTTTTAATAAACATTATTGCAAAATTGTTGTGAATTTTTTTCAAAACTAACCAAAAAAAGTTATATTTAAATAGTACCTCCATAGCCTGTTAAAAGCAAAATATTGATCAAATGGCTCATTAATAAACTCAAAAATTTTAACTCATTATTTTATTGAGCCAAATATTACCTATTCAATTAGCTTGAAGGCGTTGGAAAGTCTCTATCTAATATAAGTTTATGGGTGTATAAATATTTATACATTTAAATATGCATATATAAATAAGAGTATAAATAATTGATGTATATATGAGCACATATAACATATAAACATGAATATATAATATATATATATATATATATATATATATATATATATATATATATATATATATATATAAAGAGAGAGAGAGAGAGAGAGTTAAAACTTCCTTAAATTATTTGGAAGATAAAATAGATTTTAAGTTTTGGCAAGCATATAATTAAAATGATTAACCTAGTGTCCAATAACACTAAGAACCTTTGAATATGAGCTCGAATGAATCAGTGAAAGTGAAAAGGCTGAAGATAACTTTACATCCCCTTCTTCTTCTATGACTATGTTTCATCTCCATTATGAGGCATTGGAGCTCATGATTAATAACTGTCATCATATTAGCAAGGAAAGGCGGCCTAGCCTCTCTCCTCATCATGAGCTTTTATGCTTTAATGTCTGATCATCTATTTTTTTTTATTAATTTATAATTAGGTGTAGTTCAACATTCTGAATTATGAATAATAAAATTGTAGAATATTCCAAAACTTGTAATGCTTCTAAGTGTTTACCTCATCTCTAATTTAGCCGATCATTTTTTTTATATTGAAATGAATTTTTATCTTCTAAGTGATCTACTTAGTACAATAGTCCATTTCTAATATCCATTTATGATTTTTGTTTCAATGTTTGATATCCACTAATGATCGGCTTATGACTAATGCTCGCCAGCCATTGATATCCATTAGTTATCAATATCCAATGGTTGTTAACAATTGATGCATGATGCCCTCAACCATTGATTTTTAACATTGACCATTGATAGACAATTGATGTCCATAGAGAGCCAATGCTAAATGTTACCTTATTATGGCCATCTAATGTGTGCCAATAATAACACCTAACATCCACAGGCCATTGATATCTAATATTTGTTATTGACAAGCATATGACATCTATTTATGATTGATTTTCACCATCATCCGATCGTCATTATTATTTGACATTTTATATATTTCATCGAGCATCTTCATCATATAATAGATTTCAAAAAAATAAAAAAATAAAATAAATAATAAATAATAAATAAATAAAAATATAATGGATTTCATCGTGTAATGTCAAATAATTACCATCCAACACACTTTATCAATTAATGTCTAATACCACCTAATATTTGACACCTACTATTTGATGTTTTCAATAATTTGATATTATTAATATTTGATGTTTTTCATGACATAATATTTAGCATTTCTTGATGCTTATAATTAACTAATATTTAAAATCACTCGATTCATTTAAATTTTTTTCTCATAAAGATGATAGCATTTGGCTCTTCATCACAATTAATACTTACACCTTCACTTTCTATTTTCACCTTTGATAAGGGGCTTTCATAACATAGGTATAAATGCCTAATTTTAATATATGTAAATAAGCCCTTCTTGTAGCACAAGACTTGATTATTGAAGGTTTTTTTTTTATTTTTTTTTGGCTTATGTTTCCCCTTCTTTGACCCTCATATATCTTTTAGGTTAAACCTTATGTCTAGCATGTAGACCTTAGAGCCAAAACTTAGCCTAATCACTCCAACATTATCCCTATGTTTGTCTTAGTAAAAAAAATTGGTATGTTTAGAGTACCCTTATATCACCTCAACTTAATATGTGAACTTAACAAATAATGAACTATGAAGTTATCCCTCAAGTGAGAGGAAGGTCCAATAATTCTAAAAAAATGAAACGAGGTCGAGCATCTAACTTGTATCAGAAGCACATATAGACTTAGGTTCTGAAGCATCTTCCTCAAAATAAGTCTTCAACCCTAAGCATTTCTGTAGTCTTGTACTTCTAAAATCTAAGCTCTAGATTTCTAAGAAAATATCAACTCAAATTCTAAATTAAATCCCAAAATCCCTTTCTTGAGCCTAGCCTTAGCTTAGAACTTACTATTAATTGACTATATGCATAGATCCTAGTATTATTCAATCTTAAGAAACCTTTTCCCTTGTTAAACTATAAAAATATTGCAAACTTCTTTAAATTTTTTTCTATGCTAGTTATGCCTTATAAACTCTAAATTAACCAACTAATAACCCCAACTATCAGATGACTACTCTTAACCCCTATTAGACAGGCTTTAGAAAATTTGACACCATCACATCAATATTTGCCTTCCTTATGTCTTATCTTTCCAAACTCCTTAGCATTCTTGATTCTATATTATAATTTTGGTGACATTGTCTAAGAGTTATCTTCTTGGTGGAAAATTCTTAAAAAAAATGTTGGCATCCTCTTGGAGCTCCTTATCCCCATGATTGTTTTTTCTCGGAATCTATGACCTTTGTTTCTTAATGCAATATTTTCATAACCCCACTCATGGATTCTTTTGATGGAATTCTACTAATATTTTGTCCTATTTCTTTGTTAGAACCCTACTTGTGCTAATATCTTCTTTGTTCTACTTTACTTTGATGTCATCCATGTCTTAGCATCTTTTGCTCTGAGAATTCTCACCTTCCTCACAATTATGTCTTATATTGACCCATTTTTATAATAGAGCCAACTCTATCTGAATTTGATTCCTTGATAACTTAATCATCAAGTTTTAGCTTATAGGATTCTAAAGTGGCTGAAATTTGTATTATTTTGTAAATTATGTTGGTCTACACTAATAAAAGGAAAGTTTTTCTTATGGAAAGTATATCATAACTTTTACCTTCTTAGATCAATTTGATAGTTGAAGGGAGAGAAAATACTCGTCTTTGTAGTTCTTTTAGTTGATTGTTATTTAATCTTCTAGCAAAAAATAAAAATGATGACAAATGGGTGGACATAAAGAGAAAACAAACAGGATTATGATAAAAAATTGATCTTTGCTCCTAATAATATATAACATGTTATGCTAATTTAATTATGTTTAATCCTTTACAAAACTCTATCTAAAATTGGGATATGACCAAGTCTAAGTATAAGAAGATGCATTATAAATCTTATTTAAGATAAAATGAAGGATTGTTTGACTGTATAATGATACTATACTCTTTTTTGTGATGTGTAAATGATTTTTATACATAAGAAAAATAATATTCTAAGGCCATATATATATATATATATATATATATATATATATATGCATTCTTTTTTATAACCATATATAAAAGAAATATATTGAACACATATTAGAAGTATTTGATCTTCTAAAACCAAAGCTTCTCTTTTTAAATCTAAATAAATTTCACATACATTTTTTTAGGATTTTAAGTTTGTGGTAAAGAGACCATGAGAAGATAAAAGTCATAAAAGATTGGCAACAACCATAAAATGTGACTACTGAGCTACATAAGAAAGTTTATTTACAACTTCTTGATACTCATGGCTCTTTTGAATTTGTTGATGAAGACCAACAAAAAAAATCTCGGTTTTCTTTTCAAAAATAGAATAAGAGACACTAGTTTGTCTTATGAAATCTATAAAATTCATTAAAAATTAAAGAAGATGACTATGAACATGTTCTTGGAAAGATTTTAAAGCAAGAAGAAACACTTATTCTAACTTAATACAATGTACTCATAAAAATTACATGATATATTATAAAAAAAAAACTATTCATGCTTCATTAACTAGTGAAGTATATATGAATTTATCTCCTTTGTTAAAAATATGGTTTATTTGAATCACATATCACTTAAATACTCCTAGACTATGATAAAGTTTTGACAAGCGCAATACATAATGTGGATCTTGTACTTATAATAATATGACTAAGTCATCTAGAATAAAAATGGTGGGCAAGATAATGTGGTCTATATACTCTCACAACCTCCAATGATTATCAATAATAATGGTGCCATAAATTTCTTGCATATATGCTTATTTGTACAAACTTTATTAAGGCCTTTAAGAATTTCTAGAAGGCACTTGAGAAGATGGATGGATACACCATCAATGAAGGACATCCAAATTATGTTTTTGTAAATTTGGAAAATCAAGAATATTATTCTTGACTCATTGGAGTTTCATTTAATGTTTTATTGCATTAAATTGCTTTATTGATTATCAAAATGCTTTGAATTGATTTTTAAAAAAATATAAAATATTTTTAATATTAATTAATATAAAAAATTCTATTTTTTATAAAACAAAAAATTAAATAAATTGAATTTCTTAATTTTGTTTGATTTATTAAACTCTAGTTAGCATTATTCAATTCAAAATTATATTCATATAATGAGATGATGATTGTAATACTGATGTGGCTCCTTCAAAGCTAAAATATTGTGTAGTTATAATCACATTAATATAGAGCACAATGGGGACCTTTGCCAATCCTTTAAATAACATGTGGCTAGACATAATTAGTTCTTATGAGATAAAAGCTCAGAAGGAGAAGTCATTCAAAATCAAGATAAATGTCTATAAGCATGCTCTCATAATGATTTTGATGCAAGGAGAGAGACTTGTAATATATTAATTTGACTTACTACAATAAATTTATAAATAAAAAATTTGATGCTATAAGAAATTAGTTGAACATTGCCAAGTAGTGAAGTATATATGACTTTATCTACTCTATACAAACAATATGAATCATATGAACCACAAATTAGCTAAATCTCTCATGACTTTGACCATGTCTTGATAAGTATAGAACATAAATTACCATATACTTATAGTAATTTTATTTAATCATTTAGTACAAAAATGAGGGCAGAACAAAATGTCTATTATGCTCCTTCAACCTTCATTGATTATTACTAGTAATGTAGTCACAACTTATTTATTATGAGAAGCCTGCTTTTTCCTACTTTATCAAGACATTAAAAAGTTCTCGAAGGCATATGAGAAGATGGATACACTATCAGAGAAAGAATTTTTTAATAAGTAGAATTAACTTTATATCCTAAATGATAGTGGCCATGTGAAGTGGTTAAAAAAAGCACACACTTTGAAGGTGGTTGGATACTTTAGAGTGACAACGATGCTACATAAATATATAGATACATGTGTTATCTAATGAGACATTTTATTGTGGTAAAATTCTTACAAGGATATGTGTTACGCTTTACATCAAAGCCTTCCAACAAGAAGTATGGAATATACAATCCTATAATTATGTTGACATAATCATGGAGAGTACAAGTTGATATGGAGATTCTAACATTACTTTCATTATATGGACAAGTTCTCAAAGATGATAATACTTATGGCATAGAGCATAGCATAATATAAGATAAAACATATATATCTTTTTTCAAAAATATTTTGGTTAACTGGCCTCAATCATCTTAGAGTGACCCTTCCTAAATAGTCATTAGGAAAATAACTATGGATCATACTCTAAAAAGAAGTATAAATATTCATCAACAAATCAATAGCTAGACTAGGTAACTAAAATTATTGTTTGCCTATTGAGAAGATTCAACTTCTAGCACTGAGATATTTGAGATTTAAGTTTGTCAGAGAACTAATTTGCATTCAATTGAGCAACAAAAACTTCCATAAGTCAAGCTTTATTTATGTTACGCTTGGAATATTTATCTTTAATTTCTTTTAACTTGTAATTATTAACATAATAAGTTACCATCCTTAAGAACTAAGATGTCAATTCTATGGAGCCAAAATATTCTTAAAGAGAATCAAGAAAGTTCACTCTAAGTTAAATATATGGCTCACCAAAGCATAAATGCTATGTAAGTGTTGGCATAACTATCACTAAGTGGAGATAAAGTTTAAAGAATGGTGATTTAGGGGAGCCAAAATATTTTAAAATGAATCAATAAAATTCACTTTAAGATAGAGATATGACTCTCCAAATCATAAAAGCTTTGTAAGTGTTGGCATAACCATCATTAAGTGGAGATAAAGTTTAAAGGAGATCTTATGCATCTCTACATTAATAAGAAAAGATTAAAGGGAGAAGGATGGAAGATCAAACTAATTTAGTATAGCTTATTCAATAAAGAAGATTAATGATAATGCATAATAATCTACTCTACCTACTTATATGTAAATTTACACTATTGTGAATTTAAAAAATTAGAAGCCATTTGAACCATTAATATAGGACAATCAAGTGGAAAAAGTCCCACCTACTTTTGATGATTTATTGTTATGTTGATATAATAAAATGAAGATTTGATTATGTTGTTATCTTTCAATTTATCCACTTGAATTAGCTATGATTTATCAATTGTAATAAAGCATATTATCAAAGCTATGTGAAAGGGCACTTAATCTCTAGAGCAAAATGATATAATTATGAATAAAGAGATGAGTTATTTTTTGTATAGCTCGAAGCATGAGAATAAATTGCCTCTTTTAGAGGGCATATGATTGGGGTATTAGTGACTCTAAAAAGCATTTAAAAGTCAAGTAGAGAAGGCTTAAAAACTAAGGAGACACTCAAAATTATTATAATGTTATTGATAAGGTCCTCAAGAAGGCAATTGCATAATAGAGAAAAAAATGTTACAAGCTGAGAAGAATTCAAAAAATATTTGTAGAATATTTCAAATCAATCTCATTATCAAGAATATATTACTAAATAATTATATAATGTAATCAGAAGTGGTTCATAGCTTAAAAAAATAAAATACCCTCCTTATATTTTAAGGCCATGAATCAAATTTATAAAATTCAATGTTGTAATTGATACCATATCTTCTAATTAATATATTTTTTCATTTATAACTACTATTCTCTATCTATATAGAGTGATGTGTAAGAAGATTATGGAATATAATTAGTATGGAGAGCTTAGGGTTTAGGCTTAGAGAGAAAATAGTTCATATTTTAAAAGAGATTTGTGGACTTGGAGAGTTAGAGAGGGATTTCAATGAAGCATGGTATTTCTATTTTTTTTATAATATTGCTTGCTTCTTTCATTAATAAAACATGTGAGATTCCTACATAAAAATTTAGATTAACAACATCACTTTGTGCAATTTATTTGACATGTTGGACATATCATTTTTGGTGTCTTATTAGCTAAAGTATTAGGGCACAAGTGACTCTTTTTCATAAGAAATTCAGACCTTTAAACTATGGAAACAAAATCACACCACCATTGTTTTAATTCATACACCTAAACAAATAGTTCTTTTGTTTGGAAGAAGATTTGAGTATTAAAGTGGGAATAATGAATGCTAATTGATGCTCATAACTATGTTTATTATATGTTTTTTTTGTCTCTTTTAAGAAGAAAATAGAAGCCCTAGAATGGAAATTTTGTATAGCCTTCCTGTGTGCATCCCATGCTTTCATATAAGAAACTTTGATATCAAACTTTGAGTCCATTCGACTAATAATTTCCCTAGGTTTCAAGTCCAACTGACATCTGATAATAGGTTGAATGTAGTAACTAATAAATCATGCAGGTGCACTTTATGTCCGGTTTCGATTGAATGAGAACATGTGTGGCCACATACTTGAAATCACCTGTGCACCACCAAGCCTCTTGCTTGCCCGAGCATGTAGACGCCTCAAACATGGCATGTTAGGATTATTGTAATGAATGCAACGTATCGTGAACCTCATTTTATTAGAATCACATGTGGCATATTCCACATTATTTGTGATTGACCAACCATGGACTGTAAACTTTAGGTGTCTCTTATCATAGAAACATATTCCCTCAGTTAGGTCTGTTGGAATAAAATTATCTTCTAGGAAAATAGAATTTGATAGGAGACCATCAAAGTTTAGTTCTTCATCCCATTGTTGGGTTGACTGACAAGCTTGAGCGTATTCATTATTACTAAACATGTTCTCCTCAAAGGTCTTTGTTTGAGAGTAATCTCTTAATATCTTGCGATTTGGATATGTTCTTCCCCATCTCACCCTTATCATCTGTAACTGGGCATTATTTCGTAACCCTCATCCCCGCTTTTGGAGGAGCCCTAATCACAATCTGCATTTCATCCATATTTACGGAAGTTGAAGCCATATGAGTAGCGAATAGGAGATCTGATATGTCACATCTTCACCGCCGCACATATATGAATGTAGTGTTTTGGTTAAGGTAAAAATTTGAAGACAAACAAGCGTTCAAACAAATTACCTACATGTGATCCTTGTGGCGTAAGTGGTGTTGAGAAGTTTCAATTGCCTGGAATTCATCCGCAGTATAATCATGCGCTTCAGAATCGACAGTTTGTTTCATTTCAATTTCAACATATATGAGAACATGTTGTTTTTGCATTGATGATGACTCGCAAACTCATTATTATTTGGTGAAATGAAACCCGACACCCAGGAACCTACATATGAGATTAATCTTGAACCATGCCGAATCAACGTTTAGTGACCGCATGATTCGATCTTGAACACTGCTAAAATTAGCTCGGCGAGAAATTAATATAGGACAATTTTTTCCAAGATAGAGGGAAGAAATCCACCACACTAAGTTCACCGCCATAATATAAAGACTGCATATACTGTGCTTGAACTCATTTTCGAATCAAATATGTGTATCGGTGGAAATGCTGAAGAGAATTGCTTTTAAGTAAATTAATCGTTATCTTATAAAACACAATGACAAATAATTTATGATGCCTTTATAATTGAAAGTAGCCAAAACTTTAACAGTTCTCATCCATCAATTCTTAGAAGTACTAATCAGATTAGTTAAAATTAACTATTAAACAAATAATAACTACAATTATATTTTTAAAATCATAATTAAATCAACTACCATTAAAATAAATAAATACATAAACTATTAAATTAGCTTAACTCTATCATCTATCAAACAAACCTAAACCAATTATCGATCAACCTAACCTACTCCATATCAGGGAAATTATAAATTCATAACTCATTACATTATCAAATATTAAAGTTGCTATATTTTGGGATACACTCCACTAAATAAATTAAAGATAAAAAGAATTAATCACATTCTTATATAATCACTTCTAACAACAAAAAAACAGGATACTTAGAGATACATGTTAAAATAGCAAAGAGTAATTAATCACATTCTCTATAACTCACACTCTAACACCAATCTCCACATTATACAACATAACGGTGCGATAATCATTTCACACAAATATTATACTTAAAAATACTAAAATAAGTTAGATCCATAATATGTCTACAAACATCATTAAGTACAACAATGCTACATATGCATATTGCCCATTTATTTTGAAAAAAAAACCCAAAATACATTTTTCCGGCCAAAATGGCTCCGATCCGGCGGCTGGACGGCGGGATCGAGGGCGGGATCGGGCAGCCAGCGGCGGGGAGGCCGGCTAGCGGACCTTGGCCGGCGCTGATGGCTGGTCGGGCGGCGCGTAGGGGCGGCGGCAAGCTTAGTTCGTCGCTGCCCTAGGGAGAAAACGCGAGTGAGAGATCGGGCCCGATCTCTCGGTTCGTATTATTTTTTAAAAAAAAATCATTTAAGCCAGTCGTCTGTTAAACGGATGACTGTGCCTATTTTTAAATTTTTTTTAACATAATTAATCTGTTAATTAAAATTTTAATCATGTTTATTTTAAAAATTTTGCCAGAGTCAAATCAGTGCTGCCCTACTCGCTTCTTCACCGTCTTCCTTCTCATCCACCGCCGCCCCCTTGTAACGATAAAATCTAGCACAAACCAGAAAATACAGAAAATTCATCATCCCCAGAACCGCAATCAGATAATAATAATAATCCAATTTCCCTTCATCCAAATCATCTTCGAGCCAACTCTTTCTCCCTTCCCCACCCGTCACCTTCCTCACCACCCAAACCAGAAAAATACTCAAATAACCCGCCCCTGCCAAGCTTAAGAAGAAGAGAGATCCTCCCAGCGACTGCAATTGATCCGGAAACTCCCGATTATAAAACTCAATTTCTCCCACAGCAGTGAGGGCCTCCGACACTCCCATCACCATTAGCTGCGGCATCAACCACATCACCGACATCATCGTCTTCCTCTCCCTCCTCCTCCACTCCACCACCGCCGCCATCACCATCGACAACACCGACAAGAAGATCCCCACTCCCTGCCTCTGTAGAAGGGTAATCCCCTGCTCCAGCTTCGTTATCCTCCGCAATGCCGGCACCAGAACCTTATCGTAGATCGGGAGGAAGACAGACAATCCTAGGAAGTTGATCGGGCTTACCGCTGCCGGGATCGCGAATCGGTGACCAATATGGCGGTCCATTTTCATTGACTGAAGCACGATGAAAGTCCACTGTTGCGACAGCGCGGTGAACCAGAGGACTCCGGAGAGCCAAATGGGCATTATTCTTATCAAACATTTGACCTCTTCGACCTGTTGCACTCTACAGAGCCGCCATGGACGAGCCCGCGAGCCATCCTCAGGGTTTACCTCGCCGGCGAGCACGATAGCGGCCTTGTTTAGGCATTGGAACTGTAGGGTGAGGGGGAGCTTGGTGTTGCGGTCATTGCGCGGGGGAGGATTGTAAAGGAGGTCAGTCGCGGGAACGTTAAGGCGGCGCTTGCGGAAAGCGGCGACGAAGACTTGAGCGATGGCGGAGAGGATGCTGCCATCGGGTGCGACGTAGATGTAGAGGTGGGTGCCGAAGAAGAAGAGGATGACGGCGAGGAACATGAGGACGGCGGGGATGCCGAAGCCGATGGCCCAGGAGATAGAGTTCTGGATGTAGACAAGGATGGTCATGGAGATGAGGAGGGCGACAGAGCTGGAAAAATAGTACCAGTTGAAGAA
The DNA here is from genome assembly GCA_021442155.1 of Cymbidium sinense. NCBI lineage: Eukaryota > Viridiplantae > Streptophyta > Magnoliopsida > Asparagales > Orchidaceae > Cymbidium > Cymbidium sinense. The sequence goes on from CM038224.1 coordinate 117,250,694, forward strand.
GCTATTAAGAGATTGACGGCCGTGTTCGGTGGAGCGGTCGAATTGGTCGACGCCGAAGGGGAGGCTACAAGGGCGGATTCCGGCGGCTCCGACGACGAGAAGAACCATGGAGAAGTAGAGTGGCGCGAGGTAGCGTGAGGAAGCGGCGGGGCAGGGGTCGGGGTCGCGGCATTTTGGTGGCCGGAGTTGGGGGAGGCAAGCGCTCAGGGTTAGCGTCACAATTCCCTGGAGGACGGAGAAAACTTGTTAAACGCAATAATGTTGTACTTTTCATTAAAAAATTCATTGTACATAATATTATTATTTTAAAACAAATCGCCTACAAATTTTTTTCATTGACATTAATACAGAGTGACTCTTTTTCTATTTCACTTTCAGGAGTAATAAATAGATAAATAAATTTTTTATATGTTAAAGGAATAGAAGAGTTTGAGGGTATATTTAGGTAATTGTTTTTCACTATAATTTCTTAAAGTTGCTACCACTTTAATTATAATTTTATTTTTTCAAAAATTTGTGTAGAGGGAAAAAGTTTAACAATCAACTTCATTAGAATATGGCATAATAATAGCAAGCTTTTATCCTATTATATAAAATTGTTACATGAATCATTTTTCTCGAATGCATCCTATTAAGTGTCATTGTTATTTAATCCTAAAAAATTAAATTCATTTTTTATATTTCATAACTAAGTTTTTTAAAGTCTATCTCTACCATTCTTAAGATAAGCTGAATCTAATACATTTACTCTTTTAATTGAGTCCTTGAACGACAAATATTTTTATGTGTTTAAGCCATCTAAGATGACTCTTTCTAATCTTATTTGTTAGTAGAGCTACTCCAACATTATTATGTAGAGCCACTTATCTGAGCATGCCCATATCTGCAATATTTAATTTTATGTTTCTCTTTTATTGGCCAACATTCTATGCCATAAAGCATTGAAGGTCGCACCACCATCTTCTAAAATTTACCTTTTAATCTAAGCGATATTTTCTTGGCATTAAAGTTCTACTATTTTTGGACCTCTACCACCCACACTCACTATTAAAACACTACAACTAGACTATCATTATTGGAGCATTATTGTTGGATACTCCTAATTAGAGCACCCCCCCACCTTTGAAGCACCACCTCCTAATCACTATCATTCACTTCCTCCATCAAACCAGCATCACCTAACTATGATCTCCAATAAAAGTTGTCTAATAATGATCACTCAACTACTATCACCCAACCACAATGTTTCACTCTATTATCACCATCAAACTATCATCAAACCTATGCTATTAGAGTGTTGTCATCAGAGCATCATCATCAAATGTCACTATCAAAGTGTTTCTCCAAATTGATAGTGGTAGGCCATCATTGTTGATCATTACCATCAAATTATTGCCACTTGATCATTGCCATCACTTGAAAATCACACTTGTACTATTATTATTTGACTATTACTACTTAATCACTATCGCTTAACAATCATTATTGGACTATCATTGCCTGACCTTTAGACCACTGCCAGACCTCTGCCATCAAATCCTTGTTGTGGGATCATCACCACTCAACTACTATAATCAAACCATCACTAACCGACTATTATCACTTGATGCCACAGTTTAACTATTGATGCCTAATCACCACAAATAAACCACTGCCACCTGACCTCCACTGTCTAACCATCACTTCATAATTACCATCTTTGGAGTGTCATTATCAACTTTCATCATTAGAGTGGCACTTTTGACCTTCAAACCATAACCCAACTATTTCATTAATCATCATTAGATTTTCACCATCAAGGGATCGTTATTAGACTATCATCATTTGATTACAACCATCTCACCATCATTACCTGACTATAATTGCTTGCCACTCAATTATGACAGCTCAAATATTGTCACTCATTTAAATATCTTGAACACCATCATCTGGGTATAATATTTATAACATCATTGCTTGATTATGATCTCCAACCACCATTGCTAAATTATAATCTTTTAATCACTATTGTTTGACTATAATAGTCTAATTATTATTGCTTGACCATAATTTTTTGACCACAATCATCTAACTACTACCAACTAACCATTGTATGTCGATTATAGTTGACTAAACACCATCACTTAGTTATAATCTCTCAATCATTTTCATCACACTATGATCTCAAGACTATCGTTACCTATTTATGATCTCCCAATCATTTTTCCCTGACTCCAAACTCCTGGTCATTATTACTTGATCATTATCACCAAATTACCATAATTTAACTATGGTTATCAATCATCATCACCAGACTAAGGTCACCTAATAACCATCACCTAACTATGATTACTTTGTTTCTATCTTCACTATCATCCATCCATGTACATTCCCATTGCCACCATTTGTCACTTATAGTCACCATATCACCATCATCTTACTACTACAATTCAACAACCACCTTGATATGATCTCTTAAACACCATCACCTTATTATGATCTCCCGAGTATTGTCACTCAACTTTGATTTCTTAACTATTATAACTTAACTATAAATTTTTTTACCATTGTCACATAATTATAGTTTTCTGATCACTATCATTTTACTATATTAATACTCATCAATTTTATTTTTGGCCATCACTTATAGGGTTGATACATGCATCGATGGATGTATGTCATCATCTATGAGGTTAATGTATGCCATCGATGCACGTAATTCCCTATAAAGATGTACAACATTGAAGCATACTATCTCTTATAAGGCTTACACACACCACTAACACATGCCACAAATCAAAAGGTTGATGCAGACTATCATGCAATTAACTTCATCACATACAATCACAAATAATATTGATGTGCATCATAGTTTATCAAATTAATGCACACCATTGGAACGAACATGGATGCCCATCAACTTTATTGCATTTCATCTCTATTAATGTTATTGCACGCTATCACCATTAAGGTAGATATATATGATCAGCACTAACTTTAATTTCAAACAGTAAAACTAATATTATACTAATTTTTTATGTTAACCTTGCCTCCTCAAAGGAGAATATCTGAGTAGACTACAAATGGCCTATCGAATATAACTCTAATTCCTCAAGGTTCTTCCAACTTTCATCATATAATCCATTCTCTACGACTTATGTTTTTTTATTCTATTAATATCTTTTCCAACATATAAAAAATAAATACACTATACCAACTAACCATTGCCTATTGATTATAGTGGACTAAACACCATCACTTGGTTATAATCTCTCAATCATTTTCATCACACTATGATCTCAAGACTATCGTTACCTATTTATGATCTCCCAATCATTTTTCCCTGACTCCAAACTCCTGATCATTATTACTTGATCATTATCACCAAATTACCATAATTTAACTATGATTATCAACCATCATCACCGGACTAAGGTCACCTAACAACCATGACCTAACTATGATTACTTTGTTTCTATCGTCACTATCGTCCATGTTCATTCCCCTTGCCTCCATTTGTCACTTATAGTAACCATATCACAATCATCTTACTACTACAATTCAACAACCACCTTGATATGGTATCTTATACGCCATCACCTTATTATGATCTCCCGACTACTGTCACTCAACTTTGTTCTCTTAATTAGTATAACTTAACTATAAATTTTTTACCATTGTCGCATAATTATAGTTTTCTGATCACTATCATTTTACTGTATTAATACTCATCAATTTTATTTTTGGACATCATTTATAAGGTTGATACATGCATCGATGTATGTCATCATCTATGAGGTTAATGCATGCCATCAATGCACGTAATTCCCTATAAAGCTGATGTACAACATTGAAGCATATTATCGCTTATAAGGCTTACACACACCACTAACACATGCCACCAATCAAAAGGTTGATGCACACTATCATGCAATTAACTTCATCACATACAGTCACAAATAATATTGATGTGCATCATGGTTTATCAAATTAATGCACACCATTGGAACCAACATGGATGCCCATCAACTTTATTGCATTTCATCTCTATTAATGTTATTGCAAACTATCACTAATAAGGTAGATATATATGATCAGCACTAACTTTAATTTCAAATAGTAAAACTAATATTATACTAATTTTTTATGTTAACCTCGCCTCCTCAAAGGAGAATATATGAGTAGACTACAAATGGCCTATCGAACATAACTCTAATTCCTCAAGGTTCTTGCAACTTTCATCATATAATCCATTCTCTACAACTTATGTTTTTATATTCTATTAATATATTTTCCAACATATAAAAAATAAATACACTATATCATTTTAATTGTGTTAGGCCTAATGATTTTTAATTTTTTTTTTCATGTTAAAACTTTGGTGTCACTTGCAACTATTATTTTATATGTGTGTGTGATAAATTTTAGTACAAATTCAAGGCATTAGATATTTTTTTCTCCATTATTATAAATATTCTAGCATATAATATGGACCATACATCACATATGCTCAAACACAGATAGCTGCTTATTGACAACAATTGATGGCTTGAGTTGACCTATAAACAGTTGAACATATTTTTGGGCCTAGATGAGCTTTTAGGTATTTCAAGATTCCTTAGGACCAATTTTGAAATTTTTGAATCAATTTCAGCATTTTAAGATCATGACGAAGTCGTATATAGGTAAGTTTTAGCCATTTTGGAGGACTCCACAAAAAATTTATTAGCAATTTTTATCATGGATGATATGTTAACTCCACTCATAGGTGAAAATATTCTTGAAAGGCAACTCCTTGTTTTATAACTAATAATGATAAATTTTAACTCTATTATTCTGAATAATTTCTTAACACTTAATAAATAACAAGTTAAGTTTATGATTATAATAAAGTAGAAACATATTATAAAGCCTAAGATTGATAAATAAGAAACATATTATGATAAATTAAGAGAAAAAAAATCTATATACCAAAAAGGAAGTGATTGAAGTAAAAGCTAGCGTGTAGAATCTGCCCAAATAAGCATCAGAGATGAAACCTCCAATAAGCGGTGCAAAGTTTGAGGTGCCAAAGAAAATGTTCACCACATTTGTAGCCTTCACCTGCTCCATGTGAAATACATTCACTAGATACACTGTCAAATTTATCATAAGCCCCGAGCTAGCCAATTTTTCAAATGTTTCATTCCCTGCATCAAAAATCCATCAAATTTTATTTATGTTATCTTCAAATTTACATTCGATTAAATGATGCACTTAACAATTATCATTAATTTTTAAAATATGATTCATAATCATATTTTAAAAATTTGTGATTATTGGGAGCATAACCTAGAAATGTATTTTTTTTTTTTATTTTACATAGGAGCATAAACTAACATATACTTAAGTAAGAATTTATCTTAAGAAATAAAAAAATAATCAAAATTAGATTTTTTTTTTTTCAATTGCAATAAATTCTTATAACTCAACCCAAGATAGAAGTGATCTAATCTTAAACAAGATATAATTAGCTAAAATTGAGCCATCGCATTCTAATGATTTGCTTTAATAGTTCATTTACATAATTTATAATCATCAAGTTTTGATTTATGTTGCAAAATAAGAAGAAATATCTTTAGAAATATCCATAATTTTCTTATAATTTAAAAGCATATATAACTTTACTTTCTTATAACTAAATTTTGAGAGGAATAAGATTGACATACATACCACACAATTCTTATGCATATACATATTTAATACTTAAAATTGATTATTTACTTATTATTTAGATGTTAGATGTAAATACATCAGAAAAAAGAACTTCACGCACCTATTACGTATGCCATGCATTTCCATCCTTGCGGCTTTCTCTCCCTCGGCTGCTTCTCCTCCGCCTCCACCTTTCGTCCTTCAGCCGCCGTCTCCGGCAATGAATCCGGCATCCGGCCAACGATCAATCTCTCTTCTTCGCTCCTCCCCCTTTTCTAAATCACTGATTCTCTCGCTTCCCTGCGCACTGAATGCAACCACGTGTAAGTTATAAACCGACCGGTTGAAGTCTGAAATGAAATGACAACGTACTCGCCGGCCATGCGAGAATCCTTGCGCAGCTGGTTTCATTTTATCATCATTATAAACTCTCATAAAATGCATGATTTCTCTCATGAACCGAACAAGGACAAAATAAAATATTATAAAAAGTAGAAAAAAAATTTCAATTATACTTTTCTTATGTTTTAATTACTAGGTTGTCTAGTCATTGGAAGATGTTAAAGTTCTGATACTTTTTTTTTTGGAAAAGATGAGGGAGTTTATCCAATTTTATTCCAAAAGAAAGAAGTTACAAAAAAGAACACGACAAACTTTTTAAAATAAGCATAATTAAAATCTTAATTAGAGGATTAGATATATGTTTAAAAAATTTAAAATAACAGCATAGAGAGAATGACTCATAAATATTTTAAAAATTTTTTTAACAAACCAGATTTTGATAAGAAGTGTGTGTCAATTTAATGAAATTTCATATTATTAATCGATATCTCCACAACAGATTTCATTTTGACAAAAAAAACCAATTGTGTCTACTTGTATAACAGATTTCTTTTTTTTTCTATTCAGAAGCTGGGACACAATTTTGAATATTGTGACCTGTGGATGAATCATCGTATCAATATATGGCATTTATGGATATAATCATGTATGCTAGAATATTTTCCTATTTTCTGCATTTATGTGAGATTAGCTGTTATCAGCACCATGTCATCTATTATTCATGATATGCTTAATTACATCGAGATAAACTGTAATATATAATTAATACTTGTCTCTAACTGAAATAAAAAAAAATCAATCAAATGTATATTAATTGCACCGGGCTAAAAATTTTTTTCCAAATGATAATGATGATTCATCCAAATCACAATATTCAAAATTGATCCATTAATAAAAAATGAATCTAAACTAAACAATTGGTTTTTTCTTGTCAAAATGAAAGTGAGACTTTCGATCGATTCCAACGATACCAAGCTCATTGAATTCCAACAACCAACAACTCGACGATCAAAATACCACTTGTTAAAATTTTTTTTTTAAATTTATGAGAGATGATATCAGATATATACAAGTCGCTATTCAATTCAAACAGCACCGATCAGACATATGATACGAAAGCATGTATATTTTAAATTTTTTTAAAATGTGACTAATCCGCTAATTAAGATTCTAATCATACTTATTTTAAAAATTTTGCCAAAGAACAGTTAGAGGAGAAAAAAATAGCATGAAATAAGCATTAACACAAAGAGGATCCTTTGATCCCAAAAACAAAAACCTATAAAGTTGGAATCATTAATAGATGGGCTCCGCTAGACTAAATGCAAAATTAGTTGAAATATATCCAAATTGCCGCTCCAAGCATGTCACCGCCATCCGATGGGGCGGGAGAGAAGAATCCCATAGGGAAACAAGCCGTGAAAGCAAGAAAAAGCAAAGCACTTCCTGTTGCATGGTAACATCATCCGTGGATGAAGAAAGGGTGTTGAAGGGAAAATGTAGGATACAATGCCTACTTCAGCAAAAGGTCTCATCATTGTCTAGTGTGGGATCGAAGACAAAAAAGAATCCGCCAAAAAAAATTTTTAGTGGGGGCACAACAAAATAAAATAATAATACTCATATACAAAATAAAAATTAAAGCATTTTATATAACAAAATAAAAAAAAATTAAGCATCACAATAAAATAAATTTTCTTCACATTGCATATCATTTATAATTTCTCTTTTTGAGATTTATATTTTGAAGTTATTATACAATCAATTTTTTATCAATATTTGTAAATAAATAATTTTCAATATATGCAACAAGACAATCATTCATCTAAAAATATCTCATTCTATTGCACAAATAATTTTTTACGATCTTTATTGTTGAAAATGCTCGTTCAATAGTTATTATTACAACAACAACAACAAGCCTTCATGCCACTAAGTGGGGAAATAGTTATTATTACGATTGATAATATCAATGTGATCTTTATAAGCAAATATACAAAAAGTAAACATCATTAAATCTTGTCTTCCTTCCCACCCTTCTTAAGGCTTCGCTTCTATATCTCAGAATCCAAATATCAGCGGATTTAGTCAATCATTATTAAGGCGAAAGTTTAATGTGATTACAAAACTGGATTTAACTTCTCTAAAAATATCGAAACCCTATTCAAATATCAGAACCAAACAACCACTTCCTTATCTCAACTGAGTGGGGCACGCCCCGTATTGTAGAGATCCAATATGACAGAGAGCAGGAGCAAGCTTCCAAGACCAAAATAAGGAGGTATGGAGACCAAGTAAACAAACAAAAAAGAATAAAGAGAAGCCGGAAACCAGAGATAAAGCAAAAATCGATAAGTATATGAAAAAACACAAAGGCTTCAAGCCAAAAAATTTCCAGCTCCACCGAATGGCTCTGAAAAAAGCCCTTTCGAAAAACCCTCACCGCTAGAGCATTTCCAATTTTCCAATGTAGAAAGAACATGTTGCGGCCAAGATTGCTTAAATGTCCAACGTTTCAATTTGGACGCTATACGATCTTTGATTTTGAAGCATAGAGCCTCAAAAGAGGATTTCTTAACTTGAAAGAGTCTGCAATTCCTTTCGCACCATAACTTATAAACAATAATTGCAACAATCAACAAGTAGAGCCTAGATAAGGCCTTATGCCCAAACATAGAGGATGCAACCAAAACTTGTTGTAAAGTAGAATGAAGCAGGAAAAAATTCCCATGTGGGAGAACAGTCTTTAAAATTCTGAAAGAGAAAGGGCAAATGAAGAAGATATGAGAATGTGATTCCTTCTCAATGTGGCATAGCCTACATTCAATGATAGGACCAAGGCCCCTACAACTTAACACATCAGACATTTTTAACCCATTTGAATAAGCCATCCAGCAGAAGATCGCATAATTTAAAGAAAATCCTTTAAACCAAATGTCTTAGACCGTCACGAGGGGGAATGAGAGAAATGACAAATAAGATCATCTTATGGGTTATAGAATTCTTCCCTTCCCAAAGGATAGCGATTCTATAAATTTAAGTTTGTAGAAGAACCAATCAAATAAAATACCTTAAAGTATAGTTATTAAGAAATGTGAGATCATAAGTGTAGTCAATATTAAATGCTTTAAAAAAATAATGGTGTGAAAAATACATGATTGAAAATATAATGGTGTAAAAGTATTGAGTGGTTGAAGCTCATTTAATGGCTTAAGCTTATGGATAAAACATGAGTTTATATATTAGCATATCTGACCCAACTACAATCACTTATTAATCATCAACTTTATGGCCTTGTGGTTTTTATTTTGATCCTCATTATAGGCACTTGCAGAGTCAGATATTTCCTTTAGGCGGAACATCATTTCCTATTTTAAAAAATATCTTCAACCTTCTTCATTTAAACTTTGGACTAACATTAACTATTTTAAAAAAATTTAGTTAGAATATATTTATAAGAAAAAGATAAAATAGACATGAATAAAAAACTAGCAATTTTTTTAATTTAAGTATGCTTTAAAAAGTAATTAATAAATTAAGTATCATTAAAAAATTAGTTATAGATAGTCATATAAGCGATGGTGTGCGTCACATTACATGGCAGGTGTAGGTTAAGCTAATCGAGTGACCAACCGAGGGTACGAAATAAAGTCGATCGACCGGCCCATTGAGCCAACCTATTTTGATTCGAGCTCCCACTGCATCCTCCTCCACGCAGTCGACCCTTTCTTTCGAGCCAAGCACCTTCCTCTTGACCTTTGCAGCCATCCTTGCTCCAACCGGCCGACATCGAAGCCTTCTTGTCGAAGCCAAGACATTTTTTTGCCCGACAGCCGCATAGCCATGCGCTTTCCTCTCCATCTAATGCCCTTGGAACCCAACATTAGCTTCGAGAAGATTGCGCTTTCTTCAAGGGAAATTTCCTGTGGTGGATTTTGTAGTTCTTAGTGCATATTGTCGTCATTCTTTGTAAACACACGGTACATCCCTAATTTTTCTCATTTATAATTAATTAGATTGTGTGTATTAGGGAAATTTTGTTTATGATTTCAGGCTTAGAGTTATGGTTAAGGGATTTGATTTGTAATTTTGGGTGATAATATAGTCTTTAACATTTAATATATGTCGTATATTATTAAAATGATTGTGAAATATTTAGGGATGATATGAGTATGATTTGAGTCGCTGCTATAAGATTAGAGCTAGTGACCTTTAAGAGCAAGTCAACTTAGATGATTTGTTCATAACCATTGAGTTAAATATTATTTGATTTATGTAGTTTGTATTACAAATAAATTTGGACACATGATATTTTTCTAAATTTAGAGAATACTGATATGATTGGTTATTTTTCAGTTATTTGAGGAATAAATAAAGAGTTTGTTTCGTTGATCCTATCATATAGAGATGAACTAAGTGTCAATAAGCAGTTCATTCCAAGTTATGTGGGTAGTCGAAATCATCCAGTTAAGGTTCTTCAGCACAGCACCTTATTGGAATTGAAACAAAGAATTATGAGATCCTTGCACATTGATTCGTGAGCATCATACGCCGTACATGTCGTTAACCCGGTAATAATTTATAGCCGCTATTTCTGATGATTAAGTTTGCGACGTTACACAGGACGAAGCTTCTCGTCAGATATTAGTATCCAATGTGGAATTCGAGGATGTTAATGTTGCATCCACATTAGCTGATCCAGTGTTAAGGTCAGTAGATATACCATCGTTGCATTTACAAGATTTCATCACATCTGATCTTCTGGCCACACATATCAGCTTTAACGAATTGATCCCTAGGTAATACCTTCTTTATTTTTCTTTGCTTTTACTATTAATATTTAATAGCAATGTGTGTCATCGCAGAGAATGTCGTGGCGGATGATGTTATTTATCAATCGAGGAACCATATGTGCCTTAGACGAGCGATGATGTATGAGACTATGAGCAATGGCTCAAGTAGTGACTCTTTATAGGATATCAGTGATGATGATTGTTCACCTGGGTTAGAAGCTACTATGATTGAAAATGTAGCCAATCGGGATCTCTTAAAAATTCATTCATTCCAGAATATTAATAATGAAAGCCAAATGTTGTCCACTAACGAGTATGTACGGATGTGTCAAACCACGAGAGAGTGGGATAATGATATTTACTTTGACGATTCATCTGATGAAAATGTCATAACAGATGATGTTGAAATCCAAAGTGATCTTGTAGAAGGAATGTGTTTTATAAGTAAAAGGAGTATTCAGTTTGTTGTTATTGGATGCTGTATTATTAATAATATTCAATTCCAAACAGTAACCTCAAACTAGAAGAACTATATTGTGATATGTGTACATCATGATATAAGCATGTATAAGGCACCAGAAGCAAAGACAGAATAGAGGGTGCCTAGAGAATCTCTAGAGTTTGGGATCGCCCCAAATGCATCAATACAGTGAGTACTGGTAGTCATCAACAATGCAGTTTCAAATTCATAGCTTATTTCATTATGCCTATAATCACGCATCAAATCGATCTCAAACTTAGAGAGATTATAGGTGTAAATGAAATCAAAGTTTAATGCAAGAATTTCCTACATGAAGGCCTCGGATGCTAGGCGTAAGGCAATAAAAGCAATTTTTGGTAATTGGGAAGAGTCTTATAGGACTTCATCCTTTCATGAAAGTAGTTTATACTACTTTACTGACAAGATACAAAATGCAGATATAGACATAAACGATTCTAGAGATTTTGGCATTTGGTTCTTCTATTTTTAGTTTTTTCGTTAGATGGTATTTTTGTTAGGCAAGTACCATGGTACATTACTTAATGTTGTTAGAATAAATAAAAATAATGGTTTGTTTCCTCTTACTTTTGCTATCGTTGAGTTTGAGTCGACTGATTCTTGGTTGTCATTCTTAATGTGTTTACATGATATGTTTTCTGTGGTGTCAACTAGACGTGATTTGTGCATAATATTTGATAAGCATGCTTGTTGCATATAGATATTTTTAGGGGAGGCTCAACATACCGCTTGCATCATATGCATGAGAATTTCAAAAAGGTGATACGTAGATTGGGAATTAGTGATGTTGAATTTCTTTGCCAAAAATGTATATGGCTGGAAACACTGATGACATTTGTGAGTCTAATCGATATATAACAGATATAAAAAATGTGAAAGAAGAAGCTCACAAATAGGTGAGAATGATAATGATGGTAATGAATGTGTGGTACAATGATGACAAATGCATCCGAATATTTCAATGGTATATGTGTGCATAAGAGCATAAACTAACATACACTTAAGTAAGAATTTATCTTAAGAAATAAAAAAATAATCAAAATTAGATTTTTTTTTTTTTTTTCAATTGCAATAAATTCTTATAACTCAACCCAAGATGGAAGTGAGCTAATCTTAGACAAGATATAATTAGCTAAAAATTGAGCCATCAAATTCCTAATGATTTGCTCTTAATAGTTCATTTACATAATTTATAATCATCAAGTTTTGATTTATGTTGCAAAATAAGAAGAAATATCTATAGAAATATCCATAATTTTCTTATAATTTAAAATCATATATAATTTTACTTTCTTATAACTAAATTTTGAGAGGAATAAGATTTACATAAATATCACACAATTCTTATGCATATACATATTTGGCACTTAAAATTGATTATTTAATTATCATTTAGATGTTAGATATGTAAATACTTAAGAAAAAAGAACTTCACGTACCTATTACGTATGGCATGCATTTCCATCCTTGCGGCTTTCTCTCCCTCGGCCTCTTCTCCTCCGCCTCCACCATTCGGCCTTCAGCCGCCGTCTCCGGCAATGAATCCGGCATCAGGCCAACGATCAATCTCTCTTCTTCGCTCCTCCCTCTTTTCTAAATCACTGATTCTCTCGCTTCCCTGCGCACTGAATGCAACCACGTGTAAGTTATAAACCGACCGGTTGAATTCTGGAATGAAAAGACAACGTACTCGCCGGCCATGGAAGAATTCTTGGGTTGCAGGTTTCATTTTATCATCATTATAAACTCTCATAAAATGCATGATTTCTCTCATGAACCGAACAAGGACAATAAAATATATAAAAAGTAGAAAAAAATTTCAACTATACTTTTCTTATGTTTTAATTGCTAGGCTGTCTCAGCTGTCTAGTCATTTGAAGATGTTAAAGTTCCAGGAGTTTTTCGGTCATGCTCGTCCACCAATTTAAGCTAAGAGACAGTGATTTAAAAATATGTAATATAATATTCACATTGAATAGAATGAAAACTAAAATCAAAACATTCTTGTCATCATCTTTATACAATTTATAAGAGATGTTTTGTATATCTAAGCAATTTAACAAATTTTGAATCTATATTTATATAAAAATAAGGGTGAGCAACAACAAATCAATAAAATTTATTATAATATTGAATATACAAAAAAAAAGTTTATACCAATATAATTTCATCAAATTTACAGTAAAACATTATTTTAGGTACCTAACATAATATCTCAATACATCATATGTCATGCCTATATGGTGCAAGTATGAAAAATAGTGCCATAAGTAATAGTATAAACCTTTCTTTTAATTTGTATAAAAAAATAACAAATAAAAATTATTTTTAATTTTATTTTAAAATATTTTATAATTTTCATTTTATTTTTTATACTTCTACTTTTCATTATTCTTCTTTTTCCCCACATATTTTGATACATAAGCATATAATACTATCAATTTAAATGTATTTGAACATTATCTAATATGCCACAAAAATTTATAAAATTCAATATGTTGGACAAAAAAAAAAATTAAAAGGTAAATTAGTGTATAAAATTTAATAGTTATAATCCACAAAATCAATTATATGTCGAATCCAGAATATTATTTTATTTTATTTTTTATTTTATAGCACTTTATCAGAGTTGATATATTCAATAAACTACATAAAATACTACACAATAAAAAATTAATAGGGCCAAAATAATTCATTTTATGTTATATCAATATATAGTTTTGTGATGAAAATTTTCAAAATCTCTATAAATTTAAGTTTGTATAAGAACCAATCAAATAAAATAGAGGTCCACCCTAGCATAGCCTCTCTACGTGGTCGGCATAGAGCCGTCCACCCTGATACTGTAAGTGTTATTTAATTTTAGTTTTTATATTACACATGCACAAGATTATTGGTTTGACTAATGGTTGATTCTTTTTTTATTACAGAGCACTGTTCTAGAGGCCACTTCCTACTTGCTTATGTTGAAAGAGTGATCCATCAATTGCAGGAGATTCATCAGTGACTTGGAAGTAGTAGGCCTACAGTGTGCTAGTCAGTTACGTTTCATTCGCTTGGATCATCATCTACTTATTGCCCTGGTTGAGAGATGGTCTCCACAGACCAATACCTTCCACCTTACCGTTAGTGAGATGATAATGAGGATTTAGGATGCGGTAATGATCCTTGGTTTACGCATTGATGAGCCGTTTGTTATTGGCCCAATTGTGATTTGTGGGGGGAAGAGGTGGCGTAGCTGGCCAGACTGCTGAGATGAGTTGTTGGGTCGACATCCCCTACCAGATGTAGTATATAATGACCCGATCAGCCCACACATCACATCGACCTTCAGGATGGGTCGCACATATGTTCATGCCACTGAGGTGGCTTATGTGGTCTTTCTATAGAGAGTCTTATGCACATCTGAGCGTTGAGGAGTATAATAAGCACCTGTGTGCCTATATTTTGTTTCTTATTAGATGCTTCATACTATTAGGCACGTCAGGATCCGAGGTCCATCTACAGTATCTTTCACTGCTTGAGGATCTAGATTCATTCAGTACATTATATATAGGAGAAACAGTTCTGGCACACCTATATAAGGAGTTGTACGAGTCTACTAGGCCTAGCAGGGCCAATATTGCTGGTTGTCTACACCTTCTAAAAATATGGTCTTCGAAACATCTTCATGTGGGTAGGCCGACCCTGCATGTGCCATATATGAGTGATCTCAATGGGCTCAGCATGGGATTGAGGTATAATTTAATTTCTGCAATTTTAAATTTTTGCTTATATGTTTGTTTATAATGTATTGTGTGCACAGGTGAAATGAGCGATATGTTCGTCATATGCTAATGGTGAACATGATATTATATAGGAATGAGCTGGATGGTTTGCTACATACACAGGTAGAACGTGTAGAGTACTTTTTTATTCTAATTTCTATAATGTGTATATTAATTTAATATAATTTTTAATATGTGCAGGGGAGGCTCATGCACTGAGCAGATCATGCAACTCCTTTCAGATACATGCTTAACAGGCTCTGATATGTGGTTTACACGAGTCCCGCTCATCAGGTGGAGGAGGGTGGAGTGGCACTTACCTGATCGAGTGTTGCGCAAACTCATACCCAGAGTTGATGTGACACCAGTAGAATCTTCTTTCAAAATGGTCGATGGTCAAGTGAGACGGGTTGATTATCACGGTGCACATCGCTATTGGGATTACATAGTTGAGGGCGACTAAGATGAGGATAGGACTATCATCAATCGATATGTCGGTTTAGATCTTGGGCTTCTCTCTATTTACTAGCTGCCCCGATAGATCCTTCCACCACTTACTATCCTAGAGCATCTATAGAGCGCATATATGTAAGTGTTAATATAAGTTTTCTATTAAATTCAATATATTACATGCCTACTTGAGGCTAATTTTAAATGTTATTTTTTTCATGCAGTCAGAGCACATCGTAGTGACTTAGGATATCTTTCAGTTGTACGTTGGTCGTACATATGAGCAAGAGTTACAGGGAGTTATAGATAGGTACGAGGTGTTATGTAGAGACTTGAGGTTGTGAGTATATATCGACTACCCACATTATGGATCAGAGCCTATAAAGGATGTCTCACAGCATGACTAGGGTGTCGAACCATCTAAATATGCTGATCTAGGTCCTTCTACATACCAGCCTACCTATGAGTCACAACCTCCTTTCTTCCCATCACAGGATTATTCTATGCAGACTTCTGAAGATCTTGCATTGGAGGGCCACTATCAGCTGCGTGATCGTCCACCACGTGCACCTGATCAATATACACCTTAGAGTGGTGTGATTCCACACAGACGATAGAGGCGTTGCAGATAGTGACGTAAGGCCTCTACATTGGTTCATCTATGTTTATTTTTCTTTTTGGATTGTTCTATAGTAGATGTTCCATTTCTTTGTATATATATTGAAACTTTATTGTATTGCATTATTTTGGTAATCTTCTATGTGTTTGGATACAAGTAATTTTCACATTTCTCTTTTACTACCTATTTCACTATCATTTCGATCAATAGAGCCTAAATATTTGAATTGCTCACTCTTTTTAATGACTTGTTCACCTAATGTCATAACACTAACACTATAACTTCTACAACTAAAATTACACTCCAGATATTTAGTTTTAGATTTACTTAAATGAAAACCATTAGACTCTAAGGTTGACCTCCATAATTCAAGCTTCTTAGTTAATAGTCTTATCAACAAGAAGAATTATATTAGCAAAAAGCATACACCAAGGTAAAAAATTGCCGATCTTTAATGTAAATGACTTTAATATTCCTAATTGTCAATCCTAATATTCAAGTCATTTACATCAACGATCAGGAAAAAAATGTCGATCCTCAATAGTCTTCTTATAAATGCCTAGTAAGAACATCCATATCTAAAGTAAAAAGATAAGGGCTTAAAACTGATTCTTGGTGTAATAGCTCTACTGTTCATAACCTTAATGACTTCAATATGTGTAATATTAATTCACCTTAACGACTTGAATACGCTTAATGACTTGGTGTAACCTAATTGAAATAAAAAAATTTGTCTGCAAGCTAGTCACCCAATTAATGGGCGACCAGTAGACGTAGCATGCACCTAGTCGCCTTAAGTGACTAGTCACAGATACAGAGTTAAGAGCTATTAACTACTAGCTACTGTTCTACACAAATTAGTTGTCATGCCCCATCGAATTTGACGTGGCATACTAGTAGCTCACTTAGTGTGTGACTATACCTATTTTTAAATTTTTTTAGTGATACTTAAATTACTAATTATATTTTAAACTATACTTATTTTAAAATTTTACCTTAAAAAACTTAGAATTGGTAATATTTGATATTTATCTTTTTGAAAATAATGAGTAATTAGATCATTATTAATTCTATTCAATATATGGTTCTCAATATAAGTGATTAAAAGATCATTCATCAACTAATTTTAAATTTTATTTTGTTATCAAATTTTTATAATATTTATAAGAAAAAACTATTTTAATATTTATTGTAATAATTGTAGAGTCAATGTATAATTATTATAATTTTATATTATAATGTAATTATATTGAAAAAATAATACAAGAAAACTATATATATATATATATATATATCATTTTATCGCCGAGTCAAATCGGTCGCACCTCTTCCTTCTTCACCATCCTCCGCCTTTATCCACCCGCTAAATATTACCGGAGTCCACACGTAGTTTTACGCGGACTCCAATCCACCTGACATGTGTGTCCCGGTTTTTTCCGCTTTACCGATTAACTGAGCATCGAGATAACGACGGCTTTCCCCGACTACCGTAAACGCCGATGGCGATTAACTGACGCCCAGAATACATTTCCCCCGACCCGCCTGCAAGGCTGCTCAAAAGCGGAGAAGAAGAACGAGAAACATTACCGACGTTCGACATTCCTCATCACAGAAGGATTTTTTCTCAGCTTAGCTCCCGTTGTCGATCGGTGCACGTCCGGACGTCGCTCAGTGGTATAGCAAATCACCCAAACTGAGGTATTGTAGTGACTATGAGGTATTTACATGCATTCTCAACTTGAATGGATTTAGGGTTTACTCGCTCTTCTCGATAGGAAAGACGCTTTTTTATATGTTATTTCAGATTCAGACTCTCTACTCTTTGGAGGTACGCACTAATTTTGACCTTTTTTTCAAATTTTTTGCCAACTCCTTATGATTATGTTCATTATATTCAAAGGAAGCATTTGATGGCATTGGTTTTAGTGTGATTCAGACTGACTCTTTTGAGGGTACGCACCATTTTGACTTTTTTCCATTTTTTTGCCAACTCCTTATGATTATGTTTAGCATTATAATGGAAGCATTTGATGGCTTGGGTGGTTTCTGGTTTAGTGCATCAGACTGCGGTACCTCTTTGAGGGTACGCACCATTTTGACCTTTTTTTTAGCTTTTTCCGCCAACTCCTTATGATTATGTATGTAGCATTATAATAAGCATTTGATGGCTTTGGGTGGTTTCGGTGGTTTAGTGCATCTCAGACTTTCCTTTGAGGGTACATACCTTTTTTTGATCTTTTTTTTGTTTTTTTCCAACTCCTTATGACATGAGAATATCAGAAAGGAAGCATTTGATGGCGCTGGTGGTTTGGGTGGCTTAGTGTGACCGTGTACTTTTGAGGGTACTGATCAATTTTGACATTTTTTCCATTTTTTTTACTACTTATGATTATGTTTAAAATCAAAGGAAGCATTTGATGTCGGGTGATTTTGGGTGATTTCAGATCAGACATGTTTACCTCTTTGAGGTGACCTTTTGATCTTTTCCGCTTTTTTTTGCCAACTCCTTATGATTATGTGGGCATTATAATGGAAGATTTGATGTTATGGGTGATTTTGGGTATTTTCAGATCTGCATCTATGTATACCTCTTTGAGGGTACTGACCTTTTGATCTTCTTTCCGCTTTTTTTGCCAACTCCTTATGATTATAGAGGCATTATAATGGAAGCATTTGATGGCGCTTGGGTGATTACGGGTGGTTTAGTGCATTCCAGACTGCGGTACCTCTTTGAGGGTACGACCTCTTTGATCTTTTTTTACGCTTTTTTCCGCCAACTCCTTATGATTATGTGTGAGCATTATAATGGAAGCATTTGATGGCGCTTTGGGTGGTTTTGGTGGGTATTTTACATCTGACCTCAGACCCTCGAGGGAGATCATTTTTGACATTTTTCGCTTTTTTTCCCAACTTCTTATGATTATGTATGAATATCAAAGGAAGCATTTGATGGCGCGATTTCTGGTGGTTTAGTGCATCTATACCTGGTACCTTTTGAGGGTACGACCATTTTTGACCTTTTTCACATATTTTGCCAACTTTATGATTATGTTTAGAATTGCAAAGGAAGCATTTGATGGCGCTGGTTTCGGTGGTTTAGTGTATAGACTGCGGTACTTTTGAGGGTACATACCTTTTGATCTTCTTTCCTTTTTTTTGCCAACTCCTTATGATTATATTTGTGGCATTATAATGGAAGCATTTGATGGCGCTTGGGTGGTTCGGTGGTTTAGTGCATTCACCCTCTTTGAGGGTACACTCTTTTTGATCTTTTTTTTTACGCTTTTTTGCCAACTCCTTATGATTATGTGAGCATTATAATGGAAGCATTTGATCTAGTGGTTTGTGATTTTAGCATCTCAGACCGCACCTCTTTGAGGGTACAGATCATTTTGACATTTTTCCCGCTTTTTTTGCCAACTTTATGATTATGTTTAGAATCGCAAAGGAAGCATTTGATGGCGTGATTTTTGGTTTAGTGATCCAGACTCGTGTGGTACCTTTTGAGGGTACAGACCATTTTGATCTTTTTTTCACATGTTTTTTTGCCAACTCCTTATGATTATGTATGTAACATTATAAGGAAGCATTCATTTTGGGTCAAGGGTTTCTCGAGTGGTTTAGTGCATTCTCATGGTACCTCTTCGAGGGTACGTGACCTTTGATCTTTTTTTTCCGCTTTGCCAACATGATTATGTTTAGTATTATAAAGCATTTGATGGCGCTTTAGGGTTGTTCGGGTGGTTTAGATTCAGATCATCTTTGGAGAAGAATCAATTTTGACCTTTTTTTTGCCAACTCTTATGATTATGTTTAGATTATAATAAGCATTTGATGGTTATTCATGGTTTAGTGCATTATCGTGTATCTTTGGAGAATCAATTTGACCTTTTTTTACGCTTTTCGCCAATTATGATTAGATAGCATTATAATTGATTGGTTTTGTGGTTAGATCCAGACTGTACTATTCGAGTAGACCTTTTTGATCTTTTTTGCGGTTTTTTTTCCAACTCCATGATGATAAAGATAGGAAGATATGCGATTGGTTCGGATGGTTTTACACCAGAACCTATTCGAGGTACCTTTTTGATCTTTTGCGTGTTTTTTTCCAACTCCTTATGACATATGTATAGCATCGCAGGAAGCATTTGATGCCGGTATTTCTTAGTTAATGATTCAGAATTTACTCTTTGAGGTCTGACCTTTTGATCTTTTTTGCTTTTTTTTCCAACTCGATGATTATATAAAGATCAGGAAGATTCACTTGGTTTCGGGTGGTTTATTCATGTAACTTTGGAGTACTGACCTTTTGATCTTTTGCGTTTTTTTCCAACTCCTTATGATTAGATAGAGCATCGCAAAGGAAGATTCATTTAGTGGTTTAGAAGCATATCACAGTCTCGGAGGTAGATCAATTTGAATTTTTTATATTTTTTTTACTTCTTATGATTATAATCATAAAAAAGAAGATTGATGCTTTACGGATTTTATAATGCATTGTACCAGATCTTTGGAGAACTCTTTTGATCTTTTTTTACGCTTTTTTTAAGAACTCCTTATGATTATGTATAGATTATAATGAAAGATTTGATATTTTGGATATTTTGCATTTGATCATGCACTCTTTGGACTGATCATTTTCGACCTAATTACTTTTTTAAAGTTTCTGCGGGAAAAGATAACTCATGCTCTACCAAGAATGATCGAAATATGCTTAGAAGTTTCACTTTTAATGAAGCTTCATCTCCATCCTCCCCCTCATCCACCGCTGCTCCCTTGTAACGATAGGATCGAGCACAAACCAAAAAATACAGAAAATTTATCATGCCCAGAACCGCTATTAGATAATAATAATTATCCAATTTCCCTTCATCCAAATCATCTTCGAGCCAACTCTTTCTCCCTTCCCCACCCGTCGCCTTCCTCACCACCCAAACCAGAAAAAGACTCGAATAATTCGCCCCTGCCAAACTTAAGTAGAAGAGAGATCCTCCCAGCGTCTGCAAGTGCTCCGGAAACTCCCGATTATAAAACTCAAGTTGCCCGACGGCAGTGAAGGCCTCCGACACTCCCATCACCATTAGCTGCGGCACCATCCACAGCACCGACATCATCGTTTTCCTCACCCTCCTTTTCCACTCCACCTCCGCCGCCATCACCATCGACAGTACCGACAAGAAGAGCCCCACCCCTTGCCTCTGTAGAAGAGTAATCCCCTATTTCCAGCTTCGTTAACCGCCGTAATGCCAGAACCCGATCGTAGATCGGGAGGAAGATAGACATTCCAAGCAAGTTGATCGGGCTTACCGCAGCCGGCGGGATCGCGAATCGGTGACCAATATGACGGTCCATTTTCATTGACTGAAGCACGATGAAAGTCCACTGTTGCGGCAGCGCGGTGAACCAGAGGACTCCGGAGAGCCAAATGGGCATTATTCTTATCAAACATTTGACCTCCTCGACTTGTTGCACACTGCATAGACGCCATGGACGAGCCCGCGAGCCATCCTCAGGGTTTACCTCGCCGGCGAGCTCGATAGCGGCCTTGTTTAGGCATTGGAACTGTAGGGTGAGGGGGAGCTTGGTGACTCGGTCATTGCGCGGGGGACGATTGTAAAGGAGGTCAGTAGCGAGGACATGAAGGTGGCGTTTGCGGAAAGCGGCAACAAAAACTTGGGCGATGCCAGATATGATGCTGCCCTCGGGAGCGACGTAGATGTAGAGACGGGTGCCGAAGAAGAAGAGGATGACGGCGAGGAGCATGAGGACAGCGGGGATACCGAAGCCGATGGCCCAGGAGATAGAGTTTTGGACGTAGACAAGGACGATCATGGAGATGAAGAGGGCGACAGCGGTGGAAAAATAGTACCAGTTGAAGAAGCTTTTTAGAGATTGACGGCCGTGTTCGGTGGAGCGGTCGAATTGGTCGACGCCGAAGGGGAGGCTACAAGGGCGGATTCCGGAGGCGCCGACGACGAGAAGAACCATGGAGAAGTAGAGTGGTGCGAGGTAACGTGGGGAAGCGGCGGGGCAGGCGCCGGCGTCGGGGCATTTTGTTGGCCGGAGTTGGGTGAGGGAAGCACTCAGGGTAAGCGTCACAATTCCCTGGAGGACAAGATAACTTGCAAGTACGTTAATCAGTCAAATAAATGGTTTTTTTAATAAACATTATTGCAAAATTGTTGTGAATTTTTTTCAAAACTAACCAAAAAAAAGTTATATTTAAATAGTACTTCCATAGCCTGTTAAAAGCAAAATATTGATCAAATGGCTCATTAATAAACTCAAAAATTTTAACTCATTATTTTATTGAGCCAAATATTACCTATTCAATTAGCTTGAAGGCTGTTGGAAAGTCTCCTATCTAATATAAGTTTATGGGTGTATAAATATTTATACATTTAAATATGCATATATAAATAAGAGTATAAATAATTGATGTATATATGAGCACATATATATATAAACATGAATATATATATATATATATATATATATATAAGAGAGAGAGAGAGAGAGAGAGAGAGAGAGAGAGAGAGAGAGAGAGAGAGAGAGAGAGAAAACTTCCTTAAATTATTTGGAAGATAAAATAGATTTTAAGTTTTGGCAAGCATATAATTAAAATGATTAACCTAGTGTCCAATAACACTAAGAACCTTTGAATATGAGCTCGAATGAATCAGTGAAGGTGAAAAGGCCGAAGATAACTTTACATCCCCTTCTTCTTCTATGACTATGTTTGATCTCCATTATGAGGCATTGGAGCTCATGATTAATAACTGTCATCATATTAGCAAGGAAAGGTGCCCAGCTAGCCTCTCCTCATCATGAGCTTTTATGCTTTAATGTCTGATCATCTATTTTTTTATTAATTTATAATTACGTGTAGTTCAACATTCTGAATTATGAATAATAAAATTGTAGAATATTCCAAAACTTGTAATGCTTCTAAGTGTTTACCTCATCTCTAATTTAGCCGATCATTTTTTTTTATATTGAAATTAATTTTTATCTTCTAAGTGATCTACATAGTACAATAGTCCATTTCTAATATCCATTTATGATTTTTGTTTCAATGTTTGATATCCACTAATGATCGGCTTATGACTAATGCTCGCCAGCCATTGATATCCATTAGTTATCAATATCCAATGATTGTTAACAATTGATGCATGATGCCCTCAATCATTGATTTTTAACATTGACCATTGATAGACAGTTGATGTCCATATAGAGCCGATGCTAAATGATAGCTTATTATGGGCATCTAATGTATGCCAATAATAACACCTAATATCCACAGGCCATTGACACCTAATATTTGTTATTGACAAGCATATGACGTCTATTTATGATTGATTTTCACCATCATATGATCCTCATTATTATTTGACATTTTATATATTTCATTGAGCAACTTCATCATATAATGGATTTCAAAAAAAAAAAATTAAAAATAATAAAATAATAAATAAATAAAAATATAATGGATTTCATCATATTATGTCAAATAATTATCATCCAACACACTTTATCAATTAATGTTTGATACCACCTAATATTGACACCTACTATTTGATGTTCTCAGTAATTTGATATTATTAATACTTGATATTTTTCATGACATAATATCTAGCATTTCTTGATGCTTATAATTAACTAATATTTAAAATCACTCGATTCATTTAAATTTTTTCTCATAAAGATGATAGCATTTGACTCTTCATCACAATTAATACTTACACCTTCACTTTCTATTTTCACCTCTGATATGGGGCTTTCATAACATAGGTATAAATGCTTAATTTTAATATATGTAAATAAGCCCTTCTTGTAGCACAAGACTTGATTATTGAAGTTTTTTTTTTTGGCTTATGTTTCCCCTTCTTTGACCCTCATATATCTTTTAGGTTAAACCTTATGTCTAGCATGTAGACCTTAGAGCCAAAACTTAGCCTAACCACCAACATTATCCTTATGTTTGTCTTAGTAAAAAATTGGTATGTTTAGAGTACCCTTATATCTCCTCAACTTAATATGTGAACTTAACAAATAATGAACTATGAAGTTATCCCTCAAGTGAGAGGAAGGTCCAATAATTCTAAAAAATGAAATGAGGTAAAGCATCTAACTTGTCAAAGCACATATAGACTTAGGTTCTCAAGCATCTTCCTCAAAATAAGTCTTCAACCCTAAGCATTTCTAGCCTTGTACTTAAAATCTAAGCTCTAGATTTTTAAGAAAATGTCAACTCAAATTCTAAATTAAATCCCAAAATCCCTTTCTTGAGCCTAGCCTTAGCTTAGAACTTACTATTAATTGACTATATGCATAGATCCTAGTATTATTCAATCTTAAGAAACCTTTTCCCTTGTTAAACTATAAAAATATTGCAAACTACTTTAAATTTTTTTCTATGCTAGTTATGCCTTATAAACTCTAAATTAACCAACTAATAACCCCAACTATCAGATGACTACTCTTAACCCCTATTAGACAATCTTTAGAAAATTTGACGCCATTACATCAATATTTGCCTTCCTTATGTCTTATCTTTCCAAACTCCTTAGCATTCTTGATTCTATATTATAATTTTGGTGACATTGTCTAAGAGTTATCTTCTTGGCGGAAAATTCTTAAAAAAATTGTTGGCATCCTCTTGGAGCTCCTTATCCCCATGATTGTTTTTCTTAGAATCTATGACCTTATGCTAATTTCATAATGCTATATTTTCATAACCCCACTCATGGATTCTTTTGATGGAATTCTACTAATACCCTACTTGTGCTAATATCTTCTTTGTTCTACTTTACTTTGATGCATCCATGTCTTAGCATCTTTTGCTCTGTGAATTCTCACCTTCCTCACAATTATGTCTTATATTGACCCCCATTTTTATAATAGAGCCAACTCTATCTGAATTTGATTCCTTGACAACTTAATCATCAAGTTTTAGCTTATAGGATTCTAAAGTGGTTGAAATTTGTATTATTTTTGTAAATAATGTTGGTCTAGCCCACTAATAAAAAAGGAAAGTTTTTTCTTATGGAAAGTAGATCATAACTTTTACCTTCTTAGATCAATTTGATAGTTGAAGGGAGAGAAAATACTCTTCTTTGTAGTTCTTTTGGTTGATTGTTATTTAATCTTCTAGTGAAAAATAAAAATGATGACAAATGGGTGGACATAAAGAGAGAACAAATAGGATTATGATAAAAAATTGATCTTTGCTTCTAATAATATATAACATGTTATGCTAATTTAATTATGTTTAAGCCTTTACAAAACTCTATCTAAAATTGGGATATGACCAAGTCTAAGTATAAGAAGATGTATGATAAATCTTGTTTAAGATAAAATGAAGGATTGTTTGAACTGGATAATGATACCATTTTATCTTTATGATGTGTAAATTATTTTTATACATATGAAAAATAATATTCTAAGACCATATATATATATATATATATATATATATATATATATATATATATATATATATATATATATATAGCATTCTTTTTTATAACCATATATAAAAGAAATATATTGAGCACATATTAGAAGTATTTGATCTTCTAAAAGCAAAGCTCCTCTTTTTAAATCTAAAGAAATTTTACATACATTTTTTTAGGATTTTAAGTTTGTGGTAAAGAGACCATGAGAAGATAAAAGTCATAAAAGATTGGCAACAACCATAAAATGTGACTAGTGAGCTACATAAGAAAGTTTATTTACAACTTCTTGATACTCATGGCTCTTTTGCATTTTTTGATGAAGACCAACAAAATAATCTCAGGTTTTTTCTTTTCAAAAATAGAATAAGTGAGACAGTAGTTTGTCTTATGAAATCTATAAAATTCATTAAAAATTAAAGAAGATGACTATGAACATGTTCTTGGAATGATTTTAAAGCAAGAAGAAACACTTGTTCTAACTTAATACAATGTACTCAAAATTACATGATGTATATTTATTCATGCTTCATTAACTAGTGAAGTATATATGAATTTATCTCCTTTGTTAAAAAATATGGTTTATTTGAATCACATACTCCTAGACTATGATAAAGTTTCGACAAGCGCAATACATAATGTGGATCTTGTACTTATAATAATATGACTAAGTCATCTAGAATAAAAATGGTGGGCAAGATAACGTGATCTATATACTCTCACAACCTCCAATGATTATCAATAATAATGGTGCCATAAATTTTTTGCATATATGCTTATTTGTACCAACTTTATTAACGCCTTTAAGAATTTCTAGAAGGTACTTGAGAAGATGGATGGATATGCCATCAATGAAGGACATCCAAATTATGTTTTTGTAAATTTGGAAAATCAAGAATATTATTCTTGACTCATTGGAGTTTAATTTAATGTTTTATTGCATTAAATTGCTTTATTGATTATCAAAATGCTTTGAATTGATTTTTAAAAAATAGAAATTTTTTTAATATTAATTAATATAAAAAATTCTATTTTTTATAAAATAAAAAATTAAAGAAATTGAATTTCTTAATTTTGTTTGATTTATTAAACTCTAGTTAGAATTATTCAATTCAAAATTATATTCATATAATGAGATGATGATTGTAATACTGATGTGGCTCCTTCAAATCTAAAATATTGTGTAGTTATAATCACATTAATATAGAGCATAATGGGGACCTTTGCCAATCCTTTGAATAACATGTGGCTAGACATAATTAGTTCTTATGGACATGAGATAAAAGATCACAAGGAGAAGTCATTCAAAATCAAGATAAATGTCTCTAAGCATGCTCTCATAATGATTTTAATGCAAGAAGAGAGACATGTAATATATTAATTTGACTTACTACAATAAATTTATAAAAAAAAATTTGATGCTATAAAAAATTAGTTGAACATTGCCAAGTAGTGAAGTATATATGACTTTATCTACTCTATACAAACAATATGATTCATATGAACCACAAATTAGCTAAATCTCTCATGACTTTGACCATGTCTTGATAAGTATAGAACATAAATTATACCATATACTTATAGTAATTTTACTTGATCATATAGTACAAAAATGAGGGTAGAACAAAATGTCTATTATGCTCCTTCAACCTTCATTGATTATTACTAGTAATGTAGTCACAACTTATTTATTATGAGAAGTCTGCTTTTTCCTACTTTATCAAGACTTTAAAAAGTTCTCGAAGGCATATGAGAAGATGGATACACTATTAGAGAAAGAATTTTTTAATAATTAGAATTAACTCTATATCCTAAATGATAGTGGCCATGTGAAGTGGTTAAAAAAAAGCACACACTTTGAAGGTGGTTGGATACTTTAGAGTGACAACGATGCTACATAAATATATAGATACATGTGTTATCTAATGATACATTTTATTGTGGTAAAATTCTTACAAGGATATATGTTTTTACATCAAAGACTTCCAACAAGAAGTATGGAATATACAATCCTATAATTATGTTGACATAATCATGGTGAGTACAAGTTGATATGGAGATTCTAACATTACTTTCATTATATGGACAAGTTCTCAAAGATGAAACATATATATCTTTTTTCAAAAATATTTTGGTTAACTGGCCTCAATCATCTTAGAGTGACTCTTCCTAAATAGTCATTTGGGAAATAACTATGGATCATACTATAAAAAGAAGTATAAATATTCATCAACAAATCAATAGCTAGACTAGGTAAATAAAATTATTGTTGGCCTATTGAGAAGATTCAACTTCTAGCACTGAGAGATTTGAGATTTAAGTTTGTGAGAGAACTAATTTGCATTCAATTGAGCAACAAAAACTTCCATAAGTCAAGCTTTATTTATGTTATGCTTGGAATATTTATCTTTAGTTTCTTTTAACTTATAATTATTAACATAATAAGTTACCATCCTTAAGAACTAAGATGTCAATTCTAGGGAGCCAAAATATTCTTAAAGAGAATCAAGAAAGTTCACTCTAAGTTAAATATATGGCTCACCAAAGCATAAATGCTATGTAAGTGTTGGCATAGCTATCACTAAGTGGAGATAAAGTTTAAAGAATGGTGATTTTAGGGGAGCCAAAATATTTTATAACGAATCATTAAAATTCACTTTATGATAGAGATATGACTCTCCAAATCATAAATGCCTTGTAAGTGTTGGCATAACCATCTTTAAGTGGAGATAAAGTTTAAAGGAGATCTTATGCATCTCTACATTAATAAGAAAAGATTAAAGGGAGAAGGATGGAAGATCAAACTAATTTAGTATAGCTTATTCAATAAAGAAGATTAAGGATAACACATAATAATCTACTCTACCTACTTATATGTAAATTTACACTATTGTGAATTTAAAAAATCAGAAGCCATTTGAACCATTAATATAGGACAATCAAGTGGAAAAAGTCCCACCTACTTTTGATGATTTATTGTTATTTTGGTATAATAAAATGAAGATTTGATTATGTTTTCATCTTTCAATTTATCCACTTGAATTAGCTATGATTTATCAATTGTAATAAAGTATATTATCAAAGCTATGTGAAAGGGCACTTAATCTCTAAAGCAGAATGATATAATTATGAATGAAGAGATGAGTTATTTTTTGTATAGCTTGAAGCATGAGAATAAATTGCCTCTTTTAGAGGGCATATGATTGGGGTATTAGTGACTCAAAAAAGCATTTAAAAGTCAAGTAGAGAGGGCTTAAAAACTAAGGAGACTCTCAAAATTATTATAATGTTATTAATAAGGTCCTCAAGAAGGTAGTTGCATAATAGAGAAAAAAAATGTTACAAGCTGAGAAGAATTCAAAAAATATTTGTAGAATATTTCAACGAATCAAGTAGCTCTATTATCAAGAATATATTACTAAATAATTATAGTGTCAATCCAGCTGTAGTGGTTCATAGCTTAAAAAAATAAAATACCCTCATATTTTAAGGCCATGAATCAATTTTATAAAATTCAATGTTGTAATTGATATCATATCTTCTAATTAATATATTTTTTTCATTTATAACTACTATTCTCTATCTATATAGAGTGATGTGTAAGAAGATTATGGAATATAATTAGTATGGAGAGTTTAGGGTTTAAGCTTAGAGAGAAAATAGTTCATATTTTAAAAGAGATTTGTGGACTTGGAGAGTTAGAGAGGGATTTCAATGAAGCATGGTATTTCTATTTTTTGTAATATTGCTTGCTTCTTTCGTTAATAAAACATGTGAGATTCCTACATCAAAAATAAAAATTTAGATTAACAACATCACTTTGTGCAATTTATTTGACATGTTGGACATATCATTTTTTGGTGTCTTATTAGTGCTAAAGTATCAGGGAAAAAATGACTATTTTTCATAAGAAATTCAGACCTTTAAATTATGGAAAAAAATCACACCACCATTATTTTAATTCATACACATAAACAAATAGTTCTTTTGTTTGGAAGAATATTTGAGTATTAAAGTGGGAATAATGAATGCTAATTGATGCTCATAACTATGTCTAATATATGATTTTTTTTTTTTTGCCTCTTCTAAGAAGAAAATAGAAGCCCTAGAATGGAAATTTTGAACTTTTTTAGGCCCCTAAGGAGATAATTATAATTATATATAACAAATAAAAATAAATAAAATTTTCTAGAATTTTTAAATTAATTATTATTTATGTTTGAAGTATATTTAATGATATTTCCTTTTTTTATGAAACACTTAAAAGTTGAATTAAAAAATAAAGCAGCATGTATCACTAAAAATTTACTCAATCAAGCAGAAATATTGATGTGTATTGAATTAAAAAATCTTTGAAATCAAATTCATGACCATTTGAACTTTAATTTTAACAATTTATAGTTGTACTAAGCATCTTAATGAGACAGACCAATGAAATCAAAAGTTACCTAATTCAATCTAAATAAGCTTGGATCAAACATTTAAAGCATAATAAGAAATATTGTTTTACTAATTTGAGGATCAAGTGATCTCCACATCTTGCATATTTATTATCGAGTTGGGAATCTCAATAAGAAAAATCTAACAAGCCTAAGGTAACTCAATTTAAACATTATTAAACCACTTAAACATTCAAAAAATGTCATTTGATCAAGGGAAATAGCTTTGGTTGTTTTATAGCTTGTTCTAATTTTTTTATAGAAATAATAATAATGCCACTCTAAGAAATTATAAATAGGTTGTATCCTCTTCATAAAGTTGAATTATAAAAGAGACTGAAAAGATCTCAAGGGCTGGGGGAGAGCTTTACTTGAGCTTTTCCATTGCCTAATCCCCATCATATGAGAGTTGTATCCCAACGACAACCATTCGAGTATTGTCATCGAACTATTGTTGTCAAAACACAGCTTGACGACAACTACAATTAGAGCACTACTACTTTTCGATATCCACCACCGATTGCCACTGTTGGAGCATTACAACTATACTATCATTATTAGAGCTTCACTGTTGGATTGTCATTATTAGAACCTTGCCACGAATCCACAACCATTAAAGCACTACCGGTTAACCACTATCATTCACTTTCTCCAATAATCCACTATAAGCCAACTATGATCTCCCAATCAAAGTTGTCTACATATAATCACTTGACTATCATCACTCAACTACAACATTCCATCTGCTATCTTGTCATCCTCAAACTATCATCTGATCTATGCTATTTGGGAGTTGCTATTAGAGCACTTCCACTAAACATCACCATCAAAAGTGTTGTCGCTCGATTAACTATGGCAAGTAATCACTATTGACCATTGTCATCAAATTATTGTCACTTAATCTCCATCATTGCTTCACAATCACTATCATACTATTGTTACTTGATAGCCCTCATCATATTATCACCTAACCATCATCATCATTGGACAATCATTTTTGGACCATTCAACCATCGTCTGATTATTATTATTGGACCATCACCATACCTCTATTGTTAGACCATTATCATGAAACCAAATATAGATAAACTATCACATCCCAATTATTGTCACTCGATCACCATAGTCCAACAATCATTGCCCAGTCAACACAATAAGATAACTTCCACTTGACTTCCACTGTTAGACTATCACTGTACAATCACTACCTTTGGAGTATCATTGTCAACCATCATCATTAGAGTGATGCATTTGACCTTCAAACCACTACTCAACTGTTACATCAATCATCATTAGATTTTCACCATAAAGCGATCACTACTAAACTACTATCATATGACTATAACCACCAGATTACTATTGTTTGACTATTTTAAATGATCATCACTCAATTAAGAAAATTTGAATATTTTCACTTAGTTATAATCTCTTCTTCATTATCACCTAGATGTAGTCTCATTGACATCATTGCTTAATTATGATCTCAGACCACTATCATTGGATTATGATCTTTTGACCACTGTTGCTTGACTATGACCACCTAATATTGTCGCTTGATTATAATTTCTTGACCACTATCATCACTATTATCGCCCAATCACTATATGTCAATTATGATTGTCTGACTGCCATCTCTTATAGTTTATCAATCATTATTGCCTAATTAAAATCACAACTACTATCACCCTACTATGATCTCTTAGCCATTGTCCCCTAAATCCAACTTCTGACCACTATTATTTGAACATTGTCACCCAATTAACACTATTTAACTATGATTATCAATCATCATCACCCAACTATGATTGCTTAACCACAATCACTCTACTACGATTACCTAGTTTTTGTCATCACTAACATCCATTTATATTAAACTTTTTGGTCTCAAGCCTTCCCCCGTCAAAATAGAATAACTAAGTAGACTACAAACGACTTATTGAAGATAACTCTAATTCCATAAGGTTCTTCAAACTTTCATCATGAAATCCATTCTCTATGGCTTATATTTTCTATGTTATATCAATGTATATATCTTTCCCAACATATCAAAGGGCATCATTTATAATTAATGATATACACGAACTAATGGAATCATTTTAATTGGATCACGCTTAATTTTTTTTATTTGTACATGTTAAAACTATTCTTATTTTATATACACATGTGATAAATTTTCATACAAAGTTAAGATTTTAAAAACCTTTTCCCCATTACTTTGAATATTCTAACATATAGCATAGACTATACCTCACATATGCTCACATATAAATAACTTCTTATTGCCAACAGCCAATGGCTTGAGTTAACCTATAAACATTTGAGCATATTTTTGGACCTAGATAAATTTTTAGGTATTTCAAGACCTTAGGATCATTTTTGAAATTTTGGAATCAATTTCAGCATTTTAAGATCCTAATGAAGCATATATATATAAGTAAATTTTAGGCATTTTGGAGGACTCTGCATAAAATTTATTAGCAACTTTTGTCATGAATGATATGATAACTCAACTAATAGGTGATATTATTTTTGCAAGGCAACTATTTAATTCATTGCTAATAATGATAAAATTTCTCTTTCTTTTTTGTGAATATATTCTAACACTTAATAATTAACAACTTAAGGTTAAGATTGCAACAATAAAGTAGAAACTAGTTATATAACCTAAGATTGATAAATTAGAAATATATCATGAAAATTAAAATCGGTAAAACAATCAAGAAACATATTAAGACAAGTTAAGAGAAATATATAAATATACCAAAAAGGAAGTGACTAAAGTAAAGGCTAGCTTGTAGAATCTTCCCAAATAAGCATCAGAGATGAAAGCTCCAATAAGTGGTGCAAAGTTTGAGGTGCCAAAGAAAATGTTCACCACATTGGTAGCCTTCACTTCTTCCATGTGAAATGCAAACACCAAGTACACTGTCAAGTTTATCATTAGCCTTGAGCTAGCCAATTTTTCAAATGTTTCATTTCTTGCATCAAAAATTCGTCTCTTATCTTTTATTATCTTTACATTTATATTCAAATAAAAGATGGAATATCTTTAATAAATGCCATCATTTTTCAAAACATAATTTATAATCATCAAAAAGGGACCTTAATAAGCATATTTGCTTGGGGGTATAAATTTTATTACTATTATGTGCATAGCCTAGTGACATACCTCCAAACAAAACTATGAGTTTTATTTCCTACTATGAAATAATAAAAAATACTTATATGATTATTAGGTATGTCACTTTAGCTAGGAGATAGAAGTTTGCTTGAAATAGGATATATTTATTAGTTTGGATCAAAGCCATGGGGCTAACTAATAAGTCAAATTTGACTTGGATCCAACATAGCTTAAACCAATCTTAGAATGAATATTCATATACATGATTATATAAATAATATTTATATTTGTATTTAAATTTGCATAAAAATATGAATACACACATACGAACATAAAATTTACATTTAAGTAAGACTTTATTCTAAAAGATCAAAATTAGATTTTTTTTTTTTTTTCAATTACAATAGATTCATCTAATTCAAATCAAGATTAAATCAAGCCAATCTTAAACAAGACAAAATTAGCACGAAATTGAATCATCCCATCTCTAATGATGATGCTCTTAATAGTTTACATAATGTATAATCATCAAAAATTTATTTTTGTTGCAAAATAAGAAGAAATATCTTTAAAATTATCCACAATTTTCTTATAATTTAAAAGTTTACTTAATTTTACTTTCTCATAACTAAATTTTGAGAAGAATGCTATGCTCTAAAAATAAAATAACAGTTCACGCACCTATTACATATGGCATGCATTTCCATCCTTGCGGTTTTCTCTCCCTCCACCGCTTCTCCTCCGCCTCCACTTTTCGGCCAAGAGCCGCCTTCTCCGGCGATGAATCCGGCATCCGGCAAATGATTAAGCTCTCTTCCTCACTTCTCTCTGTTCTCTCTCTTCTCCCCTCTAAATGTCTCGCTTCTCTGCGTACTCGAATGCGAACACTTATAAGTAGACCGACCGGGTTGAAGTCTTCAAGACAACGTGCTCGCCGGCCATGGAAGGGATTCCTTAGGACCACTTGGACCGGTTGTTCATAACCAGTGGATGAGTGCTTTTATTTTATCAAAATTATAAAATCTCATCAAAATTATCAAATGCTTATTTTCTCGTGGACCAAACAAGAACACGCACAAATAAAATAAAATACCTATTCATGGCTTCTCTTTCATCGGCTAGGCTCTCACAGCTCGCAAGTGATTGGCAGATGCTAGTGTTTGGACACTGACTAGATATGTTGGCATTATTATTTTGTCAAAAAAAAAAAAATACTAATGTAATATGTTTAAATATAATATTCGATGATGTACCATGAAAAATAAAGTAGTTTTTTTTTTTTTTTTTTTTTTTTGTGCAATGGGTATCCACCCAACACCCCACCCATCTTATGGGTAGGGATGTCATTATACTAATCTGCAGTAGCATTTTGTCCAAATTAAACTATTTGGGTGCTACTTTTCTCACAGGTATAGGTTCTATGCGGATTAATTAGGGGTTCGCCTCATAAGAGACGGTGGGTAAATAAAGTTATTCATTACAACATAAAATCAATATATTCTTGTTATCATCTTCACATAATTTATCAAATAAAATATATTTTCTATAGCTAATCAATTTAACAATATTTTAAACTATATTTATATAAAAAGATGCGATGATAATTTTTGATTTATGTTATATTCATCTATTATTTTCTTAGAGTGATTTACATACAAACAACACAATTCTTATGTTTTTACATATCTAATTCATAAATTTTAAATTTAACACTTTAATCTTCAATATCACATCAAAAATGATATCATCACTTACTTTTTAAAAGTGAAATACATATTTTTAAGTATAGAAAAGTATTAAATAAGTAAATATCTAACTTCAAGTGGTGTTGGATATGTAAATGCATAAGAATTGTGTGGTACGTATGTGAATCTTTTTTTTTATTGAATAATGCATAAGATGGTAATGACAGTGGTCAATAATACTTAGTGATGATCAATGATGGTTAAGACAACGGATGTTGATATTGACAAAATACTAGCCTTTGGTTGTTGATCCTGATAAATGACGATAATGGCTGGAGGTTATGATGACAGGTGGAGACTATGGAGGTCGACGTTGATCAAAGATTAGTATGTGATTGTCAGTGATTGCAGATAACGATAATAGCTGAAGGTGATAAGTTGTTATCATATTGCTTTTCATTCCAAAAAAAAAACACATAATTAATTAAATTTTTTTATTTTTAAAAATATATTTATTTGCTTTTCAAAATAAAACTAAAAGCACCTAAACCTATAAATCAAATGTATTTATTTAAAATATATAAATTATAAATAAAAAATGATTCCAAACAAGTATTTATGTTAGCATAGAAATCCCTATTAAATTTATAGATTAAAAACTTATTTGATCATTCATTACCACATTATTACTTCGTGATGCACGCTTTGCTTTACTTTGACTTCAATAATTCATCATTAAAGTCTATTTGCAATGAAGCTCTCAAAAGTTACTACTTCTAGAGACTTATCACAACATTAACAAATTTTGAAAAAAAATATATATATCTATTTTAAAATAAAAATTTCTATCAGTAGTAAAATCATGCTATTTTAAATGAACAAAATTCGCATAAAAGCACTTAAAAATATCTAAAAATTGATCTTATTGCATAAATGTGTAGTCAATCGTAATTTAGCAAGAGAAAAGCAAAATAAATTAGACCAAAATATTCTAATTAAATATTATATGAATAAATTAAATATTTATTTAATTAATTTTAAAATGACTGCTATCTAAAATTAATATAAAAATTTGGAAAATTTACATGCATAACACACTATTCTCATGTATTTACATATATAATATCTAAATTTTAATATTTATAAATATAGCATCTTTTTTATGCTTGAAAGGCTGTATTTTATTTTAAAAAATCAATAAAAATATTATTTTTGATATAATAATAAAGAATTAGGTGTTATATATATAAATATTAAATTTTAAATATTTGATATATAAATATTTAAGAATTATGTGCTATGTATGCAAATGTTCAAAATTTTTTAATACAATCAAAATAATCAGGCCCATTTTTCAATAAAAATTTTTAAAAAAAATTAAAAAAAAATCTCACGATCACGCCGCTATAAACACATCACTCTGAAAAGCAAACCATGTTCTTAAGATAAGCTCCGGCCTTCCTCTATTTTTTCATAGAAGTCAACAAGTCAACGTTAGGAGATCAGTTTTTTAAGATCCCTATGGGGCCATCCCCAAATGGCATACGCGGATTCGTATTTTTTTGGGATTCTAGAAATGAAAAAAAAAAATTAACTCCTTAGATAATTTTGAATTAATTTAACATTTAATGATGATGATCAAATCTTAATTAAAACTAAATTAATAATCTAATTATTGAAATTTTTAGAGATTGAAATTGATATTAAAACACATCTAACATAGATTTCGGAGATTGATCCAAAATGGATTGTAAGTTATGTTGTGTGCACGAAGATTTATTTCAGTAGAGTAGGAGAATTTGATGTCTTAATATTGCACGAAAGTTTCACACACACAGCAACAAGTTTGAGAGATATTATGATTTTTACGTGAAAAATCTAAGAAGTTAAAAATCGCGGGGCCTAGCCTGCGTAGAAATAATTTTACTATATTAGTATTTGTTACAATTATTATCTTGTCTTCAAAGTTGGATAATGATAGCTTACAATAGTAGCTTTTGCGAAAAGCTTTGCTGGATCAGCGACGAAGGCTTTACTTGAGGTGGTAGTCTGGCGATCCGACGATAATGATCAAGTGATAGTCAGGTGGCGGTCAACAACAGTGATTCGGTGATAGCGGTTGCAACTACTAGCGGCGATGATCGGTGGTGGCGGCCGACATGAATAGTTGCGGTGTGACCCAATGGTGGTAATGCGGTAGCGGTGGCCGGCGGCGGTCAGCATGACAATAGTGGTGGCCGGTGGTGACGATGCGGTCGGCGATAAGTAGTGGTGGGCCGATGAAGGTAGCCGGCGGTGATCCGGTGACTGTCGGATGGTGGCAGCAAGTGGTGATCAGCGGCGGTTGGCGGTGGCAACAACCGTGGTGGCGGTGGCAACGGCGGCGGTGATCGTCACTATCGAGGCAAGCAACCGACGGCGGCATGGCCGGTGGAGGCGGCGGTGGTCTAATGACGGTCGGGCGGTGGCCTGATTATGTCTTGAGATTTTTCAAGTATCATAGCTCTCTTCCCTTCAGCTTCTGGTCCTCTCATGTGGAGAATAATGAGTTATTTATAGATTATGGAAGTGACATTTCTGTAAATACATACAAAATCCAAACTACTCCATCAGACGACTCAAAATGATTCATTCGATCTGATGTATTTTAAGTATTTGAATGCTCAAATGAAGTCAAAATTAAGAGAACCAGCTCGTCAAGATGCTCGATTTGACTATAAATATTCAATATTTAGAAGTTATTTAGGGATTCAACTAATATTCAAAAGTTTTTAATTATATTTAAAGTGTTTGATCTGGGCTATTCTGGACTCAGAATCAGATTGCTCTCAATCTAATCAAGGTGTTTGATAGCAACTCTATGATAATCAAGAGAGAGTTTGAAAGATTAAGATTCTGATTCTAAGTGATGTTCACATACACCAAGATTCGTGCTTCAACTATGAGATTTTTCAATGACATATTAGTTGGCTCCCTATTTTTGGATGATATCATCTCTATCATCCAAAAATATATTTCAAGTCAATGAATAATCTTTTAATAATTGATTATAATTTTATGAAAATTGTGAAGCTAAAAACTTCTTAAATGTTAATGAAATTTGTGGGTTCATTAACCTTTGTGTCTTATAGAGTTTGAGAGAATCAATCTTCATGGGTGCGGAAGGCCATGATCACGGGCGCAAGAGGCTAGTTACATAGGTGCGTGAGGCCACGAGCTCATAGGCAAGCAGAGCGGTGGATGCACGAGGCCTTGGGCAACCTGGTGCAATCACATATGCGTGCGGGGACATGGGCAGCGGCAACGCGGGTCGACGCACGTGCGATGGTCGCGGTATGAAATCGTAATGCCTAGCGCGAGCCACGGTGCCCAAACTATTGCATGCAGGAAGATTCGGGTCTGTAAAGTAGGAGAATTCGATGTCTTAGCGTTGCACAAAAGTTTCGCACACTCAGTAAAAAAGTTTGAGAGGCATCAAGATTTTTACATGAAAAACCCAAGAAGGAACATACCACGGTGCCTAGTCCACTTAGAAATAATTTAAATATATTATTTTTTGTTACAATTATTATCCTTTCTCGAAAGTTGGAGAATAATAGCTTATAAAACTAAGTTTTGTGACAAGCTTCACTGGATTAAAGACGAATGCCTTACTTGAGGTGGTAGTCTGATAATCCGACAACAACTATCAAAAGATGGTCGGGTGGCGATCGGTATTAGCTGGCGATGGTGACTGGCGGTGGCCATTAGTGGTGGCCAGTGGTGATCTGATGACGGTCGGGCGGTGGCTGCTGGCGGTGGTGATCGGCGGTAGCGGCCGATGACATAATAGTGGTGGCAGCGGTATCGGCGTTCCGGTGATTGATCGGTGTCGGCAGTGGTGACCGGAGGGCGACGACCAACCGTGAGGTGGCAATGAATCCGGCGGTGACCGGCTGCTGCAGTCGGTGATGGCGATGACCGACGGTGGTGGCTGACGATGGCGGTCAGTTGTGGTCGGTGATGATCTAGCTACGGTCGGCCGGTAGCCCGATTATGCTTTGAGATTCTTCGAGTCTTAGAGCTCTCTCCTTTCTTTAGCTTTGATTCCCTCGTATAAAGAATGATGAGCTATTTATAGACTACGAGAGTAGCATTTCTGTAAATACAGACAAAATCCAAACCACTTCATAGGATGGCTCAAAAAGATTACTTCGATCATCTGATGTATTTTAAATATTTAATTGCTTAAATGAAGCAGAATTAAGAGATCTTAGGCTTGTTAGATCCGGCTCATCCAGACGCTCGATTTGACTATAAATATTTCATATTTAGAAGTTATTTAGGGATTCGATTGATATCTCAAAATTTTCAATTATATTTTAAATACTTGATTTGGGCTAGTCTCAACTCAGAATCAGATTACTTTTGATCTAATCAAAGTATTTTATATCAGCTCTATGATAATCAAAAGAGAGTTTGAAATATTAAAATTTTGATTCTAAGTGATGTTCAATAACACATACATCAAGATTCGTGCTTCAACTAAGAGAGTTTTTAGTGACATATCAAGTTACATAATTTTCAAGTTCAAATTCTTAATTTAATGAAATTAATTAATATTAAACCTTCAAAATTTGTTGAAATTATGGGAATAGCCTAAACTATCATAATTAACATCAATGAAACTTAGAAAATTATTAAATTTTCTTAAATTGAATATATATTTTTAAAAAATCATTTAATTAGGCTCTAATAAATCTTTAGAATCAAAATTAATTGAATCCATTAGAATTACATTCCAAGAAATACATAATAAATTGAATATTAAGATAAAATTGTAAATAAATAAAACATTAAATCCTCATTAACTAAGGGGTTGTTTGGATGCATGAAAAAGAAATATTGTGTAGAAAGAAATATA
This sequence comes from Cymbidium sinense, assembly GCA_021442155.1. Lineage (NCBI taxonomy): Eukaryota > Viridiplantae > Streptophyta > Magnoliopsida > Asparagales > Orchidaceae > Cymbidium > Cymbidium sinense. The sequence continues at coordinate 117,290,440 of CM038224.1, forward strand.
GTGTAAAGTGAATGTAATGTATTTAAATTACTTTAAGATTATTTGGTTGAGAACTCTACAAATACATGAGTTTATATTTTTTTTCTATTTGGTAGAGTAAATGTAATGTGAAGTATTTCTGGGATTGTGGACAGCAGTGGCGACAAAGGGGCGGCGGCGGTGGGAAGGCTACTAGGGATGGGGGGCGGCGGGGTAGTGGTGATAGCACATTACACTGGCCAATATATTCGCCCAAATTAGGCGAATTCTAAATACACCAAAAATGACCCTTTCAATGTATTTTAAATACTTCACTTTACTTTAGAATTTTCTTTATATCATGCCGAACACACAAAAAGTTAAAATGCACTAGATTCACTTTACTTTACTTCACTTTACACTCAAACCAAATAACTCCTAAATCCTAAATTGAATCAAGCAAATACAACCTAATCTTCAACTTAAACTAAACTAAACTTAAACTTAATTAAATATAAATTGAAACTTAATCGAATTACTTATATGGAACGTAAGTTCTGTGCTTTAAATTAAACTCAAGCAAATCAACTTAAACAATAGATCAGTAATTAGGATGTCAACTATGCAAATCACATCAAACCAAGGTAAATTAAATTTCAACTAAAATTAACTTAAATCACTAAATCAAATCTTAATTGGCTTAATTAAAATCAATCATAATCAATGCATAATTAATTATATTTGAATTAATTAGTCAATAATTAAGCTTTGATCGAATGAATCACTTAGCTAGTCTTTAGTTAAGGCGAATTTAGTTAATTATCAAATAAAATTTTAATCATCCAATTAGTTAATTATTCTATTAAGTTAAAGTTTAATTAATCATTAACTCAATTCTAATCAAATGAACTACTGAATCAATGCAATCATAATTAATTTAATCAATAATCAATTAACCTTAATCTAGATAATCATCTTATTAAGTCAATGATAAAGAAACCAAATAATCACTTAAAGTGGATTTAGTTGATCATTAAAATTAAAATTAATCTCTCAATTAAAACTCTTAGATAAGACTATATTTTAAATCAACCCTAAATCAAATTAGTAATGAAAATTCAAACCAAATTAATTAACCATTTAACTAAACTAAAATGAACTAAATTAAATAAGCCACATCATATAAATTCTTAAATCAAACTTAACAATAATTAAAACACTTAATTATAAAAACTCATTAAGTTTCAGTTAAATCTATCATGGCTAATTAGATCACTAATTAATGTTTGATTAATTAAACTCTTTAGTTAAGCCAAATACTTAATGATGTTAATCATGTTAGACATAGATTATCTTAATTAAATTAAATTAATAAAATATTTTAAATAAAATGAATTAGTTAATCATTAATCAAACCTCAACTATCCAATTCAATCAATCAAGAAAATTATGAGCATTCAATTAATCAATCATCACATTTTAATCAAGTTAGCAATAACAAACTTAAATAATCATGAATGAAACTCTAATTAAATCAGTAAAATGAAAAGATACATTATATTAATCAATTAATTGAACTAAACATAAATCTTTAATTAAAGTAATCAATGTTTAATTAACTTTAACTTTTAATCTAAGTTCTTCATAACTGAACTTTACTTAAGATGGCTAATTCGATCAATCAATAATCAACATTTAATTAGGTTATTCTACCAACTTCCAACTAAATTGAACTAATTAATTAAACTTAATAGTCATTTAAATTAATTAAATTAAATTGTCTAATCAAACCTTAAACCTTTAAACCTTTAATTGAGCATCAAATGAATAGATCAGCTATTTAATTAAATTTAAAAAAAAATTATTTTGAACAAAGCATACTAAAATGATCCTTAACCAAACTATTAGTTGGGTTAACCACTCAACCAAACCTTTAGTTAAGGTTAAAGTAGTCTTGTGAAACTTAGATAAATTTTCATTGAAACCAAAATAATTTAATTTTAAATTAATTTAATCAAGTCATTTAAATATGATAGGTTAGATTGAATAGACTTTAATTATGTTAATCAAACGAATTGAACATAAATATTTAATCAATCATTCAAATCAAAATAGTCAAATCAAACTAAATCATAACTAATTCAACTATATAATCTAGTTAAGCAGCACTTGATCAAAGCAATTTAATCAAAATAAATAAAGTATAAACTCAAACTAAATAAAATTTGAGTGTCATAAAACTTAATTATGTGATGAATATTAAGATTACAAAGCATCATCAATTGAACAATAAAAAAACAAATATATGGATTGAAATACCAAATCAATCTAATCTTATCAAAACATAAAACTACTAAATTTAAATAATAATAGAACTTGCTTAATCAACTTAAACTATATGAAACAACATAGCTTAATGAACTTAACAAATATTTAAATGGGAACTGAGTAAAAGATCAGAATATTAGCTGAATTCCAAATAAAAGTAAAGTGAATCAAATTGAAACATTTTTATAAATACTAGCATTCAAAACACAAAAAATTTAAATAATAATTAAACCAAATTAATCAATATAAATCATTGAAATCCAATAAACTTAATGAATTGAAGTTTAAATAAATCAAAGGAACAAAGAGTAAAGAGGAGAAGTGATATGATACTTAAAATACTACTAGTCGAAGCACGAATCTTGATGTTAAAAGCAAGCTGGTCCGAAGTTGAAACTGGTCGAGATCAAGCTCTTAAAATATCCTTGGAAATTTTGGGATATCAGTTAAATCCCTAAATAGCTCTCAAATATGAAATATTTATAGTCAAATCGAGCGTCTCAACGAGCCGAATCCAACAAGCCTAAGATCTTACAATTTCGACTTCATTTGAGCATTCAAATACTTAAAATACATTAAATAATCAAAAGAATCATTCTGAGCCGTCCGATGAAGTGGAGTGGTTCGGATTTTGCATGTATTTATAGAGACGTCACTCCTCCAATCTATAAATAGCCCCTCATTCTTCATATGAGGGGAGCCAAGCAAGAGAGAGGAGAGAGCTCTAAAGCTTGAAGATCCTCCAAGCACAATCGTGCCACCACTCGACGGTTGTCAACCACCGCCGCCGGTTGCCGCCGTCAATCGCCCCCGCTGATCTTCGCCATCGTCGACCACTGTCGCTGGTCATCATCGTCGACCACTATCGCCAGTCATCATCGTCAACATCGTCGTCAACATCGTCGTCAACATCGTCATCAACATCATCGTCAACATCGTCGTCAACACCGTCATCAACATCATCGTCAACATCGTCGTCAACATCATCTATTACTAGCGACTGTTGTTCCCTTCTCACATACTATTCTATAATCCCGTCATCGGGAAGATCCTGTACTCTAAAAGAAATACAAAGTGGAAGATTTTTGCTGGGCTAGGCCCCGTGGTTTTTCCCTCTTTTTGAAGTTTTCCATGTAAAAATTTTGGAGTTTTCTTGTTCGCTCTTTAAATACCGTGTCTTTGGACTCCCAAAGAAAAGTAAACTTTACTCTACCACAACTGGTTTTCTAGCACGCAACAGTTTGGCGCCGTCTGTGAGAAAAGAACCCATCAATCACAATTTCTGTGAACACCCGTATTATGGCAAATAGGCATAATACCCATCACAATGGAGCCTCTCGCTCCAACTCCCGTCACTCTCAAAATCAATCCTTGAACCAAGGACGCCAAGCTTCTGCCTCACTCCCCCTAATAGACGTGACCCTGTCGGTGAAGGTGCGACATGGATCTCTTTAGAAGATCGTGTCCGCCGAATGGAAGAGTCTCAAAATGAGATGATCCGACTTTTGAGAGAAACAAAACGACCATTACCATGGCAAACACACCTCCCCCAAGATCAATCGTTAGCCGCGGGAGGTTAAAATGTCGATCTCCTTAACAATGAAGTTCATCCGCTTCCTAACCGTGATGCTGATCTCCTTGACACTGCTAGTTCTATTCATCCATCATGTGCAGCTCAACCGACTGCTAATCCACCAATTATTGCTGGTAGCTTGACACATTCTTGTCCTGTTGACCTCACTCGTCATGTTATACATGCAGAATTACGACGCTTAATGCAAGACAAATTTCACCTTCAAGACAGAAATCATCTTCCCCCTCACCGCGACTATGAAGAATCCTCACCTTTAGCTGAAGCTATTCTTCAATATCCTATTCCCGTGGGTTTCAAGCTTTCGAACATTGATCCCTATGATGGGGCAACTGACCCATATGAACACATCGACCATTACAGGACTATCATGCATATCCAACGAGCTCCTGACACACTGCTTTGTCAGGTCTTTCCCGTTACCCTCAAGGGGCAAGCTCGCACTCTCCCTTCCAAGGGGATCCATCCGTACCTTTGACGAACTCGCCAAGATTTTTGTGAAACAGTTCATTGCAAACAAGAGGATCATTAAAGATTCCTCCCATCTCTCCAGCATTCATTAGAATGAGGGTGAATCACTTATGGAATACTTCCAGAGGTTCTCCTTAGAAGCTCGCCAAATACCAGTAGACCACGAACTAAGGAGTTTTCCTTGGAGGACTCCGTCCAGGGTCTTGTTACTTGTCACTAATGCGAGACACGGTCCGCTCATATGCCGACTTGGTTCATCGTGTGGAAGCACAGTTCATTGAAGATGATTGATTTATAATTGTTGCGTGCTAGAAAACCAGTTGTGGTAGAGTGAAAGTTTACGCCTTAGCCTTGTTATAAAATCCAGCACACACACAGGTATTTAAAGAGTGAACAAGAAAACTCGTAACATGGAAAAACCTCAAAAGAGAAAAAAAAACCAGGCTAGCCCGAAAAATCTTTCACTATGTATCTATTTCAGAATACAAAATTTTCCCGATAACGGGATTACAGAATTGTATATGAGAAGGGAACAAAAACTATGTAGTCACGTTCAGGTGGTAACAGTTGCTAGCGGTAGCAGATGATGGTGAATAGCGAGGGACATCGACTAACGATGAAGGTCGTCATGATGGAGACTGATAGAGATTGACAACGGCGAGGATCAGCGACGACGGCTGACGGCGGCGGTGGTTGACGACCGTCGAGCGGTGACATGATTGTGCTTGGAGGATCTTCAAGCTTTAGAGCTCTCTCCTCTCTCTTGCTTGGGGTCCCCTCATATGAGGAATGAGGAGCTATTTATAGATTGGAGGAGTGTCGTCTCTGTAAATACATGCAAAATCCGAACCACTCTACTTCATCGGACGGCTCAAAATGATTCTTTTGATCATTTGATGTATTTTAAGTATTTGAATGCTCAAATGAAGTCAGAATTGTGAGATCTTGGGCTTGTTAGATCCAGCTCATCGAGACGCTCGATTTGACTATAAACACTCCATGTTTGAGGGCTATTTAGGGATTTAACTGATATCCCAAAGTTTCCAATGATATTTTAAGTGCTTGATCTCGACCAATTTCAATTTCGGATAACTTTACTTTCAACACCAAGATTCGTGCTTTGACTAGTAGAATTTTCAGTATCATATCAGTTGCCCCCTATTTTTGGATGACATTATATCAATCATCCAAAAATATATATGTCATATACTTGAAAATAGCAAATTCTTCAATAAAATTTGTGTGTCCGTTAACCATATATTTTGAGAGAACATATCTTTATGGGAGCACAAGGTTATGAACGGTGCAAGGTCAGCGGATGTGTGCGGATCTGAGCGTAAGATTTGGGTTATGGACCCATCGGGAACTTACGGTGTGCATGGCGCGCATATGGATAATTCCTACCCATGGCGGAGGGCGTCGTCGCGCATGGTCGGCGTCCGGGTCGTGGTGCGTGGGTGGAGGGTGGCGAGGCGGCCATGCCGGCGGCGGTTACGCCCACGTTGGCGAGCGGTTAGCGTGTGCGACGCGTCGCGGGCGCACAGAACGCGAGCAGCGGCATGGTTTTGACAATTTTTGATGATTTTTGATGATTTTGCCCCTACAAGGGGGTCTATAAAAACCCCCTTAGGGCCATGGGAGAAGGCACACTTCTCATGTGCTCTAGTGCTTCTCTTCTTCTTGAGTGAAGGTCGTTCGGAGGCGATCAAGATGCGTAGTTCATACGGCAAGGCTCCAGTTTTCCCTCGAAAGAGGTGTCAACTGACCTCGTCGGACCAGTTCTGATGATCGGATGACGATAAGCAATGATGATGATGGTGGCCGGCGTCGATTCAGCGGGATAGCCGGCGGCGATGGTGACAATAGATGTATTATATGACCAGAGATTCACGAGAATTCCAGCAATGGTCGCAGAATTAATCAGCAGCAGCAGGCGAATGCAGCATGCGGCGCGTCAGTAATCAGCGGGGATGGCGCGCAATGGTAGTAATCAGCGGAGATTACATGGATGTGGCAGTGTCAGCAGCAGTAAGTGGTGGTGTAACCGGCAGCAGTGTTTAGCAGCCGACGGGTGGTCAACGAAACCAGCGGCAAATAAGTCAGCAATGTAATGCATCAGGTGAGATGACCGGTGATGGTGGTAATAGCGATTGTCAGCGATTGGCGGTGACCGGCAGCAGTATCAGCAATGTGGCAGCAACGCGATTGGGTAGCGTGGTCGACGCGCAGCAATAGCAGCAATGGTCAGCATAATAGCGTCAGTAGTCAGCGGAGATGACCATGGCGATGGTGGTGACCAGTGGAGATGGCCGGTCATGGTCGGTGGCGCGGCAACCGGAGAGTGTTCGCGACAACTGGCGGCAGTATCAACGGTGATGCGCCGCGTCAGCGAGATAGCCAACGATGGTTACCGAAGATGGCCGGAGATGGTCAGCCGGTAGCCGGTAAGTGATTGGTGGCCAGGGTCATGCGACAACAAGTAGCGGTGGTCGGCAATTAGCGCCGCGTCAGCGATTAGTGGCCGGGCAACGATGGTGGTAGCCGTGATCGGCATTGTCTGATTTTTCTTTTTGACTATCAGGTTGTTTTATCGAGTGTGACTTCGATGGCTTAACCTATGGAAGAGATCGAATTGAATATGTTAAGGATTTTTAACCTATCCAGGTTGTTTATCATGTGTTGCGATGGCTTAACACATGGAAGAGGTTGAATGGAATCCGAGAACGAGAATTGAGGTTGTTTGTCAGAGTGTGACTCGATGACGTTAACCTGTATGGAAGAGGTCGAATTGAATCCGTTGAGGATTTTCGACCTATCTGAGGTTGTTTGTCAGAGTGAGACTCGATGACGTTAACCTGTATGGAAGAGGTCGAATTGAATCTGCTAAGAATTTTTGACCTATCCGAGGTTGTTTGTCAGAGTGTGACTCGATGACGTTAACCAGTATGGAAGAGGTTGAATTGAATCGGCTGAGAATTTTTGACCCATCCGAGGTTATTTTTCAGAGTGTTACCCGATGACGTTAACCTGTATGGAAGAGGCTGAATTGAATCCGCTGAGAATTTTTGACCTATCTGAGGTTGTTTGGCAGAGTGTGACTCGATGACGTTAACCTGTATGGAAGAGGTCGAATTGAATCCGTTGAGGATTTTTGACTTATCCGAGGTTGTTTGTCAGAGTGTTACCCGATGACTTTAACCTGTATGGAAGAGGTTGAATTGAATCCGCTGAGGATTTTTTACCTATCTGAGGTTGTTTGCCAGAGTGTGACTCGATGACGTTAACTTGTATGGAAGAGGTCGAATTGAATCCGTTGAGGATTTTTGACCTATCTAAGGTTGTTTCTCAGAGTGTTACCCGATGACGTTAACCTGTATGGAAGAGGTCGCAGGATGTCCACCAAGGACCTTTTGACCTATCCTAGGTATCAGCCAAAGTGTTACTTGACTTCTTACTTGTATGGAAGAGGTCCGATCAAGTCTCCTTGGGATTGATCATGTCCGATTGAGATACAACGTGAGTTGTATATTTCTCAAGGTGGGGAGGGGGGGGATTAAATGAAGAAGAAACAAGCTTGTAAGAAAAAGCCATAAACTCATTACTTTGATAATGTTGATGATACAATATTGTCACAATATAACTTAACAAAAGGGACGAGATACATTTTTAGAGAGAGTTAACAAAAGACAAGAGGTGGAGAGGAAAAGATAAACGGGGTCAATTAAAGACTACAATATTTATGCACCAAGGATTACATATAACACTTTTTAGAGACCCTCCATGTTCCAAGTTTTAGGGAAGATTTTTTCCTCTGGATCTTTGGTCATAGCTTGATGGTTGGTCATTTGATAACGAAGTGGGGAGCAAGTCTTTTATAGGCAAAACCCTCTGAGGTACTTCTTTATCTTGAAGATTAAAATTCTCGATGTTGAAGGTCACTGAAGGGCGATTTTGAGTTTGTCTGAGATAACATGATTGTGCTATTTGTTGGTTTCCACATACCACTCCAACCTCAATGGGAGTTTGAAATTTCATCTTAAGATGAGGTACTGAGGTGACAGCACCGAAGATTGATTGGAGGGGTCTTCCCTAAACCTAGATGGCTGGCTGAAAAGAAATAGGAGACCTTCGTGACACACGCGACAACTTTAATCAGAAATACGGTCGCTTTCTGGTGGGTTTCAGAAAGGGCAAAGCCTCGATCCGTACATCGTTTATCGTGGATACACCCTAAGTGCGTACTTGCTCCAAGCCTGCCTCTATCAGATAGCTAGCCGCACCTTCAACCCCACTTGTAACCTTTACCGTAGCCACAACCGAAAACCTTGACCACTATGAATTGAACTGAGTGAGTGACTTGTTGAGGAAATTCTCCGAGAACAACGGGAAGGGTGATTGTTCCCTCCACTCGTACAGGGCGATTATCAAACCCATATAACATTCCTGCAGCGGGTTGAAGTTTTTCTTTAACTAAACCCATGATAAGAAAGGTGGAGTAAAATAAAATATCAACGAAACTCTCATTATCAATCAAAATTCTTTTAACAACATAACAGAGGTCACCAATCCCCGCACTCATGACAAGAGGATCTTGATGTAAAACTTAGACTCCTTCCAAGTTTGAGTCATTAAAAGTGATGGGATGATTAATACAAGATTTTTTTAGCACCGACTCTTCAAAGGTGGCGATGAATACTTGATTAGATAGTAGTGGCCCACTTGCAATCGTTTCAATTTCTCCAACTATTTGGCGGCTATTATGTTATTTCTATGATGATTGTCCCGGTTGCCCCCCAGTTGGAGTTATGTTTGCTTGAGCTGGTTGGTTTTGCACAAATTGATGTAGATATACCTATTGAATAAGCCTATCAATTTCTTCTTTAAGTTGTTTACACGCCTTAGTAGTATGTCCATGAC